>JAHSVA010000012.1:31472500-32672500 GCA_019915185.1 Eucalyptus camaldulensis | reverse complement strand
CCGCATGGTGTCGGGACAATCTACAGCAGCGATAACAGGACAGCAATGGCAATCGGAAGCCATCACAAAATAATACGAAGCGAAAAGAGCCAAAACCGTACCTTCTCCTTCTCCTTCTTGGAGATGAGAGCAGTCTGGCGAAAGAAGTCCTGCTCTTGAGCATACTGCAGAACCCAACCAACCAATCGATCAAAATCACACGGAAACCAAATCGGAAAAGCACGAGGCGAACAGGGAGGGTGGGAGACCTCGCGAGCGACTTCGTCGGCGCGGCGGTCGCGCTCGGCGTGGAGCTGCTCGGCGATCCACTTGCGGCGCTGGTTAGGGTAGGAGAGGGGGTGCCAGGGCTTCTGGTTGAGGTAGGAGTGGCTCCACGCCGTGCCGGCCTTGGTCTTGTAGTCCACTTCCCCTCCTCCGCCGGCGATCGCTTTGTCGTTGAACCTCTTGCTCAGCCGCAGCCCCTCCCCTTCTTCTCCTTCCATCTTCGGCGTCCCCCTTCCCCTCGTCTCCACCACGATCGGGACGTTAGCGAGCTGCCGGACGGACAATCGATTCGCTTGCCGTCCGATCCAGTCGGGCCAACCCGCTTTCAGAACGGTTCCCTAGTCCGCACCGACCCGCAAATACATGATGTTAAAAATTGTCGACCGCTCTAACTTTAACGTCAAAAGTTTTTCTTTAAAAAAAGAGCAAGCCAACTCTAATTTGGGTATTAATTTTTCAACCCTACGTAGCTCTAACATGTCTAATTAGCCTATAACCCCTAAACGATATTGTATAATTGATTAAAAAGCAATCAATTCAATGCCACTTATAGTTAGTTAAAGAATATTCACTTTAGTGCCAAAAAAATGCTACCTCAGGTAAATTTTTAATTATAAAAGCCACGTAATTTCTTTAGTTAGAATTTTTTACCATAGACAATTAAGCAAATTGCCCTTTAGTGATAGGAATGTTCCATCTCTCATAATCGAAGAGCTTGTACTTGGGATGCACAAACCATTCATGATAGGGAGTTTTTTTATTTCTCGATTGTCAACGGGAAATATTGGACAAAGGGTTAATGGAGACATATTTGTGATACAAGTAAAAGTTTGTGATTTTTTTATAAGATTATAAAATTTTTTGGGTAAAATTGTAATTAAATGGTAAAATTGGACAAGACCTAAAGGTGAGGGTTTCTCATAGGACAAAAAAAAGTTTAGGATAAAATTGGGATAGGACATAAAGTTGAGGATTTTCTATGGGATAACAAAAAGTTTATGGTAGGAATTATGATTGAACCTAAAGTTTTAGAGGCTTTTTAAAAAATAGAAGGTAACGTTGGGACAAAATCTAAAGTTGGAATTTTTTAGGGTATTAGACTGGATAATATATATAATTTATATCAAGGAAAATTTCAAAGGGAAGTATTTTCTCAAAAGAGAAGTCCAAATAAACTTTGTCTCAAATAAATACTTGAAGTGATAAACTCAATCTCAAATAAGAATCTAAAATAACAAATTTCGTCTTAAATAATACCTCAAGAATATTGACTAGTCAAATCTTAATATGACCGAGGGGCATTTTCTTCCGATAACCTTTTTTCTTTTTGAAATGTCATCAAAAAATGAAGCAAGTAGTTCAACTATCTCAAGTTGTGATTTCGATTTCCATTGCATCTTTTGAACATTGGGCTAATGCATAAGCTACAAAGGCTAAAGGATGCTGATACCACTATCGCTGCTGCCGTTGCCAACGTTATTGATTGTTGCAATGATACTTGTTATGGCCTAACCTACCAATTTCCCACAAGCGATTGTAGTATCATGTTCCCACAAGCTAGTGCACAATTTTCTTCTTTCTTGTCTTCAATTTCTTATCAATTGTTTCGTCCATTGACTTTCTTCTTTGTTTCTTCTTTCGGCTAACTTGCGTGGGCACATTTGATGAGAGCAGTATCTCTCTAGCAAGTTGTCCTTAGAATCTCAACATGCACAACATGCCTATAATTTTGCATGTATGTTTCCTTACTGAAACTTGTATGAATCCATCCTCAGGCTTTTCCCTACTATATATAAGAGCCACCATAGCATGACAACATAGGATTCCGCTGATATCCCATCTTCTATAGTTACAAGATCTATGTCTAACAACAACAACCCCCTTGTCTTCATATGGTCCACTCAAATCAAATTCATCCTCCCCTTTCCAAGTAGGAATCCAAGATGCTACAAACTGTTTTTAAAGATATATATATATATATATATATATATTTTCTAGATATTAGGATAAATCATACCAGTGTACTTAGCCATCCCATCCCTTCCCTTATGAATTGTCTTCATGAGCTGTAACTCTTATAACTTTGAGCATTGTGATGATAGATTTGTCCCTACTGTCAATGATCCTTTTATTGTAATTTTCATGCCTGTTATTTGAGGAAATGTCACATTTTGAGCTTGTCATGAAGTAGAACTTGGTCCATTGCACTTGAGGCCTCTAGGACAATCAATCATGAGCTTTGGCGTCTATTGCCTTCAACTCTTCTATTGCCAAGACAAAATCACATACCCTAGTTTTCATGGCACCCTTCCAAAGAAGTTTTTTTAAGTTTTACTCTTTTGTGATACTGTTTGAAGTTTTCATAATGATGCTTTAAGCAAAATCTATGTTTTACTTCAAGCATTAAAATTGCGAGTGTTTGCACCAATCTCTTTTGTTTGTCATATATGAAAGTCTTCTAATTTGATTTTTCAGGGTCCATAATCCCTATATGTAATCAAACTAATAACCAATGTCATTTCTTGTATGTCTCTTGTCCAACAACTGTCAATGCAAGGTGAATATCTGATTGTTGCCATGTACGCCTATCGCTGCTAGAAGTATACCTTTATAGCATGATGACAATTGGCAATCATCAAATCCCACAAAACACCTACATCCTTCTACAAAACCACTCCTTACCGCATCCAAACAAATGCCAACTCCCTAAACTTGAATTAGTCTAGATATCACTTGGTCTTGATTATACATGTGGATCCTAAGTTGACATCAAGACTTGGCAATAGCTCCTATCAATTCAAAGTTGCTCCTCCTCAATCATTGTGGTCATACGCATTGTCATTGCCCTAACTCTATAAACCATTATCCTCAACAATTTCAAAGAAGTCTTAGGCTCTACTGCTTTTCTTTCTTTAATTGAAGGACCTGGTTATGCAAAATTGTTTCTCAACCTCTCACAATAATTGATTGCTAGCCATTTAGTGCCATTTAGAGCTCTATTACATGTATGTATGTAATTGAAGGTTTTGACTTGTAAAGTATGCTTCCTTCGCACTTTGAAAGTATACATAAGCCAATCACAACCCTTAGAAGACACTGCTTTCAACTTATTAGGTGTATTCTTAACAAACCTCATGTTTCTCCCATTTTTTGTCACATGGTCTCTAATAGTCTCTCCAAACTCCTTAGCATTACTAAAGCACATTTCTAATTAGAAGACAAGATTTTTCACATCAACCTCAACATTAAATTCAAAATGTGTATATTCATTTTCACTATTCATATTCAAAAAATCTAATTATTAACTAACACATCTATATGCAGACTGATGTCTCCCATCATCATCAACACATCTTACATTTCTTATGTATAATTCACCAAGATCAATAAAGGCAAATATATGTTCTTCAGCACCCTCTTAAACCTTATCATGCCTACTATCATCATACATGGAATAGTTCACTTCTTCACATTCCTCAATTGGTGCCAAATGGAAGGAAAAAAAAATGACAATATATTTATATGAAAAATGCATATCAATAAAAACACAAAAAGAAAATAGTAAATAATTGCAACGCATCTACATCACACTGTGATTAAGGAACGAAAACGAGTTACATTATGGCTACATACCATATTTTTATTGGATACCATTTATCACAAAAGAAGAAGAAGAGTGAATTATGAACTTAAAATTTGTTTTATGTGTGCTGGTTGTTTGGTAATATACATTCGAACTCATGTGGGCACAGAAGTGCTACTGCTATAGCGACGGACCTTACCCTTAGTTTGGTCCATAAGCTTAGTAATTAATTTTATTAGGCATTTAACGTGAATTTCTATAAGTGATAATGGTTAGAAACTATAATCAGCTGATAAATGTTTCATTGCGTGAGTATCTTAATACTGTAGAATAATGAAGGTGTCATTCAGGATTTGAAATCACGATGAATTTCCTTTTCAACCATAAAAAAGTCTATTTGATTCCTTAAAAAGCACAACAAAACCCACAATATCTTTAAATTCAAATATTCGATATTGTCAAAGACTGTTTAGACATTAAATTATCAAATAAGAACTTGAAGTTAGGATGCCACAATTTTTTAGAAAGAAGCCAAGGTAGAGGTCTCAATCCTCTTAGGCAAACACAAAAGCAAAATAAAGAAAAACCTTGGCCTCTTGACGAGGGGGGGGGGGGGGGGGGGGGAAGAAAAAGCAAAGCAAGTACGCAGATATGGTGTCCCTTTCGAAATTATTTGGAGGGATCTATTGTCCTTTGATTTATCCGATGTGGAAGTGCACTAAGTCCTGCTTCTCCTAATGCTTAGTAGTAGTAGGGATGATGTAGGAATTGACATTGGATTTTCTTGGGTGTCAAATCTTGGTTTGCATGGGCCTCCAAGCTCTAACTAATCCCCCCACATTCCCACGCCACGCCGATGTGGGCCTCCTCTCTCTCCTGCCCCTGTCTTACTCTCCTCCCTCCTGAAAACCAACCCCCACCACTAAAACGTTGGGTGTCAAATGGATATCATTATCAAATGCCCATCAACGGTTTGTCACATCGTTTTACATATCCATTACATAAATCCCGTCTCATCAACCGAGGGTTGCTCGAATGGTCCAAGACTTGATATGGAAATCGAAATCACGTGTTTGATTATTTTGTGTGTAATTGATCTCATGAAAACTTTGATTTAAATTTGCGAAGGAGGAGCCTAGGCTGTGTTTCGCCGGTCTTGGACTTCTCCCTTGCATCGTGATGAGGCAAGGGCAATGGGCTCGCTTAATGAACAGTGATGCACGGGTTAAATCTGCAGCCTTCGGAACATTCTAATGGGGGGTGATCTACAGTTTGCCGACACGGAATACCCTTTTGACTAGTGAGGAAAAAAATAGCCCCATCTTGGTATCCCATCATTATTCCCAAGAAAAAAAAAAAAAGGGTCTCCAATTGCTTGTGGCGAGACTATTTGCGATTGTCCTTTGCTTCCCTCTTTCTTGGTTCCAGAACCGGATGCCTTTGCCTTTGCCTCTCATCTTTCGTTACTCTTTTCCTCACAACCCAATATGGAACAAGTGAAGATGCCTCTCTCTCCATCAAGAATCGGAGTTAGTTTGATCCTTCTTTTGGAACTCATTATCGGTCTAATCCATGGACTTTTGCTTAAATTTTTCTCACATTGTGTCAAGTCCATCAATAATTGGATGGAGAATAATGCAAGGATTGCAAGCTGCCTGTTCAACTTACACTAAAAGGTCAGGACACTTTTTTGACCATTGTGACGAAGCACTATCAAACTCACTAATCTTGTCATCTTTTCTTTAATTAATTTAAGGGATTAGATGATAGCCACTCATCCACTCTCTCGTGGATCTTATATTATGTGGGTCACTATCATGCATTCCTTTCAGTTGATCACCAGATCATAGTGCTCTCTTCATCTGCCAATGCACTTGCGACTGGAAAACAAAGTGGTCTTCGGAATCTGGTGGCTCTCTATCTAATCATGATATGATCCTACAAATTGTTGTCGCATATTCAAATTATACAGAATAATATTATTAAGATAATTCGAAGATAGTATCCTCTAACCTACCACCAAAAGATGGGGTGATCCATCAAATTCATGCGAAGGGACCCGTCAAAATTTGCATGCGCAATCGACAATTTCATCGAAAACATTATTTCCCCGGATCAAGAAGGTCGAAAAACTCTCCAGAGGCTGTTTCTTGAGCAAGGCGAAGCGAGCCTCCGGCAGCCCGTATTACCTCAAGACCCTATGCAGCGCAACATAAGCGATGAGTCGGTAACCGACCAGCATGGAGGCCATGATGAACACATCCAACCACAAATTGTTGAGCCCCACGGCTTTGACTGCTGGAAAATCTCCGACCCGGCAAAGCTCCCCTTTCGCGCACTCGTAGACGTCGTCATTGCTGTACTGAACCCCGAGAAGGAGCCTGTAACAGTAGTAGCTGTAGCTCAAGTACTTGAGCCACTCTATGAAAGGGGGTATCTGCTGAATGTAGTATCCGCCAGCGATCAAGAACACCATAGTCGTCACTGAGGCCAACGTCGTGGCCTGCTTTACGTCCATGAGGATTGCACCGAAGGCCAATCCGAGGGACTGCGACACCAGGACGCTGTAGAGGACGATGAGCAAGGAGAGGATAAAAGTGGCTGGGTTGGGCTTGAGCCCACCCATCCAGTAGATGATGAAGACGAATGCGGTAGGGAGGGCAAGCTCGAGAGGCAGGTCGCCGATTGTCCGGGCGAGGAAGTAGGATGAGAGCCGGTACATTCCTGACGACCGTTCTTTCAAGAGCATTCTTCTTTCCTGAGGGAATGTGAAGACTGCATTGTAGAGTGGATAGAAGCCCCAGAACACAGAGAAGAAGAAGAGCAAGGCAATCTGCAGTCATCAAAGCAAAACTATTTTAGCAACTATATGAGATTGCAATTGCTTTTCTTTTCTTGGTTTAAGCTCAAACTGAAAAATCAAATTAAACCCAATAATGCGAATTTACTTTTAAAATGATATATTTAACTATATATAACGATCATATAAGAATTTTGTTTTATACGTGCTGCGGTGGACAATTACAGAAATGAAAAACTGAACTATTTTGCTTTGTTCTGTTTTGTTTGGAAATGTTACTTGACTCAATTTAGCCTGGGAGAAATCATACTGTATTTTTCAATTCAGTTTCTTATCCTCCGAATTGAATCAAGCTGATCTGACTTTTTCTTAGTCCTCCAGGCATTATTTTTATCATCTAGCTTGACGAACTCTGTGATGGTACGTTGGTTAGGAAAGTGCTTTTGGAAAAGGACATAGGAGTTAGGACTGAGCGTCGAAATGAAGCAGAATGTCCAAGGCTCATTAGCAGCCAGCATAAAAGGTCAATGGATTTTGCACTTCCTTTCGGCGATATCCCGAGTTTAAAGATGAGCAAGGTCATGTAGTTGTCATGAACTACTGGGATAGACTCGACGTTGGGGAAAAGAAAAATTCTTACGCGGTCCGCAATATGAGATGCTGGGGTGTGCCACCATAGCAGTCCACCGAGCACGGCAACGCTTATCACTTGGAAGATTCTCAGCCTATTGAAGGATTCAAATCTCCTTTCTCTCAGCCCCCTCTGAAGTAGCACTTTGAACTGATGCCACCAGCTGTTGCACCATTGCTCTGTCTTCTTCTCATGTCCTGCAAGATTTCATCATCATAAGGGATCGATGAGAGACATGGTACAGAAAACAAAGCAATTTGATCAAATGGGTGTCGCTTTCTATTGAAATTGGGCCGATAACTACAAGGCATCAACATGTTGTGATGTGCAAATGCAGGTGAAAATGTTAGGACATAGGATATGCGAAGAGTGGAGTTCAATTTACTCACCTTTTGTTAAAGCGTTGTAATGAATATCCACAGAACACAGCTCTGACTTTAACCTCGCGGATATATTATTGTCATAAGCAGAAATGAGAGCTTCCCTCACAGATTTCTTCTCTTGCTCCATGTTCTCGCCTTGCTCGGTTGTGTGCTTGGAGTCAGGAGCAATTCCTGCAAATTTTCCAATCAACCGTTCAATTTCATAACTTCAATAATAATAATAATAATAATAATAATAATAATAATAATAATAATAATAATAATAATAATAATAATAATAATAATTGAAAAACAAGGAAATCTTGATCCGTTTCTTTGATATTCTCAAGATGAAAGGCCTGAGTAATATGCCAGTCTCTATAAAGATTCAATTGACACGTGACATGATCATGTTGTGCAAAAGCTACTTAAGTGTACTTGTGCATGCGGTCTATGTGCATATGTAAGAGCGGTTACGGACACACGTGATCATGATTAACACTACAACCCCAGATTAAGGTCGCATTTCACTGTTGGTCCTTTCCACCTGGTGGAAAGGTTGGGGGGCAATTTTTGACCGCTTTTGTTCAATTTGGAGCTTAAAGAACGAAAACTTTTGCAAATAGCACAAAGGAAAGTTTCTAAAGGTAGGGTCACATTTCCCCTCATTTGCACAAAGTGACGCTTTTGAGCACCAGGAATCCCAGCAGCATCATCTCTGTCAATTTTCTTCTATGAATATGAAGAGACACTGATAATAATCATATAAAATACCAACTCATGAACATAAAAGTAAACTGACTTAGTTTTAGTTCTGATCAATTTTTCTAATTCTTGTCTCAATGGTAGAAAGAGAATATAAATCACCAAATGTTGATGTAATTACCGTTGGCAAGATCAAGCAAGAGATCAGCTGGATTCACAGTCAAGGATGTGGTGAACCCGATGGATGAGAAGTAGTCCAAGGCTGCAGATGCCCGTCCATAGTAAATGGGGCTTCCTTCAGAGAGCAGCACTACCTTGTCGAACATGTGGTAGAGTCGGCTTGACGGCTGGTGGATGGTGGTGACCACTGTTCTGCCGCCACCGGCCAGCCGCTTCACAGTAGTCAGGATCTTCTGTGCCGTGGTCGAGTCCAACCCTGATGTCGGCTCATCCAGCAGCAGCAGACTGGGATTGATCAGCATCTCTTGGCCTATGCTCACCCTCTTCTTCTCCCCGCCAGATATCCCCCGGAACAGTGGCCCGCCTATCATGCTGTGCCGGCACTGGGTCAGCCCAAGCTCAGTGATGACGCTCTCAACGTGGCGGAGCTTCTCCGCCAGCGCCAGGGTGTTTGGGAGCCGTAGGAGCGCAGTGAAGAGGAGTGTCTCGGTCACGGTGAGGTGAGGGTAGAGGACGTCATCTTGAGCCACGAACCCTGTCCTCCGTTTCACAGCACCGGAGAAAGGCTGGCCGTTGTACATGATCTTGCCAGACAGCTTGCCGAGGCGGCCACCAAGGGCTGTAAGGAGGGTAGTCTTGCCACTGCCGGAGGGCCCCAGCATAGCAAGTATCTCCCCGGGACAGACCACACCGCTCACGCCGTTGAGGATGGTCTTCTCTCTGGTGCTGCTGGTCCATGTGCCACCCCAGCAGGATTGCTTTTGGTCCAATTTAATCTTGTAAACCACCTCCTCAAACTGCAATTATGTTTTTCTTAATTTTATTGCCAACGCAAGAATCATAAGGAAGATGTATCGGACGTTCAATAAATCATGTAGTTAATCATACAAGGAAACCAAAATTGGAGCTAGTTCAATTGGAACTTAAAATAGTGACCATGCTCAACAACAGCCAGACTAGGCGGCGTGGCTGATGGTCGTCGGCAGAATAAAAACTTTCCAAATAATAGCAGCTGGGAAGGGAGAGAGAGACCTTTAAAGTTATGGGAAACAAGGTGACTTGAACTGGGTAAGCAAGGACTGCTTCGTTGCTGTCGCAAGGCGGCCGAGACATGTCCGTCTGACCTTGTGTTGCCGCTGCCTCTGCCGTGGTGGCGTCGCAATAAGCTGGCTCTGGAGGCGTGCCGGGGAGGGGCATTAGCGAAAGGGGAGAAGTGGTGGGATTCTAGTTGAGATCTTGGTAATGATAAACGAGTTGGGGTGATGTGTGCCTCCTGTTGCAAGGGAAGCGAAGGGAGAGAGAAGTTAAGGAGTTACTTTATGTGGAATGGTGTTTGTGGGAGGGTGTGTGGTATTTTTTTGGGTGTGCTTTGTGTTGTGTCACTTCCCCAAAGTGAATTGGAGGGCATGATGCAGATATATAGTAGTGAGGGAGACGAGGATTTCTCCTGTGCGCGTGCGCGTGTGTGGTGAAGCCAGTCCTTGGTGGGTTCCCACGTTATTGTATTGGGTGTGCCCTTAAAGTTATTCTCCTTCCACACACCAAGTATTTACTATAGCTTATACTCTTTCATCTCACGAGAAAAGCAATTTATACTCACCTCATCTTGATACTAACAACTTTTCCATTTCGGTGTTACAATTCTCTCTCTCTCTCTCTCTCTCTCTCTCTCTCTCTGCGTGTTGCAACTGCCGAGAGTGCAATGGCTCGACGGTTTATATTCCGTGTTGACATCATATTGGGGGGTTGACTATATTCTAACTTGAGTTGCCATATTGAACTCGAGTTCAAATCCTCCAAAGCTTGACCCATGACTTTTTGGAGGGACTGGATACTCGCATATATGATGGTGTTATAGATTGTGCAAGCATGTGAAATGAGTTACGACATGTCGCTCGATGGTTTCTCCAAAACGTTAATCCTGAAAGGGTTAGCTGAGTACTTCAATACTTTGTTTGGATTTAACATATTATGTGTTTAAATCACAGTGTTACCAGCTTATATCAATCTTTGGGGTCACACCCGCCATCCTGTTGATAGAACCTTACCCAATGTATGTGGACATGGTAGTTTATGTTATTTGTGTGGATTAGTCAGGCCATAAAATCTAGATATCTGTTGTAAAATATCGCGTGGCGAATATATAATAGAGAAGAGATTAAAGAAGAGAAAGCAAGTGAACACTAGAGATAGTAGTAAGATGAGAGAGCTTTATTTCTAGTATCTCACTGTCGTGTTTCTGTGTGATTGTGTATTGTACATCAAAACTAAACTCCTATTTATAGGAGAACAGGAATGTACTTATCATTAATATCAATGTATCGAATGATACATGTACAGGATAAGGGAGACGAACGTTCATTGTATAGGGAGATGTACTTAGAACATTTGATACAAATGTACCATAATAAGTACATTGGATAAGATGAATATAATGAATATTCATTCATGTATTCTATCCATTCATGTATTTCATAACAATATCCATTTTATCAAAATGTAAAAATAAAAACAGATTGAAACTTTCGAAGTCGATGGCGTGAATTTACATCTTAAATTTAGGAAGAAATATACCCTAAGTGTCAAAACTTGGCACAAATGGACATTTAAGTGCCAAAAGTTAGGAAAGTGACACTTAAATGCCTTTTTTTTTTTTAAGTGAGACACTTCAGTGCCATCTCAGGCGAACCCTATCGGAAATCTTACGTGGTAATTTTTTATTATTTTTCTTGCCTACGCGGCTCGCCGAAGAATTGACTCAACAAAGAAATACGAAAATGACATCATCTTTGTGCCGATTTGAATTTTAATATAAAAATAATTTAATTTAATTAAAATAAATAAGTAAATAACAAAATATAAAAACAAAGAAGAAGAAAAAGAGGAGGGAGGAAGAAGGCGATTGAGGGCTAAGCCCTCGCTGCCATCACCTCCTCGCCGTCGCCAGGAAGGGCCGACAAAGGTTGGGGGAGGGTCGGCCAGGGTCGCCAGGCCCTGACGAGGGGTTGGTGACCTTGGCCAACCGGCGGCAAGGGCCTGCGAGCCTTTGCCCAAATCTAGGTGAGGGTTGTGGCCCTCCCCTAGATCTAGTGAGGGTCGACGGCCCTCGCTTGGCCAGGCTAAGGGCCACTGCCTGCTGGCTCCTACTGTTGCCTGCCTTTCCTAATGACGGTGGGGAGACGGTGGTGGTGAGGGCTCAACCCTTAGTCGTGTGCCTTCTCTCTCTCTATCTCTCTCTCTCTCTCTCTCTCTCTCTCTCCCCCCCTCCATTTTTTTTTTAAATTTAAATGTTTTAATAAATTTTAATTAATTTTTCCATTAATTATTTACCATGTCAGAGACAAAACGATGTCATTTTTGCATTTGTTTGCCCATGTCAGCATGCAAAACGATGTTGTTTTACACTTACCTCGTCGGAAAATCGCCATGTCAGTATTCTAACTGGATTTTCTTGATGTTGGCACTTAAATAATCCATTTTGCTATGATATTAGCACTTAAGTATCATTTTCCTAACTTTTAGCACTTAAGTGTCCCTTTGTGCCAAACTTTGACACTCCAGGTGTCCGACACTCCTTAAATTTAGTCTTATGAAAGGAGAGACAATAGTGCATTGAATTTCAAAAGTACACTAGTTTGAAAGGTGATTCTCTCTTTAAGAGAGAGCGTGCACACACAAAAAATGAAATTGATGGTTAGCAAGCTCAGCCGAGCCTTAAAGCCAATCCTAAACTTTTGCCCAAACTCGCACATGGTTTAAGTTTGTTTATACAAATTTTCATGTTGAGTTAGGCTTTCTCACGAAATACCTTTATCCATGCCTACCAAAAAAAAAAAAATCTTTAGGCTTTATGTCTTGGGCCAAGCCCATGGGCCAACATGTCTGTAATCAAGTCTCACGTACATGCATGCGTGTAGAGAGGGGGGGGGGGGGACGAGTGACAAATGCAAGGTGGTAATTGAGTGTGGTGATAGCAAGGCATGGTAACCGTGCTAGGGAGGGAGGGAGAGAGAGATGGGTGACAAATGAAAGGTGGTGAAATGGGGTAATTAAGTAATGAGCAGCGGTGGTAGCAACCACGGTTGAGGTGTATGTGTCTGGTGATAGCAACGCATGGTTGAGGGTTGTGTGTGTATGTGACAAATGCAAGGTAGTAAAAGGTGGTAATTGAGTAACGGTGTTAGCAATGTGCAGTTGAAGTGAGGTTGAGGGGTGTATGAGAGAAAAGAGAGAGAGAGAGAGAGAGAGAGAGATGGGTGATAAATGCAAGGGAGTAGAGTTGGTAATCGAGCGATGATGGTAGGAAGACACCTCTAATGTGCAAATTAGAGAGAGAAAAAAGAGAAATGGGGTTTTGGATTAGTAGTTTGTTAGAATAATTAAATATTAAATTATGCATTTATCTAACATCTTAATCATTTAGAACACTTAGCAGTGGTTTCATAATACTCAAGTGTCATCAGAGCCAATGGCTAATTGATGGCCACTCTTAATTAGTGTATTGATATTTGTGAAATATCTAAATGAAGGAATTTTGTAATCAACGCTATTTTCAAGCAGCCTTCATGATTCCGTATGAAAAGAGACCAAAGTTGAAGGTGGGCACGGTGGTATGACAATATGGTCCCTATGGTAGCATTCGATCCAAAGAATGATGAGTGTTATGGTTGCAGTCCTTACATGCAACACAATGAAGATTCAATTTGAGATAGGTTGATGCAAAAGAGTGCTTGAATTAAGAGAAAGCAAGCTTAACACTGAGCTTATAAGTAAAGAGAAAAATACTGAGCTAGTGTGAGTTGCATTAGAAGTCTCACAACAAGAAATTGATATAGTGTGAAACAAGTAATATACCATAATTGATTCATAATCCATTGACTTAAACTTTTAAATGAAGGTTGATCATGTGAAAGTTAGTACGAGCACCTAGAGGGGGTGAATAGGTGCAAAAACAAAATTTTCAGAATGAAGTGATCAACTTTGATTAGCAATAAATTATGAAAATGAAATTAAACTCTTGTAATCAAATTGAATTACGATTAAAGTAAAAGAACTTAGGAAAGAGAATAAGAACACAGGGTTTATAGTGGTTCGGCTTAATCCAAGCTTACGTCCACTCTTCCGTACGACAGCCCGCCGATTGGATTTCACTATGAATTAAAAGAGTTGTTACAGTATAACTCTTCCTTGATTCCACAGTGTAGAGACTTTGCTACACTTTCTCAAGGCCTCACAAAGATAAAAACTTTTTTTTTAATACAAGATTTCGCTCAACAATTGAATTGACTAAGAACAAAGAGTTTTAGACTTTGAAATTCTTCTATCGTGCACACACTTGAATAAATGGAATGTCTTCCTTATATACTCCTTCATGCCATCACACCTGTTGGCACTTACCAAAGGAGTTCTTCCAATCTACCCGTTGGACAGAATCAATTAGGGAGATTTCGAGTTATTTAAGGAATATATTGATAGCGCACCAATTCTGCTCATCCATACAGATCTAGGTTTCCATAAGTAAAACCTTCAAAGTATACTTTGCCAATCAACATATAAAAAATCATTGAATCAATCTTAATTTGAATAATGGATTCGGATATGCTATATCCAGCCAAGAGATCTTCTTCAGTTGATAGAATCAAATCCTTAACGAAATATTCAGTTATGGATAAGCTTTCTTCGACGGTCTAGAAACTGTCAATGAAGATAAACTTTGAGTCTTCAGTCCGGTGGTCTTCAGACTTTGATGGAAGAGTCTACAAGACTTCAGACTAAACTGATGGAAACATTTTGTCAACTTTAAAACAGTCAACGAAGTTTTCTCCAACAGATCAACTAGATATGTTGATGAGCTCAAACATAGGCTCCTCATTTTTGATCTTCTCAAGTGAAGATATTAAGCTTTTATTGCATACTTCCAACAAATAATATGAGAGAGAGAGAGAGAGAGAGAGAGAGAGAGAGAGAGAGAGAGATCATGAGTTCAAATCTTTCTAAGCCCCTAATTGCATTTCTAGTTACATATTTTCTAGTTTTAAGCCAAGGCCCAAAGTCCATCTAATGGGTGAATGGGAGTATCAAAATATTTAAATATCAAACTACACATTCATCTAAAAGTTTAAGTATTTAAAACAATCACTAGTATGCCCATAAAATCTCAAATAACATCAAAGCCTATTGTTGATCGATGGCCATTCTTAACAAGTGTAGCGATATATAGTAAATATCTCAATGAGTTAATCTCATAGCCAAGACGATTTCCAAGTAACCTTCATCGTTTGATCTAGAGAGAGACCATGGTTAAAGATGGGCATTCTGGTGGAGCAACAATGTTCCAATGATAGAGTTCGGAGTTTTGTCCAAAGAGAAGCTAATGATAAAGGTCAGTATTAGTATTGTTGCGGTCCTTACACCCAACAAAGTGAAGATTGAGATAGGTTAATGCACAATGCTGAATTAAGGGAAACATGCTTATAATGAGCTCACATATGAAGGGAAAATTAACAAGAGTTGTGTTAGAATCTCATATCAATGAATTGTTCTAGTATGGAGGAGTTAATATATGATAATTCATCCATAACTCATTGACTTAAGTTTTTGAATTAAAGTATATCTAATTGGATATGTTAATGGGCTTGAATTGGGAATCACTCTAATTGATCTCCTCAAACAAAGGTATTTGGCTTTTACCATGTGTTCTAAGCAAATGATACCAAAGCAAGATGTCTTGTATTCAAATTTTTTCAAACTCTTATTTACCTCTCTAATTACATATTTCCACGTTTTATACTGATGACAAAATCTAGCATGTCAGAAGGAGTGCTAGAATATTTAAATATTAAATAACATATTAATTTAATAATTAAACATTTAGAATTAGGGGTGTAAATGGGTCTAGGTTATAACCAGTTTTGGAATAAACTATCCAAAGGAATCGATCCGGTTTAGGTTTCCATAGTTACAGTCTACAAATCAGGAATCGATGAATCACAATTATATGTTTTGAACTTTTTATTATCTATTTTATGTGTCCATCTTTAATAAATTGTTGTTAATGATAAAGGGAGATTTTTGTTGTTGCATTCACTTTGATTTTGCTAAATTAAAAATGAACCCCCCCCCCCACCCCAAAGAAGAAAAAAATGAAATAGAAAGAAAATAAATTGGTCGATTTTCAAGTAGAACTTGGAATCAATTGATAGGATAGGTTCTATGTTTCATGTATGTGGGGGGTAAATTCTAGGTTCAAAAAGCTAAGGAATCGATTTCGGCAGGGTAGGTTTTAGGTGGTACTAGAATGGATCTCGGAACAATTCTATACAAAATAGTTGACAATGATTCATAAAATCTCAAATGGTAGTAGAGTCAATGGTTAACTGATAGCATTCTCAATAAGTGCAGTAATGTTTGGTGAATATTTCAAAAAAGAAATCTCGTAACTAACGGATTTTTAAGTAGCCTTAATGATTTGGTTTGGACAAAAATACTAAGGTTGAAGGAAGGCGTTATGGTGTAGCAACGAGGTCTCAATGGCAGCGTTCGTGGTTTGATCCAAAGAAAGAGCAGTGAAAAGGTCAATATTTCTATTGTTGCTATCCTTACCTGCAACAGAGTGAATATTTAATTTGAGATAAGTTGTAATAAAAGAATACCTAAATTAAGGGAGAATAGGCTTAACATTGAGCTTATATGTGAAGAGAAAATTGTTGAGCCGGTTTGAGTTTTATTGTAAGTCCTACATCAAGGAATTAATGTAGTGTTGAGTAGTTTATATATTACAGTTGACTCATAACTCGTTAGTTTAAACATTTGAATAAAGATTGGTGCAACTACATATGTTGACTAGCTTGGGCTTAGGCTCTCCCTTAGCAATCTCCTAAGTGAAGGTATTAAACATTTGCTCTGCATGCCCAATAAATGGCATTAGAGAAGGAAGCCCCAAGTTCAAATCTTTCCAAACTCTTATTTGTCTCCCCATTTACATATTTTCACCTTTTAGGTTAACATCAAAGTTTAGCTTTCATGCAAGGGAGAGTATTAAAGCATTTTATTATCAAACCACACATTTATTCAACAAGTGAAGCTTTTAGAATAGTTGATAACGATCCCACAAAATCGCTAATGGTATTGGAGCCGATAGTTTATTGGTAGCACTCTCAATGAGTATAGTAATGTTCGGTGATTATCTCAATGAAGGACTCTCATAATCAACGCGATTTTCAAGCAACCTTCGTGTTTGATTTGGAGAAGGAAACAAGTGGTGAGGGTGAGCATTTATTGTAACAATGCGGTCTTGATGACAACGCTCTGGGGTTGGTCCAAAGAAAGAGCAGTGATAAAGGTCAATATTGCTATTATTGCAATCCTCACACACAACAAAGTGAAAATTCAATTTGAGATAGGTTGGTGTAAAAGATTACCTAAATTAAGGGGAAAAAGACCAAACATTGAGTTCACATGTGAAGCGAAACTTGTTGATTTGGTGTGAGTTAAGCTAGGAAGTTTCACATCAAGAAGTTGATGTAGTATGGAGTGGCTAATATATTACATTTGGCTCATAATTCATTGATTTGAACTTCTGAGTGAAGGTTAGTTCAATCGGATATGTTAATAGGCTCGGATTTGGGTTGACCCTTGGTGATCTCCCTGAGTAAATGTATCGAGCTTTTACTTTATGCTTCTAACAAATGGTATCAAAACAAGAGTTCATGAATTCATATCTTTCCAGACCCTTATTTGGCTCCCAAAATACTTATTTTTGCTTTATAGGCTAAGGTTATAATCTAAAAGATGCGTGAGAGGGAGTCTTAAAATATTGGGATAAGTGCAATAGAAGTCCTAAAACTTGTCATGAAATACAATTGAGTCCTAAAACTTGTAAAAAGTGCAATTGAGTCCTAAAACTTGTCAAATTGTTTCAATCAAGTCCTAAAGTTAACATCGTCAACTTTTTTAATGGAAAATGCCGATGTGACGCCGACGTGGCATTTATTTTCCATGTGGCTTTTTAATTATTTTTTATTCAATTTTTTTAAAATTGGATTTAAAAACTAAAAAAGAAAAGCTAAAATTTATTGTTAATTTTTTTTTTTAAAAAGGCAAAATGGCAACTCCTCCCTCATAGCTGCCATTGCCCATCACCAAAGGGGCCGGCGATAGTTGTTGGCCCCTTTGACGATGGGCGGCGGCGAAGCAAGTGCCGGCCACTTTTTCTTTCTTTTTTTGAACTATTTTTTAAAATAAAATTTTTAAAATTTATTTTTTATTTTTTAGATTTAATTTAGATAAGAAATTTTTTTAAAAAGCCACATGGAAAATAAAAATTCATTTTAAATGTCACGTTAGCGTTTTCCGTTAAAATGTTAACGGTATTAACTTTAGGACTCGACTAAAATAATTTGATAAGTTTTAGGACTTGATTGCACTTTTTTTTTTTGCAAGTCATAAAACTTAATTACATTTTCATAACAAGTTTTAAGACTTCGATTGCACTTATCCTTAAAATATTTGGATATTAAATCATACATTTATTTAACAGTTTAAGTTTTTAGAGCAATTGATAGTGGTCTCAAAAAATCTCCAATGATATCAGAACTGATGATTGATTGATGGCCACTCTCAATGAGTGTAATGAAATTTGGTGAATATCTTAAGGAAGAAATTTCGTAAGCAATGCGATTTTTGAAGCAGGCTTCCTTGTTTAGTCTAGAGAAAGAGACAAAGGTAAAGGTGGGCATTGTGGTATAGTAACATGGTGTCCCGATAATAGTGTTCGAGATTGGTCCAAAGAAAGAGTAGTGATGAAGGTTAACATTGTTATTGTTGCTTTCCTCACACATGAAAAAGCTGAGGTTCCAATTTGAAATAAGTTCATATAAAAGAATACTTGAATTAGGGAGGGCGTGTCTAACACTGAACTCATACATGAAGGAAAATTATAAAGTTGGTGTGAGTTATTTAGGAAGTCCCATCTTAAGGAATTGATAAATTATAGAAAAGTTAGGGGATTCACAAATTATTATGGTGAAGCGCAATGAAATAGGGATTTAATTGCAAAAGTCCGTTGACACAGTTGTTCTGAATAGAAAATCTCGTTTCGATTCCAAGGGTAGTCTTCAATGCACGAAGTACACTCACAATAACCGTTGTTAATCAAACTTTGCACCGCCATTGTTTTCTTGCATAGTGGAACTTGTTGAAGAAAGAAAATCAATTAGTTATTCATGAAAGTTTCATTTATTCAATGACTAGAATTAGATGAGGATATATAGCTCGGAGATGTTGAACAAAAATTCGTTTATTTGCATCAAGCTTTCGGGGGGCTCGTTCAAGACTTACTCGAACAATTATTCAACAAATAAGATCTTTGGTTTCATCTCATCGAGATAGAGATAGGAAAAAGATAGATTTTCGTCGTTTGTGGATCACTCGGATAAATGCAGTAATTCGCGGGAATAGAGTATCCTATAGTTATACTAAAGATTCTGCAAGCTACTCCGCTTTCACATTTATATGGATCACAGTATAGTGTGACATTCAAAAAAAATTTATTTAACTATTTGTAGATCTTTATATTAACCCTTAGGCCTTAGGTTGGTTTTTCATCATGTAAAGAATTTTATTTAGGATTTCGAAAACGAATTCGATACTGGCTTGAACATTTTGTCTAAGAAAAAACTTTTTTCATGATTTTATTATTTATTATGATGATATGACAGACACTTTACCTTCCATTTCCATCAAAGAAAGAGAAAAAATATAGATAGAGGGTTTATCCGATTCAGATCGGCAAATGAACGCATTAGCTGTCCGCTCTTAGGTTGAGCAGTAAGGGTCGGAGAAGGGCAATCACTCATTCTTAAAACCAGCATTCTTAAGACCAAAGAGTCGGGCGGAAAAGGTGGTATGTTAACGAATTGGTCCACTACAGAAACGAGACTTCATAAGTTCAGGGACTTGAGAACGGAACAAAAGGCGGGGAGACTCAATCGTCTTCTGAAAAGAGACGCAGCTATGTTGAAGAGACAATTTTTTTACTTCACTGTGCACATATTGTCTTCTTTGGACACTAAGTCCTCACGGTTTTATTTTTATTGGGACAGCTCATACTACCAAAAAAAAACCAAAAAATGCGTATGTACAGTCAGCTTTGGGTCTGGTCTGCGGATGCACTGCCGTCACTCTCCCAAGCCAATGTATTGTCCTATCTCCATCAGAGTCGTGCAGCCTCCCTCCAGGTTTTGTTTCCTTCGCCCACAAGCTCAGAATGCATATGTATAGTTAGAGGGCTCATTGCCTTATAAGCTAGCCCAGACTCCCTCCCTAGGCGATGTGGGACAAGAGAGGAACCCCTTTCTTGCATATATTTGGGGACTGAGGCGCGGACGCACTGCCATCCCTTCTCCCCGCGCACCGCCGCTTGGGCTGTCACACTCTCCTCGTCCATGTACTGTCGAGGCGATCTTAGTTCGTCCTTCCATATTGCCTTAGGTTTGGGTCATCACAAGATCCGTGCAACTTTTTGTTTCCTCTAACCCAAGTGTGGTGAATGGGAGGTCCTCCCCTTTCACTTGGAGAAAGCGTGCGAGCAAAATCAATATGGATCGAATGTCTAGGCGGTAGATGATAGCTTCTCCTCATTTTAGGTCCCCGTTTTTCTTTTTTCTTTTTTTTTGGGGGGGGGGGGGGGTCGAAAATGCCCCGTTTGTTTACATGCTCACGTTCCTGAGATTCGCATAGATACGCAAACCAGGTGATTTTCTGTGTTCTTCATTTACGGTTGTTCTGAATTCGGTGCTTTCCACCATGCAATGATGTCTCGAACTATTCCAAACAGTAAGTGTTGTGCTCATGATTACTAGACATGGTCAGTACGATTGGATGGATACAGCACGCATCAACATATGCACGTATCCCTCCTTCATTATGCTGAAATCATGACTGAATCCAGTAGATCAAGAAAAACCCCAGTTGATCAAAAGTTGAGGGGCATTTCACCGGGACTGAAGCCGTTGGCTCAAGAGCTCGGTGCAAAGAGATGGTGACATCCAATAACGAAGTATTCCAAGAGCCTCAAAAGTGGAGAAACCACGTTTGTTCCTTCGCCATACTAGGTGCATCCAAGCTTTTTTTGTTTCTTTAAGCCGCGTTATATGTTTGATCCCGTGGGTGCATAATAAATGTTTAGGTACATCATTGGAAGAAAATTAGTGTTGTTGGTACTGCCTTAGACGACAATGATGATGCTTCCCACCCATCTCCATGGTGCAAGTGGGCAGGTCCCCTAAAATGTTAGTTTTAGTCATGTTTAAGTCATGAAACGTTGCTTTGTGTGTCCCTTAGATTTTCCTTCTATTTCATGAGTTCTATTTCGTGTACCAACAACGAACAAACAAATTCTACACACGAATTTTTTCGAGTTATGATAAGGGTGCATTATTCGATTTTAGTATTGAACATTCATTCTATTAGTAGAATGGATACTCAATTTTTTTCCTCTTCAAGATTAATTAAGTCGGTAGTTTATCACACTAGTCTAATCTTGACATAAGTACATTGCATGCGATCGTAACCTAAGGTGTTGTGTGCACACGGAAAAGGAACATGGCTTTTAATATGGTTTGGGTCGCTACCTATGAAAATAATAATGGTGCTTCCCACTGTTTCAACACAAAAGCTTTAATTAAAGAATAAATGCTTATCTTTCAAATCTCTTTCTGCAAATGCCCACGGCAATTTGCGGCACTTGATGGGCGACCATCAGCTTTCCGTTTCTTTCTGTTCAATATTGAGGTTTGATACTTAAGGTGGGGCGATGACGCTTAGATATGACAACTTAATTATACAATCGAACTCGATAATCCAAAGATAACTCACTCTATTCTTTTATTTTTAAATCAGTGGCAGAGCGTGCCCAATTAAAAAAAAAAAACATGAAACTAGTCTATTTTTTCGCTAAGACGTACGTGCTAAAGTACTTGAATGCTAAATTGCTTGTTTAATGCCAATTTCAATTTTTTATATATCGATGATTATAAGTAACGCCATCTGATGTGACATGGTACTGGAGAAGTGATTGTGTCTATCAATCTTTTCCTCATTTTACATGAAAAAATTGTCTAAAAAGCCTTAAACTTATTGTACAGCGACAAATTCAGTTATGAACCTTTCAATATTACTAATTTAATCACAAACATTTTAATAACTTACTAATTTAGTCTTAAACATTTTGATGATTGATCAATTTAATATAAACTTTTCACAATTTACTAATTTAATCATTTTAGCCATTTTTAACCAAAAATCATTGATGTTACAATTTAGTCAAAGCTGACTATCCTATTTAGCATTGCCAGTGTTGATATGGAAAAATTTTACAATTTTTTAAAAATTTTATGAAATATATATTTTCCATTTTCTTTTTCCCTATTTACCACGATCAGTCATTGGGTAGCCCTCACCCTTGCCAGCCTAAGCAAAAGCAACCTTCGTTGGCCTAGGTGCGGGCATCCCTCACTTGAGGCTAGCAAGGGTAGCCCTTACCTAAGGCCAACGATCCACTAGTCATCAATGAGGCCGAGCAATGGCCAATAGTGGGAAAAATGGAAAAAATGTAAAAAAATTATCCATGTTAGTGCCAGTCATGCCATAAAAGATGGTTGGCACTAAATAATTGTCATGTTAGTGATTTCCAGGCAAAGTTGGTTAGAAAGATTAAATGGACAAACCATCAAAAGGTTTAAGTTTAATTAGCGTAATTAAAAGGTTTATAACTATATTGACAAGTTAGCAAAAACTTAAGGACTAAATTGGCAAAATTAAAATATTTAAAACTAAAATGCTGTACAATAAATTAAGGACTTTTTGGACAATTTCACCCATTTTAGACAAAGGCTTCATGGAAGAATCTATAAAAGCAACACAAAAGGTTCTTGAATAGATTTCATTGTGGAACACTATGATTGTCAATCTATATGCCCTAATACGAGAATAACAACTAGCCATATGGCTACCTAAACCCACTACCACCACTCGTTGCTGATTTTAGGACTCGTTGAGCCGCCAACACCTCTGCCGCTTCCTCGAATAATCAATTGCCTTCCCCTCATCACGGGGTCAAGCTCCACTCAATTCTTACAAATACCATAGTTGATGGGGAAAATTATCCAAATAGTCCTAAATTTATTGCACATTTATTAATTCGGTCTTAAACTTTTTAATTTTGTCTTAAACCTTTTTATTTTTTGTCAATTCAGTCATAAATATTTTCACTTTTTGCCAATTAAGTGTATCTAACCAATTTTAGCTGTAAATTACTGACATGGATAGCCGGCGCTAACATAGCACTTTTTAATAATATTTTATTTTATATTTTTTGTATTTTTTTTCTTTTAATTTTTTGGCTTTGTTTTTAGGGTTTTAGATTTAGCTAGCAAGGGTTGGTGGCCAACCCTTGTTGGCTTTGGGCGAGGGTGCACGAGCCCTTGCCTAGAAATGGCAAGGGCTGCAATGCCCTCGCCTAGGGCTAGCGAGGGTTAGCTAGCCCTCGCTTGTGGCTAGCAAGGGTTGGCTAGCAACCCTTACTGACTAGATTCAAAACCCAAAAAAAAAAAAAAAAAAAAATTTAAAGAAGAAAGAAAAACCATAAAAATTGAAAATATTATTAAAAAGTGTCACGTCAGCCTCGGCCGTTCACATTATCAATTTCCAGCCAAAATTAGCCAGATAGACTGAATTGGCAAGAAGTGAAAAAAATTAGGATTAAATTAGCAAAATTAAAAGTTTTATGACTGAATTAATAAAAATGTAATAGATTTAGGACTTTTTAAACAATGTTTCCATAAATGTTTGTGTTGTTCACCATTGTCGTCGTGTCGCTCTTCAACTTCATTGTTTCTATTCGTATTACTACACATAGCACTAACAACACTGTACTTATGAACTCCGCCCTCGATAACCCAGCCGCGATCACGATATTTTGCCACCACTAGAATACCACCCAAAAAGGATTGAATATAATATTTCTTGGTGGTTGGGATCACTATGTTATGAATCCAAAGATTAGGCAATGGAAAGGCGAAGACATAAATAGGATAAAAATATTTTCCATGATTGGGAGACACAAACCTACTTTTATGAGAGAGGGTAACATCAATTTCACTTAGAAATCAACATGAGATTGGAATATGCAATTCGAGAAAATATCTTTCACTTGACCCATCCAATGACCCATCCAATTGTATATGTGAGATTGATTCACATACATTCAATTCGTATCTTGAAGCCTTAGGCCTTATGGGGACTGAAAAGTTGAGGTAAAAGAGGCAAGAAAACCTTTTTAGTAAGAGAAACGATTGTATGAAAGTTTTTAACGTACCTTGAAAATAATAGTTTATTCTAGATCACAAAAAATTAAATCACAAATAATTATAAATTATTGTGGGATTCATTTTTTTTAAAAATTTATGATTTACAATAGGCTATTTTCTTTCACAGTACTCCAATGCTAATAAAGCTCTTTAATAAATACCACATCTTTATTGTTCTTGGAATTTTTTCTTATCTAAAGAGTATAAGAAAGTTTTGGACCTAGGGGAGGAGGGCTACCACTAGTCCCTTTTAGGTAAGAAACATACTATCGTACTTATTTCGTAGGATTAAGCTATCGAAATCTGAGGGGCAACCCACCAAATCGCCTGTCGGGCTATAAATCAAGGCATACTCAACACATTCGAAATCAAACTCTTAATAATTCGATTTCGGGAAGATCGAATTCAAACTCGATGGAGAATTTCTGTTCCCTTTTTCTTTTATGGGAAAAGCAACACTTTGATGATAGACCCCGAAGTAACCACCCACAATCGGATTAAAGTTATCGTCCAGAATCTTCTTAAAAATAAAGCTGGTGATGCCTTTTTCAGTGGGGTGAGGAAGAAAAAGTAGAAGATAACTCGCATTATTATACTTGTGCAGCATCGACCTTCACAAAAGGTTAGAACCAGAACAAAAAAAATGGAGTCATCAATTATTCTCTCCATGCAAAGCAACACCCCGCACGCATCATGATCCAACACAACACAATTTTATAAAAATGCTCTCTTGACTTCGATTTCGTCCGACACTGTTCCTAATTACTTCGTGGACTTTTATTTATGTTTGCGCCAAAGCTGGTTGAACATATGTCACGCATGTAACTGGGGCAAATAGAAGTTTGAAGTCGCAGGGGAAAGGAGATTCCATTGACATAACTCGAGTGGAGTTGCGAACTACGATAAAGGTGCGATAATGATGCTGCTTCTTTGTTTATACAATGATTAAAGTTGGCCAATATTATAATTAACTCTGACCGGCCTTAGCCTCAGCAAAAGGCGAGGATCGATTGGGGTGTTGCATAGGATGACTAAGTGGCGATGACCTTGGGTGGATGCGTTTCCTCTTTTTTCTAGCTCATTTAGGCTTGGCACGAACGTTGCACATGTGGGTTCTTCTGTAATCATTCATCGGGAACAGAAAAGAGAAATCTATGACCTAGTATCTTTGGAGTGTAAAGAAGTTGAACGTACACATCTTTTGATGAGATTATATTAGATAATCTCCAAAGGTTTCGCTTTTGAGCTATACATGTTTCCCATCGAGAAAAAGTATAACGGGACATGTCCTATTCGCATAAGATCAATGGTCAGATTGCTTGCTTAATTTTTGAAACTTTGCAAATAATTTGTTCCGACATTTATATATCTTCAATGGTCAGATTCCACCAATTGTGTGTGTGTGTGTGTGTGTGTGTTTTTTTTTTCTGAGAGATTTGTGTAGTGAAACCATGTGAATGTACGGCTAGTGTATGGAAAACGCCTTTTATCTTTTTTGAATTAATATAGCCAGAGTACGTGCAACATTGAGCAAAAGTAAAAAGAGGGACAATGCGACAATAAGGGTGGCATTACTAGTCTTTCGGTTTTTACTAGTTATTTAATGTCATCTTTGAATTTTAATTTCATCCGATGCGATTCCTAACTTTTGAAATTTGGTGTAGTGTAGTCTTTCGGCTACTAGGGCCCCTCCTCCAAGAAATTGATATTGCATTTTATAACTTATGAGTACTAAGATAGGAAAATTGAAAAAAAATAAAAATAGTGTGACGTTGCAAAGTTTAGGTATTCGATTTACTTTCCCTCAAAGGAGGTTTGAAAAGAATGAAGAACATTTGAAAAGCAAAACCGTCATTACTTGTGTTTAAAAGTTAAGATCAATTAGGACACACTTAATTATTGCATTATACCACGTTGACCTATCACATAACATAGTGCATAGGTTATACACAAAGAATCACTGGGATTCGCTCCAGTGGCTACCCTTCCAACATGAAAGGGGGACGTGAGGGGTTCAAATTCTCATCTTCTCAGGGGGGATGGGGATGGAGACGCGTAAGTTTCAGAAGTGAGTTTCGACTTCCACGCCCTGCAAGAGGCTGAGCAAAAGTCTGAGAGTGAATGTAGAGTAGGAATAAAGTAGGACTGACAAAAAAAAAAAAAGTTATACACAAAGAATATCTAGTTGGCGTGGGGTTTTTCTTCGAATGACTTACGCAAAATAGGGCCCGAATTGAAATTCTTCAAAAGGTTAAGAAAATTACACAAAAAAAAAATTACAAAAAGCGAAAGAAAAGTTTCCTTTTTCCTAGAAAAGCAAGGCGATTCTTATATTCCCTACCCAACAATTTACAACAGACGTCGATTAATACCATAACTGCAAGTTTTCAACATTCGTATCACCGAAATTCGATATGACATTGCATCAGTTCTTATCTCGTTATATCTCTTAATATTCACTTAAAAGGTGGCTGGGACTAGGGCAGATGCTATGCAAAAGTCTGCACGCCCCTCCATATTCTTCTCCTCTCTTTTCTTTACCTCTAGTTTAAATATATACCTCTAGTTTAAATATATTGTATTCTCGTAAAAAAGAAAAAATAAATTAAAGGCGAGAAATGATTAAAGGAAGAACCCATCAATCTGGATTCCGAAATTCCTGTCCATAAAAAATTATACTTTTTGCAGAGCATCGAGACAAGAGTTCATGGGGTCTCGGATGGAGGCAGGCTTTATTTTGTCTTCGAGAATTGCAATATTTATTATTATTGTTCAATAAAAGCTAGAGCTGCGTATATTTTAGAGTACGATCACCTAATTTCTTTCGGTTTGAATAAAAACAAACCATTTGGCGTAATATTCTATGACCCACGCCTTGATTTTTTAGACTAATTTTTACGGCTAAAACTTAGTGCTGCGAGATCGCCCTTCCTTAGTGGCAAAACATTGGGTTGGTTCGAGCTTTATGTTGAGAAATCAACACATGGCGATGTGCAGTATATTCCACTTCGTAGAATTCAAGTACCTTGCCTCCACCAAACGCTAAACTACCTATCACCTCTCTCTCCCTAACTCTCCTAACCGGTCATTGCGCCTTGGAGCTGCCATAGCGCTACCTTTATCCCCTCGCCACCAAGGTGGTTCCACCGAAAGTTGCCATTGCTCTCTCTCTCTTTCTCTCTCAAAGAGATACCACTTTAGATCTTGTGGCCCAGCCGTCATAACGCCATCAGATCACTCCAAAGAGATTTGTAAGGCACTATTCTTGATGAAACGACACATTGTCTGATAGAATATTTAAATATTAAATTACATAATCATCTATTGGTTTAAGTTTTTCGAATTGATGATGGTGATCCACTAAATCTAATACTATTAATGAGGGTAGTCAATGACGAGGCGACATCCAATTTTTTCGAATTGATGATGGTGATCCACTAAATCTAATACTATTAATGAGGGTAGTCAATGACGAGGCGACATCCAATTTGAGTGAGAAAGAGAGAGGTCATTGATCTTGTTTGGACTTAGAGATGGTGGCCGTTTTTGGGGGTGGTGAGGTAGTCACAACCCCTAGCCGAGAGAGAGAGATGATTCTTGGCATAGTTATTTCATCACCTAGTAATTTGCCCCATGATGTAGTAACTAACTATAAGTGGTAATCTAGGGGGTGCATGACAACCATTATGTTCCAGAAATAGTTTCTGGAACAGAAATAAATTTTTCTATTTCTATTTCTAGAAGAGTTTTTTTGATAACAACACAAAATTTCTACTTTAAAAATAGAAATTCGTTTGATAACGAAATAAATTTTTTTCTTTTCGGATGGCGGTGGATCGACGACTGGTGGTGGGCGGTTGGCGACCGGGGACGACGGCGGCCGGCAACCGATGACTAGCGAAGGCGGCTGACAATCGGCGGCGGCAGCGGTCAGCAATCAGCGGAGGCGGCCAGCGGCCGGCGGTCGCGCGGCCGACAACCGACGGACGGTGGTCAACGGCGACCAATGAAGGACCGGTTGACGAATGTTGAGAAGAATTTTTATTTCTCATTTCTGTTCTAGAAGTAGAAAATTTTAGCTTCTAATTTCTATTCAAAACCTTATGGAACAAGAATCTATTTCAGAAATAGAAAAATAGAGTAGGTTTATCAAACGAATTTTTATTCCAAAAACAGGTCTGGAATAAAAAAATTATTTCTAGAATAGAAATTTTGGTTATCATGCACCCCCTAGTATTCTAATACCCTAAGGAAAAGCCATTAAAAAACTATTATAATATTTAAATAATAAATCATGCATTCATTAAGTAGCTTACACTTTTAGAATAGTTGACAATGGTTCCAAAAAATTTCACATAATATTAGAGTTGGAAGGGTCTTGTGTTCAAATCCTTCTGGGACCCATTTATTTCTCTAATTAAATTTTCACGCTTAGTACTAGATAAAAGACCAAACCAAACGAGGAGGAAAGTGTTAGAATATTTAAATAATAAATTACGCATTCATCTAATAGTTTAAACTTTTAGAACAATTGGCAATGATCCCATATAATCGCAAATAATAATAATAATTTATTTTACCATTGTGAAAGGTTGTATAAATTGAATAGAGCAAGAAAAAAGCACATTGGATTATGGACCTTTTTATTTATGCATCAAGAACTCTAATAAGAGGGTTAAAAGTTTATGGCTTTCACAATCCCCCGGTTAAACTCAGAGAGAGAGAGAGAGAGAGAGAGAGAGAGAGAGAGATTCGACGAATCTAATAATGACAGAGTCAGTTTATAAGCAGATTTTCCATGTGATTAACCAGAAAGTAGCCTATTCTAGGTAAAGCAAGTCTAAATTAGTAAAAGGGTGAAGCTTTAATGGCCAAAGGTGAGAGAATAATCCAGGGGTAGCTTTCTCAAAAGCAATCATCCTAACTGTTTCAGGAAGTGGTCCAAAGTTCATAACCAACCGAAAGCCACACCACGGTAATTAGATTGCAGTTCATCCCATTTGCTTTCATGTCAACATACTTCATTTTCCGACACGGTGCTGCCGCTTGCTTTTGGCGGGTCTCCAACGCCACCACAAACTCGGCTCCCTCGGGCCCCAACTCAACCACCATCGCCGCCACTTGCAACCCCTAAAACTAGGCCACCACAATCAATAGATTTCAGTGACCATCATCTGACTCGTCCACCAACACTACTAGCACCTCTAGTGCCGTCCCAATACCACCACCATTTGCACCACCAAACTCGATGCTACCATCACCGATGGCGCCACATGCATGAATAGATTGCCACGGCTGAAGGAGGAAGGAGAAGAAAAAAAGGGAAGAAGAAAATAGATCAGTTGGCAAAGCCCAAATCACCCTGTCCAAAAACGGAGTAATAGATCCTCTACTAACTTGTAATGCTCGAATAATGCTTTGATCCTTGTAGTTATATTTTACCCTGGCATTTGTTGAATTGGCATTTTGTGTCAAAGGAAAAAAAAAACATAATGCAACTTGGCGATGCAACAAATTGAAGAATTATTTTGATAGTTGATTTTTTTTTTTAATTAAGAATTAGATTAAGCAACATAGATTCAGGAATGAGAATGAACAATGAGGAAAAGGTCAAGAACTAGTGATATACATCTAGTAGATATTCTAGAATATGGACTATCATAGCACATTTAGTGGTGGATACGTTTTTCAAGGTATCTAACTGTAAAATATACTCCAATAGAAATGTTGGCTTTTACAATTTATGAGGCAGCTGTGCTTTAATCAAATATCAAATACTCTAATGCACAATATCCTTCTTATCGAGGATAGGATTTGAACATGGAAATCTGAAATTTGCTTCACATAATGAGTCAAATGAGAGGTCTACAGATTCATAAAATCGCTTGTATTGTATCATCGGTGCTAATTCAACCTAAGGCGAATATGATGAACAAGCAATTAGAAAAACAAACAAAAACTCGTTCTCTATCTCTAGTTCAACCACAAAGTGATCAAACTTCCCACAAAACAAGCTTTTCAAAGATAGATCGATTAAGCATGTGAAAAGGGAGTGCCGGCTCCTAAGAGCAAAGATCGAAATGAAGATTGCTAATCGGTCTAAATGACTAGAAAGGTGAATTGCTTGAAAAGTTAAAAAAGTACAAGAACTTGAAAGCCAAGAAATTAAAGGAACAATGCTTTGAAGGAAATTAATGCTTAAAATATGAAAATAAGAGGGAAATCGAAGCACAAACCCTATAAGATGAGCTGATTTAGCACCATAACTATTCTCGCTCTTCCTTTAATTCAAATGGTTGAACTCCCTATTTATGCGATAATAAGGCAATAATTATCTTTTCTTATAAAAGATTGTAATTGTGATATTTTGTAAAATTACTGTCAATTATTCTAAAAACTTAAACTGTTAGATGAAAATGTAATTCAACATCTAAATATTCTTACACTCCCCCTCCTGCTTGGTCCAATCTTTTTATCTAGTACTAAGTATGGAAATATTTCATTTGGTTTTTGTTTAGTAGTAAGCGTGAAAATATTTCATTGAGGCAAATGGGGTCCTAAAAAGATTCAAATTTAGGATTTATTGCTTTATTACCATATTAGATTTTGTGAGATTATTGCCAATTGTTTTAAAAATTTAAACCATTATATGAAAGTGTGGTTTAATATCTATATATCCTATTTGTGACTACTTGTCATGTACTTGTAATATAATCTAGAGAAATTAAACTATTTGTTGTAATCAGAACATCAATATAAAGAAGACGATAACAACTTTATAATATTCTTCTTTTTATGTAAACTTAAAAATCTTAGAGAAGAAGAAAATAAGATATTACTGGAAAAAAAAATATAAAATTGGAGGTGAGGTTTGGATATCCGAATCTCCTTAAAGCAATCAATTACCGCCGATGGTGCTCCGCAGACTCATGAACTATGTCTCCCAATATACAATACCCCGAACATGTTTGGATTAGCACTATACAAACATAACTCAGTCAAACCATTTAATTGAACCAGCACACCTAGAAAAATCAGAAGAGTAGAGTAGTATTTCAAATCTCTTTTGGAATTATTCTCTCGAATTGTACTATCGAAAACCTTCTTATGAAGCTTTATGCTCTTATCTATTTATAGAGCTTTAAAGTTCATGTACAGAAGAGATACATGAATTAAATAGACGTATGTATCTAAGAAATTCATGAATAAAGAGATATGTAAATTCAAGAGATTCATGAATCTAGAGACATGCAAATTCAAGAGATTCATAAACTCAATAAATAGATAAGTGACTCTAGGAAATTCTTGAATTCAATAGATACGTGAACAAAAAAGACGTATCTTAATTTGTTGGCTTTCGTTGATCCATTAACCATAATTATAACAATCTCCCACATTAATGGATCAACAAAACATTAGTATGCCTGTTTAAATACATCGCATCAAGATAGGTAGCTTTCTCTTTGAACCTTCTTTAGTGAAAGCCTATCAAACTTACTTAACTAGTTGATGGACTAAGCCTTGAATGACCAGTTGTTTGTGTAAGCCTAGACAATAAATCTCACACGGAGTATTTCCAATTCAATATTGGTTCTTGGTTGTATTCGTTCTTTTAGCCCTGAACCTCTCGGGATTCATGTGTACTTTAGAAAATCTATCCTTTAAAGATTTTCATAGAGTTGGCGAGCTCCACGCATATAGGTCCATTCCTATTAAAGATATCCTACCATATCTCACTTGGATGTTACATTCCAAATCAGAGGAATCATTAAACGCATAACGTATCCTTAATAATGCTGTAGGAAAGTATTGTTGCATCATAGGTTTGGGAGACAATACTTACACTTGAGTTTTCAGAATTTGCATTGTCCTATTGAACCTAAACCATGGAATCTCCAATTGCATAGGTTAGGTTTCCACCATGAAATCTCTTTATTGAGTTAAAGCTCTTAGACCCATTCCCCTTGATGCGTAGTTTTTAGCTCTCTTGACAAACCTTTTGTCAGTAAATCCACAATATTTTCCTTTGACTTTACAAAGTCTAAATAAATGATTCCATTTGAAAGCAATTGTTTTACGGTATTGTGTCTATGATGAATGTGTCTAGATTTACCATTATAAATCACATTATGCACCCTTGCAATTGCCGGTTGATTGTCACAGCGAATGCAAATTGCAGGCATAGGTTTTGGTCACACTGGAACATCTTCTAAAAAATGTTGAAGCCATTCTGCTTCTTTAGCAGCTTTATTCAAAGCAACAAACTCTGATTCCATCGTAGAGCGCGCTATTAGAGTTTGTTTAGAGGATTTCCATAACACTGCGGCACCTCCTAGCATGAACACATATCCGCTAGTCGATTTCAATTAATCAGAATCTGAAATCCAGTTGGCATCACAATAACATTTCAAAATAGCTAGATATTTACTATATTGTAGAACATAGTCTTTTTTTCTTTTTTTTTGGGTAACCTAGGGAACCCCGTAAGCCAACAGTCGGCGAGCAAACCCTGGGGAAGCGATTGCAGGACCCACCACCATAGTACTCCAGGTAAGAATCCCTAACGACGCCTCTGTGATTCGAACTTCTCCCCTTCGTGAGGGGGAGAGAGCCCGAGCCAACTTAGGACATGGTCTTTTGTCATTTTCAAATATCATAATACTCTCATCAGAGCATTCTAGTGCTCGTGACTTGGGTTACTAATATATCTATTTAGTTTTTTTACTAAGTACGCAATATTCGGTCTAGTACAATTTGCTGCCAATTACTTGAGTATATTCCAGCTGTCTAATACTATTTCCGGTGTTCTTTCTTAAAGTTAGGTGTGGAAGAAAATGATTGTTTGCATCTTTAATACTAAATCATTTAAATCTCTCAATTACCTTTTCAATGTAATGAGATTGTGTTAAATCTAAACCATTAGAATTCCTTAGAATTTTGATGCCGAGTATAACATCCGTTACACCTAAATCTTTCATCTCAAAGTTCTTCTTGAGAATGTTCTTGGTGATTCTGATGACCTTAGTGTTACCTTTAAGAATTAGTAAGTCATCGACATATAGACAAATAAGTACATATCCAACTATTGTGGATTTAATGTACACATATTTTTCACACTCATTGATTCTATACCCATTTTGAATCATTACCCAGTCAAATTTCTCATGCCATTGCTTAGGAGCTTGTTTAAGTCCATACAATGATTTGACAAGTCTACACACTTTGTATTCTTGTCTTTTGACCTTAAACCCTTCAGGTCATTTCATATAAATCTCCTCGTCGAGATTACCATTTAAAAATTCAGTTTTTACATTCATTTGATGTATTTGCAAATTGTATAGCGAAGCTATAGCAATCAACATACTTACTGATGTTATTTTTGTAACAGGTGAATAAGTATTAAAGTAGTTAAGATCCTCTTTTTGTGTAGACCCTTCGGCTTCAAGCCGAGCTTTGTACTTATCAATGGAACCATCCGCTTTTAGTTTTTTCTTGAATATCCATTTACATCCAATTGGTTTATTTTCAGGTGAAAGATTAACTGATTCCCAAGTATGGTTACTTAGGAATGAATTGATTTCATTGTCAACAGCTTCTTTCTAGAAAGGAGCATCTTGAGATGACATTGCCTCTTTAAATATTTATGGCTCACCTACTAAAACGTATGTTAGAAAATCAAGTTCAAAAGATTTTTCAATTTAAGACCTTTTACTCCTTCGAAGTTCAGCTTCTTTGGTCACAACTTCATTATTCTTGTATTCTGATTCTCGAAGCCTTTTTTGAGAAAGTTCTCATTGATTTCTTTTTGCAGGATATATATTCTCAAAAAATTCAGCATCCCTTGATTCTAGGATTGTATTGATATGGATTTCTCCATTTTCAAATTTGTGAACCAAAAATCTATATGCATTACTATTTTTAGCATAATCGATGAATATGCAATCCATCGTTTTAGATCACAACTGAGTTTGTTTAGGAGGAGGAATTGCCACCTTGGCCAAGCACCCCAACACTTTTAGAAAGCTCAGCTCTTCCCAGCGGCGGCGGGGCGGTGGCGGTGGTAGCTGAGGGCTCTCAACCGCCTCCCCCCGTTCCTTTTTTTTTTTAATTTTTTAATTTTTTGAAATTTTTTAAAGTTTTTAAAGTTTTTAAAATTATTATTTTTAAATATATTATAACTAAATTTAATTTTAAAATTATTATTTTTAAATATTTTAACTAAATTTAAATTTAAATTTAATTTAATTATTTTTTTTACCACGTCAGCCCAAAACGACGCCGTTTTGGCCACGTCAGCGTCCAAAACGACGTCGTTTTGGGCGTGCTTCGCCAGAAAAACGCCACGTTGGCGTTTTGGCCGGACTTTGGTCGGAATGGCACTCAAGTGATCCGTTTTTTTTCGAATGTGGCACTTAAGTGTATCTTTCATAAGTTATGGCACTTAAGTGTCCCTTTGGCCAAAGTTATGGCACTTGAAGCGTTCTTTTACCGGCAACTTTCAATTCCATAACTCGTATGGAATTTTACTTGTCCTTTTGTGGGGTATTTTATTAAGAATATAATTTGCAGTTAAAACTGCCTCTCCCCACAAGTTCTTAGATAAACCAGCACTCGAAAGCATGGCGTTAGCCATCTTCTTTATTGTCCCGTTCAATCATTCAGCAACTCCATTTTGTTGTGGAGTATAAGGTGCAGTCGTTTGAAGAGTTATTTCAAAACTAACACAAAACTTTTTGAAATTGATTGAACTATATTCTCCTCCTCTATTAGACCTAAGCATTTTGATTCGTTTATCAAGGTGGTTTTCAACTTCATTTTTATACTTGACAAATATGCTCATAGTCTCATCTTTGCTAGTTAGTAAATAAATATAGTAAAATCTAGTATAGTCATCCACAAATGTGATGAAGTATTTCTTTCCACCTCTACTTTCTACAAACTTTAAATCACATAGATCACTATGGATTAATTGTAGAGGTTCACTTGTTCTTTCAACGGTTTTGAAAGGTTTCTTGGCAAACTTGATCTCAACACAAGTCTCACACTTGTAACGGGCATCCAACTCAAATCTTGGAATTAACCCCAAGTTTGCTATTCTCTTCATTGTACCATAGTTTATATGTCTTAATCTACCATGCCATAGATAAGGAGACACAATAGTGTAAACTAAAGACTTTTCTTTATTAATAGTTTTTTAGGACATATAATTCAAGTTTAGATCAATGATAGCCACATTGGCTTTAAACAGGTCATTACACAAGTACCATTTCCCCACATACATCCCTCATTTCGAAAATTACAAACTTGTCAAATTCAAATACAACTTCGAAACCCTTCTTGACAAGTATGGGGTCAGAAATTAGATTTTTCCAAATCTCTAGTACATGCAGCACATTCAGCAGGGCGATCTCCTTGCCAGATGTAAACTTCAGAATCACGTTTCCTCTTCCGACAATCTTTGCTAATGCAAAGTTAGCCATATAAAGTTTCTCATCTTCTTCAGCCTTCTCATAAAATGATAACATGTGTTTACCTGCACAAATGTGATATGTGGCACCCGTGTCTAGCCACCGACCATTAGTGTTTGACATCAGAAATGATTCGGACATTACCACAATAGACAGTTTCTCAATATTGTCATATTCTGTCAAATTCAATTATTGGGCTGCACCATCGTTCTTGCCTCTTTTTTTTTTTTTTTTTGGCGTTTCTCGCAATCCTTTGCATGATGGCCAGACTTGTTGCATATAAAACATGTCCCTTGGAATTTCCGGAACTGTTCATTTTGCTTGCATTTTCCTTGAAATGACATCTTCATTTTTCTATCTCACTTGGATTTGGAAGATTCCACAACATTGGCTTTTGGCTCAGAAAAAAGGTTTGCACTCCTTTTATTGTCCTTCTTGATTTTGTGGCGTAGAATGAGATTTCAAGGCTCATCTCCTTCCGTTTGTGCTTCAAATAATTTTTGAAGTTTGACCAGCCCGGAGGTAGTTTCTCAAACATGGCCGCCACTTGGAATGATTCACTAAGTATCATTCCCTCAGCAGAGATGTCACTCAAAATTTATTGCAATTCTTGAACCTGACTCATGATAGATTTAGAATCAACCATCTTGTAGTCCAAGCATTTGGCAACCGCAATTTTCTTGGTGTCAGCGTCCTCAGTCTTCTATTTCTTCTCTAAGGACTCCCATAACTATTTAGCAAATTCAATATTACAATAAACATTATATAGATAATTCACTAAACAGTTAAGAATATAATTTCGGCATAAGAAGTCCCCATGCTTCCAAGCCTCCAATGCACTGAGCGTCATGACATCGTGCTCATCTAGACTAATTATTGGGCACACCTTCGATAAATACTTCATCAGATTTAGCATGGTTAGATAGAAGAACATCTTATGCTGCCATTATTTAAAGCCCACATAGGTGAATTTCTCCGGTTTCTCATTAACTGTAACTAGAGGTGTTGCCATCACAGTAGGCATGGTTCGTTGAACTATCTCTCTAGAAACAAAGCCAAAAGCCATTTGGCCTATACTGTTCTGGAAAAACAATCCCAAGCATACCAGTCATATGACTTGTACCCACACCACCAAAATTAGTGTTGGCCCAAGGGCCCGTAGCATTGGCTGCTACAAATTTAGACCTTGAGGGCTGAACATCTTCCATAGTAATGATTGAATCGACCATAGGAACATCTTCTGAAACATTCTAGACATTAAAGGGCACTTGATTGTTTTTGTTGGAGAAATCTTTTTGGAATATTTTGAAACTGACAAAACGTTTCTATCAGTCTAGTCTGAAGTTTTGCAGACTCTTCTATTAAAGTCTGAAGACCTTCGGATCTACCAGACTCAAGACTCAAAGTCTATTCTCGTTGACAGTTTCTAATCCGTTGAAGAAAGACTATCCAGATCTACTTTATTAAGGATTTGGCCTTATCGACTGAAGAAAATCTCTTGGCTGGATGTGATATAACGGATTCCTTTATGCAAATTCAGAACAATTAAAGATCTGATGATTGGCGAAGTATTCTTGGAATGTTCTACTTATGGAAACCAAGATCCTGATTGTATGGGTGAGCAGGATTGATGGGCTATCAACATGTTCCTTTAATAGCTTGAATAATCTTCCTAATTGATTCTGTCCAACGAGAGGATTGGAAGAATTCCTTTGATAAGTGCCAACGGGTATGATGGCACAAATGAGTATAAGAGGAAGACGTTTCAGTTGTTCAAAAAGGGTGCATGATAGAAGAATTCCAAAGTCTAAAGCTCTTTGATTCTTAGTCAATTCATTTGCTGAGCGAAATCTTGTATGCAAAAGAGAGTCTATACTTTGAGATACCTTGAGGAAGTGTGATAGAATATATACACTGTGGAATCAAGGGAAAGTAGTGTTGTAACATCTCTTTTGTTCATAGTGAAATCCAACCAGTGGATTGTCAGTGCAGAAGAGTGGACGTAGGCTTGAAATAAGCCGAACCACTATAAACCTTGTGTTCAATTTTCTCTTCCTTACTCTCCGCTTTACTTTGATTATAGTTCGATTTGTTGACTAAAGGAGAGCTTCCTTTCTGTTGTCAGTCCAGTATTGCTTTCATATCTCGAGAAATTATTTTTACACCTATTCACCCCCTCTAGGTGCTTATACTAGCTATATTAGTTTTTAGCCATCTTAATAATGTCACAAGAACAACAAACAGTGAGTAATTTAATCACCTTAAGATTGTTGGAATATAATCCAGAGAAAGAAAATTGTTTGTTGTAATTAGAACATCAATGTAAAGAAGATAATAACAGCTCTATAATATATATATATATATATATATATATATATATTTTATGTAAACTTACAAATCTTGGAGAAGAAGAATTCTTTTTATGTAAACTTACAAACTTGGAGAAGAAGGAAATAATATATTACTGGAAAAATAACATAAAATTGGAGGTGAGATACAAATATTCGAATCTCCTTAAGGCGATTAGTTTCTGCCAATTGTGCTCCGTAGATTCACGAACTATGTCTTCCAAGATACATCACCTCGAACCTGTTTGTATTAGTACTATACAACTAGAACTCAGTCGAACCGTTCAATTGAACAAGCACATCCAGAAAAATCAGAAGAGTAGAGTAGTATTTGAAATCCCTTTTGGAATCGTTGTCTCGAATTGTACTATTGAAAATGTTCTCATGAAGCTCTATGCTCTTATTTATTTATAGAGCTTTAAAGTTCATGTACAGAAGAGATACATGAATTAAATAGACGCATGTATCTAAGAAATTCCTGAATCAAGATATATGTGAATCTAGAGACACGTGAACTCAAGAGATTCGTGAACTCAATAAATATATGAATTAAAAGATAAGTAAATCTAGGAAATTCATGAATTCAATAAATACGTGAACAGAAAATACGTATATTTATTTGTTGGCTTTGTTGATCTATTAACTATAATTATAACAATACTTTAGTTAGAGATCATCTTTAATTGTTATCTTTTCTTATAAAAATCATAATGAACTCGCCCGAGAGAGAGAGAGAGAGAGAGAGAGAGAGAGAGAGCACTCTCTCTCTTCAATCTTATCTCCATTACAATGCATTTTGTTTTATCAGGCTCTTCTTTCTCTAGAGCAAATGAATAGAAAAGAAGTAAGCAACTTTCTCATAGAATATCCTTAGGTTTTCTTTGGCGCACAAGAGGAGTAGATCCACGATGTGATTGGCACGCGTAGCGAATGCTCATCTCCTCCATTATAAAACTCTAATAGAGAATAAACTATGCAAGAAGACCTGTCTTGCCTGTTCAATAACCCTGCAATCACATCGCAAAAGTGAACAACTACCAACACTTTAAAAGGCAGTTAGTGCCATTATGCTCCACGTTTAGTTCTACATAAATTTTCAGTACTTTGAAATAGTTTTATACCTATTATACGAGATAGATATCATTTGACATGCTAAATAAACATCATCAATCACTCAAACTTGCTTATTACCCATTTAGTTTGATTGGTACAATAATCTCTAGATTCAAAATATAATTCTGTGTAAGAACATTACATTGTCATATCACGTGATATTGTCCTGGCTGTTTGGCTGTAGGATGGATTTGCTCCGTGGGCTCGTGCACGTTGTCGTTTAGAGAGTTTGGAAGAGCAGTTAGGAGATCGACAAGTGGCGAGCACTCCCGGCTTCTAGTGCGATCTTGGGTGTCGTTTTCCTTGCGTGCTCCGACCGATTACGTTTACACACCCCATCTCACCAAATCATTTGGGTGGGAGTGTGATGCGATGGGTCCTGTCCCCATTCATTGCCTTCCTCATTTATTTAGTTTACGACTTCTCTAGCAATCATAATTTAAAATTTCATTTTTTTTTCCTTTCACGGTATACTGAATGATAGTGAATATTCGTTGTGGAAACGGAAAAAAGAAAAATTCCATCCATTTATCGATATTATGGCAATTTATGATATGATATAGATATCATACGGTAATCTTTTCCTCCGAAATGATGGGATTTTATGTTGATCTGGTTGTCTCTTCATGGTGTTGCAGATTCTGCTTTTTAACAATCCCTCGTTTTATTCGCCTTTCTATCTCTTATTTCACATCAAATAATTGTCTCTTAACTATTAATTGCTTCTTGATGCTAAGGCTAATGAATCACAAGAAAATTAGAGTGCAATTATTGCTGAAGTGATTGAACTTGCTTTGGTAGTATCTGAGTCACTCAGTGCCATCACCCAAAAAAAGAAAACTTGCCCCTTTTTTTCTTTTTAGCGTTACAGTTCTTAATCATAAAGGGGGTGTTGCTTTCATTGAAGAAATGGAAATAATCAACGCGTGGATAGAAATTTCATAATTCGATACCTCTTGTCATAAAAATGTGTGGAGCGAAGTGTTCTTGCCAAATCAATCTCTTGCAATTAGCTCTTCCTATTTATCCGATTATTTAGATACTGGATCGTGTCTTGATCTCACTCCTTAATCTTTTTTAACATTAATTATGATCCCATGAAGCCTTGCTTGATTTTTTAAAAAGAGATTATGAATTCAAATCTTTCTAAATCTCTTATTTATTTCATTATATATAGCTATACAAAAATATGCATGTATGTGTGTAAATATCGAGGATCTTTTATGTGAAGAAGGGTGTCCGAATACTTAATATTAAATATTGTCATCTCTTAACATTTAATCTTTAGAATAGTTAACTGTGATCCCATAAAATACAATTTGTCTATTCAGTGAATTTTTCTCTCTTCTAAACATAATAAAATCTCGCAAAAATGGTGTACTATCTCTATAAATTGAGAGAAAATTAGAAGCTAAATCCTTTTATATTTGTCATATTATATAATCCATACCGTTTTCTATATTAATGGAACACCTAACGCCCTAACAATCTTAATTAAGTGAAGGATGCAAAATTGATCATTTTCGAAATTAAAGGTTGGCAAGCGAGAAACGTTGCTTAAATGTATTTACGGTATATATCTGTGTGTGTGTGTGTTTCCCTCCGTCCCCTGACTGAAGGAACTAAATCTAGTTATGCCTCTTATTGACACGTTGGAAATCATAGACATCATACATATGCAAACTTAGCCAAATTATTGATGTGTGTGATGTTCATTTTTTATATCACCAATCAGAAGATTATTTGTAATCACTTTCCTTCAATCAAAATTAAGAGTCACATAAATGTATGTATTAGTTCTCTGTTGGACACACGTAAATGTGATGATTTTTGGTGATCAATAAAGTGAGAAAAGGGAAAAAGAATAGGAGGTTGAAATTCCACTTGCTCAATCTCTTTGCAGACGCGCATGAAAGAGTGAAACGGGGAGGTTCTCATCCACTTGATGGGTGTCGAAGAATTTAGTGTGATGTTGGAATGCCACTTTGTTGGATGGAGACCCTCTCTCTCTCTGGGCCATTTCTATTGCCCAAATAACTTGCATATTCTACATTATCTCTTAGCTACATTATATGGTGGAGAAGTCAATCCAGAATCATTATATAATGATGACGAGGGTCATGGAAAATAGTTGGAAAATATCTCAATTTTTAATCACAGTGACGCATGTTAACTCGGGTGCTTACACAGTTACAGGAAATATAGGTTTGGGATCCTCAAAATGCTTAGAACTTTATCTATAAGTTGATTAAGACACAACTTTTCGTACCCCGTCCTATTAAATTAAATCAATCACATCTTAAATTAGTAATAAAACCCGAATTGGTCTCACAGAAGTAAGATGATGTTTTCCACACCATTTTGGTACAACTTTTTAGCTCTAGCGATTGGAAAACACCTCACATCTTTATCGCTGCAGCAACATCCTGTAGCAGCATTTAGGAAGTTGGCCCTACTTAGCTTCAAGTGGACAACTTCAAGGTGTTATAAAATTAATAAATTTATTACAAACTACCTCAAGATTTGTCACTTTGCAATACACTTACAAATATAAGACGCCCACAACCATCACAAATATACCAAACTGACTCTTAGTTTTTTAAAATGGAAGTTCGACTAAGCTATCCATTGCGAGGCTTAGGTTCGGATGCCATCTCCGATGCATCCTACCATGAGGAGTCGTCACAAACCATTTAGGTAGTTGGTTGTATTTGATAAAACTTATTCCCATATGTTTTGAAGTCTCCTTTGCACAAAAATTCGACCAGGGTGCTCCTCATCCTTAGGAAATCCTTATTCACTGGTGGTGTAGGTGCGACTTGTCTGCCAAGTGCAAGATAATTCCAACTTTGCATCCGGTGTTGCGGTGGTCATAGACTTGCTCAAATGGGCAGTACTAATGACTTAACTTTTCGATTGTGGATATAGAATTCCTATAAATAATGCTCGGGGGGTTGCTCACCCTAATTGACCTAGGCCAGAGTTGCCCAATAGGGACTTTAGCTGTATATTGTGCTAGAACATTACACAATTACTAAGGGTGCATATGGTAATGTTTTTGTTCCTAGGAACAAATTCTATTCAAAAATAATTTTTTCTTTACTAGTTCTGGGCAAATCTAGCGAATGTGTCATCCGATTTGATCTCACGGTATACATGGTGCTGGAAACACCTTTAGGATTTTATCTGTCATATGTTATTTAGCTTGTATATTTTGTATCTCAGCATGCTCAGGGTATCGACCATGACAAAGTGTTGATACCTCGATTACATCATTTATAACTAACAAAAGATTTACAATATCTCATAATACAAAAATAAATTACCTTATTTTTTGTAAAACCCAACCGCTCACTTCGAAATCGATTGGCTTGCTTCACAAACTTTCCTCATCCCACGACGATCATGTAAATAATCGTGAGTTTAATCAGGTTCCTACCAAAATTTAGCATGAATTCCATATTGGCCGTTCTCGAGACAAAAGGGGCATCGTATTCTTGTTTCCCCCCTTTTTTTTCCTGTGGGTGGCAAGAATATGTATTAATGATTTCATCATGAGGGACACACCACCTGAGTGAAGTAAAGGGAGATCTTGTAAAGGCGATTCGAATGATGCCCAATTTTTCTCTCCCATAGGGGCTAGAGAAAAGTTGAGTCTTTCAATGAAAACCCTACACATTTGAGTGCACACAAATCTCTCTCTCTCTCTCTCTCTCTCTCTCTCTCTCTCTCTCTCTCTCTCTCATATAGCTAGCTTCATGCGTAAGGGCATTGTAGAGAGGCTTGATCAGCGTCCCTTTAGTGTGATACACTCCCATGTGATAGATACCAAACCTTGCCCACCATGTGTGTGCGCGAGAGAGAGAGACGATCTTTGAAAGTGGGGTGATGTGGAAGAGTGACATGTAAGCAAAACACAAAGGGCCTAGTAGTTCGTATTGAGATCTCCCGTCCACTAGACAAGAAGAACCCACAGATCCACGCGTGTGCCTAATTGTTTTCATTCCTTTTTGCTTTTCTAGTTGTATTCCCACTCCGAAAATTAAACTATTAGGTTATATAGCCACAAAGACATCAAGCATTCTCGTTATTTTTACTAGTGACTCGCAAGCAAGGCGATACAAGAACTTCGTGTGTCAATGAGAGATGGGTCAAAATCAAGAAATGCGTCATGGAGAGACTAAAACCCTAGCAACACGATGTCGGGATTAGTCTCTTGTCACTATGCGAATATCAAGTGGTTCAACTGATCAGCTGTGATGGTGCAATTAGCGAGACATATTAAACTGTGGTTATTTTTCAATGGATGTTGATGGGTTGATGTTTATTAATATGAGAGAGAGATCAATGGATGTTGATGGGTTGATGTTTATTAGTATGAGAGAGAGAGAGAGAGAGAGAGAGAGAGAGAGAGAGAGAATCCAGCTCTCTTATATTGTTGTGAGTGGAGGGACTATGATAATAGGAATGATTGTGTGGATGGAAAGATCTATTGAATCTTTTATACGCTTAGGGAGCGCACGCGCACAATCAAGGCCCCCAAAGTTCTCATTCTAGCGTAAGCATGAGCACTGAATATGCATTTCTGTCCTGGCTTTTGTTTGTGTCGACTACTAAACCCTAGAGTCTCAATGCATTATTCATTTCGTTATCAGCTTTTGACAAAGGCTTTATCTAACCCCAACAATTTTGCTTCCTACTAAACTTTGAGGAAAAAGTATCAGTTAACGCATATATTTTAGGAGCATGCATGATATCACTCGACAACGCACATGATTTCATCGATGTCAATATGGTACTACTCATCTTGTCATTGCTTGTGGAATAGATATGCTCTTCCTTCGTTATCTTTGGACATTTTCCGCGCTTTCCTCAAAGGATCAACACAAGGATAGCATAGCGTGCAAACTTCTTGCATCTCATTAGTTTGAAAATGATATTTTTTTTCTTGCACTTTGGAAGCCCAAGTAGTCTATGCATTGGTGTCTCAAGTACCACGAGCTTTAGGACAATGGGAGTAATGCAATAAACTTGTAAAAATTAGAGAAAGTACTTTTGGTATCAATTTCACTGTTGAGGTTGGGGCAACGAGTTACTCACGACATTCAAGTAATTATGAATCTCAACTGACTTTACTTTTGAACTTTAAAATTATAATTGGTTTTTTTCTTTCACTGGTCAATGTTTATGTGGTATGACTAGTGAACAAAATACTGTCTCCTAAAATTGACCGTAAGCAACTAAATTAATTGCTTGTTTGGATAATATATACATTTTCATTAATCAATCGGAGCATGGCCCAAATATTCGAGCCAAAAAAAGGTCTACTATTTCAAAGATTTGAGGTTGTGCTAGTCTTTTCACATATTGCTTATATGATTGGCTTGCTAAAGCCAAATTGTGGAATAATTGTCAAAAAACCTTAAACTTGTTGTATGTTGACCAATTCCTAGCGTCCGCGTTAGTGATTTCCGACCAAAATTGGTTCATAAGACTACATTGAAAAACTGTGAAAATGTCAAAAACTTTAGAATTGAATTGGCCGTCATATAATAAGATTCAGACTTTTTGGACAATTATCTGGTCAAATCTTTAATGTTTTGTAGATTGGAAAAATTATCAAAAAGTCTTAAATTTATTGTACAGATATCAATTCAGTTCTTAATTTTTCAATTGTACCAATTTAATCATAAATATTTAGACAACATAGTCATTCCGGCTAATTTTAGCTGAAATTCATTGACATGGACGTCGGTTGTCTTACATAGCACTCATTGGATTGGGTGGGGCTTGCTTGCCATCACCTCAAACTAGCCAGTAGCCAAAAGGAAAAGAAAAGAAAAGAAAAGAAAAACCTCATAAATAGGCATTGGTTCGAGAGGATTTGGTCGTGGCACAAGTCAAACTTAGGGTGAAGTTTGAGAGAGAGGAGTTTTTATTCCATGGATTCCAGTACATGAACTTACCCATAAAAAAGGTTATTCATCAACTCTTCCAATCTTGGAACAACTTTTGCTCTTGTTCAAAGACATTTTATTGGCAAAGTTGTAGTGGGCCGACTTATATTTCTTCTGACCCCTTCATTCATTCAATGGAATAAAGGTTAGGCTACAATACCCATTTACATAGAATAATTCCATCATCGTCATCGTCAAGATCTCTTTCTGGTCATCTTTGAATATCGAGTCCAAGCTAAGAGATTAGATGCTTTACGTAAAATGCATGAATAGGCTGTTGTTAGTTCTTCTTTATTCCAAGTCGTGTTCCTTGGATCGATCGGAAAAGATCGGTTGCTGATGATAAACCAACCAACTTCTTGTTGCATGAGTCATGCGTTATCTTCTCTCCTGCCTTTGTCGATCATCTGGACTTTCGGAGAAATTCTATGTTGGTGCCTTTTCTTTGTACGAAATGCAAGGCCAAAAAAGATCGTGAATCTCTGCTATTCAAGAACATGTATTTTTGTTGTCTTCACAGTGAAATTGATCGGAAAAAATCTTTAAAGATATCTTCAATATCACTTGAAAGAAAAAGTCGTCTCGAAGTTCAATTATTTTTTTATATAAATCTTGTCTTATAAATGATAAATTCAATACCGAAATTTATAAATTCATCTAGGTTCTTTGTATATATTGCACTAAGATTGACAATAGTGTTCCTTTTAATTTTCTCCTTTTTATCCTGTTCTTCAAATATCTACTTGATGTGATATATTTGGCGCGCTTTCTTTTATATTTAAGTATTAAGATGAAAATGCGAGTCTTTTGTTTGTTTTAACTATTTGACATCAATTTTAAATATACAGCTTAGGAGAGAAAGGTATGATTGGACAATTAATAAAATAAAAAAGTATAACCAGCAATTAGATACGACAAACATTGTTTTATAAAATGGTGTCGGATAAACATTTCTTGTAAGGCCTAACCAAACTTTACTTTTCATTAAGAAGCGTTCAAATAAACTAAAACAAGTCAAATGATTTTATTATTTATAGATGAATACATAAATAAACATCTCCTAACGGGACCTTTGGTAGATGTTATGATAATATCTAATGTTTAACGTCATCTCTAAACTATTTCGTCCCTAGACCTTTAATTTGTTCAATATGATTCATGAACTTTTAGATTTATTTAATGTAATCTCTAACCTTTTGGTAATGTTCAATTTAATTCCCAGACTATATAAAAATGTTCAATATAATCCGTCAACTTGAATAAAGTTTAAGGACCGCATTGTATAAATTTAAAAAGTAACGGACAATATTGCATAGTGAACTAGAATTCAATGATCATTTGTGTAATTTTCCATGTTAGAAATGTTGATCAAATATTTAAAAAGGTTGTGCATGTGTCGAGTTTATGCACATTTGGCGCTTGATGATGACATTTTCTTGCTCGTAATTTCTTGAATTGATTACCCTCCAATTTCGAGGCCCATGAGCTCTATCTTCATAGCCTTTTTGCCGTAGGGGAAATCATTGTTTACGTCCATCCAACCGGGCTTGCATAGAGATTTGTCCCTATAGTGCACCAATATTCTGATTTCACGTACTCCCCATCATCCACATGGTGTTTGTTCGCATCATTAGATTCTCTCGATCTCTCGATCTCGACGCACGCAATGGAAGCTCGCCCGAACATATTACTAGCTGGCCACGGAAGCTTGCAGAATGCAGATCCCCATGAAGATCTCACGTCTCATCTTGGGCTTGTCGCCATTGACGTTGTGTTTGTGATGTGAATGAGTTTTGCTTTTATGGGTCAAGCATGAAAGTCGAGGAATCGAACTGACGAAAACGACGTTTGGCAATTCAAACAATAGAGACTGTCAACTTAATTATAATCGCAGAAGCCGTTTCGTCAAGCTCTTTTCCCGTGTGCCGTGCAATGCGCCAATGTGGGTGTCAATCCTGCTTTCTTACCTTCGATAAGAAATGTCTATCCTAGAATTGAGCAATATGCTTTTGCCTGTTTTGCTGTTGTTGTTTCTTTTCTTTTTCTTTTTTCTGTACCCGATCCTATGTTCATATTTGGTTGGAGGCCTAACCACACAAATCCCAGTTTTTCTCTCATCTCTTACTTCTACCTCCCATGCTTGATCTTGTAGTTGAAACTTATCAAGTATGTCCTAAATTCTATTTCAGGTATTTCACCCAAATTTAGTTTTAATATCTGAATTGAAATTCGTGGCGATCTGACTTACGAAAAATATTTGAAGGTTCTATATGGTAGCGAAGGCCTAACCATTACCCAATTCTGGAGCAACATATATATTATTTTTCTCAAGTTATTAGGTTAAGAGAAGTAGAAACATAAAGAGTTTTATGGTTTTTTAGCCACCTTTTTCTAATTCTTGAATTTTTATAGTGGATTTTGCCTATTTTCTTCTAATGATTTTTTCGATAAGGATTTTCCATTTAATCTGCGTGTTCTTTTATTTTTCTCAGATTTAATTTCGTCACAAGTTTTGCATTGGTTATAACAATTTGGTATCAAAGCCATAGGGTTTTTCAATCTTTTTGTTATGGCTTCAAGTTTAGCAATAAAATTTGATACTGAGAAGTTTGATGGGAGTGGCAATTTCAACCTATGCAGGTTTGTGTGTTTGTTCATATGTAGGGGTTTGAAGAAAACCCGATTTGGAAAGGTAGGAAACCGATAGGCACATCAGATAGAACCTATGAAGAATTAGATGAAAATGTCACCTCTATTAGTCAATTGTGTCTCATGAATGAAGCTTTGTAGGAGGTACTAGATCAGAAAACATGATGAAAACCTTGAAAAATGTCAGACACGTTCCTAATTTGAAGAAGAACCTCATTTGTTTGGGTATACTTAATGTGAATGGTTGTAGATTAATGGCTGAAGATGAAATTATGAAGATTATGATAAGTTCACTTTTGTTGATGAAATATCTGACAAATGGCACTTTTCAATCAACTACAAGGCACTACAGTTACTGGTTTAATTACAGTCTCATTCACTACGACAGAATCAAACAATTCTAAATAATGGCATATGAGATTAGGTTATATGAGTATTAGAGTGATGGGGAAGCTGAGTAAGTCTTATGTGTGTTGGATTTCTACGAGCATTATGTTTTTGGGAAAAAGAAAATGATCTATCTTGAAACATTAATTTACAAAACAAATGACACTTTGGATTATATTCATTCTAATCTTTAGGGGCCTGCGAAAGTATATTTGAAAGGCATTGGTTCAAGGTATCTATTCACTTTCATTGGTGATTTTTAAAGGAAGATTTGGGTCTACTATTTAAAGCAAAAGAGTGATGTTTTTGTTACATTTGAGCAATGGAAAACATTGATAAGCAGACTAGTAAGAAGATCAAGTGGTCGAGGATAGACAATGGGCTTGAACCTTGTGGAGGCAAGTTTAATGAGTTATGCGAAAATGATGGCGTTGTCAGGCATCATACTATAGTAAATATGCCAAAGTAGAATGGTGTTGTAGACAAAATTCTTATGTCTGTGGCCTTAGGTCATACCTTAGTTTTGTAGCCTTAAGTCAAACTTAGGCTTCGTTCGTTTCGCGGAAAATAACTTCCAGGAAAATATTTTCCAAAATTTCCGGTGTTCGGGTGGGCGGAAAATCGCGGTCAAGGAAAACATTTTCCGGTCAACGGAAAATCCCTTCTTGAAATCTTGGAAAATGTTTTCCTCTTTTGAAAAGAGGAAAATATTTTCCATGCCTCTCGCCTCTTGCACGAGCTCTCTTCCTCCGGTTCTCGTTCTCTCTCTCTCTCTCTCTTGCTCTCCCTGCTATGAAGCCGGCTTCGATGACGTCCTTCTCCGGGTTCAGACTCCGCCCTCCCCGGCCACTCCTGCTCGCCTGCTCCGGCCGGGGCGCCGCCGCGCTCCGCTTCCCCGGCAACTCGAAGCCGCTTGGGAGGATCCGGCTCAAGAGGGAGCACCGCGGCGCCGTCGGGAGGCTCGCGGGGAGCCCGCCGTCCAGGCCGCTCGTCGTGCGGTGCGAGGCTTCCGGTGGACGGGTGAGCCTCGCCAGATCGGGCAAGGCGGAACCTCGCCGGCTTGGGGCGGAGCTCTAGCCTCGCCAGATCTGGCGAGCTGGGTGGGGCTCGGGCCTCGGCCGAGCTCACCAGAGGTCTGGCGAGCCGCGAGCTCGCTGGATCTAGCGGTGGAGCTCGGGCTCACCTTGATCGGGAGCCCGAGCTCTGCCGCCAGATCCGGCGAGCTCGCGGCTCGCCAGACCTCTGGCGAGCTCGGCCGAGGCCCAAGCCCCACTCAGCTCGCCGGATTTGGCAATCGGATCTTGGACGGCTAGCAATCGTCAGGCGTGCGGCGACGGACAAGCCCCACTCAGCTCGCCGGATTTGGCAATCGGATCTTGGACGGCTAGCAATCGTCAGGCGTGCGGCGACGGAGGAAGGAGGAAGGAGGAGGAAGAAGGAGGAGGAAGGAGGAAGGAGGAAGGAGAAGGAAAAGAAAAGGAAAAAATAAAAAGAAAAAAAAAGAAAAAGAAAGGAATTAGTTAACGAACAATGGAAAATGTTTTCCACTCAAAATTTAAGTTTTAGCCGAACACCGGAAAATATAGCCATTTTCCTGGAAAATGACTTCCGGGAAAATATTTTCCGGAGATGGCTCATTTTCCGTGAAACGAACGCAGCCTTAAGCAACATAATTCCTTCTTTGTCGCCATTAATATCGTAAAGAGGTTCTATGGCTACGAACATGCAATGTTGGCACCTTAGCTTATACCTGAAGCGACAAAAACATGTTTTGGTCGCCTTAGATCATCCCTGAAGTGAAAAGACATGGTTTCCTTTGATCGACCCTAAGGCGACAAACATCAACTATTAAAAACGGATACTCAAAAGCTTCAAAAAGAAAGAATTTCGACATGCTAGATGCTGTCCCAGTCTTTTATTTGAAGTTTGACAAATCACTCCGAATTAGTTCCTTCCCTACCTTGCACTAAGCCCATTGGACTCAACAATTGGGTTTATTCATGGGCCTATATCGATTGAGCTGGGAGGGCTTAAAACTTGAGCACTCCAGATCATTTTGATCCAACAAATTTGACATTATCAATACTCACCTTGCTTTATATTTGAGCCCAAGCTTTCGATCACTGAATTTTGATTTCCCCGAATAACTGCAGTGAACCTTTTATCGGTATGAGTGACGAAACTTTGCCAATCTCCCATCGGTGTTCCGACAAGAGTCCAACCCCATGTCTTTCGAACGACATGTCCGAGGCTATCGTGCGAGCTTTCTTTAACCAGAAAAAAGTTAGTTCGGAGAACGTTCGAAGCGCATCGATTGCTAATGAACTGGAAGTAGATTCGATGAACGGAGTAACTAGCGCCGGCGGTCGGCCCATGAACGTGGCCCACTTTTTCCGGTACGCCAGAGAGGCCCTGGCCCAGCCCAAAACACGCCGTATCGTCACGGCCCAACATCGACTCGGAGGGAGTGGGAATGAAGGAGGAGAGAAGGCGACGCAGAAGCAGAAGCAGATCGACTGCATCGTTCCATCGCGTGGACTTGATCGGCGACGACGGCGGGATCGAGATCGAGATCGTGCTCGTCGGAGACGGGGAGCGGCGGAAATGGGGACGCTAGCGCCGGGGCTCTCGAGGAAGCTGAAGAAGGTGCTGGAGTCGCGCACCGACACGCCGGACGTCCTGGGGTCCCTCAACACCCTCTCCACTTTCTACGCCGACAACACGCCCCAGGCCCGCCGCAACCTCAGATCCGCCATCGAGAAGCGCGGCCTCGACATCAATCGGGAGTTCCTGCAGGCCTCGGATACCGCGCAACGGGTGCGTGTTCTCTCGCCTCTTTGCTGTGTGTCGTCGGGTGAGGCTTTTTCGCCGCGTCGGAGCGTGAGCGTGTGGTGGATGGATTGGAGTTATGACGTGATTGCGGTTTTTTCCCTCAGGCGTTGGATCGCGTGGAGGAAGAGGTCAATGCGCTCGCCGAGTGCTGCGATAGGTGAGTTAGTGGGGGAAGCTGCCTGCGGAGATTGTGCTGCCTGAGTATGTCGGAATTGATTGTCGTCTGCAGATGTGTTGCTTGCGGTTGTTAGATTTGGACCTCGTAATGTGTGTTTAAATTGTTGAGATGAAGCGGAGCGTGTTGCTTTTTCGCAATCTGCTAGATGAGGGTGAATCGAGTTCATTTCTGCTCTGGATCTTAGGCTTGCATTCTGTAATCCGATCAATGTAGCTAGAATGCAACATAATTGATTAGGTTTATAAGAGGACATGTGCTGGAATTTACATATGGGTTTCACAGCGGGAGTGTTAAGTGAAGAGGGAAAGGAATTATTTGAAGGAGATAAATGCTGTATGCAGGAGATAAATGTAGTTACTGGCTACTTGGGAATTGAAAGTGCTTTCAGATTTTTGCACAAAGGTTGAGAGAAGATGATGAGTCAGCCTGATTTTATATCAAATGAATGAATGTAGATGTTTGCTATTGTGTCGATAACTTGATTTCTCATGTAATAAGAAATATAATTGACGGTACAGTGAAGATATGCTACAATAGTTTGGCCTTAGATTGAATTTGCTAGGACTGTTCTCTTTTCCAGTTTAAGATGAGAAAATGGTTAGTCTGAACATGAATTTCACTAGGACTGATATGTCTTCACAGAATAGCAAAAGCATTGGGCGGTTGCACTGCTAGCACAGGGGACATCATCAGTACCACAGAGAGGCTCAAACAAGAACTAGAGATGACTACACAGCGGCAGGAGATTGTGTCATGCTTCCTACGTGACTATCAGCTCTCTAATGAAGAGGTTGACCCTGAATTTAACATCTGGCTACTTGATTTAGGCGCTTTATTACTGCTTGGCTCCACATAATGCATTCCATATGCATTGAAGTTGGTTGCTGTGTTACTAGATAAATGCACTGAGGGGTGAAGATCTTAACGAAGAATTCTTCAAGGCCCTTTCCCATGTTCAAGAAATTCATGCTAACTGCAAGATACTTCTTCGGACACATCACCAGGTAAATCCTCTCTCCTATAAAGACATTCAGGATACTACAGGCAATGATAAGCATTATATATATGAAAATAGTGTACTTTATCTGTCTCTCTAAGGGTGGCTTTATCCGTACTTCAGTTTTGATGGAGAATTAGGCACCTTAAGAAATAAAGCTCATCGCTATCTGAGAGAGAACATTTTCAAAGTATAAGGCTTGGTTGGGACAGTTGATTTTTTCTTTCCCTTCTTTCTTCCCCCTCTTATTGCGGGTAAAGTTTCACAACTGGTGCTACTGCAGACGTCAGACACCTCCACCCAGTCTCCTTTTGTGTCTTATTAGTTCTCGTAACAGTAATCCTTGGTGACATACTTTCTTTGAGGTGCAGTCGAGCTAATTATTTTGATGGAAACAATTATCCCATCTATATTCATCTTGTTGTGTATTGTGTAAGGAGAACAATAGTAAACCTTGAACAGCATATACCTATCTTTGTTGTTCAGTTAATGGTATCTTCATTCAAGAGAGAAAAAAAAAATTTCAAAATTCATCAAGAACTAATGGAGTTTATACTTGGTTTGTCTCTCAAATTCAGTATCCTATTGCACTTGTCTTCACCAAGTCACCACACACCACAAAAAGGCGCATAAAGAATATACAGACAAAAGAAAAAGAAAGATCTAAAAGGAATGGGTCCTTAAGAGGTTTCTGTGGATCCTTCTGTTTCGCCTTATGTCCTAAAAATATCACCTTTCTTTCCCCTTCTTTTGATGGGTTGCGTTATTAAATCAGCTCGAGTTGCCAAAGGAGGTTGTGGCTCAAAAAAAAAATTGAGTGGGCTCGAGACACAAAACAAGATTGCTTATCTGCTTAGAAGCATGAGGCTTAGGCACGCTGCGTGTTTTCCAGTATTGTTCTCTTTCATTGTTTAATTGTCCTCTTTGCTTCTCTTTTTTCCTTGCTGAGCTTTACGTGCTCCTCTTACACTTCTGGCGATGCATCGTAGCTTTCAGTAGTTGCAATTTGCTGTATTATGAGCTGGAAAAACCTGTAACAAAATTTGACTTAGATGAAGGCTAAGTGTGTGATACTTTCTCATTTTCATTGCTTCACAGCGTGCAGGCTTGGAACTTATGGATATGATGGCTGTGTATCAAGAAGGGGCTTATGAGCGCTTGTGCAGGTCAGCAGTCTTAAAAGGCTTCATTTACTATGGGTTTGTTCTGCATGGTTTTGCAGCTACCCGGCTTGGTCTTTCCAAAATTTAAGATGTGGTTTTAGGGGCAAGAGAATAATGCATTTTAATCTGCAGAAGCTGATATGTGGTCTTGCTTTAATCTGCAATAATTATATAAAGAGCAACTTAATAAAAATCATTACATGTAGGATAGTTTTAACACTGTCCCATCTTATCGTCACTGATTCTTAGATTTTCTTGTTGTACTGTTCTCAGAATTACCGTTTTAAGAAACTTTTAGCCTCCGGTATCTCTAGATGATGTGATTTTTTATGGTTTTAATCTTAGGCGAGAAAGACTGACACTTAATGATGGTGGTCTCTTAGCTGGCACAATTTGTTCCAATCCCTCCAGTTAATTAGTGTCTTCTCCTGGAATGAAATTTCATAGTTACTGAGTAGATGAAACACGAAGTTCATGATCTAAGATCTCTTTTGAATTAGTTCTTCAGATACAAATATCTGTGTGCATGATTGATGTGATTGTGTCCCTGACTTTGTTAATGGCTTGAATTGTCATTGCATGAGGTGACTTCTTCATAACTTTTCATTTCTTAATTGGTCTTATGTCTTGAGCCTTTTTACTTATCTTTAAACAAATTGATGTCTTTATCTCTTTTTTCCTGTTGGTACTATGGTTGATGGTCCTTCTTACTTCTCATTTAGGTGGGTTCAGGCAGAGTGCAGAAAATTGGGTGACACTGATAATCCTGAAGTCAGTGAGCTATTGAGAACGGCTGTTCGTTGCCTGAAAGAGAGGCCTGTTCTTTTCAAATATTGTGCAGAGGAGGTACTCTACTTTATTTGCAGTAGAGTTCGATAAGTGCTCATCTTTCCTATTTAACTAATATTATTAACTCTTTCCCTGTATAGGTTGCCAATTTGAGGCATAATGCATTGTTTAGAAGGTTTATTAGTGCTCTTACACGAGGAGGACCTGGCGGAATGCCTAGACCCATTGAAGTACATGCTCATGATCCTCTGCGATATGTAGGCGACATGCTGGGATGGCTACATCAGGTGTGTTGTGATAACTATCATCTGATTTTTGTTCTACTGCTACTTGTGGACTCATAGTTACTGTGACAGCTATTTAAAATTTTTCAATACTGTGAGAATGCAAATGTTTGGTGGTCAGACATGATTTTTAAAAGATAATCGTGTATAATATTAATGATGTATGTTGCTTTCTTGCAGTCCTTAGCATCTGAGAGAGAGCTTGTTCTGGCATTACTCGATCCAGATGCAGTGGTGGATACTGGGCCAACTGCTACTCGTTTCTCGAAGAACTTAGAAAATGGTTCTGGGAAAGCAGAATCTGACATGACATTTGTTCTGGATAGAATTTTTGAAGGAGTATGTCGGCCATTCAAAGTGAGAGTTGAACAAGCACTGCAATCTCAACCCAGCCTTATAGTGTCTTATAAACTTAGCAACACCCTTGAGTTTTACAGCTACACGGTCAGTTGAACTCTTTCTTCTTGTATGCATTCTTTCTAATCCCACACCTTTTTTACTGGTTATATGACTGTTTAGTGCAGATATCAGATCTGCTTGGGCGAGACACAGCTCTCTGTAACACGATTTGGGCCCTAAAAGATGCAGCTCAGAGGACATTTTTTGAAATTTTGAGAAGCAGAGGAGAAAAGCTATTGCGGTATCCTCCACTTGTTGCTGTTGATCTCTCTCCTCCATCGGCAGTTAGGGATGGAGTCTCAGTGTTGCTTGAAATAATTGAGACCCACAACAGCACGATGGTACCTGCGTCCACTAAGAAACCTGACTTTGATCCAGTGATTTCGGCCATGCTTGATCCTATTATTCAGGTTTGTGCTTGGATGTACTGAACTTTTCTATTGCTTGATGTAAAAAGAAGACAATATAACAGCAGAATGTATCCTGTTACTGAAGTTTACGCAGACACAGTCAAGTCACTAGAGTCCTCCAGAATCTTAGTAAAGATAAGGATTGTCCCAGCTGACATACTCCCTGCAGAATTGATTGCTGATATGGTTGATAAAACTGTCACGAGAAGCGTGATGAAAAACTTGTTATTCTATTATTGAATGCAGATGTGTGAGCAAGCGGCAGAAGCACACAAATCAAAAGGATCTAGTCATTCATCAAGAAGGAGAATAAGTTCTGACTCGAGTCAGATTAGTAAATCATCTGTTGATGCCATCTTGTCAAATGGAAGCCCTGCTCCCTCAATTCAGGTTATTAGTTCTTTTCTATGATATTTTCTTCCAGCCACATTTTTTTCCAGCTTTTTTCATTTAATTTATTCCAGCCAAAAGGATTCCATATATTGAAGTCAATCCAGTAGCTAGTTTGCAAAATTCTGATGACATCTTTTGCACCTTTTTCAACTGCCTGTCATTCAACTAATGTTGAAAGAAAAAATAAATGGATTCCAACTAGCTAGTTCGCAAAAGGATTCCACTTCTTCTCCTTCTTCTTCTTTTTTTACCATTTTTTGTCTTTTCATTTGTCCAGCCAAAAGGATTCCATTTGTTGAAGTCAATCCAGTAGGTAGTTCGCAAAATTCTGATGACATGTTTTGCACCTTTTTCAACTGGCTGTTGTTCAACTAATGTCGAAAGAAAAAATAAATGGATTGCAAATTTTTTTGGGGGTGGTGGGGGAGAGGAGGTTGTTGTTTAATTATAAAGATAAGCATGGATGGTTATACTGGGGGAATTCATAAATTGCTTTTGCTCCAAAGTCCAATTCACTTTGTTTTTTCCTTTTTGCCAATCATCATGCATGATAAAAGATTTGGATGAGTAGACCACAGTTGTGCCCATTGTCCTGCAGAACACTCATATCCTGCAAAATACAGCAGTTGCAATTTTATTCAAAGGAACATTCCGATTCTTCAAGTGCATCCAAACACTGGAAATGAAATTGGTATGGGAATGTGCTATTCATGTCAAACCCCTTCCAGTCTACCAAACAACTCCCTTTATATCAGGAAACAATGTGTTACTGTCCTAGTTCAACTTAGTAGAATGTCATAGTTCACAGGGGCTGTCAATTTAGGCCCACGTAGTTGAGTGTTGTTAGTTGAGGGTTTGACGGTCACAAGCCTGAATGGGCCACGGTATAAGACATGGAAATTTGAAATCCTGCTCAAGCTCAATAGGATACTTTTTTCTGTACTTGAGCTAGGACTTGGAATATATTCGAAATGTTTTGTAATTGATATTGACTCTACTTGACTCCATATTCTTCGAGGGTTGTGCTGAAACTGAGCTCAACTCTTTTGCTTACTCTTGTATTCAGTCAAGTTCAATTAGCAGAGTGTTTCAAAGTAATTGAACTGCAAGAAAATTGCTTTGGGAGGACTATGATATTTGACTTACATATTTCTCACTTTGGGAAGAAGACAATTTTTGAAGTCACAAACGTGAATTGGCCATGTTCTAGTTGACATCATATTTGACTTACATCTTTCTTGTTGTCTTTTGGTTTCAGCCCACTTCTGAATTCTGAAACCATTTTTCACTTTTCTATGCAGAATAGTGAGCGGCCATCCAAGATATTCCTCATCAACTGCTTATGTGCCATTCAACAGCCATTGCTAGGGCATGCAGTAGCTGCTGAATATGTGAAGAACTTGGGATCCTTGATAGAAAGGCACTTGCATGTTCTTGTGGAGAAAGAAGTTGATGCCATTCTTAGGAGATGTAATTTATCTGATAAGATGCCTCTCTTTTGGGATGCACTCAACAAGGAGACGAGCGGCTCAACCAGCGGAGTCCGTTTGGCCGATTCTGAAGAGACATCTCCATCTGCTCTGTCAGATTGTTTGAAGGCCTTCTTTGGCCTTATTTTGGGAAGTGAGAGTTCTCTTCCTGAATTCGAGCAGATGCAAGTCCCAAAGTTGAGGTCCGAAGCTTGTGTTGAGGTGGCTAAGTCCCTGGCAGAAGCATATGATATAATCTATAATGCGATTATGGATCCAAGTAACGGATACTCAGATCCCAGATCATTGGCAAGGCATCCCCCAGATCAGATAAGAACTATCTTAGGAATATGAATACGGAGAACTGAAATGCTTTTGTTTATTTTGGACTTTAGTTATATCGATGTACTTGATAGTAAAATTTGATTCGATTCATAAATAAGCGTTCTCGTCAATACATGGTGTTGCTATATAAGTTACCGTCCGTGGTTTCTTTGTGAGATATTCATCTGTATTCGCTATGATGAGATTTTCCGAGTTTTATGCCACTGATTTCTGTAGTTCTTTCGATTTTTCTTTCTTTGGCGTGAAGTTTTCCGTGGGGGCCATTCGGGTTGGGTTTGAAAAGAATTCCACAAAAAGCCGAACACAAAGACTTTAGACGGTCAAGAAATTCCTCCTTTCGCAAACAACAGTAACCAAATTCAGATGGATTCAAAGTCCTCAAATCAAACTAATATTCTAGTTTGGTAAAGGTTAGCATCTTCTAATAGTTCATTCCAAATGATATCGATCTTGCGTGCGCAATTTGCACAGAAGTCAATGTTGTGTTTTGCAAGTTCTATCTAGTAAGTGTAATACCTAACTCCCTTTGAACCAACCGCGGAACACGCCATTTGGATAAAGGACAGAAACATTCCCTTCTCATTTGAACTTTATAATTGTCAGTAAAGTAAAAAATTCATAAATTAAATTTCTGATTTTTATTGGTACAATTGGTAAGCAACTCAATTCGCAGATAAAAATCGATACTTGTCATCCATGTTTGTATTCCTGAATTATAAAAAAGAAAAGAAAAGATCACTTACAAGTATGCAAAAGCACCCTTCAAATGATTTTTCTAAGAACTTTATTGTATGCATTTTGCAGATATAGGAAGGTAATATCTATATTATATATGTCTGTCTCTGTATCTTTCCATAATTTCATTGATTCTTCCATATTCTATCTCTTAGACATCAAGCTAGGCTGACTTGAATTGACATGCGTGTATGGTAAGGAAAATATGTCCATCTTTATATCTATCTCAAACCCTTTTTAAGTGAACATTAAATATATTATATTTCACTCTAATCCACATAAATATAATTCTCATCTTCACAAACTCTCACAAAGTTAAAAGTTTATTTTCAAGGGCTTGATAATCCTTATGTGCAAAGATTATAACAAAGCAATTGGTTGTATCTATGAAATAAACTAATTTGACTCGTGTGCTTAATCTTGTTTGACTTTAACTCACTTTCAAATTTTGATAAAAAAAAAAAGACTCACTTTCGAATGCTCTGATAACAACATATTCTTAACTTTTTGAATTATTTGCATTTAGATTTTTTTTCTTAAATTTAATTATATATGTCATATTCGAATAAAAGTAAGATAAGAATACTATTTGATGATCTAGAATTAACTAATTAGGAGACAATCAGCGAATGACTTATCCTGATTAAAAAAAAAATCTTATCCTTGCAAACTCAATTTCAAATTTAAGGGCTATTATTATTATTATCTTTATCATCGCAATTATTATTATTATTATTATTATTATTATTATTATTATTATTTCGGGAAGAGGATCGTTATTTGTTATCTAAAGCAGCAAAAAGTGGATAAACATCAGACCAAAATTCAAAAACAACTTCAAAAGACAAAAGCATGACATAATCAAAAACAAAAAAAACAAAAAAAAAAAATGACGTTTGAAGCTTTATTGACGGCACCTGCGCCTACGCTGCAGAGTAAATACGTACGCGAATCGCAGAGACAAAATCCAACAGCTCCTCCGCGTGGAAAAATCTTTCGCTGCTGCTTCTTCTCCATCTCCTCTCGATTCGATTTCCGCAGTCGCTGGATCTGCAGAAATTCCACGGAAATAGCTCGACCAGGAGCAGGAGGAGGTGAAGAAGAATCGCGCAGTGGTTTCGTCCCATCCGAAATCAGCATTGGAACAAAGCGAGATTCACCTCCGCCCCACCGCCAGGTACCTCCGATTCTCTCTTCGTCGCCACCCACCTGCATTGGGCTTCTCGGATTCGATCGCCGCCCCCGTCGATCGGTGCTGTAATGGGGGGGCGCCGGATTGCTGTGCGCAATTAGGAAGGAGACTCTTTTTAAGCAAAAAAGTTTGTTCCTTTCTGCGAAATCTGATTCCTTTAGCGATCTCCGTGAGCCTGTTCCGTTTCGACGGGTTCTGATCGATCGCTGATTGGTCAGGAAGCTTTGCCGCGTTCTCCTCCTGAATAGCGGCTTCGCGCTCCGCAGGATCGAGAGCAATGCCGAGAAAGCTGGCGTTTTTCTGTTTCCGGGCGCTGGAGGTTTGGGATGTTTCGGCCACGGAAAGCCCGTGAGGTTGTTTTCATGTAGTTGACTGCGGATGAGTGCTTTTGAGATGGTGGACTGACTGTGAGAGTGGGCCTCCGGTGTTCCGGTCTCGAAAAGGGCAGGAAGATGGTGCTTAGTAAAATTGCGAATCTCTTTTGGGCGGTGAAGGGCCGGGGTTCAGGTCCACATGCCTCTGGTGTTCGGTACATGTTGCCATCCGGATTGCCTCCCAATGGGGGTTCTTCTGCTTATACTTCTGGCTTCACAAACGCTGGGCATAAGAACGATTTGCGGCATTCGTCGTCTCTCCAAGATTTACCATCATATCACGGGCTTGTTTTCGATGATGGCAATCTCAATGGGACGCACTCTAAACCTCCCCACCCTTTGTGGAGAGATAATGTCGTGTCTAGCTTTTCGAAGGAGAAGTCTTCACCAGGAGGAAGTGCATTTCCACGGAGGAAATGGATACGGAGGATCTTGGTTCTTTTATGCCTCCTTTTGTTTTTTCTATTAATATACATGGTGTCAATGTATGCCTATGCATATTGGTCTCAAGGAACATCCAAATTTTATGTCGTTTTAGATTGTGGGAGCACGGGAACTAGAGTTTATGTATATCAAGCATCTCTTAATTACAAGAAAGATGGAAGCCTTCCTCTTGTGATCAAGTCCTTCAATGAAGGTGTAAAGAAGAAACCCCAATCTCAGAGTGGACGTGCATATGATCGCATGGAGACTGAACCTGGATTCGACAAGTTGGTCCATAATGTATCTGGCTTGACTGCTGCAATAAATCCACTTGTTCGGTGGGCAAAGAAGCAAATTCCCAAGCAGTCTCACAAGACTACATCTCTCTTTCTCTATGCCACGGCTGGGGTCCGGAGACTACCGGAAGCAGATTCAAGGTGGCTTCTTGACAATGCATGGTCCATATTGAAAACTTCACCTTTCTTGTGTAAGAAAGAGTGGGTTAAGATCATTTCCGGAGTGGAGGAGGCTTACTATGGATGGGCAGCTCTTAACTATCAAACACACATGTTAGGTTTTATGCCAAAGAAAGCAACATTTGGTGCACTTGATCTTGGCGGCTCTTCCTTGCAGGTTACGTTTGAAAGCAAGGAAAATATGCGTAACAGTTCCAGCTTAAAGCTTAGAATAGGTACTAGTGACCATCATCTCAACGCCTATTCTCTCTCTGGATATGGTCTGAATGATGCGTTTGACAAGTCTGTTGCTCGTCTTGTCAAGATCCCTCCTGAAAGCAAAAATACAGATCTAACGCATGGCAATGTAGAGCTTAAACATCCTTGCTTGCATTCTGGATACAAGGAGCGATATATCTGTTCTCAATGTGCATCTAATTTTAAAGAAGGTGGAAGCCCTGTGGTTCAGAGAAGAAAGTTAGGTAAAGGTGGGAAACCTGGAATCTCTCTACATCTCATTGGTGCCCCAAATTGGGAGGAATGCAGTGCACTTGCAAAGGTTGCTGTGAATATTTCTGAGTGGTCACGTCTAAGCCCAGGAATTGATTGTGACTTGCAACCATGTGCTCTACCAGACAATCTGGCGCGTCCTCATGGCCATTTTTACGCCATGTCTGGTTTTTTTGTGGTTTATCGGTTTTTCAACCTGACTGCTGATGCCACACTTGATGATGTGTTGGAGAAGGGACGAGAGTTCTGTGAAAAAACTTGGGAAGTTGCAAAAAACAGCGTGGCCCCACAGCCCTTTATTGAACAATACTGCTTCAGGGCACCCTACATAGCTTTGTTGTTGCGAGAGGGATTGCACATTACGGATAACCAAATTACTATTGGATCTGGAGGTATCACTTGGACACTTGGAGTTGCACTTTTGGAATCAGGAAAAGCATTTCCAATGCGAATGGGCTTGCACAGTTACGAAGTCCTCCAAATGAGGGTAAATCCGGTACTTCTTATGGCAATTTTGCTGGCAACCTTGTCTGTCCTGCTTTGTGCACTGTCGCGCGTTTACAATTGGATGCCGAGATTTTTCAGGAGGTCATGTCTCCCGCTTTTCAAGCATAATAGTGCTTCTGCAGCATCTGTTTTGAACGTTCCTTCTCCTTTTAGATTCCAGCGGTGGAGTCCCATCAATTCAGGTAAGCATCTTTACAGACTATTTTAATTCATAGTCCCGATGTATGCCAATTTGTGGTTTAATACCACATCAAGGTTGATACTAGCATTTAAATTGAGGCAGTCTCTTGAATTTTTTTTTTTTTTTTTCTGTACTTGAAGAGACATGTAGGATGCCATGTGATAATCTATTCAAGTCTTGTCTCACATGTGGCACAGGCTCCTTTATGTCTGCTCTTCCATTCTTTCCTTCTTTAGGTTTAGCATATCTATTGGACTGTTAACCATAAAACTTTTGCTAACTGCTTGACTCAGTGTCTAGGATAACATTAGTCAGTATAAGATGGGTACCATTAAAGTTACCGCTTGGCCATTACTGATCTTGTTGGCTTGTCATATGAACATTGTCAAATTCCCTTTGTTTCTAGATCTCGTGATTCTTTTTCTCCAATCAAGTGGGTGACTTTATTGGTTCCATGGAATATGATAAGAGTTGCATAAGGAGTGTCGTTATCTTTGTTAATCTCTGTACAGCTAGTTTTCTTTTACTAGTTTCTTTTGCTATCCTTTAGCTGTTTGTTTATCCTGATGTAATCACTTTCCTATAAGTTATTTTTTAACCTTGAAGGCATATAAATTATGGTGTCTCAGGGGATCAAAGAGTGAAGATGCCTTTGAGTCCAACAATTGGCGATTCTCAGCAAGGACCTTTTGGATTTGGACATGGTCTGGGTGGTAGTGGCATCCAGCTAACAGAATCATCTCTATATCCATCAACTAGCAGTGTTTCTCATAGTTTTTCTTCTAGTAGCTTGGGGCAGATGCAATATGATTCCAGTGGCATGAGTCCATTCTGGTCTTCTGGCAGAAGTCAGATGCGACTACAGAGTAGGAGATCACAATCTCGAGAAGATCTAAACTCTTCTTTGGCTGAGGCACACATGGCGAAAGTTTAGAGCATTCTTCCCCTGAAATTTTGGGTACAGCTCTCATCTACGCATCTCCTTTGTACCATAAAGAACCCAATTTCAACTGACCGGATACAATACATTTGCAAATCTTGATTTTTCTTTTGCATCTATTGGTTTCATTTTTCTTTTTTTTGTTTAATAAGGTCAATCACCATTTCGAAAATCCAGGAAAAAAAAGGATGACAACTTCTGCTTAGTTTTTGCTGAGACAGAGCTTGTTCAGAGTGGTTTATCTTCTCATAATAGGCAGAAGCCGATTGAATCAATTGCATTGTTCTCTCAAAGACATTACTGTTCTAGTATATTCCTTATAGATAAATCTCTTTGCATTCCTATTTCATTGATTGTTTCCCAAGTTAATTGACCATGCTGAGACAGAGTTTGTTCAGAGCAGTTTATCTTCTCATTATAGGTAGAAGCCGATTGAATCAATTGCATTGTTCTCCTGAAGACATTACTGTTCTAGTATATTCCTTATAGATAAATCTCTTTGTATTCCTATTTCATTGATTGTTTCCCAAGTTAATTGAGCATGCTGAGACAGAGTTTGTTCAGAGCAGTTTATCTTCTCATTATAGGCAGCAGCCAATTGAATCAATTGCGTTGTCCCACAGACATTACTTCTAGCAATCAAAATATATTTCTCATAGATAAATCTCTCTGTATTCCTTTTCTATTAATTGTTTCCAACGTTAATTGAGCACGGGCCACATTGACTTTAATATAAGATCTCAAGCATACTAGTGTGATTCCTCTATCACTTTTCTCGGTCATGTTGCTGATGAGCTGGTTTGATTGATGTCTGGCAGATACTACCAAGCTGGGGTTTATCTTCTGCTTAGTAACATTTTTCTCAAATTGCCGGCTGAATCGATATTGCTTATCTTGAGCTTAAAAGTCATGGTTATGGCTTCCCATGATTGGGGTTTGTATGCCTAAAACCTTGACCAGAGACTGCAAAAAGAATGCATGCTTATTGGGTCCCTTGTTTTCGTATTCCTGAGAACTACGGTTCTGTTAACCTGAGGAGAATGTCTCATGAGGAAGCAAGTGATGGGGGTAAATGCCAGGGGTTTTGGATGGCTGAGCTGGAGAGAACAAGAAGAGTGACAGGCCTGTCAGCACATACGTTAAATGAACAGAGTGTCCATATAATTCTGGAGTTTAATAAAGTAACCTCTAAATGTTCTATGTAGTTCCTTTTGACCTAAGCAGATTAGATACAGAAACTGTGACTGGGAGGGAAATAAATGTGAAGCACACTAAAATGGAAGCATTGGCTTTGAAGCTTTCAGAACTCTTATACTATCGCATGAAATTGCACGTTTGCAGGATGACACTTCTTATACCCTCTGAGAAAATTTATTGCTGTCATTTTTGGGCGAAAATGAAATGATTGGTGAAATTCTGGGAATTATTCTTTTTAGTTAGCTTTGTCCATTGATGAATTAATCTCATAGGTTTCTTTTCCTGTGGGGTTTAAGATATTAGTTCTCCATTTGTTGTTGATTTTTCCAATTGGGAAAGACCATATGTCCTCATGGATCGATAAGATGTATAGCCTTCTCTATTTCTTTTCTTGGTACTATGGGTATTGCAGAAGTGGAGATCTCAATTTCATTTATACTTCGTTGCTGCTTGAATCGAAGGTTGGGACAATAAAACATGCAAATTGGGGGGATGAAAAGGGAAAGGGTTAATACCTTGAAAAACCCCAAACTGGTACACTTGTGACAAATTTACCCAAAACTAAAAACCCAAAAATGGTAAACTTGTGACAAATTTACCCCGACTAACTATAAAAAACCATAAATTGGTACATTTATGACAAATTTACCCCAAACTAATTTATTCGACTGCAAAAAACTCTAAACTGGTAAATTTGTGACAAATATACACTATACTAAATTGGATTAATACCATAAAAAAAAATCATAAAAATTGTAAACTGTGACAAACGGAACGTAAAATCCTAAATTGGTATATTAGTCAACTGTCACGTGTTATTTAATTTAATAATTTGAGAATAAAATTTAACGAAAACTAACATAGGGTAAATTTGTTACAAGTGTATCAGTTTGGGGTAAATTTGTCAAAAGTATACCAGTTGGGGTTTTTAGTGGTCAAAAAAATAGTTTGGGATAAATTTGTCACAAGTGTATCAGTTTGGAGTTTTTCAGGGAATTATCCCAAAGGGAAAAAGCAGGAGTTGTTTGGGTGCTTACTTATTTGGATGGAAGTCAACACATGCTCATTGCTTTCTCGGACACTAGCATTATTATCATCGTTGTAATTGTAATTAGAACCATTTCTGGGTTGCGTAGCAGACATTCTTCTCCGATAGTTTTTTTATCCCGTGTGATTTTGACGAAGTTACTCCAGCACTTTCTTAGTGTGGTTGCCAAATTATTTATGTTCTATAGAAGCCAGCTTCATAACACAGATTTGGAGTTCATCTCTCAAGGGTTGGCCTTCCATCTCTCCAAATTATATCCATCAAGGTCTCAATAGTCATTAGTCACTAGCATGATATATGGAATGAATAAGTATGAATGACAATGAATAGGTACTAGCAGCAAAAGAAAAGGAAAAATAATGAAGAAAAAGGCATATGCGTAAAAGTTACATCTCTGTTTGGTTCGCTAAAATTTCACAAGGGAAAGATTGAGAAATGACATCAGAAGCCCTCAAATCATATTTGGGCTTCCTTTGTTCATAAAAAATAAATGATTTGAGAAATATATTTTTAAAAATAATTGTTTGTATCATTTGAAATAATTAGTTAATGAAATAAATATCCATTATCGATAATCATTATGTCTAAACATTTTTATGTACAAGATATAAGTAACCATTCTAGAAAAATATTTTGTAAATTATTTATTTTCAGCGGAAAAAAACGGAGGCTTAATTCAAACTTTTTCCACCATTGTCATCCTGCTATTTAGCTTGACTTGTAAAGATCAGGAACCGTGAACAAGATTGTCATTTACATGTAGGAATGCCAACTGCTTTATCTACAAATATAAATATGTATTGATAGTTATTTGCAATAGCCTATATATTATGAAAAATAAATTTAATTTAACTTAAAACATAATGGCTATTTATGTATATATAATTATCTACTGCTTGATTGTTAATTCTGGTTAAATTGATTTGATTATTATGCTATTATGTGTAGTTGTGGTACATTGAGTACTAATTTCCTACCTCATCTATGAAATGACAAAATTCAAAGGGAAAATGATACAAATAGTCCCTGAACTTTGGCCAATGTGGTCAATGTTGTCTTTGAATTTTTAATTTATTTAATGTGATTCATAAACTTTTGGTGCACGTTTAATTTAAGCATTGAATTATATGAAAATGTTTATTATTGTCATTAAAATAGTCAATGAATTAACTTGAATATGTACCAAAAGTTTAAAGACCAAATTGCAAGATTAAAAGTTCTGGGATGATAATGTACATTGGGTTAACGTTGAGAGATTATATTGAACAAATTAAAAGCTTAAGAATCACATTGTACATTAGAACAAGTTATCCCAAATTCCAAGTACCATTACTTGCATGAAATAGTCGTTCAGGTGCTGATTTTTGAACTTTTGTTTAATGTGCGATGATATTAGTAAACTTCCAATCCATCCAATTAGGTTTTTGAACTTTTATTCAATTTGTAATGCCAAATCTAAACTGTATTAAAATGTCAAATGTCATCTTTACATTAACAACAAATTTCCAAATGAGGACAAAATCACCCACTTCATACAAATAATAGATCTTCTCCGTGAGTCTGGAATGAAGGTTGAGTGCAATGGGTGATAAATGGATGATTATTCCCTTTATCTTGAAAGAGAACACAACTTAGTTCTTTCTATACCTTTTGCGGGATAATTGTTTCAAAAATTCTAAATTTATCGTCCAATGGCTAATTTAGTGATAAATTTTTTAATATTGCTAATCTAGTCATAAATTTTTAACAATTTATCAATATAATCATTCTAACCAAAATTAGTCAAAAATCGCTGACGTGACTATCGACCGTCTTACTAACACCACCGTCATTGACATTGATAATTTTTAAAATTATCTAAATTTTTTATTTTCTTTTTATTTTTTTATCAAGTCGGACTAGGGTGGCAACTAGCTGACCTATATGCTGGTATTCACGTTTGTGATTTTTGGCCAAAATTGGTTGGAATGATTAAACTATCAACCCATCAAAAAGATTTGAGGTTAAATTGACCAAATTGATGGAAATGACAAAACTACCATAGCTTTAAGACTATTTTTAATAATCTTCCGGTTTGGTCTCAATTTGCTCAAATGAGTATCTGTCCTGGTCCCGCCTATTGGATTCTTGTCTGCCGGAATGCTCTTATTAGCAACCCCGACCCTGTCACAAAATGCAAGTGTGCTTATATTTTAATAAAGAAAACAAGTTAAAGTAGATGATTATAATGACCCTCCTTTAATCATTGAGCACATCGTGCGAGAATGGAATGACTACTCTTCCATGTTCGCCTGCTTCTGTTCAATACTTATCATCAATTTTGTTTATTTCACAAAAAATAAGTAAATAAAATAATATTTTCCTAAACATGATTATATGTATTATTTAGAATAATTAGACAATGTAAAATATTTTTATTGTCGATAATAATTTATATCTAAATGTTTTTGTGGACAATGACAATATTTTTCATTCATTCATTTTCAAGAAATATTTTTAAAATTTTTCATTATAGGCATGATATTTTATGCTTATTTTCTCAAGATTATATGGACGAGATGAATAACAATGCTTTCACTTTGTGGTTCTAAACAAATTGATTCCACTTAACCACAATTTCTACCCCCTTTCTTTGTTAATCACAAAAATTTCCAGCACATTAACTAAGAATTCCCTTAAAAAGCTTTTTTTTTTCTTTAGAATAAGGCAAGACAATATTGCTAAAATTTCGATAAATGATAATCATTTGAATCTCTTCTTTTTGGTAAAACATGCCGATCTATATAATCATATTTAAGTTGAAAGCATATTATTTCAAAAAAAAAAAATTCTAAAACAAATAGTTTATTTCTAAAAATAGAAAAGGGCATCTTTTAGTTTTCTATTTTTATTATTTATTTTTTATTTTTTACCTACACTTTCTGCATCGTGGATTATGCTGGTATTTTTTCCTTTCATCGTTAAAGTATGGACATAAAGGCAAGGCCTTGCATGAACAATTCATTCATGTTTGATTTCTAAGTAAGTAATGTTCCCTTATTGAATACTTAATCCAATTATTATTGAATCCCGTTATTTTTCTTTTTTGTTCTGTAAACAAGGGAGTATTCTTGAGAATCTAAATTTCAAAAAAATTTCCTAATTTAAAATCGATCTAATGTGCAAGAACACTTTTAAATCCCTAGTTTGATTCTCTATTATATCTATGATACCATTAATTAGTGAGACCAAGAAAAACACATCGATTGTCACATTATCATATACCTATCTTATTCGCTCCTAATATTATGACTTCTAATAATTAGCTCAATACCATGTGGAATTAAATCCTTCAAATTAGTTAAAACCCTAGAGCTTATTTAGGTCACTATTCTTAGCGAAAATTCCATGGAAGCTGTAAGGAATGCCCTAGGGTAGCTTCCCTATTGCGATAAGTCCGTCTTCTTCTTTGGAGCTTTTTCTTGGTCCCAAGGGAAATGTGGTGACAAAGAGCAGCTTGCTTCTCCCATTGGATCATTGCTCGACTCGATGGGTACTTCTAGTGGTTTGCAAGGAGGATACCCTTATAGTCATGGTAGCCCCCATTATCAACTACTTAAGGGAAATAGCAGAAACGATTACCTGCTAAAATTCTTTCGCTTTTTTATTCAACTCGCTTGATGAAGATAAAACAAAGGCAACCACATAGAAGAAAACTACCTACCCGCCCCCCTAGTCCCTCCCTCCCTTTCCACAAGTAAAAGTTGGAAAATCCATAAGAGTTTAATGCGTGAAATCACGCAATTAAGTGATCTACCAAGACATTAAGTACAGAAAAACAGTATATACCTCGGAAATTTCGGACTGTCATTCTGGCAAAGTCCAGCTATATGCCAGAACCACCAAAACAAGCTCCACGGTTATAACTGTGGGAAGAGAGAGTAAAGTGTTTCCTGTACATCCAGAGGATAAAGATTATAATAATTAACACTAGTTGTTCTAGGAAGTAAGATCTAGCAGAATTCATTGCATGATGGGTCGTATGCAGTTCCTTGTCCAATTGTGAATAATATTATGCTTGTGTAGTTAACGCATGAAAAGAGTGAACTTGAGTTACCCAGTTAATAAAGAATAACAAGATTTGGTGCTCAGATAATTTGGAATAGCTTCAGTACCATCATTTACATCGCCTTACGAGCTTGTGACATCAATGCCGTGGGTTTTTTTTTTTTTTTTCGTTAAATGGATTCAGGGAAAAGTAAAAGATCCATCTCTGGCACCTTAACATTCATTATGGAAGAAACGCTACAATTTAAGGGGCTTCATAAAAATGTCTGTAGAATGAACACGAGAAGTACATGATTTTGCAGTGGAAATATGTCACGAATCAATATACTGCTGTGATTGAATCTGAATGAAGGATTAATGATGCCCTTAAGAACAACACAAAGCATTGAGGCAATAATTCACTCTTTCAGCATCATTAAAAAAGGTCCTTTACCACCTCACGAACATAGAAGCTTAGCAAGTACCTGAAGAAGGGAAAAAAGATCTGGTCTCAAAAGCTCCAACATTAATACAGCTGCATTTCTACCATCACCTGATTGAAGGCTCTCAAAGCGATGAATACGAAGAATGGCTTGGGCACTGATCGCGGAAGAGCATGAATTGGCCATGATAGATAGAAGTATTGTGAGCGTCAACGTACAGAGGCTAGGTATAAGTAGGTCTAGCCCAATAACTATTTGCCACGTTTCAAGGACATTCGTGCAAACGTAGGTGCATAGAAATAGGAATCCACTTGACATAAATGGCATGAATTTCAATGTAGAACTGGGGGAATTAAAAAAAAAAAACTCTTTTTATTTATTGGATTGTTCCTTGGGGTATGAGAAAAATGTTACATCATTCCCAAGGCGGAATATTCTGGATTCAAGATTGCTCATCCGCGAAAAAAGCTCATTCTTGCGAATTCTATGTTGTACTTCTCGATCCATCACTTGGAGATGTTCTTTCTTCTTTAACTCTTGAAGCGTCAACACTTGGGAATTTAATTTGGCCTCTATTTCCATTTGTTGTCCAAGCTTCATCTTCCTTTTTTGGCAGACCTCTTGGAGTGCTTTCATAAGATGAGCTTCTTCTTCCTTAAGGTCAGCTATCTCTCCTACTCCCATCTCAAAGGATTTGCTGCATTCCAATACACTTAGACTGAGCTCTGCCGGGGCATTGTTACGTTCTGCATCACTACTCTTGGGAAGACTCAATTTCTCTACTTCATCCAAATGATAGCGATATTTGTCAAATATATCGTGACAGTCCTTGGAGAGCCTTTGGAATTTCTCTTTAAGCTCTCAAGGGAGGAATGCACTGATCTTATTACTGTTATCACCAAGTTGTCTGGACAAAGCCTCAAGTTGATGAAAAATCTCCTGTTAAGTAGAATTCTGCAAATTGCTCCCATTGAAAGGTCTATGAACTTTGACAATTCAAGCCTTATCTTGTCCCTGTTTAAAGAACTGGGAATATGACCAGGAGACAGATCATAGGAGTTGGCACCTAGAACAATCTTGGCCCTATGCAATGCTTCCAATGCTGGAGAAGTTATGTCTGCTCGAGACTCAGTTTGAGAAGGTGTGTTTACTCGAGCCTCAATCTGAGAAGTTGATGAAGGAGTTTTAACAGTAGGGATAATAGAAACAAGATCAGAAGGCTTAGTGACAGGGACAACAGGAGCCTCGATAGTAGGGACAAAAGAAACAGAGCTAGAAGGTTCGGTGGCAGAGACAACAGGTACAGGATCAGATGGAAATATGATATTAGTTGTCAAACCAGACGGCCGATAGAATGATTAACAAGGACAAAGCGAGATAAATATCACGGCTTGAAGATGGAGCTGATGTAGGTGTTGAAGTAATAGGAGCTTCAGCATGTTGATGCCACCGACTACAATGGTGGGTTCAACTTCAACACATTCAATGTTGTTAGTTGCCATGATGGGTTCAGCTGTCGTCCATAAAAAGAAGGTTATTGCATAATACATAATATATCTATAGTTGAGCTATAACCAAATAAAACTTACAGTAAATGACTAGTGCAAGAGGATTAGGATTGTCAAGCTCTAACTGAGATGGAGAGCAGCAGATGATGGAATTGGAAGAAATAGCATCCTCAATGGTGCCAGAAAGCTCTATTGGAGGAGTAGAAGTGGTCGGAACATCATTTGCAGGAGTCTTTTCCAAAGAAACAGAGAGCGGTAAAGTATCAACTGCCAAAGATCTTCTTAAAGAAGCAAAAACAATTGTAACAAAGACGTCAGGAAGTACTTCAAGTTGCTTCTTTAGAGAAACAGGGGAAGTCCTTTTCCTTTTCTTTAGGCAACGTGCCAATGGTTGTCTATCAAAATTTGAAATGTACAACCTCTTGTAAGCAAAAGATATGTACATACAAGAAAAAACATGAAGAACTTATAATAACTTATAGACAGAGATAAGGTATCTTAATCTAAGTCATTAGGAAGGTCGATGGTACAATTGCTGGATTTTTCAGGCTCGCTAGGGCTAGATAGAAGCTCAAGGAGAAGATTACTTGCTTCAGGTAAATGATTACCGAGTAGAGTATTGTCATCAAGTGCGGCTAGAGTAGAAGAGGAGTCGGGATTAATGGTTGTATGGCCCTATTTTGGCTTTCCCTTATGTTCAGCTCTATCGATTACTATTGCAATATCATCTTTATAAGGGCCTTCATGAGTAAAGCTAACCCACCATGTCATCCACTCAGGATTGTGACCAGGACAAGGTTGGAAGTCTCTGTCCAAATCTTGAAAGTACCTAGCATACATGGTCTTGTTATCTCTGAACAACAAGCTAAAGCGCTACGATTTCCCATATTATATTCCTTCTTCTTTGCGCAAGAAAAGTCCATTAGATAAGGGACAAGCATGGAAATAGCTTGGAAGAAATCAAATTGCCTTGCATAGTAATGAGAATAATGGGCTTTGAAGCCTAGGTAATATCAGCCCTTCATAGATAACCATAATGGAAGATCTACTGGGGACACCACATGATGCAAGCCTAGGGGAGGCTTTCTCAAAAAATAGGATCGGGAGAGTGACTTGCGCACAAGAAACGGGATGAACAGAAATTTCAGCATTGCACAAGCTCAGGAGAACAGTTGTATCTTTGTCGATACAGATCGGATCGACCTGATTCCAAAGCCAAATGAACAAAGACTTCTGGATCTACAATTTCTCTGTTTTTGGTTTTCTGAAATAAGTACTGTAAGATAGTCGAAATTGGGTTGGAAGTAACGAACAGAACATGAAAAGATAGGAACTTCGTTGGTTGCTCTTCTAGGCCTCCAAGGAAGTTGAAAGGGACACCAATTCTTCTAGATCGATGACTGCAACTCTTCAAGGATGCAGATTTCAAAAGCTCCGACTCTTCAAGGACGGAGTGAAAACTCTTCTAGGTTTTCAAGGAGATGAACTCTACAAGGTTCACGATACTTGCTTCAAAGCAAAGTTTTCTCATTTATCAGAAGTCGTCTATCTTCTACAAGGGATTGGATGGCTTATATTATAAAAGAAATAAAAACAGAGCATAGAAACTTGAAAGCATTAAAGAGCCTAGAAACTAGAAAAATAATAAAGAGCTTAGGAACTAGAAACTAGTAAAAGCATAACGTCTTCATGGCTCCCAAGGTGTCTTCTTTCAAACTTTTGGAATGGACTCAAGATATCGAGGTCGGGACACCTGGAGTGCCATAACTTGGCACGCCGGGACACTTAAGTGCCATAACTTTAAAATGGTACACTTAAGTGCCATCATCGGAGTAAAATGGGACACTTAAGTGCCAATCCGGCGAAAAACCGGCCAAAATGCAGACGTGGCATTTTCCGGCGACAAGCTTAACTGATGTGGCAATTTTTTTTTTAAAAAAAGCAGACGTGGAGGAGGAAAACGACGTCGCCCCATCCACTGTGCACTTGGCCAAACAAAACGACGTCGTTCGTTTATTTGGAATTTAACATTTTGTCGGTTCACAGTAGGTCTGACGTCCTCTCCATCCATCCATCGTCGTTCACAGCTCGCCGTTCGCAGGTGATCGCTCGCCGTCGTCGCTCGCCTTTGTCGGTCGCCGTCGTCGGTCGCCGTCGTCGAGCGCCGTCATCGCTCGCCGTCGTCGATTTGCTCAGGTTTTTTCTCTTCTTCCTCTCCCCTGTGGTGAAATTAGGGCTCCGACTCGTTTATTAGGGCTCGGACTTCAAATTTGGGGGTCGGCTGGGAAAGGTCAGGCTTGATGTGAGATTTAATGGCTGAGATGTAGTGCTACAATCCTATTGGGGGGTTCAAATTGACAGTTTAGGAGCGGCATTGAAATATAGGCTCGGTGTAGGGCTCGAGGGGGGGGGGGGAAATTAGGGCTCAGTGTAGGGCTCGACGTCGCCTCATCCACTGTGATGTGTGATTCATTCAGGGTGTTGAATTGTGATGTGCGAAAGTAATTTGTAGTGGTCGGATGTGAAATGTGCGATGATTGGTGATTGTTAGGGTTCAGAGTATTGGACTTTGCACATGTGAGAATCGAAGGTTGTGGGGATGGGGACTTCTGGATATTTGTTTAATAAATTGCATTGTTGAGGACCCATGCTGAGGAATCTCTCCATATTTTAAAGAAATGCGACGGCATAATCAAAGCAGTTGTCGGGTCCCATCTTAATTTTTATTTGTCCTTGTCCTGAGGCCTGTTGTTTTCAAGCTGCAGCTGTCGACGACCGCATCTTCCCTCTCTCTTCTTCTTTTCTTTTCTTTTCTTTAATAAAGAGTGTGGGGACCTCCACTTGCAATTGTCTGTTCTTTGTGAATGTGGTCCCAAAATAGTTAATTGTATATTTGTCCTCTTTTGTTGCAGAAATGGCGCATAAAGACTATGTTGCTGTCATCGTTTACTACGGTGGAGATTTTGTGATTGGGGAGGATGAGTGGGAGTATGAGGGGGGGAATGAGGGTACTATCTTTGTAGATATAAAGAAGGCATCTTATATTGGATTTGTTAGGGATATAGTGACATTTTTGCCTTGTAGAGTACAAAAGTTACTGTACTGTGTTCCTGGGAAAGGCTTGAGAGATGGTTTGAGAGTTTTGGAAGATGATAATGGTTTTAGGGATGTCTTATATCATTATCTTCATGGCGAAGAGGCGAAAGTGTTTGTTGAAAACAATAGTGAGGACGAACATGATGACACAGATACCACCGAAGTAGGAGAAGGAGGAGATGAAGTAGGTCATGATGGACAGGATGGGGAGGAGAGGGGCGCAGATGCTGTTCACCAGAGCGATTGTGACATGGGTGATGTCACCATCACTGAATTAGATTGGGAAGTAGCTGAATCCAGTGAGGGTGACGATGACGATGAAGGGTTGGCTGCTGAAGCTGAAAATTTGTTAATCTTAAGTGACGCCGACGATGAGGAGCTTACACAGTCAAGGAAAAAACAAAGGGACTTTTTGTCAGATAGATTTGCAACTTTGCATGTAGCTGTTCATCCAAACAGAGACGAAGGCCCTGCAGATGTTGGTGTTGCTGGCCAGGTCCTGGAGACAGATTATGAAGAAAGCATCGACACCGCAACTTCCCAGGACGAAGTTGAAGAAGATCAACGAGCTGTGCGTAGAAGGAAAAGTAAGTTTCCTTCCTATGATCCATCTGTTGCATCTCCTACTTTGTCAGTAGGTATGAAATTCCATGATGCGATACAATTTAGGGAAGCTATACTGAGTTCTTCCATTGCTGCACAAAGAAATATTGATTTCATTAGAAATACCAAGAAATTTGTAAGAGCTAGGTGTTCGCAGCAAAACTGTCCATGGAAGATTTACGGTGCGTTTGTTAAGAAGAGTGGGTCTTTTCAGATTAGAGCCTACCAAGAGGAACACACTTGTTCCATTAATTTTCAAAACAAAAGGGTAACAAGTTCATGGTTGTCGAAGCACTTCTTCGATCTGATCAAGGTGATGCCCAACTTGAAACTTGCTAACTTTAGGATGCTGGTGAAGGAGCGTGTAGGCATCAATGTATCTAGGAATCAGTGCAAAAGAGCAAAGCAAAAGGTGATAAAGGTACTTATTGGTCAGTATGCTAAGGAATATGGGCAGGTGTGGGAGTATGCTTGGGAGTGTAGGCTGCAAAACTCTACAAGTAGAGTGTATGTAGAGGTGATTGAGAGACCACTTCCTGATCATGGGACCAAGTTCGATAAGTTCTATGTGTGCTTTGATGCATGCAGACGAGGTTTTTTAGCTGGTTGTAGACGGATTATAGGATTGGACGGCTGTTTCTTGAAGGGCTTGTGCAAGGGAGAATTGTTGGTAGCGATTGGAAGAGATGCGAATAACCAAATGTTCCCACTAGCTTGGGCTATTGTAAAGATTGAGAACAAGGACAATTGGTCTTGGTTCTTGAAAAATCTGATGGCTGACTTGGAGATAACAAACGGGGAAGGGTGGGCATTCACGAGTGACCAACAGAAGGTAATGCTTGCTTTTTGAAAAGTTTAGTCAATAGTTTGCTTTGCTTTGCTTTGTAATATGAACATGTAATTTGCTATAATATTTCTTACTTTGAATTATGGCAGAAGTACAGCGCAAGTGCTATAACTTGGCACGCCGGGACACTTAAGTGCCATAACTTTCAAACGGTACACTTAAGTGCCACTTTTTTTTTTCGAGTGGGACACTTAAGTGCCACCTCCGGCGACCCTTGCCGGAAATCCTACGTGGCAATTTTTTATTATTATTTTTTGCCTACGTGGCTCGCCGGAGCTCCAAATCAGCATAAAAAATAATAAAAAAATAATAAAAATTTAAAAATTTAAAAATTTAAAAATTTAAAAATTTTAATTTTAAAAATTTAAAAATTTTAATTTTAAAAATTTAAAAATTTTAATTTTAAGAAATTTAAAAAATTTAAAAAAATAAGAAAATTTTAAAATTTTTAATTTTAAAAAAATAAGAAAATTTAAAAAAAAATTAAAAAAGGGGGGGGGGGGTTCGAAGGGGCGGCTGAGGGCTGAGCCCTCGCCGCCGCCGCCGCCGCCCCGCCGTCGCCGGGAAGGGCCGGCGACGGAGGGGGGAGGGTCGGCTGGGGTCGCCGGCCCCCGGCCGACTGACGGCGAGGGCTCGCAGCCCTCACCGGATCGCGGCGAGGGCCGCGACCCTCGCCCCAGATCTCGGCGAGGGCTCGCGGGCCCTCGCCGCCGGTCGGCCTCCTCCCCGCCTCCGCCGGGAAGGGCCGGCGACGGAGGGGGGAGGGTCGGCCGGGGTCGCCGGCCCCCGACCGACCGACCGACGGCGAGGGCTCGCAGCCCTCGCCGGATCGCGGCGAGGGCCACGACCCTCGCCCCAGATCTGGGCGAGGGCTCGCGGGCCCTCGCTGCCGGTCGGCCGGCCTCGCCGGCCCCTAGCCAGGGCCCGGCGACCCCGGCCGACCCTCCCCACTCCGTCGCCGGCCCTTCCCGGCGGCGGCGGGGAGGAGGCCGACCGGCGGCGAGGGCCCACGAGCCCTTGCCGAGATCTGGGGCGAGGGTCGCGGCCCTCGCCGCGATCCGGGGAGGGCTGCGAGCCCTCGCCGTCGGTCGGTCGGGGGCCGGCGACCCCGGCCGACCCTCCCCCCTCCATCGCCGGCCCTTCCCGGCGACGGCGGGGCGGCGGCGGCGGCGAGGGCTCAGCCCTCAGCCGCCCCTTCGACCCCCCTTTTTTTTCTTAATTTTTTAAAAATTTTAAAATTTTCTTAATTTTTAAATTTTTCTTAATTTTTTAAAATTTTTAAATTTTTTTTAATTTTTTGAATACTTTATAATTTAATTAATTTTTATATTATTAATTACACGTAGACACGAAACGGCGTCGTTTTTGCGTTTTCTCCGCCACGTCAGCGTGCAAAACGACGCCGTTTTGGACTAAACTCGCCGGAAAATTGCCACGTCAGCCATTTGGCCGGATTTTCGCCGGAGTGGCACTTAAGTGTCCCATTTTGCTCCGATGATGGCACTTAAGTGTACCATTTTAAAGTTATGGCACTTAAGTGTCCCGGCGTGCCAAGTTATGGCACTCCAGGTGTCCTCACCTCTTGAATTATTGCAGGGATTGGTTCCGGCAGTAGCCGAGTTGTTGCCCCATGCTGAACATCGAATGTGTGCGCGGCACATATACGGAAATTGGGCAAAGAACTATAAAGGGGATAAGCTGCAATTGCAATTTTGGCAATTAGCAAAGAGTGCAAACATGGCTGACTTTAGAATAGCCAAAGAAGGACTGCTTCAGTTGACAAAGGAAGGTTGTGCTACCCTATTTCAACTAGAACCGAAGCATTGGTGCAGGGCATTCTTCAGTGAGGAGTTCAAGTGCGATAACGTCGACAACAACATTTGTGAAGTATTTAATTCGAAGATAATAGATGCCAGATGCAAACCAGTCATCTCAATGCTTGAAGATATACGAGTTGCGGTTATGACTCGGCTGCAGAAACAAAGAGATGAGGCTGCAAAGTGGGCAAGACAATATGGTCCTAGGATTGTGAAGAAATTAGATGACAACTTGGCTGCAAGTACGCATTGTCATCCCATTTGGAATGGAGATGACGGATATGAGATAATGAAGGGTGCAGATAAGTATGTTGTCAATCTAGGAAGTAGGAAGTGTTCATGTAGATCATGGCAAGTAAGTGGAATTCCATGTGCACATGCCATATGTGCCATCCAGTTGAAGGGCGACAATATAGATGATTACATCGATGATTGGTACCATAAATCAAAGTATCTTGCTTCCTATCAGTTCATGATGCAGCCAATTAGAAGTAGCAAGTTTTGGGAGCCCACGGATCGTGAAGCACCTCTACCTTTGCCACTGAAGAAGACAATTGGAAGGACAAAACGAAGACGAAGAATGGCGGAGGGAGAGGTCTCGGGTCAGCAAAGAATGAGCAGGGAGGGTGCAAAGATCACGTGCTCTTATTGTCGCCTAACAGGCCACAATATTAAAGGTTGTCAATTGAGGAAGCAACAACGGTTGAGGCAAGGTGAAGGGCCTAGTGAAGAGACAGTTGGAGAAATGCACACAGCAGGGCCAAGTGAGTCGACTGTTCTTCAGTCAACAAGTAGAACCCCGGTAAGTCATGAAATTTATTTTATGTTTATGTTGCTTTCTTGTCGTTTATCATAAAAATGTACATAATGATATCCTATTTGGCCTTGTATGTAATGTGTTTGTTAGGTCACAAGAAGAACCTCAGTAAGTCATGAAACTGAACAGCCTGTTCAAAGAAGGCAAGGTAGAACAGAGCCAGGTAAAGGATTGGCCCAAGTGGCAGCATCACGGCCAGCTGAAGGATTGACCCAAGCAGCATCACGGCCAGTGCAGTCGACTGTTCTTCAGCAGCGAAAGAAATACCCAGTGCTAAATTCAATCAATTTGTATTCAGTTTTTATTATTATATGTCTCGATATTATATTTATGGTATCTTTTCGCCTCTTTCTCAGGTTCGAAGAAAGCAAGTTCGAACTCAACTGCCAACTGAAGGGCCATCACAGGAGCCACCTCAAGGATCATCACAGGAGCCACCTCAAGGATCATCACAGGAGCCACCAGAAGAATCACTGCAAGGGGCACCACAAGTACCACCACCAGTACCACCAGAAGGCCAAACAGAAGGAGGTGTCACTGAAGTTGAAGGGCTACACAGAAGGACAACTAGAACAAGGCCAGGTGAAGGGGCAGGTACACAAAAGCCATCTAGAAGACGCCCAACACAATGGGTCGAACAAGCCTCGGCTGTAGTTAAAGGGCCCAAGAAAGCAGGACAAAGGGGCAACAAATCACAAGTTCCTGAAAGTGACGCCCCTATTCAAACAAGAGGGGCACTTGGGAAGAGGTTCAGACAATATGGCTATGGCCTGTATACAGATGAGCCTACTGGAACAGTCATTCTCAATGTAAGTTTTATTGGCTGCATTTAATTTAATTTATGCTGTAGATTTTTGCTAACAATTTATTGTTTTTTTGTAGCCTGGGAGAAGTTCAGAAGTTCTTATCTCAGGCCCAACTCAAGAATCGACGGCTGCACCAACAAAAAAGAAGAAAACATCAACATCAACTGTGCCAAAAAAAAAATAAGAGAAAGAACCCAGCTCGAGCTCGAGCTCCAGCTCCAGCTCCATCTCCAGCTCCAGCTCCAGCTCCTTTTGATTCAATTCGGCCTATGACATTTGCAGCTCCATCTGAGTCAATGGATACTGAGAAGGTTGAAGAAGAAGTTGCACGTCCAGTTAGAAAGAGTGCCAGATTTATGAATCAAGTGAAAGGCCCATCGAAAGGAGGACGAACAGGGGGTGTCGTGCATATTGATTGATGAGATGAGATGTGATAGGATTTGTGGAGCTTAGGAGTAAAAACAGTTATGTAAACGATGATGTTGTCGTGCATATAGAAAGTCTATGCATCGATGGTTATCTTTTGTTTTTTTTCTTTAGTTTGTCATTCATTGATGTTGTCAGACTCAGACTCACACTTGATGAAATATCAATGAAATGAATGTTGTCAGACTCAGACTTGATGATATTAATATCAATGAAATGATCTTGCGCTGCTTGTCAATTTATGTTGTTGTTTATCATGGATTCTGGCTTTTACTTGTTGCTGCTGCTGTTGGTGTTCTGTGGTGATAGCTGGAGTGCTGGTGTATCTAGTGATGGTGGATGGTGATGTTTGGTGGTAGGTGGTAGTCAGTTTGTTGGTGGGGTGCTAATGTCGTGGCTGGGGTGCTGGTGTGGCTGATGGTGATGCCTGGTGATTATTGGTTTGTGGTGGGGGTTATAGGCTTAAGCAGCTGCACCTACACCTGGTACAAGTGTGCAGTTTGCACATCTTACACCATGTGTACTGGTGCAAACTAGTGCAAGCTGAGCCTTGCACTAGTATCTTGTGCAGCAACACCACCAGCATGGTGGTGGCTGGAGCGCCTAGTGTGTAGTGTGGATAGTGGTGATGGTTGGTGGTGTCGCCGGTGCTGGTGGCTGGCGCAATTTTTACAGAAAACCGACAAAAAAATTGGCACTTAACTGATCCTATTCTAAAAAAACTTGGCACTTAACTGTTCACTTTTAACTACAAGTGACACTTAACCGATCACTTTAACAATAACTTGACACTAAAGTGATCCTTTTTTCATCGCGACTAGCACTTACGTGATTACTGAATACAACTTATGGCACTCGGGTAATGACTCATGTTTGTCTTGTGTATATGTCGGTCTGCATCAAAACAGAGAACATGATTCTGCATTGCAAAACAGAGAAGATGATTCTGCATCAAAACAGAGAAGATGATGGTAAACTTATGGCAAGTCCATACCACAGCACAAACGACAACAAAGCAACAATGATCTTGTTCCACAACACAAACTTCTTCGCATCTTTCAAAAAGAAAAAACCCAACGTTTAATCCAGAACAACACCATTTTTAACTATGGCAGTCGCAGAAACTTTTTCTCATTCTCAAGTACTTTACATTTCATCATAAAGTACAATAGACAACAAAACAACACCATAATACACGCTTGGTAACACTTTCTTTCAATCTTCATCATTGGGACTTCATTCTTGAAAGGTTTAGTTGAAGATGCTTGAGCGTGCATTGACACTTCATTCTTCGAAAGTTTCACTGAAGACACTTGAGCTTGCATTGAGTCAACATCGTCCAAGTCGTCCACGAACACAGATGAAGATTGCTGTCTTTTATGAAGTAGATCCAATATCACCTCTGTGGCTCGGTCAGAGAACTTCTCATCAATCCATTTGAAGTATTTGCACTTCGACGCTTCTTTATATCGGGCGCATCCATAAAATCTTCTCCCAGGATTGATTTGAGTCCACGATGTTCTTCTTGGACTCGGTAACCCACAAAAACAGAAACGCTGGCCTTCTCCTTCGCTTCGATGAGAGGAAATTGAGGCGCTGCTGCGAGTCCTGCTCTCCATTTCCAAGATTCGACGAAGGAATTTTGGGCAAATGAAAATTAGGGTTCGAGACTTCAATTCGAGCACTTCAATAGGGATTTTGGCCGATTTAGGGTTTTAGATTTGGGGCATTTGGGGAGACGACGTCGTTTTTGGAAGATTTGGGGCTTTTATTATGGAGACGACGTCGTTTCTGGTGACTGAGCGCCGACTCAGCTCTCCGGCGAGCCACGTTGGCAAAAATAGTAATAAAATAGTGCCACGTATGATTTCCGGCAAGGGTCGCCGGAGGTGGCACTTAAGTGTCCCACTTGAAAAAAAAAGTGGCACTTAAGTGTACCGTTTGGAAGTTATGGCACTTAAGTGTCCCGGCGTGCCAAGTTATGGCACTTGTGGTGTTCTTCTGCCCAAGATATCATTATAGCTTCTCGGTTTTGTCGAGCTTGAATGTGGGCCAATCTTCTTGGTCGAGAGAGCCGGTCTTCAATGTGGGCTGCATCACCACACAAACTCAAAAGTCTTGCAAGGGGTTTAGACTTTTAGGATTGAAAAGATAGTAGTGCTCCTTATTGTCATACGGGAAAAATTTAATATCCCTTTGATCAACTTCCAAAATGGCTTTAAAGTAATGAAGGAAATGAGCGGTGCCTGAAGGAACCTTCTTCGGTAGGTGATTTAAAAGTCGAAGCCTAAATGAGGCCTTACAGGTCCTGTGCCTGACAAAGGGTAATGACGGAGATTACAAGAGCCCAAATTAAAAAGAAACTCAAGATAAAGAGCCATCCTGCTCTGCTGCTCCTGCTCTGCCCCTGCTTTGCTGCTGTCTCTTCTTCTCTGTTTGCAGGTTCACGCGCGAGGATGGTTGGAGGAGGACGACCAGCTGTGGTGGGTCGGGCCAAGGGAGAAGAAAAATAAAGTTGGGTTGGGCCTAACATAGGGGGAAAAGAAAGGGAGGCGGGCCAAACCAAGGCCAGATCTGGCCCGACCCGACCCCTAAGTGTTTAAAAAAAAAAAAAGGTGTCAACATCAACCTTCATAACTAGTGAAGCATGGGCAAACCCTCTGTAGAAAGAATCTAAAACTACTAGAGTAAGGACAATGTGTCTACTCTATGTGAGATTTGCAACTAACTGAAGATAATCCTTGTTAACCTTAACCGTGGGATAGCAAAACATGTATCTTGACATCCAACACAATAGGAAAGTGATATGTTCCTTTTCGTCAACAGGATTAGTTGCTCTACCATACCACTCAAAGAACTTACTATTAGCAAGAACTCCATCTTGGATTATAAAAGAGAAATCAACTACAAACAACTCTTCAGGAAAATGGCCAATTAGCTAAAAACCTACTATGATGTACATGTCTAGGAAAGTGATAGCCATGGGTCGCCAAAGGAAAAAGAGACAATTAAATAAAAAGGATTAGAAACTTACTATGGACCCAACCAATCCCCGATTTATGTCATAAGAAGACATGCTGATTACAAGTGCCTTCTAATCCCAACACCTATCTAAGGGAGCTGTGTAGGTTAATCATCTTTTAGTTGAAGATACCATTTATGAAAATCTACTTCAAATGAGGGAAACCCTCGAAATTTGGGAGAAACTGAACCATGTATCTTAGAAGGAGTGATGTCAAAAGGCCAAGGTCTCATGCTTAGAAGGAAAACACGCCTCAAGTGGAGGTGGGACCTTGTTATGATAAATAAGACTGGGACCCAGGAGGAAGTAGCTAGTTATACCTTCGACGGTGTCCAACAAATTAAAGTGACAATCTTTGGCATGCTCCTTTGTTAGGAGAGCAACCAAATTGCTAAGGTAGCTTGATGAGTCAAAGTTAGTAGCTTTCTTTGGTGCCATGGTGGATGACGAAGTGGAGATGAAAGGGAATCACAAAGAGAATCTAGAAATACGGCAAGAAGATGAACTATAGTAATGGAATCCTTGAGGAGATATTGCTAGAAGACGATGTCTCGAGGAAGAAAGGTAAAATATTTACTTATGAAATTAGAGGAGACGTGTCGAGATAATACAAGAGATGAAAATCTATAATGGGGAAAAGATGTCAAAAGACATAAAGGCATGATCCCCTTGGAAAGTCACGCGGAAACGAGGTATTTCTTTAAAAGAAATAAATTCAAATTTATTTTATTAAAAGGGGATATATGTTGATACCCAAAATTACTTTTGGTATTATGTGCTTGTCACAAGTAAATAATAAGTGAAATGCCCTGTTTTGGTTCATAGATTTAAGGGCAAGTGGCTTTTGTGGAGGTTACTTAAACTGAGCCTTGACGAAATTCTAGAAACAAATCCTAGAGTCAATGGTCACGCCCTTAATTTCCATGTGTCAGGCCATAAGGATAATGCACTAGATTTGAAAATTAAGTGAAATTAGCACTAGAGCTCAAACAAGAGTAATTGCTACGAGAAATGCACATAAAAATAGGAAGTAATTATATGATGAGTAAGTTACGTGGGTATTGTCGACAAGTCAAGAAGCAGTTGCTTATGGATGAGGATGCTAAGAGGAACTAGAAAACGTGGAGAATATTAAGAATGACGCACAAGAAGGAAAAACCAATTGATGGTTACTGGTTCGTCCTATAAATATTCATCCTATTTAATGAGGAGCCCCCCCCTAAACAACACATCAACTATTTTTACTTCATCTTTACTTTATCACATTTTAGTTGAAGTTTTCAAGATTCCTGTTGTTGGAGAAAACTTCCTTAAGTATTTTGAAGTTGACAAAACGTTTCCATCAATCTAGTCTGAAGACTTGCAGACTTTTCCATCAAAGTCTAAAGACCTTCGGACTGCCAGATTCAAGACCCAAAGTCTATCCTCATTGACAGTTTCTAGACCGTCAAAGAAGGCTTATCTAGAACTGAGTGTTTCATTGAGGATTTGATTCTATCGACTGAATAAGATCTCTTGGCTAGATACAGCATGTTGGAATCCATTATTCAAATTGAGATTGATTCAGGGATTTTGGATCCGTTGATTGGCAAAGTATACTTACAAGGTTTTACTTATGGAAACCTAGATCCTGATTGTATGGGCGAGCATGATTGATGGGTTATCGTCATATTCCTTAAACAACTCGAAATCTTCCTAATTGATTATGTCCAACAGGTAGATTGGAAGAACCATTTTAGTAAGTGCCAACGGGTGTGATGGCATGAAGGAGTATATAAGGAAGACGTTCCAGTTATTCGAGTGTGTGCACGATAGAAGAATTCCAAAGTCTGAAACTCCTTATTCTTAGTCAATTCAATTGTTGAGCGAAATCTTGTACTTAAAAGAGAGTTTATGTTTTCATGAGACATTGAGGAAGTATAGTAGAGTCTCTACACTGTGAAATCAAGGAAGAGCTTTACTGTAACAACTCTTTTGATTCATAGTGAAATCCAACCAGTGAGCTATCAGTGCGGAATATTGGACGTAGGCTTAGATTAAGCCGAACCACTAAAAATCTCGTGTTCTTATTCTCTTCCTTACACTCTTTTATTTTGATCGTTACTCAATTTGTTTACAATAGTCTAATTTCCTTTTCATAATCTATTGTTGATTAGTGTTGTACACTTCTCTCGGGAAATTTGTTTTTGCACCTATTCACTCCCTTGTAGGTGCTCGTACTAGCTTTCACAATTGGTATTAGAGCTTGTGCACTCACTTAAGTTGAAGTGTTCATAGTTAAAGATCCATGGTTAGTGTGTTGGCTCCAAGACTAGTTGAAGCGTAAAGCAATATCAGACCGCCTTATTTTGATGGAAAGGAATATAACATATGGAAAAACAAGATGAAGGCATTCCTAAGATCAAAAGATCCTTTAGAATGGGATGTGGTAGACAAATGAATCATTCCTAAAGCTGCACTAGTCTCAGAAAGAGGAAAAGAAGCTGTTAAGTCTAGTTAAATGACTCAAAAAGAGATAACCAAGAGACAAGCTCTTGATGCAAAAACAATTTATTCTTTATATTGTGCATTATCTCCTACTAAATATAACCGAATATCTTCTTGTGAAACAGTTAAAGAAGTCTGGAATAGATTACACATCACCTATGAAGGAACTGATCGAGTGACAGAAACCAGAATCAATATTCTGCTTGGTCAATATGAAGCATTCAAAATGAAATTAGGAGAATCTATCACTGACATGTTTAGTCGTTTTATAGAAATCATGAATGGTCTTGAATATCAAGGTCAACCAATTTCTGGACCAATGAAGGTAAATAAGCTACTGTGTGGATTGTTCAAGGATTTGAATAACATAAAGACCTTAATAAGGGAGACACAAAGAATCATGCCACTCTCTATTGATGAATTGATTGGGACTCTTCAACCTTACAAAGTGGAGCAAATCAACGAAGATGAAGATTCTAAAGGTAAGAAATCCATTGCATTAAAATCTAATGATGATTCTGATGTCATAGATTTTGAAGACGATATGGATGATGAAGAGCTTGCTCTCATAATAAGAAGACTCAGAAAACTAAATAGAAAGGGGAGAAGATTCAATCCAAATAAACAAAGTTTTTCAAAAGCAACAGATTAAATCAATTGAGGATGATGAATTCAATAAAGATGTGGTCTGCTTTGAATACAAGAAAAATGGACACATCAGACCTAACTGTCCCCTTCTGAAGAAAAAAAAGGAAAAGCTAAGAAATATCAAAATGCACTTAAAGCAGAAACTTGGAGTAATACAGAAGGTGATGAAAGTGATTATGATTATGCCAATATTTTCTCATGGCATAATCAGACTTAGATTCAGACTCCAAGACAGACTTAGACTTAGACAGTAAAATCGAGGTAAGTAATTTGAAAATCCCTACTAAAGTCTCTAGATATATTGATGAATTATGTCTTAGTCTCAAAACCTCTCTAAAAAGGATTTCTTAATTTAAAAGGGAAAATTATGCATTGAAACAACAGAAAAATGTCTGGAAAGAAAATGTCAAAAATTTAGATGAAAGTGTTACTACTTTGAAAGAAAATGCAGACAATCTTTCAAAAGAAAATGTATTCTTGAAAAATGATATCTCAAGTATTTCTAAAAGATTTTCTATAAGATCTGAAAAACTTGAAAAAAAATTTTCAGCACAAAGACCTTATTTCAACAAATCAGGTTTAGGAATGACTGCTGAAACCATTCCTCTAATTGATTTTCCTAAAGTAAAGGAAAGAATTAAGCATAGACCTACAAGAGTTCTTACAAAAGACATTTCCAAAAAGTTTTTGTAAAACCTATAGGCCGTAGTGCTCTTAAATTCTCTAAGTGCAATAGCTCAGATCATTTTGAGAAAGAATGTCCTATGGTTTGGAAACCTGTTACGAAGGTAGGGGCAAATACCATATATTACACTAACACCAATGGACCCAATAAAATATGGGTACCAAAGAAAGCTTGAGTTTCTTTTCTAAATGTAGGTCACTATCAAGAAAAATATTAAATGGTACTTGGATAGTGGATGCTTAAGACATATGACAGGAGACTCAAATTGCTTCATAAAACTTGTACAAGTTAGTGGTGGAAAAGTTTTTTTTTTTTTTTGAGGAAATAGCAAATGAAGAATTGTGGGATACGTAATTGAAAATATTTGAAGTCTCACGATTAGTAATGTTTCCTTAGTAGAAGGACTCAACTACAACTTGCTGAGTATCAGTCAGCTGTGCGATATTGGTTTCAACATCAACTTTCAAGATGAATATGTTCAGGAACTAGTAAAGATTCCTCTCAGTCTTTCACAGGGCGAAGACATGGGAATATTTACCTCTTGGATATCAAACCGTATGAAACCCAATGTCTAATCTCAATTCAAGAGGAAGCAAACTTATGGCATAGAAAACTTGGGTACATTAACATGAAGCAAATAGCCAAAATCTCAGCAAAGAAGCTTGTTCGTGGACTACCCAAACTGACATACCAAAAGTCTGATCTATGCACACCATGTGTGTTGGGAAAACAAGTAAGAAACTCATTCAAACCAATAAATCAAGTATCCACTAATCGTGTACTGCATCTCTTGCACATGGATCTCTTTGGACTAATTAGAACTCAGAGCATTGGAGGTAAGAAATACTGCCTAGTAATTGTGGATGACTATTCACGATTCACTTGGGTATATTTCCTAGCAAGTAAGTCTGAAACATTTTCTTATTTTATAAAGTTTGCTAAAAAGGTCCAAAATGAGAAATGATATGTTATTTCAAGTATATGGATAGACCATGGAGGCAAATTTGAAAATCAAGACTTTGCAAAATTCTGTGATGAATCTGGTTTTTAGCACGTGTTCTCTTCACCATATACTCTAGAACAAAATGGAGTCGTGGAAAGAAAGAATAGATCGCTACAAGAAATGACTAGAACTCTTTTAATTGAAAGTAACATTTCTTCTCGTTTTTGGGTTGAAGCAGTTTCTACAGCGTGCTATATTATTAATAGAGTCTTTTTAAGGCCTATTATGGAGAAAAATCCCCATGAGTTATTTAAAGGAAATAAGCCAATTGTTTCGTATTTTCATGTGTTTGGATGTAAATGTTTTATATTGAAAAATGCAAATGATCGAGTTGATAAGTTGGAAGAAAAATAAGATGAATATATCTTCCTTGGATATTCTACTACAAGCAAAGCTTTCAAAGTATACAACAGAAAGACTCAATCTGTGGAGGAATCGATGAATGTGAAATTTCAAGACTTTATGCAAAATCAATTGATTCAAACTCAACTTAAAGAATTTGAACCTGCTCCAAACTCTACAAAGTCTAAATCTCCAGAAGCAGCTCAGACTTCAGAAGACCAGCAACAAATGATCATCAAAGATTCAAATGAGAAAAATGATCAACAATATGACAAATCAACCAGCAACTTAAAGCATAAGTCCAATCATCCCAAAGATCTCATTATTGGTGATATTAATGAAGGAATTCGCACAAGATCCAAAAGGCGTGAAGAGTCTAGTGCTGTGGCTCTTATTTTTGAAATAGAACCCAAAAGCATAGAAGAAGATCTAACCGATGAAAGCTGGACTGAAGCCATGCAAGAAGAACTCAGACAATTCAGTATTAATGATGTTTGGGAATTGACTCCTAAACTAAAATAAAAATCCATCATTAGAGCTAAATGAGTTTTCAGGAACAAGATGAACGAGAAAGGAAAAATTGTAAGAAACAAAGCAAGACTCGTGGTCAAAGGATAAACGCAAGAAGAAGGGATAGACTATGATGAGACTTATGCGCCAGTAGCAAGGTTAGAAGCAATTAGATTATTACTTGCTTTTGCTTGTCATAAGAATTTCGGGTTATTTCAAATGGACGTCAAAAGTGCTTTCCTAAATGGATTTATCCAAGAGGAAGTCTATGTGAAACAACCATCTCGTTTTGATGACCCAATGAAACCAAACTCTGTATTCAAACTGAAAAAGGCTCTATATGGTTTAAAACAAGCACCTCGAGCTTGGTACGACAGACTAAGTAAGTTTTTAACTCAAAATGGCTTTGTCAAAGGTAAAGTAGATACTACATTGTTTATCAAAAGAGAAAGCAAGAGTTTTTTACTTGTTTAAATTTATCTTGATGATATTATTTTTGGATATTCTAATGAAAATTTGTGCAAGAAATTCTCTAAGTCTATGCAGGATGAATTTGAAATGAGCATGATGGGTGAACTAACCTACTTTCTTGGGCTTGAAGTGAAACAACTGAAGGAGGGAACCTTTATTCATCAAGAAAAATATGTTAAAGAATTTGTCAAAAAGTTTGGATTGGGGAATTGCAAAAAGACTGATATACCAATGTCAAGTTCTTTGAAGTTGGACAAAGATGAAGGAGGAAAGAAAGTTGACCAGAAGCTATACATGAGTATTATTGGTTCACTTCTTTATCTTACTGTTTTTAGACCTGACATTTTGTTTAGTGTTTGTATTTGTACTAGATTTCAATCAGACCCTAAAGAATCTCATTTAAGTGTTGCAAAGCGTATTATCAAATAAATTGCCTCAACTTCAAATTTAGATCTTCGGTATCCTAAAGAAAGAGACTTCACTCTTCTTGGATACTCAGATGCAGATCTAGCAGGATGCAGAGTTGATAGAAAGAGCACCTCGAGCACTTATCAACTACTTGGAGACAGGATAGTGTCTTGGTTTTTAAGGAAGCAAAGTACCGTAGCTCTTTCTACGGTAGAAGCAGAATATGTAGCTCTTGGAAGTTGTTGTTCACAAATTCTATGGATAAAACAACAGGTAAGAGACTTTGGAATTGAAGATTCATGCACTGAGATCAAATGTGACAACACCAGTGCAATCGATCTCACCAAGAATCTGATTCTTCACTCAAGAGCAAAACATATAGAGATTCGACATCATTTCATTAGAGATCATGTTCAAAATGGAGAAGTTTCGATTCAATTTATTGATTCAAAGAATCAACTGGCGGATATATTCACAAAGCATTTGGAGAAAAATCAATTTGAAGTTATTCGTTCCAGACTCAATATCTTAAAGTCAGAGGAAGTTCAAACTCAAGACTGAAAGTTTAAAGTCACTCAGACTCAAACGATCAAGATTTACGACTGTAAGTTACTTTTATTTTATAAACTTATCTCTCGGATCAAATCTCGAAAAGGTACGATCATCTATCCGTAATTAATTGATGTTATTTCCTAGTTTCCGTGATTATTGCAATTTTTTTTTTTCAAAAAAGAAGTTATTTTTGAAATGACAGTTATCCAATTTTTGAAAATGCAGTTATTTTTTAAAAGGCATTTTTATATTTCCTTTTACAGCGTTCCGTATGCCTCGCTTCGACTGCCTTATATACTGTTGGTTCTTCTTCGTTTTACTCACAAAAACCCTAAGAAAGCACAAATCTTCCACTTTTGTCTTCTTCTCTTGTTTAATCCTAAAATTTTTTTCATCTTTCTTGTGAAACAAGCTTGGAATCTCTTAAAGACTGTGAAAAATGTCGTCCCAAAGAAAGTCTTCGAGGATCACGAACAGGAGATCACAGCAAATGCGTGAGGGACTTACACATTTTGATCTCACTAAGGAAGAATAATCTCCTAGACAGTAGCAGAGCCCACAATATTTTCAGCAGCGTCTATCTCTTCCATCTAGACCTCAAAATATTGAATATCAGGAAGAGGAAAAAATCATCGAAGATGCAGAACCTGTAATAACTCAAAAGCCTGCTTTTACTTTTAAGTTTTACTGTACTTTGAAGAGGGGTGGTACTCCTTTGAACTACATTGATGAATTTTTGAAAGACAAAGGGTATTGAAATGAAACCTACTTTTTACGCACAATGGAACGATTGGGAATTGCCCATGCGGGGTCAGCAGAAGAAGCATTTGCAAATATCCCAAGCGATCCATGTGTTGGAGGGCTGAGTCAACCTGATGGGAATGATGATGATAGGATGTATACTCAATTTAAACCTAGTATGGGTGTTGCGGCGAAAATCCGAAGCAAGAGGATAGCTGTTTCATTCGGAGGAACACAAGCAACTGTATTCTAAGTTGCTAAAGCGTGGTGTGATTAACCCTAGAAGCGTGGACTTTATTTTCTTGATTCTCTGAATGTCAAGCTGAGAGAGAAATTCAATCTTCTTTAATTAGAATTGTTTTGTTCTGAATCAACAGAGGCTCATGCTGAACTCACTGCTTACTTCTATTCGAATCTAAGTTTCTTGGATGCGAGTAGATTCTCTTTTAGTGTTTGAGATCAGGACTCAGGACTATGTGGTTGACATGAATACATTGGCTAATGTGATTGGGGTTGAAAGAGGGAGATATCAACCAATCGGTGTATCTATTGGTCGTGTGACGATAGAGCTTGTTCAGGATAGAACAACGGAAGGAAAGATTTCATATTCGAGGATGAATGCATCAAACATCTTGCTTTACAAGATAGTGATCAACTGCCTCAGACCAAAATCAACTTCAAAGACCGACGTTTCAAACTCGGAGGCAAAGCTGATATATGCCATCAATGCTAGTAAAAAATTTCTCTCTTCCACACACTATTATGTTCCACATGTACAGAACGATGGTGAAGGACAAGGGTCAACTTCCTTACTCAGCACTTGTCACCAAGTTATTCAGATATTTGAACATTTAGCCTCCCCGGATTCTTTGTGTTCGAACATTTGATCAAATGGTGGTGGGACTGAAGATGGTTTCTAAAATGCGTCTGAAGGAACTTAACAAGGCTTTGGAGCAATTCAAGATTAAAACCCCTATCAAGACTCACCCAGTCTCTTTAGCTGTAAAGCGGAAAGGGAAGGAGCCCATGGTTGCTCCATCCAAAAAAAGAAGAGCACTCATCTTGAAAGATGAAGAGGATGAGGATGATATCACCATTTTTGCTCTTGCTTTGAAGAACTTAAGTCGTTTTGTTCTAGAGACAAAGGGGAAATAGGAATAAGACAAGGCCGAGATCGAACAGAGGATTGGAGAGAGAGAATCATTGGAGAAAGAAGTAGAGGAAGAAAGGATTGAGGAAGAACAAGAAGAGGTCAGAGAAGAACAAGAAGAAGCAGAGCATGATGAGTACTTCTCACTGCCTGAAGGCATTGAAACAGGGGGAGATCCTGAGAAAAGAGGTACGTCCTCAATTGCTGCCACTAGTGAAGGAGTAAGTCGTTCTCCAGTAGATCCAGAAGACATTTATCCCTCTCAATTTCCTGAGGAAGGCCATGAGGTTTCATCATCCAATCTGCATGATCATACTGACTTGCCATCATCTGCCAATACACCATATGATTGAGCAGAAGCTAGTACTCAGACTGACAATTCAGCAGACTTTCGTAGAGTGCTTGATGTTCTCTTGGAGATGCAAGGCCAAATTTATACTCTGGGATGCGAAGTACAGAACTTGCAAAATGCAGGACAAGCCTCTTCAGTTTCTTTACATGATCAACTCCGTGCCCTTGCTCTTCAAGTTCAAGCAAATGCCAAGGGTGAAGATGTGGCTCAGTTGAAAGAGGCTTTGAAAAAGTTAGAAGGGATTGTTCAGTCAATGGGAGATTTCCAGCTTGTTCGTGTTCCCAAGCAATCATAATTCCATTCTCTTTTCATCTCTACCTTTTTAATTCCATGCTTAAAGATGTTTGGCTGTTTGGATTTGGACTGAATTTGGATTTGACTGTTTAAACGTTTGTTTATCTTAAGCACTACTGGTATTTCATGGCAAAGATAGTTGCTTTTACAAGACTAACCTACTTTCTGTGGATGCAGATTTTAATGTTATCTTTACTAAGCTAATTATCCTTTGTAAGATATCCATGTTTGCTTGAGTATTGTTTTACAGGTCAAAGTTATCCAAATCTGCAAGAGAGTTTTGTCACCATAAAAAATAGGGAGATTGTTGGAGAAAACTTCTTTGAGTGTTTTGAAGTTGACAAAATGTCCATCAGTCTAGTATAAAAACTTGCAGACTCTTCCATTAAAGTCTGAAGACCTTCGGACTGCTAGACTCAAGATCCAAAGTCTATCCTCATTGACAGTTTCTAGATTGTCAAAGAAGACTTATCCAGAACTGAGTGTTTCGTTGATGATTTAATTATATCGATTGAAGAAGATCTCTTGGCTGGATACAGCATGTCGGACTCCATTATTCAAATTGAGATTGATTCAGGGATTTTGGATCCGTTGATTGGCAAAGTATACTTAGAAGGTTCTACTTATGGAAACCTAGATCCTGATTGTATGTGCGAGCAGGATCGATGCACTATCATTATATTCCTTAAATAACTCGAAATCTTCCTAATTGATTTTGTCCAACGGGTAGATTAGAAGAACTCCTTTGGTAAGTGCCAACGAGTGTGATGGCATGAAAGAGTATATAAGGAAGACATTCCAGTTGTTCGAGTATGTGCGCGATAGAAGAATTCCAAAGTTTGAAGTTCATTGTTCTTAGTCAATTCAATTGTTGAGCGAAATCTTGTACTCAAAAGAAAGTTTATATATTTGTGAGATCTTGATGAAGTGTAGCAGAGTCTCTACACTATGGAATCAAGGAAGAGCTTTATTATAACAACTCTTTTGATTCATAGTGAAATTCAGCTAGTGGGCTGTCAGTGCAGAAGAGTGGACGTAGGCTTGGATTAAGCCGAACCACTATAAACCCTATGTTCTTATTCTCTTCCTTACACTTCTCTTGGGAAATTTGTTTTTGCACCTATTCACCCCCTCTAGGTTTTCATACTAGCTTTCACACCCGTTGTTGATTAAATTCCAGTATACATCTATATCCGGTTCAGCATCATCGATTAAATTCCGATGTTGTTCCACAAGCCCAGTGTCGTTGATTAAATTCTGACGTTGTATTTCCTATACATGGGTATTACTGTTGGTTACAAGCCATGTCGTAGATTAAATTCCAGCATAATTTGAGTTCGAAGTGCAGACTATCCAGCTACTAGTGTCCAGATTGCATCATTGATTAGATGTTGGTGTAATTTGTATCCAGAAGTAGTTAGTCTTTGAGTCATCCAAGTATCAATTGTCAATGTTGTATTTATAAGTTGATAAATAAAATTTCCCCTTGCATTTGACATTCTCTGTCCAAACTCAACATAAAACGTGAATCTCCCATATAAAACCAAAACGTAGCATTTGATGAAAATTTTTCATGATAATCAAAACTAGTGAAACATGTCTAGTGCTTTAAACATTAATGCCAGCAACAAGAGACTTTCTCCTTTCTTGCTTGCTAGTGATGCCAAAAGAGACATAGTGGCCATCATTGGCTCCAAAATTGATGTTGGTGAAAGCATACAAGACTTTGAGGATTTTGGTTTTCCTTTAGTTTGTGATGGAGGAAACTATGGTGACATGAGGACTAGACGATGACAACGGCATTGGTAGTAATCTCACGAGTGACATGGGCGATTTCTTGGCGACCAACTGATGTTTTGGAATATCTCCCAAGAGGGAGGAAGGCAAACCATCCATTTTAATGAAGGTGAGAACCAAGAACAAAAGACCTATGTAGCACCGATACGGACACGCGACACGCGACACGACACGATGTGACATGCCGACACGTCATTTCTTAAAAATAGAGAATTTTGACACGTTCCGACACATTATCTATTAAATATATTTTTATATATAAATACATAAATAAATAATAATAAAAATAGCCTACAATTAATTTACATGAAAAATATTAAATAATATCATTCATTATTTTAATTTGTTACAATAATACATAAAACTTAGAGGAAAAAAATTGTATAAAGACAAATGCTGAAATGATATTTTTAAATTTATTTATTTATCATATATAACATTTTTTTATTACTTCTTTCATAGTAAAAGACTTTTTAAAAAACTAAAACAATATTAAAAAAACAAAACTGAAAAAAAAAATTGACCCTGTGTGTGTATATTTATAGCATTTTTATTACTTCTTTTGTGTATATTTATATTTTGACCCTATAAGTATTAGAAATTTTTAAAATTGACCTCGTGCGTGTCGGAATTGCGTGTCGAAATTCTGGACTCGCGTGTCGAAGCGTATCGGAGAGAGTTGATCATATGTCGGATTTTTCGGCACTCGTTGACCGCGTGTCGGAGTGTGTCCGACACGTGTTGGAATATCGGATACGACACGCAGGCTTCCAGATAGTGTTCTTGCTACATAGCAAGAGATAGCTAAGGGAAGAATTCAGAAAGGTTGAAGTTTACTTGTGGAGAGAGAGAGAGAGAGAGAGAGAGAGAGAGAGAGAATCCATAAGTGGCGGGTGAAACATAAAGTGCTGCGGTTCCATTTGAGAAGAAAGCGGGAAACTTGCTAGTAGAGACATACGCGGTGCAGTTTTGTTGGAAAAGAAGTAGACCTACGCCAATCAGCTTCGCCTTTCACTGTGCGTGAGCAATGATTCTCTCCGTCTCGATGAGTAAAAGCTCTCTCTCTCTCTCGTGGTCATTATTTCTTTGTCTACTGAGAAAAGATTAACTAGATGTCGACTCAACATCAAAGATAATAAATTCAATTTGAGAAATCGAATAATATCAAAAGATGCCATCAAACTTTTTGATTAAGTATTCGGTATCTCCTAACTGCGAAATGACTTTCGAAGAAGTAGGCTAATGCCAATCAACTTCACCTTTCATTTTATGTAAGCAATAGTTCTCGCCATCTTGATGAATAAAAGCTCTTGTGGTAATTATTTCACTGTCTACTGAGAAAACGATGAAACTAGATGTCGATTCGACATCAAAGATAACTAGTTCAATTTTGGAAATCAAATAATATCAAAAGATGCCATCAAACTTTTTGATTAAGTATTCGGTATGTCCTAACCGTGAAATGATGTTCAAAGAAGTAGACTTAACGCCAATCAGCTTCACCTTTCACCGTGAGTAAGCAATAGTTCTCTCGATCTTGATTAGTAAAAGCTCTCTCTCTCTCTCTCTCGGTCATTATCTTCTCTGTCTGCCAAGAAAACAATGAAACTAGATGTCCACTCAACACCAAAGATAATAAGTTCAATTTGGGAAATCGAATAAATCAAAAGATGCCATCAAACTTTTTGATCAAGTGTATGATATTTCCTAACCGCGAAATGACATTCAAAGAAAGCCCATAGAAAAAGGATGGAATTGACAAGCCGCGGATTAGTAAATGTGATTGCAAGGAACATGGCCAAGTATTTGGAAAAATGACTTAAATGGTTCCTTTGGCCTGATCTATAAATGTCGTCTTCGAACATTTAATTCATTCAATGTAATCCCTAAATTTTTCCTATATGTTCAATCTAATTTTTAAATTTTTAATTTGTTCAATCTAATCCCTCAACTTTTTGTAATAAAGTTAATTAAGTCATTCGGTACAATGAAAGGCTAGAGAAAGAACAAAAAAAATTTGGCCCCAAACATATCATGGAGTTAAAATTATTCAAGGGCAAGAAAAAAAATAACAGCATGTGATCATATGTTGATTTTAAATGTATCTACCTGAAGTCAAATGGTATTCTCTTTTCGTAATCTTAATCTAGTACGTTTACAATGTTAAATCGATGTACTATACATCGACTGAAGAACCGCTTTGTTATTTTCTTTCACTAACACAATCATGGAAGAATAAACATATCCATAGCCGATTCAGGACACAAGGTACAGTCCATTGATGTACCTCGGATGATCCCTATTTGCCACACAGGAAAAAATAGAAGTAAGAGAGGGACATGGAAAGCAATACTCAGAGAGGGACATGGAAAGCAATATTCATTGCATGTGAGCTACCCTATTACTAGATTAATTATGCTCCATCTACAAATAGAGGTTCACCTGAAAGCGCAATTCCTAAAGCATTTAAAATATCACATAATTCTATCTCTAGGGCCAATTGACAGGAAAAAATAAAAGTAAGAAAGGGACATGGAAAGCAATATTCATTGCATCCGAGCTACCCTAGTTTCTAGATTAATTATGCTCCATCTACAAATAGAGGTTCACCTAAAGCGCAATTCCTAAAGCATTTAAAATATCACATAATTCTATTTCCAGGGCCAATTGACAGGTCACCTACCATGACTTCTTTCAGCTTATTTGGATTATTCTTTTTTCTTTTCAGTGTCGGCCATTGGAATCTTTCTTTCCTTTCTGAATAAACAGGGGGCACACATTCCAGCAAAAAGAAATTGTCTGTTTCCCGTACTCTCTTGAGAGCTTTTGATACTTTGTAGAAAATCTGTAAGGACCCAGACCAGTGATGTGAACCAACTGAAATCCAGATACTGATAATTAAATGAACACAATGTCCATATCATTCTGGAATTTAATAAATTAACCTTTTAATGTTCTATGGAGTTCCTTTTGACTGAAGCATTATTAGATGCAGAAGCTGTGACTGGAGGGAAATAAAAGTGAAGCACGCTAAAATGGAATTGTTGGCTTTGAAGCTATCAAATTCTTACACTATCGCATGAAATTGCACCTCTCCAGAGTTACACTTCTTGTTCCCTTTCTAGGAAAATATATTGCTGTCACTTTTGGGCGAAAATGAAATGATTGGTGAAATTCGGGGAATTATTCTTTCTAGTTAGCTTTGTCCATTGTTGAATTGATCCCATAGGTTTCTTTTCCCGTGGGGTTTGAGACTAGTTCTCCATTTGTTGTTGATTTTTTCGACTGGGAAAGACCATATGACCATATGTCCTCATGGATCGATAAGATGTATAGCCTTTTCTATTTATTTTCTTGGTACTATGGTATTTGGAGGGTAGGGGTGGGGGGGGGGGGGGGGGGGGTGGGTGGGTGGGGGCGGCGGCGGCGGCGGCGGCGGCGGCGGCGGAGTGGTGGTTGAAAGGGGGAAAAGCAGGAGTTGCTTGTGTCCTTACTTATTTGGATGGAAGTCATATATGCTCATTGCTTGCTCGGACACTAGCATTATTGTTATCGTTGTAATTGTAATTAGAACCATTTCTGGGTTGCGTAGCAGACATTCTTGTCCGATAGTTTTTTGTCCCGTGTGTTTTTGACGAAGTTACTCCTTCAGCAATTTCTTAATATGGTTGCCAAATTATTTGTGTGCTATAGAAGCTAGCTTCATAACATAGATTTGGAGTTCCTCTCTCAAGGGTTGGCCTTCCATCTCTCCAAATTATATCCATCAAGGTTTCAGTAGTCATTAGTCACTAGCGATACGTTGAGTTTGCAAAGTGAGACATGGAATGAATAAGTATGAATGGCAGTGGAAAGATACTAGGAGAAAAAGAAGAGAAAAAAAGAAGCATATGCATAAAAGTAACGTCTTTGTTTGTTTTACAAAAATTTCACAAGGGAAAGATTGAGAAATGACATCAGAAGCCCTGAAGTCATATTTGGGCTCCATTTGTTTAGTAAAAAATGAATAATCGGGGTAATAAATTTTTAAAAATGATTGCCTTTATCACTTAAAATAATTAGTTAATGATATATATATATATATATATATATATATCCATTATTGAAGATCATTATGCCTAAACATTTTTATGTACAAGATATAAGCATCGTTCTAGAAAAATGTTTTTCAAATCATTCATTTTTTACAAGTCATCATGCTATTAGCTTGGTTTAGCTTGACTTGTAAAGACCATAAACCGTGAACAAGATTGTCATTTACATTTAGGAATTCCAATTGCTTTATCTACAAATATAAATATGTATTGATAGTTATTTACAATAGCCTATAGATATGAGTATAAAAAATAAATTTAATTTAACTTAAAACATAATGGCTATATGTATAATTAGGGCCTGCTTTATAACACTTTTAGGAACAACTGATTATGCTCTTTTTTTCCCGAGAGGAAAAAAAAAAGAACAAAAATCTGTTTAGTAAATTTTTTGTTCGAAAAGAAATTAGTTTTTTTGTTCTTGGAAATAGATTTGGAACAGAATCAAGAAGTAAAGAAAAAAAATTGCTTCTTATTCCCGGGAACGATCCCTAGAATTCATTATATATATATATATATATATATATATATATATATTTTTCTTTTTTCTTCTCTTTTCTTCTCTTTCCTTGTCTTATTCTTTTTTTTTGGCTAGTCACTAGTCTCATGGCCAGTGATTGGCTAGACAAGGGTTGGTGACCTCGCCATAGCGTCGCCAACCCCTAACAACGTTGAGCCATGATGAGGCTTGTCGACCTTGCCCAGCCAAGGAGAGGTGGAGCCTCGCCTAGCCATGGTGAAGCTCGGTGTGAGGCTCAGCCTCACCAAGCTAGGGCGAGGCCGACCTTGCGTCACTTAGGCGAGGTGGAGCCTCCCCGGTGGCCTAGCGAGGTTCACCTAGTCAATCGCTTGGAAGAAGAGATAAAAAGAAGAAGAGAAAATAATAATAATAATAATAATAACAATAATAACAATAACAAGAATAACAATAATAATAATGATAATAACAATAATAACAATAACAACAACAACAACAACAACAACAACAATAATAATAATAATAGAAGTATTAAAGAATTAAAAGAAATAAAAAAAATTAAGAATACTACAAAATGCTTTTCTATGCCGAGAATAAACATTTTAGACAATTACCCAGCGTGCTCTTTTGCTCAGAAATTGTTCTCGGGAAAATAATAAAAAAAGTCATTTTTGATAAAAAAAAATGATTCCTATTAACATAATTGTTATCAAACGCGTCCTTATTCTATTACTTGATTGTTAATTTTGGTTAAATTGATTTGATTATTATGCTATTATGTGTGGTTGTGGCTACATCTCCATACATTGTGCACTATTTTCCTACCTTATCTATGAAATGACAAAATTCAAATGGAAAATGATACAATTAGTCCCTAAATTTTAGCTAGGGGGGTCAATGTTGTCATTGAATTTTTAATTTATCTAATGTAGTCCATAAACTTCTGGTATGTGTTCAATCTAATCACTGAATTATATGAAAATATTCATTATTGTCCTTGAACTTGAATTGATGAAAGAATAATATCCAACATTTTCATATAGAATTTGAACATGTATCAACAGTCTAAATGCCAAATTATATAAATTAAAAATTCAAGAACGATATTACATGTTGGGCTAACGTTCAAAGACCATATTGAACAAATTAAAAGCTCATGAATCACATTGGACATAAAGACAACATTCGAGGATTATTTATGTCATTATCCCAAATTCAAAGTGCTATTACTTGCTTGAAATAGTTGTTCAAGTGGTGATGTTTGAACTTGTGTTCAATATGTGATGTTATTAGTTAACTCCAATTCGTCCAACTAGGTTTTTGAACTTTTATTCAATTTGTAATGCCAAATCTAAACTTTTAATTGTTCCGATTTTTCCTTTGAACTATATTATAATGTAAAATGTCATCCTTACATTAAAAACAAATTTCCAAATGAGGACAAAATCACTCAATCCATACAAACAATAGATCTTCTCCTTGAGTCTGGAATCAAGGTTGAGTGCAATGAGTGATAAATGGATAATTATTCCCTATATGTGGAAAGAGAATACAAATAAGTTCTTTCTATCCTTTTTACAGGATAATTATTCCAAAAATTCTAAATCTATCATCCAATGGCCAATTTATTGATAAATTTTTTAATATTATCAATATAGTAATTTTAACCAAAATTAGTTAGAAATCGCTAACATAACTATCGGTCATCTTACTAACATGATTGGCACTAACATTGACAATTTTTAGGGTTAATACCCTGAAAAACCCCAAACTAGTACACGTGTGACAAATTTACCCCAATTTTTTTTTTTTTACCATGAAAAATCCTAAACTAATACACCAGTGACAAATTTACTCCGACTAACCATAAAAAAAAACCCTAAATTAGTATATTTATGATAAATTTACCCCAAACTAATTTATTTGACCGCAAAAAATCTCAAACTGGTACATTTATAACAAATATACCCCATGTTAAATCAGATTAATACCACAAAAAAATCACAAAAATTGTAAATTGTGACAAACAGAGAGTAAAATCCCAAATTGGTTACTAGTCAATTGTCTCATGTCATTTAACTTAATAATTTAACAGTAAAATTTAATGGAAACTAACAGAGGGTAAATTTATCACAAATGTACCGGTTTGGGGTAAATTTGTCAAAGGTATACCAGTTCAGGATTTTTGATGGTCAAAAAGTTAATTTGGGGTAAATTTATTACAAATGTATCAGTTTGAGATTTTTCAGGGTATTATCCCCAATTTTTATAAATTTTTGAATTTTTTTTATTTTCTTGTTCTTTTTTTTACCAAGTCAGGCAAGGGTGGCAACTAGCTGACCTATGTGACATTATTGGTATTCAAATTCGCGATTTTCGGGCCAAAATTGATTGGAATAACTAAACTATCAACTCATCAAAAGATTTAAAGTTAAATTGGTCAAATTGAAAGGTCTAGAACTGAAATGACAAAACTACAATACGTTTAAGATTATTTTAAATAATTTTCTGGTTTTGTCTCACTTTGCTCAAATTAGTATCTGTCCTGGTCCTGCCTATTGGATTCTTGTCTGCCGGAATGATTTTATTAGCAATCCCGTCCCTGTCACAAAATGCTAGTGTGCTTTTCTTTTTAATGAGGAAAACAAATTAAAGTATATGATTATAATGACCCTCCTTTAATCATTGAGCACATCGTGCAAGAATAGAACCACAACTCTTCCATGCTCGCCTGCTTCTTTCCGTTACTTCTCATCAATTTTGTTTATTTCACAAAAAAATAAATAATTTGAATAATATTTTTCTGAAAATGATTATATGTACTATTTAGAATAATTAGACAATGTAAAATATTGTCATTATCGACAATAATTTATATCTAAATGTTTTTGTGGACAATGACAATATTTTTAATCCATTCATTTTTTTAAAGTGATTTAGGTAATCATTTTTGAAAATATGTTTTTGAAATTTTTCATTATAGGCGAAACAAACAAAATGTCATGATATTTTAAGCTTATCTGTGATGTCCCTAGCATGTCACGGCTAACATGACTCTCCAATTCTTTCCCCTTTTTAAGCACACGGAAGTGTATAATAACAATCCATGACATACAAAATTTAAGGAATGCACATGAAAATATAAAACTAGGCAATTTTCATTTCCTTCTTATTTATCTACTTTTGGTGAGCTGGGTTGGATACATGGGGGTCAACCAAAAATGTTACTACTCTAGACCGTACTAAAATTTCCATAAATTGTACCACTCCGACCATGATATCGTCTATCTAAAGGATCACCTAGTAAGTTCGAACCCCATTGCCTAGTCTTCCAAAAAATGCTATCCTCATCCTCTTACCCTTGTCCTACTCGACCCACTATATCCATCGTCATCATCGTCCAGGAGTGGGAGTGATCCCACCAAATGCCCATTGATTCTAGTGTAGACGGTGACGAACCCAATTAACATCGGGCCTAATGGTCCGCCAACATCGATTGTCAATATCGCGATGACCTCAATGAAGAAGACATCAAGAAAATCGAGGTCGTGCAGCTTAGTCTAGTGCTGCGTGAAGTCTAATGGGGCATCGTAGAGGGTCATGGGAGACGCATGTAGCAGTGGCATGTCAATTGATTTGAAAAATGGTAATACACCAAGAGTGAGTATGAACTTAGCAAGTAAATTACCAATCAATCTATACTACACATGTCAACAACGGCATATGCGAGGAAGTATAGACATAAAATATAGAAGACCTAGTATGACATCAACTTGCTTGAGAACCTTTTTCAAAATTGGGATAGCCAGTATGAAACATTTCCTCTGAACCAGTAAACCTGTAAAGTTCAAATGAAATTTGAAAAGGCCAATAATCATATTTGCTATGAATTAATTGCCACCATCTTCCGAGGTATCCTGTTATCCCTTCGAATCTTGCACCCATCTGGCATCGCAAGAACATATGGAGGAACCGTGTCACACCCCCCAAGCATATGGAAAACCTAGTTACCCCTCTAGACATCCCTATTATAACTTGGGGCATTGTCATCCTAAGGGTCGACGGCATTTCCAAATACACATTCATACCATGGTGCAGCAATTCAATCATTCAATTTAAGCATGCCATCCACTTAGTTAATGTACAAGACTAGTTCAGTGTCCATAATCAACTATCCTTTGTAAGCCAGAGAAGTGATACAAAACGTTTAGTCGGCAATACCAGTTCAAAAGGACGAGTTATAAAAGAGCTTTTATCCAAAATCAGCAGAAAAATGGCAGCTCACCCATCTGTAGAAATCAAGGGCATTCGTAAAGTAAATCAGCTTGAAAAATCACGAAACTTTAACATGACGTGGACGAAACTCCTGGGAATGTTTTTCATGGAGAACACAAGACTGGTTCAGCTTGTACGAATCCCAATAATTTTATATAATTCAGGTCAAAACAAGGTACTTTTCCAGGATAAAACAGTTCCAAAAATGAGCATTTCAGGGGCCTAATTGAGTTCCAAAAATCATGGAAAAATTTTACCTTATCATTTAAAATGTGAAATAAAACTTTCATGAAGGACCCTAGTCCAAATCTTTTGTCAAAAATTTTGTAGAAAATGGAAACGGAGTAAAGGTCTAGTAATTGTTCATGAAGACAGATTCAGACCCGTGTAGTTTTTTTCCAAATATATTTTGCACATATGCAACAACCCATCCATAGACTCAATGAACTAAAATTTCAACAATACTTGCAATGCACAATCTCCGAAACCATCTACTAACACAACTGGGCATGAAATCAACCGAGACGATTCAAACTCGAGGAAATTGACCTTGACGTACATAAATCAATCTACGTAGCATAAACAAGAAGTAGTTTAGGGTGTGAATGATAATCATTCTAGCTGGAAATTGATTTTTGGAATAGAAATCTATCTATCTTTATTCTTAGATGAGTTTTTGAGTAAAAAATATGTGTTTGATAATAACACAAAATGTATGTTTCTAAAATAAAAATTCATTTGATAATAACATAAAACTTCTCCCTTCCAAGTAGTGGTGGTGGGCGGTGAGCGACAGTGGATGGTGGTGGATGGCGGGTGGTGAGCGGCAGCAGGTGGGTAGTCGGCTAATAGCTATGATAAGAGTTTTTATTTTTCATTTCAGTTTTAGAAATAGAGAAATAAAAAAAAAATATTTCTCATTTCTATTCTAAAGCTATTTCTAAATTAAGAATTTGTTTCAAATATAGAAAAATAAATTACTTTACCAAATGGATTTCTATTCCAAAAACAAGTCTTGAACAGGAAAATAGTTCTGGAATATAAATAAAATGGTTATTATGCGGACCCTTACTTGCCTCTAAATGTTCTATGTAGTTCCTTTTGACCTAAGCAGATTAGATACAGAAACTGTGACTGGGAGGGAAATAAATGTGAAGCACACTAAAATGGAAGCATTGGCTTTGAAGCTTCCAGAAGCTCTTACACCATCGCATGAAATTGCACCTTTGCAGGATGACACTTCTTATACCCTCTCTGAGAAAATTTATTGCTGTCATTTTTGGGCGAAAATGAAATGATTGGTGAAATTCTGGGAATTGTTCTTTTTAGTTAGCTTTGTCCATTGATGAATTAATCTCATAGGTTTCTTTTCCTGTGGGGTTTAAGATTAGTTCTCCATTTGTTGTTGATTTTTCCAATTGGGAAAGACCATATGTCCTCATGGATCGATAAGATGTATAGCCTTTTCTATTTCTTTTCTTGGTACTATGGGCATTGCAGAAGGGGAGATCTCAATTTCATTTATACTTCGTTGCTGCTTGAATCGAAGGTTGGGACAAAAAAAAACATGCGAATGTGGGGGATGAAAAGGGAAAAAGCAGGAGTTGCTTGTGTGCTTACTTATTTGGATGGAAATCAACACATGCTCATTGCTTGCTCGGACACTAGCATTATTATCATCGTTGTAATTGTAATTAGAACCATTTCTGCGGTGCGTAGCAGACAATCTTGTCCGATAGGTTTTTGTCCCGTGTGATTTTGACGAAGTTACTCCTTCAGCAATTTCTTAATGTGGTTACCAAATTATTTATGTGCTATAGAAGCTAGCTTCATAACATAGATTTGGAGTTCATCTCTCAAGGGTTGGCCTTCCATCTCTTCAAATTGTATCCATCAAGGTCTCAACACTAGCATGAGATATGGAATGAATATGTATGAATGACAATGAATAGATACTAGTAGCAAAAGAAAAGGGGAAAAAAAGGCATATGCGTAAAAGTTACATCTGTGTTTGGTTCACTAAAATTTCACACGGGAAAGATTGAGAAGGGACATCAGAAGCCCTTAAGTCATATTTGGTTTCCTTTGTTCATAAAAAAAAAAAAATGATTTGGGAAATATATTTTTAAAAATGATTGTTTGTATCACTTATTTAGTTAACGAAATATATATCCATTATCGATAATCATTATGTCTAAAAAATTTTATGTACAAGATATAAGTAATCATTTTAGAAAAATATTTTGCAAATTATTTATTTTCTGCGGAAAAAACGAAGGCTTAATTCAAATATTTTCCACCATTGTCATCCTGCTATTTAGCTTGATTTAGCTTGACTTGTAAAGATCATGAACCGTGAACAAGATTGTCATTTACATTTAGGAATACCAATTGCTTTATCTACAAACATAAATATGTATTGATAGTTATTTGCAATAGCCTATAGATTATGATTATGAAAAATAAATTTAATTTAACTTAAAACATAATGGCTATATATGTATATATAATTATTCTACTGCTTGATTGTTAATTCTGGTTAATTTGATTTGATTATTATGCTATTATGTGTAGTTGTGGTGCATTGTGTACTAATTTCCTACCTCATCTATAAAATGACAAAATTCAAAGGGAAAATGATACAAAAGTCCTTGAACTTTGGCCAATGTGGTCAATGTTGTCCTTGAATTTTTAATTTGTTTAACGTGATTCAAAAAGTTTTGGTACACGTTTAGTCTAAGCATAGAATTATATAAAAATATTCATTATTGTCATTGAAATAGTCAATAGACTAACTTGAATATTTATCAAAAGTCTAAAGACCAAATTGCAAAATTAAAAGTTCAAGGATGATATTATACATAAGGCTAAAGTTGAGAGACTACTAAAAAGCTCAAGAACCACATTGCTGCACATTAAGACAAAGCTTAGGGACTTTTTGTATCATTATCCCAAATTCAAAGGATGATTTTTGAACTTTTGTTTAATGTGCAATGATATTAGTAAACTTCCAATTCATCTAATTTGATTTTTGAACTGTTTTATTCAATTTGTAATGTCAAATCTAAACTTTTAATCATTCCAATTTTGCCTTTAGACTGTATTAAATGTCAACTGTCATCCTTATATTAAAAACAAATTTCCAAATGAGGACAAAATCACCCAATTCATACAACTTGAGTATGGAATTTAGGTTGATTGCAATGATTGATAAATGGATGATTATTCCCTATTTCTCGAAAGAGAACACAACTAAGTTCTTTCTATACCTTTTGCGGGATAATTGTTTCAAAAATTCTAAATTTATCATCAACGGCCAATTTAGTGATAAAATTTTTAACATTGCTAATTTAGTCATAAACTTTTTGACAATTTGTTAATGTAGTCATTTTAACCAAAATTAGTCGAAAATCACTAACGTGGCTATTGACTGTCTTACTAACATGATCCGCACTGACATTGATAATTTTTAAAATTCTCTAATTTTTTTATTTTCTTTTTATATTTTTATCAAGTATTGTGACATTGTTGGTATTCATATTAGTAATTTTTGGCCAAATTAGTTAGAATGATTAAATTACCAACTCATTAAAAGATTTAGAACTAAATTGACCAAATTGACTGAATTGACAAAACCACCCGTAGTTTTAAGACTATTTTAAATAATTTTCCGGTTTTGTCTAAATTTGCTCAACTGAGTACGTGTCCCGGTCCCGCCTGTTGGATATTTGTCTGCCGGAATGCTCTTATTTAGCAGCCCCGTCCCTCTCACAAAATGCAAGTGTGCTTATAATTTTAATAAATAAAACAAATTAAAGTAGATGATTATAATGACCCTCCTTTAATCATTGAGCACATCGTGCGAGAATAGAATGACAACTCTTCCACCTTCGCCTGCTTCTTTTCAGTACTTATCGTCAATTTTTATTTTCCCTTTTTTCTTCCTTTTTTCCTTCCTTTTGGCCGGTTGCAGGCCATGAGCACATCGTGCGAGAATAGAATGACAACTATTCCACCTTTGCCTGCTTCTTTTCAATACTGATCGTCAATTTTTCTTTTCCCTTTTTTTTTCCTTTCTTTTGGCCAGTCACCGGCCTCGGCCAGCTAAGGCGTGGCCAAGCCTCACCAAGGGCTGGCGACGCTCCGGCAAGGTCACCGGCCCTTGACGGCAAGTTGCCAGCCATGGCCGAGGCTAGCGATTGGCCAAAGAAAGAGAAGAAAAAAATGGGAGAGAGAATTTGTTTCTCAGAAGCGTTCCAGGAACAAGAAACAAATATTTCTTATTTATTGTTTCTGTTCCAAATTTGTTTCCGAAAACAAAAAAAATAGATGTTGAATAAAAACGTAAACAAACGCGTTTATATTCTTTTTTTATTTCCCGGAACAAAAAAAAAAAGAAAAGGAATTGTGTTCATGAAAAAAATGTAAACACAAACAAACAGCCTCTAACAATGCTTTCAATTTATGGTTCTAAACAAATTGATTCCACTTAACCACAATTTCTACTTCCTTTCTTCGTTAATCACAAAAATTTCCAGCACATTAACTAAAAATCCCCTTGAAAAGCCTTTTTTTTTTTCAGAATAAGGCGAGATGACGATTGCTAAAATTTCCATAAATGAGAATCATTCAAATCTCTTCTTTTTGGTAAAACATGCCGATCTATATAATCATAATTAAGTTGAAAGCATATTATTTCCAAAAAAAAAAATTCTAAAACAAATAGTTATTTTTAAAAGTAGCAAAGCGCATTTTTCATTTTTTTTTTACCTGCACTTTCTGCATCGTGGATTATGCTGGTATTTTTTCCTTGCATCGTCAAAGTATCGACATAAAGGCAAGGCCTTGCATGAACAATTCATTATTGAATACTTAATCCAATTTTTATTGAATCCCGTTATTTTTCGTTTTGGTTCTGTAAACAAGGGAGTATCCTTGAGAATCCAAATTTCAAAAACTTTCCAAAATCGATCTAATGTGCAAAACACTTTTAAATCCCTAGTTTGATTCTCAATTATATCTACGATACCATTAATTAATGAGACCAAGAAAAACACATGGATTGTCACTTATCATATAACTATCTTATGTGCTCCTGATATTATGACTTCTAATAATTAGCTTAATACCATGTGGAACTAAATCCTTCAACTTAATAAATATGCTAGAGCTTATTTAGGTCATTATCCCTAACGAAAATTCCATGGAAGCCGTAAGGAACGCGCTGGGGTAGCTTCACTACTGCCATGACATCGAGATCCGGCGACTTGGCATCCATCACCAAGAACCTCGACTCGTTAACTTTCTCGTCGTGGACATAGGACATGAGGTACCCATCGTCCTCCTCGGCCTCCGGATATTCGGGATCCCTCGCCACGAAGAATGGCTCGCCTCCGTAGCAACCTGGCCCATAATTCCGACTAGCCACCACGCATTCGCCAGTGCCCTCTCGTTTCGCAAGATCTAGCTTTACCACCCCCGACATTTTCGGCATTGGATCAGCAACGCCTGCATATACATATCTATTATATTTCCCAATAAATGCAGGATTCATCACAGGAAGATCCAAATTCATGGCCGAAATTGGTCGCCTTGACACCCTTCCGTCCTTGAGGTCGATCTTAATCTTCTCCATTAAGCCATGGACAAGGTCCATCCTCTCCAAAAAATGTTCAGCTGACATTATGTTTGGTGCCACCATCACCACCGCATCATTGCCATCTTCATCTTCTTCATCCCACGCGTTCACAATGTGCATGATATTGCAGCCCGGCACATCGAACCACCTCATCTCAGAACCGCTTTCCACGTCTCGGCGGATGATCCCGATCCTCGGCACTTTCCTCGGGTTCAGGCCCACTATGGATCCTCCCAACACTGCTCCCTTGGGGTTCACTCCCATCTGGGTCTCGGGGAACACAGCATATTTCCTGGTGATGGCGAAGTCATGGAGGAACGGCGGGCAGGAGAGGGACATGATCGGCGTGTCGAGTTGTTTCACTCCGTCCCGGTCAAACTTGAAGAAATTCAGATATGGAGGAAAGAACGGGTTATACTTGTAAGCATAGGCTTCGCCAGTTTCCCGGTCCACCTTGGGATGGGCAGTCATGCTCATGGAAAGCATGCCCTCGAAGTTGTGGCGGCCGAGCATCTCGATATCGCCATCTGGCGTCAAGCGAATAGAATAAGGGAGGTCAGACTCACCAAGCGCGTAGAGGCCATTGCCGAAGAAGGCCAAGCTGGTGTTTGCTTGACCAATGCCATTGAAGGGATTGAATTGACCTGCAGAAGTGTTTAGGCAAGAGTCATTCAGAACAAGCATAGAACCATATAAATAGTAACCTCAACTTTAGGCAATTAGGGATATGCGTTTAACATCAATAAAGTCTCACTCACCGGTGAGCACTCTTGCTAAAAAGAGAGTTGTACGAGCTGCCGAGGCCATTGCACCGCTGTAGCCCGAGAAGATATTGGGGAACACAGGAGATCCCAGATTGTGCTCGACGGTGTACTTGTTCGTCTTGACATAGCGGCTGCAGAACGTGGCTCGACCTCGAGAGATCCGAATGGAGTGAAGCATGCCATCACCATCGAAGAGATGATAGGCCCCACGGGGAACGAACTGTGGGTTCGGGCCATTGCGGATGTACGCGCCATCTAGGCACTGCGGTAGTGAGCCCTCCAACACTTCGCACTCAGTTGGAGAGAGCTCGTCGACCGGTGCAAAGTTTCCAGAGAGCACAGTTCTCGGGTCGAGGGACGGCTTGACAGGAGGGTCCAGGAAGTCTATTATGATATCGTCTAGTGCTTTAAACATCACTGTCGACAACGGGAGACCCTCTCCTTTCTTGCTTGCGAGTGATGCCAAAAGAGACTCATTAGTGGCCATCATTGGCTCCAAAATTGATGTTGGTGAAAGCATACGAGACTTTGAGGATTTCGGTTTTCCTGTGGTTGTGATGGAGGAAACCACGGTGACATGAGGACTAGACGGCGGCAGCGGCGCTGGCGGTAATCTCACGAATGACATGGGTGATTTCTTGGTGATCAACTGATATTTTGGAATATCTCGTAGGCAGGAGGAAGGCAAACCATCCATTTTAACGAAGTTGAGAACCAAGAACAAGAGAGAGCTAAGGAAATAATTCAGAAAGGCTGAAGTTTACTTATGGAGAGAGAGACTACTTGAGAGAGAGAGAGAGAGAGAGAGAGAGAGAGAGACTACTTAAGTGGCGTGTGAAACATTGCATGGTGCGGTTTTCCATTGGAGAAGAAAGCGGGAAGCTTGCTAGTAGAGACATATACGTGATGTCACCGGCCAACTTGCTAGACAGAGACTACTTAAGTGGCGTGTGAAACATTGCATGGTGCGGGAAGCTCGCTAGTAGAGACGTATACGTGATGTCACCGGCCCACCAAGAAACTTGTTAGTGGCCGGACTTGGCTACAAAAAAAAGTAGATCCACGCCAATCAACTTCACCTTTCGCCTTTCACCGTGGTCATTATTCTGTCTGCTGAGAAAACAATGAAACTAGACGTCGACTCGATATCAAAGATAATAAGTTCAATTTGGGAAATTGAACAATTTCAATAGATGTCATCAAACTTCTTGATTAAGTATCCAGTATCTCCTAACCGAAATGACATTCAAAGAAGTAGATTGACGCCAATCAGTTTCACCTTTCACCATAAATAAGCAATAGTTCTCTCCATCTCGATGAGTAAAAGTTCTCTCTCGAGGTCAAACAATGAAACTAGATTTTGACTCGACATCAAAGATAATATTTATTTTGGGACATCGAATAATATCAAAAGATGCCATCAAACTGTTTGATTAAGTATTAAGTATCTCCTAACCGTGAAATGACATTCAAAGAAGTAGACTAACACCAATCAGCTTCACCTTTCACCTTACATAAGCAATAGTTCTCTCCATCCCAAATTGAACTTATCTTGGAGAGAAAATGATTCAAGGACAAGAAAAATAAAATAACAGTAGGTGATTATATGTTGATTTACAATGTATCTACCTGAAGTCAAATGGTATTCTCTTTTCCTAATTTTGATTTACTACATTTACAATGGTAAATCGATGTGCTTTACACCGACGGAAGAACCGCTTTGCTCTTTTCTTTCACTAACACATTCATGGAAGAATAAGCATATTCATAACCGATTCATGACACAAGGTGTAGTTCATCGATGTACCTTGGACGATCCCTCTTTGCCACCCGGGAAATAATAAAAGAGAGGGGCATGAAAAGCAATATTCATTGCATCCAAGTTACCCTGATTACTAGATTTATTATGCTCCATCTTCAAATAGAAGTTCACCTGAAAGATCAATTCCTAAAGCATTTAAAATATCACACAATTCTATCTCCGAGGCCAATTGACAGGTTATCTACCGTGACTTAGTTCTTCCAGCTTAATTAGACTATTCTTTATCTTATCCAGTGTTGGCTATTGGAATCTTTCTTTTTTCTAAACAAGCAGGGTGGATACAGCCACAAGAAATTGTCTATTTTACGTACTCTCTGAGAGCTTTCGATACTTTGTAGAAAATCTGCAAGGACCCAGACCAGTCATGTGAACCTACCGAAGTCCAGATACTGATAATTATAAACCAGGACTGTACAAGAGCAAGCATAACACTATAAAATCGAAGAAAATATTACCCTGAACTACAATTACGCAAGAATCTTCTAGCATCACGAGTTTGGAGGACCAATGATGATTAACAATGCCTCCAAACATCATGTGATGCTAAAGATTGCCTCAAACAAAGTCAAATTACATGAGTATGCTGCTCAGACAATCCTAAATAAGAATTACCTTATAATTATCGAGAATTAACCACGCTAGCGCTATGCCAGCCGGTATCCCATTCTGGAATGCACATCTGAACGTTATAATTGAGTCAGCCTCAGAACTGAGTATTCTATGTAGACGGATTTTGAGATAATTTTGTCAGACTGGCATACTTTGTACTTAGTACACCAATCAGGTTAGGTGTCGGCATTTTGTTTGGATGTGCAACTGCTCATCTTTCGGTATATTTGGCTTGACAAGTTCAACAATGGGCTACCACAAGTACTTCGCTCTGAAAACCCGACAAATCAGGTTAGGTGTCGGCATTTTGTTTGGATCTTTGTAGCGATGCAATTGGCAATCACCATTTTCTTAGAACTTATCGTCAGTATTCCATATTAACTAAAGATTTCTATTAAACTGTCCACCATTTGTGAAAGTTTAGCAAATGATTTTGATGCAAGTTCTGCTTCTCCATACTCGTTTGTTTGCCTGCATATTTGGAAATGATAAAACTTCATGTCTGATTCAGTTCATAGTTGAATGTTGCAATAAATGAAAACTTACTGAGGTGATGAATTGTTTGCAGAGCTTTGAGGCTGACTTGGTTGCAGTTTCAGATTGTGACGTTCATGAGCAAGCAAAATTGGTATCAGAGTCATGGCAGTACTGTGATGGATCCCAGTATATGCTGGCTGATTCTAGTTAATTGTTTGATTGCTTTATGGTACTTGCATCTTGAGGACTTTAGTTTTAAAAGCATAATCTCTAGTAATATTTCAGGTTCAAGGACATTTGAGGATTCCGTGGCGGTAATATTATAGAGGTTTATAGCTATTGGTTTCTGAATATTTTTCTTTTGGTTCACATCTCAAGTCCAGGATCGATGACTCAATCTTTTTCTAGTTGTAGGGATCAAGCATGTAGTTTGAGACCAATAATCCTAACCAAATAACAAATCATTCTTCCAAACTTCATAAAAAAATTCACAAATATATGAAAGAAAGCATCACAAATAAGAAGTATTTGAATCAAAAGTATAGAGAACGAGATTATACGAAGGAAACAGTGACCATAATCCTATCACTACACAAATTCATATAGGATGGGAGAAAATTGTCCAAAAAGCCTTAAACATATTGCATTTTTCTCAATTCAGTTATAAACATTTCAATTTTGTCAATTGAGTCATAAACATTCATTTTTTGCCAATTAAGCTTATCTAGCCAATTTTGATTGAAATTCATTAACATTAAAACGATGGCCATTCTACGTGACATGGCCAGCATACAAAATTTATTATTATTATTTTTAATTTTTGTGAATTTTTATGAATTTTTGAATTTTGAATTTTGAATTTTTTTTACCTCTCTTTTCTTCCTCTTTGCCAATCCCAACCTCTAGAGACTGTAACCAATGAGGGTTCACCTCGTTGACCTCGGGCAAGGTCGCCCCCACTAGAGGCCAGGGAGGGTCAGACTTGCCAGCCTCATGCAAGATCTCCATTGTCGAGATCTGGTGAGGAGGCCGACCCTTGCCCTCACTCGAAGCATGCAAGGGTCAGCCTTGCTGGCCACAAGCCTCACCCAAGGCCCACGAGATCATCCCTCACCAAATCTCAACGAGGGCAACCTCGCGTGAGACTAGCGAGGCCTCTTCTTGCTAGTTGCCAATGAAGGCAGCTCACCAATTATCAACAAGGCCGACCCTCATTGATCATAGCCTTTAGCTAGTCTTCGAAAGCTGGGCAACTACCATAGAGGTAGAAGAGGGGGAAAATTTAAAAAAATAATAATAAATAAATAAAATATTAAAAAAATAATAAATTTTATCTACGTCAGCATTGACCATGCTATGTGGGATGGCCGGCATCCACATCAGTGAATTCCAGTCAAAATTGACCAGATAGACTCAATTGAAAGAAGTGAAAATGTTTAAGATTCAGTTGGCAAAATTAAAAGGTTTAATATTGAATTGGCAAAAGTACAATAGGTTTATGATTTTTTGGCCAATTTTCTCTATAGGATGGCAATGTCTCATCCATCATATGTTTTCTATGGTTGCCTACCAGCTTCTATTACAAAGTGGTCAACTCAAAACATGTTCAAATACTGAACCACATATACAAACAAATAACCCAACGATGACACAAACTTAAACACAAAAAAGCTTTCAAATTAGTGCCCATACAAGTTGAACAACTAAATCTTCAAAATGCCGAGCTCAACACTAGGACCCATACTATTTTTACTTTTTTTCATTAATCCTTCTTTAAGTACTGCCGCCAAGCTCTCTTCTTTAACACTTAGTATTCCTTCTCCACAAGCAAAATTTGAAAATTTATAAGAGTTCAATGCAGGAAACTAGCCTATTAACTGATCTACTAAGACATTAAGTACCATAAACGATATTATAGAAAAGAATCCGTGTTTTTCTTATTATCATTGACTAATTACAAGGTGTATAAATACAAGAATAGAGGACCCACATTACGTAAACAACATATTTTAGGTATAGATCATAATTAGCCCCTAATCTCTATCAATAGCAAATTTTCAGCTATCAAAATCAAATCACATGATATCACATAATATTCCAAATAATTAGGGAGAGATTATAGGAGATTTTCCAACACTCCCCCTCAAGTGGGTGAGTGAATATCTTCTATGCCAGCTTGTTGATAATCTTCTGAAACCTTGACACTGGTAGGCCTTTGGTCAGTACATATGCTAGTTGATTTTTGCTATAAGTGTATGGATTACTGATCAAATTAGATTCAAGCTTCTCCTTTATAAAATGCATGTCTACCTCAATATGCTTTGTTTGATGATGTTGAACTAGATTATGAGCGATGTTGATTACTGATTTATTATCACAATAGAGTCTCATAGTTCCTTCGTGTTGCACTTTGAGATCGTCAATGACAATCCCGAGTCACAAAAGTTCACATATCACATTTGCCACTGCCCTCTATTCAACCTCAGCTCTAAATTTAATAACCACATTTGGTTTTTACTCCTTCAAGTGACAGGATTTCCCCCAAGAAAAGTGCAATAGCTAGATGTGGACATTCTATTTGTTGGTGACCTAGCATAATTTGCATTAGTATAGACTTCAAGATTCAACTTGTCACCCTTTTTAAACAAAATATTTTTTTTCCAGGAGTAGCTTTGAGGTAGTGAAATGTCCGGTAGACAGCTTGCATATGTTCTTCTTTAGGATCATGCATGAACTAACTTACAACTCCCACAACATAGGCTATGTTTGGCCTAGTATGAGACAAATAAATAAGCCTTCCCACTAACCTTTGATAACTACCTTTATCAAGTATGTCACTCTCTCCCTGTCCATCCATTTTATCGTTTTGGATCAATAGGAGTGCTCACCGCCTCACTATTGAGACATCATATTTCCTTGAAAAGATCAAGTACATACTTCCTTTGGGATATAAAAAATACCTTTCTTAGAGTAGGCTACCTCAAACCAAAGAAGTATCTCAACTTTCCAAGGCCTTTGATCTCGAACTATCGAGCAAGACTACTCTTGAGAGACTTTTGTTCATCTTCATCATTACCAATCACAACTATATCATTTACATACATAAGTAGAGCTGTGAACATACATTCATTTGAATGTTTGATGAATAGGGTGTAATTCCCTCCACTTTGCTTGTAACAAATCTTAAGTATTGCCTTTGTGAACCTTCCAAACCAAACTCTTGGCGACTATTTGAGATCATATAGAGCCTTTTTAAGCAAACACACCTAATTGTTTCCAAAATCTTTGTAAAAACCTAGTGGAGGCTCCATAAAGGCTTCCTCTTGCAAATCTCCATGTAAAAATGCATTCTTCACATCAAATTGCTACAAAGACCAACCAAAAATTAGCTGCAAGAGAAAGTAGCACTTGTACCATGTTCATCTTTGCTACTAGTGCAAAGGTCTCTTGATAATCCACCCCATAGGTTTGGGTATACCTCTTTCCGACCAACCTTGCTTTATACCTCTCCAAGGTCTCATTAGCTTTGAACTTAAGGGTATAAACCCATTTACATCCCACCGATTGCTTGCCTTTGAGTGAAGTCATAACTTCCCATGTATCATTCTTCTTCAATGCACTCATTTCCTCCGTCATAACTTATATCAAATTCCTATCCTCAAATCAAGTACCGAGTTAGGAATAGAAATTGAATCAAGAGTAGTAATAAAGGCTTTGTATTGAGTAGATAGTCAATAGTATGAGTACGGTGTTGGGAACATTCCTAAGGTTCATTAGAAGAAGGGTGAGTGATTTCATCACTTGATAACAGTTGGGATAACGGGACTTGATCCAGTTCCAAATTGAGCTTTGTCCTTCTTGAGTAAACTTGTAGTCTATGAAGCACGGACACATTGCTTGTGCTTCTGTGTCATGTCCGACACATGTCGGAGCATGTCGGACACGTCAACACACTCAGACACAGTCGGACATGCGGTAAATTTGTGTCGGATTCTCCGACACGTGGTCAACATTTCTTGACATGTTTCGACACGCGTGTCCAGAAGACGATGGAGGGTGGAGGCGACTTAGGCAAGAGAGGGCGAGGGAGCAGAGATTGGCCACGAGCAATGGCAAGAGACGGCCAAAGAAAGAGCTAAACAGAGAGAAAGAAGAGAGAGAAAGCAAACTCCCGCTAGCAAGACGAAGCCACGCAACGGACTACAGCGACAGCAAGAGACGGTGAGAGAGCAAAAACTGAGGTGAAGGCCGCCACTGTTGCGATGGATCGGCAACAAGGAGGAGGAAGGTGGTCGTGCGGCAAGAAGGAGGAGGAGAAGGATCGAGAGAGGAGAGGAAGGGGAGGGGTCGTGCGGCCAGCGGTGAGAAGGAGGAGGAAAATGAGGGTGGCTAGGGTTTTTGATAAGGGAACTAAAAAGTAATATAAAAAAAAAAAAAAAAGGCGAGAAGGAGGAGGAAAAGGAGGGTGGCTAGGGTTTTTGATAAGGGAACTAAAAAGTAATAAATAAATAAAAAGCGAGAAGGATGAGGAAAAGGAGGGTGGCTAGGGTTTTTGCTAAGGGAACTAAAAAGTAATATAATAAATAAAATAAAAAAGCCGAGAAGGAGGAGGAAAAGGAGGGTGGCTAGGGTTTTTGCTAAGGGAACTAAAAAGTAATAAATAAATAAAAAAAGGACTGATGCATGACTTTTGAGTTTGCGGGGAGGGGAAATGACAGGCTGTCTATCAGGTGGTGGGGGAGGGAAAAAAAAAGTAAAATAAATTTGGGGTGGAGGGAAATGAATGAAAGAAAGAAGGGGTGGACCTCTGGGTTTTTTTTTTTAATTGGAAAATTAAATAAATTAGACTAAAAATAAATTTGAAAAATAAAAGTATTGAATTTTGAATAATGATAAATTTTAGTCATTGTAGAAATTCATGGATTTATTTAAGTAAATTGATTCTAATTTCTTATTAGTCATTAATTTCATCAATAACTTTTGTTAAAGTTAAAAACATGTTTTGCATTAATTATGAATATATCTTTCGAAATTCTAATGAATTGATTTATTAATATTATTAGTGTAAATTCATTATAGGCTCTTTTTTTAATTAATTAATTATTTATGAATTTGAATCAAATTAATTAAAAATAAAAATATTCATTTAATATATAACGTGTCGCAATATGTCAGAATTCTCTATTTTTAGAAATGATGTGTCGACGTGTTATGTCGTGTTGCGTGTCGGTGCTACTTAGCTTGCAGTTTGGTTGGTTCACTCTTAAGAGGACTAGTGGGACTAGGATTGGACAGAAGACTCGATGAACTTGATGAAGGACTAGGTGGACTAAGAGGGCTAGGATTGGACAAAGATGGGTAAAGAGACGAAGTTAGATTGGACGAAGCAGGATTAGGTGATGCACTAGGTAGTGGAGGCAATGGTTCAAACCTACTATCTTCATCAAGAGTCTCCCCCTGAAGATAGTGGTTGGAAGAAAAAAACAACCGGTTTTCAATAAAAATGACATTCATAGAATTAAAAACTCAATGTTTTAAAGGATTGTAGCATTTATAACCTTTTTGAGTATTAGAGTACCCAATAAAAACATACTTTGGAGCACGAGAGTTGAGTTTGTTTCGGTTGTGATTATGAATAAGCACAAATGCAACACAACCAAAAACCCAATGGGAAAGATAATATTTATGGGAAACATTATGATAAAAGGTAGACAAGAGTTGTAAGGGACTTTTATTTCTTAAGGTTTTGGAAGGAACCCGATTAATAAGATATGCAGAAGTTAAAACAATTTCTCCCCAAAAATGCTTTGGAACTGACATTTGAAAGAGGAGAGCCCAAGTAACATTTAGGAGGTGCCTATTTTTCCTTTTGGCTACTCCATTTTGTTGAAGGGTATCAACATAGGAAGACTCCTGAATAATATCCTAAGTTTGGAAAAAAAATGATCAAGATACTAATTGACATATTCCTTCCCATTGTTAGACCTAAATCTCCTAATTAACACCCTAAATTGATTGACCATCATTTTATGAAAGTTTTGAAAGATAGATTAAACATTAGATTTATCTTTCATAAGATATAGTCATGTAGTACGAGTACAATCATCAACAAAAGAGACAAACCATCTTGCTCCTGCAAAATTAGCAATAACCTCACACATCATATGCATAAAAGAGAATGGTGTTGAAATTCTAGCATCATTATTCGAAGGAAAGGAAACACAATGATGTTTTGCAAGTTCACAAACTTCACAATGAAGATTTTCAACATCTTTAAAAATAAAGGGGAACATACTCATAAGACTAAATGTTAGATGTCCTAACCAAAAATGATGAAGCCAAATCTAAGATGATTGAATAGGATTACAAGAGTTGTAAGAGGTACCATAACCCACAAGAGACCAACCACTTATGCTCGAATCCTCAAGGTAGTAAAGCTCATTCTGTTTCTTAGCAAAACCAATCGTCCTCATTTTTAGGGCTTGCAAAATACAATGATCAATAGAGAAAAGCACCTTACAATTCAGATTTTTGGTAAGTTGATTAATGGAAATGAGATTGGTGGACAACTTAGGAATATGAAGGACATTGTCAAGTTTAAGTGAGGGATTTAGAGTTATGCTTTCTTGGCCAGCTACGGTAATAAGAGATCCATCTGCTATGGTAATGCTTCTATTTCCTGGTGATGGTTTATAAGTTTCAAATTTAGTAGGATCATGTATCATACGGTTGGTTGCTCTTGAATCAAGAACCCATGAATTAGAGTACTGAGAAGTTATTGAGTTTTCAGAATTTAGACACACTTGACTAGACTAATGAACACATATCAAAAGACCTAGATAGGGAGTCAGGGAAACCCCTGATTTTACCAACTTCTTCTATGTTAAATATCTCCTCATTGATAGGTTTGTATTGGTCCATAGAGATAGCTTCACCTTCACTGGTCATGTGCACTTGTGGCTATCTTTTAGCTCTGTTGAGCACTAGCATTCTTCCATGAAGGTTGAAGCAATTTTCTCTTGTATGGCGTGGTTTTTTTGCAGAAACTGTACTATAAACCTTCATTGTCCACTGTCTTAATCAAATCCAGTCTCCTGTTTTTGTCAGGATTTGTTTCTCCTTAATTGCTTTCATGGCAGATCCTTCGATGCATTGGTCTTCAAACATTACAGTCCCTTAGCTTTCTTCTCTTACAGCAGAAAAAACTCCATTCAATAATGTCAGCTACTTTTTTCCAAGAATCTGAACTCAAAGTTGATCAAAGTTTGCGTCCAGACTTGCCAAAAACTCAAAAATCCTATCTCTCTCCATATGGTTTTAGAGAGTATTAGTGTCTTCAAAAACTCAAAAATCCTATCTCTCCATATGGTTTTAGAGAGTATTAGTGTCTTCAACACACCTCATTTGTATATTCAAATTGTGATTTATTTCAAGCTAGAGACCTCTCATGGGATTATAGTATTGTGTAACAGAACGAGTATCTTGTTTTGTTGTTGAAGCCTTCATATTGAGTTCATATATTACTACTACATCTTAAACTTTTGAATAAAACTGACAAATAGCCTCACATATGTCCTTGGCAGTAGGGAGAGACATGTAGTTTTTACTGATTTCAAGTTGCATTGAGCTCCACAACCATGACATAATTGATGAATTTTCGTCATCCCACGTTTGAAACTTGAGATCACCTTGTTTTGGACCAATGCCTTCTAGATGACTGAGCTGCCCTTCTCCTTTAAGAAATGTCCTCACAATTTGTGCCCACTAAAGATAATTTTTTCCATCCAATCGATACTCCATGTTGGGAAAATCTCCAATCGATCAATTGGATAGATCCTGAAGAGAGGGCCCAGTTTGGTTGGAGATAGCCTTCCTTGAATCTTCCATTCGGCAACTTGAAATGACAGATTATAGTAGGAGTCTAAGAAGGGACCGAGTAACAAGGGTGGTTATCACACAACTGAAGACCAGCAATAAGGCTGGTTAAGTCGGCAATAAGGCTGAAACAGAACAGCAGCAATAAGGCTAAAAAAATAGCTGCAATGAAGCAGCAGTAGTGGGAAAAGAAACAAAGGCAAGAAATTCAGATAAAAAAACTAGGCTCTAATACCATGTAGAAAAGAATCTGTGTTTTTCTTATTATCATTGAGTAATTACAAGGTGTATATATACAAGAACAGAGGACCTAAATTAGGTAAGAGACCTATTTTAGGTATAGATCCTAATTAGCCTCTAATCTCTGTCAGTAGCTAATTTACAGCTAACAAAATCAAATCACACAATATCACATAATATTCCAAATAATTAGGGAGAGATTATAGGAGATTTTCCAACAAGTATGTACATTGCAAATTCTGAACCATCATTCTGGCAAAGTCCAGCTCTATGCTAGAACCACCAAACAAGCTCCCTGGTTACAACTGGAGGAAGAAAGAGTAAAATGTTTCCTGCACATCCAGAGGACAAAGATAACAATAATTAAGACTAGTTGTTCTAGGAAGCAACATCCAGCAGAATCTAATGCATGATAGGTTGTGTGCAGCTCCTTGTCTAATCGTGAATAATATTATGCTTGTGTACTTAATGCACAAAAAAAGTGAACTTGAGTTACCCAGTCAATAAAGAATATCAAGATTTGGTGCTCAGATAATTTAAAATAGCTTCAGTACCATCATTTACATCACCTTAAGAGCTTGTGACATCTATACTATAGAATTTTTTTTTTTTTTTTCCCAATGAATGGATTCAGGGAAAAAGTAAAAGATTTATCTCTGGCACCTTAACATTCATTACAGAAGAAACGCTGCAATCTTAAGGGGCTTCATAAAAATGTCTGCAGAGTGAACATGACGAAGTACATGATTTTGGAGAGGAAAGATGTCATAAATCAATGTACTGCTGTGACTGAATCTGAATGGAGGAGAACTTAATGTTGCCCTTAAGAACAATACAAAGCATTGTGGCAATAATTCAATCTTTCAGCATCATTAGAAAACACATATGTCCAGTACTACAAAAAGAGCCCTTTACCATGTCACGAACATAGAAGCTTAGCAAGTACCTGAAGAAGGGCAAAAAGATCTGGTCTCAAAAGCTCCAACTTTAATACAGCTGCATTTTTACCCAAAAGACAAAAAACTTGCAGGTGTATTGAACCATTTAATACGAGCGAGGCAGTCTCCTTCTGCCACATAGTTGAGTCTTAAGTATAGCATGATACGTCAAAACGTATCATGCAATTCAGTTCAGTACCACCCACCAGAACAGCAGAATCAACAAACTAGACCCATGTCTTGGTTCCATGACCTGTCCTGCACACCACCTTAAGATGGAAAAGACTACGAGCGATAAGTAATGCCAAATACTTATTGACACAGATTTTCCCATACAGAAATCCACAATTTCTGACTAGAAGGAAAAGAATTCCTTTAAGGTCCTTCTATAATTCAACTTCCAGAAGCAATTCGCACTTCATCAAGGAGATCTTCTCGCAATGTCAACCCTGCTTCTTTCATCTGATATAGAAGTTTAATGGCTTCAATTGAGAGCCCATGCCTTATGTAACCCTTGATCATGGCATTCCAAAATACAATGCCCTTCTTGTTTCCAACCATCTCAAAAACTGTCCTCGCGTCTCTCAATAAACCCAATTGTGCATACATGTCAAGCAACCCACTCTGCACAAACGCATCTGACTCCACTCCAACCTTAATAGCTTTAGCATGAACCTGCCGACCACATTGCCCATCATCCTTAACTCTGCCACATGCCTTGAGAACAGTCAAAAACATGGATCTACTCTTCTGAATTCCCTCCCTCTCAATTTCCCTGAAGTTACTAAGGACCGTATCATACTGATGTCCACTGTAGTCATACGCAAGTTTGGCCGTCCAGATTGCAGAACTGTGGCTAGACAATTGCTGAAAGATAATGTTAGCACATTCCGGGCAATTGAATTTCCCATAGAAATCGATCAACGACCTAGGCAGGGGATTCTCAACCCCACTACCCTGCTTCAATAACCAACCATGAAGTTGCTCACCAAGATCCTTATTCGCACAATGTACACAAGCCTTGAATATACACACAACTGTCCACAAAGGAACTTCACTCACATTGATACAGCAAAGCATCCTCACAAACAGTCTCATAGCTTCCTCATACTCACCCTCTTCCATAAAACCGACAATCAAGATAGCCCAAGAACTGACGTCCCTCTGGAGCATACCCTCAAACACTTTGCGGGCACTAACCAAGCAACCGCAGGACACGAACATCAGCAAGAAGCGGTTAAGCAAATGCAAACCGGGTCTCAACCCGCTACGCCTGATGTGTTTATGGAGCTCCAATGCTCCGGCCGAGTCGCCATTTTCCGTGCACTCCTTGATCAACGAAACGTAGACATCGGGCGAAACAGTCACGCCGAGGCCATCCAGCAAGCGCAAAACGTCCGTGGCCGCACCGGAGGCCCTGTTTTTCTTCTTCCGGGTCGGAACCTTACGACCTTCGGGGGCGGGACGGGGGTGAATTGTGGAAGCATCCGTTCGCGGGGTTGGAGCTTGGAGTTCGAGAGGGCGTGTGCGTAGCTTTCTGGGGCTGCGAAGGGGAAGATGGAAAGGAGCGGGACTCGACGGAGGATGAGCCTCGGTGGTGCTGGTTTTGGCGAACGTGAAGGCGCGATTTTTAGCGGTGCGCGGGTGAAGAGAAGTTAGAGGCGGTGGTTTTGGAAATGGCGGTGACGATGAGGGCGATGCCATCTTCGATTTCGTGCGACTCGCCCGGACAACTCGAAGAAGTACTCCGCGGGGTGGACGACTTCGAACTCGAAAGCCGACTGAAACGGGAAAGAGAAGGGGCGCATCAGCCGTTTTATTCAACAACCCGACTGTTTCTTCATCTTTGCTCGTCTTTCGCTTCCTATTTTTCCTTCAATTAGGATTTCACAACTCACGCGGTCTGTGCCATCTTCAAAATTTGATATAGTTGAAACTTTTGGAGAGTACAATAGTTGAGGCACGAAAGTGCAATCGAATCTTTAAATTTATAAAAAGTGAATCAAATTCTAAACTTTATTGAATTTGCGCAATTGAATTATTTTGTTAATTCTGTCCAACTTAGCCGGTTGACGTAACTTTTTTAAAATATTATTTTATCTACCTTATGTGGCAACATTGGTTACTTTTAAAATAAAATTTGTATTAAAAATCAAATTTGAATTAATACGATGTCATTTTAGTCATATGATCACCATGCAAGATAAATAATATTTTAAAAAGCCTAGTTAACATTTTTCATTGGCCCACTTGAACAGAATTAACAGAAGTACTCGATCACATCATTTCGACAAGTTTTAGCATTTCATTGGATTTTTTTTCAAGTTTTATGAATCAATTGCATTTTTGAGATAAGTTTGAAAACTTACATTACTCTTATCCCTTTTATTTACATTTGATGGCTTTTCGAATTTTTGAGGGAAATTAAAAAAAAAAAAAAAGAAGCATTTGCTTTAAAAAAAAAATTGATACAAATGGTCCCTTAAAATTTTACTTCGCTTTTCAAGATAAAGCCATTTGCTTCTATGTTACTATTGTTAGTTTTTTACTAATGTTCCCATTCAAGTTATTTTCTTTATACTTTTTAACTCATGAATTTAATTTATGAATGTAAAGGGTCTTCCTAATTTAATTAAATTGTATTGATTATTGTTTCATCAATCACAAGTGATTTTTTTACCTTTCATTGCTTTACTATGTACAAGATATATAAAGTTACGAGTTATACATTAATTTCGCAACTTGAATATGGACAGTCGCCATGATAATCTCTAGATATGAGGAAAAAAAAATTAGGAGATACATGAGGTTGATATATATTTTTTCATAACATTATTTTCCATGTTTTGCTTTTTTTATCTTAAGTGCATTTTCGTAAGCTTACTTAGTTATATCAGTTGCTTATTCTAATCGCAGTATGTGAGCTTTGATCACATAGCTATAACAATCAACATGTAAGCATAATAGGTCATCTTGTAATAGTTCATTTTATAAAGTCCTTAGAGAATTAAGTGAAATTCTATCATCATGAATTTCTCCAAATCACTCACCTATTGGAGGCATGCTCTGATACCATTTCTCACGAGCTAATAGATCTTCGCTTGCGAAATAGCTTGTGCGACACTTGGTAAGCCAAGAACATCAAGCCGGTTTTTCTTCTTAAGTTATTCATGAGAACAATATGGCAAATATCATCCTCATATAAGATTGTACCATGCCCAATTTAGTTCGGACATTCAGTCCTTCAAGTGAGACACATGGAACACTTGGACACAATAACTAATTTCAATATGCCATAACCTCATCAAGAGAGGGACATTAGCTCCCGATCAATTTGTGCATAGGAGACCAACTCCATTTTCAGAGCTTCATAGAGATATAATCATTCTATCATAAAACTCTTAACACAAACACCATCATAAAACTCCTAACACAAACACCATGACACCACTCCCATAAACCCGGTTGTATAATCCATTTTGCCCAACACCACTAACTCCACCCGTAAGGGTACGTTAGTGGGAGAATTCTCGCATCACTCCAGTCTCTGACACATGCATTTCTCAAGGAAAGATGCTCATTCTTTTGCCAATAGAAGAAAACATTCGTCGTTAAATGCTCACTGAAAACACTCTGGATCGTAAATGACAGATTTTTATACACGAATTTGCATTTGTCGAGATACTGTTTGCCGGGAAAGATTGAATAGAATCATAGACCAACTTAATCGACCACAAATATAAGAATTCGTGTCTGTGGGCTCCAAAAAGACACAAAAGAATAATCTTGCTTTCGTTGGTTTAAAGACATCTGTGATTAGTACCCAATGCTTCCATCAGAGTGCAATTGAATGAAGAAGGCATAGTTGTGAAACGATGTAAAGTGAAAAATTATTCTTACAGATGATATGCTACTTCAAATAAGATGCCAAGGACAGCTTTTTCAGCTTGTCAAAGATTTGTTTCTCTAGGAACATAAACAATTATGATCTTTTTTCCTGCTGTTACATGAGGAGCAATACTTCCTGAAGAAACTATCTCACGAGAAACAGAAACAGAAATTAAAAAATAAAATGCTTTCAGTCAATGAATCGCTTTGAAGAGAACCATGTCAATAAAACAATCAGTGGCCATGCATTGCTCTAGACAGGGACTGCACGAAACTCCTGGAGGACATGGCAGTGACTCGACAACTTGATTGGAAGCTTCTGGTTCCCAAAAGCTTTCACCTTGTTAATCTTTAGCTCCAACCCACCAATATAGCAGTAGTATGTTATCGCACTCAAATGACTGGTTCACATAAGTACCTGACTCTCCTAGTCATGCTGGGTAACTGCAGTCACATTCGGTTGAATTTGCCAAAATATGTACAAGTCACCTGTGCAGTGACTAATGACAATAAAGAAGAAAACTGTGCCAAAAGTTCCAAGTCCTGGACCCTGTGAAGATCTTTTCTCTCTCCAACTCTTGAGGCATCACCAAAAGCCATGCAAGGGATGGGCTCAGGTCGAATCAGCATCTTTAGATCAGACTGCACCTGAAGATGGCATGTGACCTGGATGAATCCTAGTAGGTAAAGGCCTGGCAATGAGTCCATTACTTATCCAGCCCACCATCTCTGCATCATCTTTGACATGCTTAAATTCCCTCTGCACATACTCCAATGATACACGTAACCTTCCACTGGCTCCGCAGTCACGAGTGACACTTGTGGCCATAATTCCAGCGTTTCTCTCCAACCAGTACAGATAATTGACATGGAATAATGACTTAAGCATGTCTTGTGGTGATGAGTTCTCCTTCAGCACAACCTAATCAGAACCAATATCCTTAATTGGTCAATAAAATTTAACGGACATAAGGAAAGTCCTAAACCAACATGGTCCTTCTACCCATTACAAATGAAGTACAAAGGCTTAATATTACATGAAGAGTGTCCATTTTCAATTAACCAAGTCTCCAACCTTAATCTGGTAACTTTTGTACTTTCACAAAGTCCTTTGGATTGGTCAACCTAACTACAAAGTACCCCTTCATCAATAAGCAATTGATGGAGATCAGGAATTTAAAGGATGTGCTGGATGACAGAGAACAATAAAGCTAGATATGATATAAGGGAAGGAAAAGCGAATCATCCGCTCTGGGCAATAATATACAAACTTTACTTACACAAAATTTGCCAAGGTACTCTGTCAGAATGTAGCCTTCGTTTCTGAATAAATCAAATAGTGCCATGACATCCTCCTTTTGGCTGATAACATCACTGAGCTTGGAACCTAGCTGCAGCCGGCGCTCTATTTGAGCAGCTGCTTCCTTCGCTTCCAGAGATAGTGCACTGGTTTGTGCCTACAGTGAAAATTATTGACGAGATTCCAACAACTCAATTATTCAAATCCCCATTTTTTATGGTTTTCGCTATTCCTTTATAGATATCAAAGTCTCCGACCCAAAAAAAAAAAAAGACAATGCTAAAGTCATTTGAGAATTTGATCAAGGAATAGGTCATTTAAGAGGCTGCAACAGGAACTGTCGAATCATGACTTGGAAATTTATCATCAATACATATTTAGATTGGGGACAAGTGACCAAGTAATTAATAAGCAACTATGGCATAGCTACCTCAGCATAGACAGAAACTCGAAAATGCACACAAAAACATCAACAACAAATTCAGGCTACAAAGAATTGAGAGTGTTGAAGTCCCAGAGACCAGAGCTACAAGCATCTGAGACAAAATGATCTCAAGGAAAACTAGCTCTAGCGTCCAAGCCAATATGAGATACAAGCACGACACTTTTGTATGCATAACTGAAACCTAGAATAAGAGAAAGCGATCAGTCATGATTTTCCTAATCATTCAACAAAGCTCTTCAACCTTAAAACATTCAAATGCTTGGAAATCTGAAATACCATTAGAAGTAGCTAACTAGTAGCGGATATAAGTACACTAGAAGAAAGATACAACTCTCACCTTTTTCAATGTTCCATCGAGATAGGGCAGAGCTGGGATAAGTGGTTCTTCATCATTGACCTCTTTAACTGAAGGTGCTTGACCACTCAGTAGGTACTCACTGAAAACCAAACCTGATCCAGAATTTACAGAACACCAAATGCCACCTTTAGTATAAATTGTGAGCTAGGATATTATCAAATCTTCTGTCTACTCTTATTTTAAGTAGATTCAATAATCCCTCATCACACAATTTTACCAGCTACCAACTTGGACGAGAACTGTACTTAAGAAGTATGCGCTGGAAAGCATTCCCAAGAATGTAAATATGTCATCATCACCTTAAGGTCTACGATCAAATGAGAAAGGCATAATCCAGAGCTTAGTAGACAAATTAAAACATTTCAAAGTGGTTTCTTTTAGGATTAAGGCATATCAACTATTTGCAAGTTAATCAAGGCAACTTCACTTTCAGCTTCATAGGAATAATCCAGTTCGAGTCGTCCAAATTGAGAGTGAGGTCAAAGTTGCATATTGATACTAGTTGGTTTGCAAGCCTATTGGAGCATCGTACTTCGTGCCTCATTTTTTATTTTAGATTTATACACGAGTGAAGGAGCACCCTGAACAACCAGTGACGTTGTAACACAAGGAATGCTTTACAGTCAAAGACCAACATGTTTAGATAATGAGTATTGCAGGAAAAGTGACTGTGAGGACCTCTTTAAGTCAAGGACAAGATGGATAAATCTCGTACAAAGTAGTTTGCAGCATTGAAAGATGGCCTTTGGATGCTTCCATTAGAAATTGGGGTTATTGGGAGGTGCATATAGAAAGAGGCAAAAGAAGACCTAAGACAAGGAGATATAAACAGGTTCTTATAAAGTATAGAAAAAAGGCATAGTGATGACAAAGAATTGCACTCGGTTGACTCCACTTAGGGAAATGAGCTTAGTTGCTGTAATTAATATTCAAGCTCCTGGCTCAGAGTGAGCTTGATTCTTACACAATAGAATCAAGCAAACTTCAGTAAATTAAACCAAAAAAAAAAAAGAATCATTGATTCATTTCAAGCAGTGCAAGAAACTCTATCTGCATACGGTCAATACTAGTAATTTAACGTGCAACAAGACTTGTCCTGAGGCAATTGCTGTTTTTGATTGTCTTAGGCAATTCTTTTGACTTGGGAAAGTATATTGAAGGTTTATGATTGTGGCAAAATTTATTGAGCTCACTCCAACCACAATGGCAAAATCTATCATTCAAACTGACAAACTACTATGACATGTATTTGTAATAGAACATGCTCTATAACTGTTTTGGGGCCAACATGACTGGGCATTGTACCCGAAGAACTCAGACTAACACTTGCCTCTTCATTGTGACAATGACATAGTGGAAGACAAACAAAAACTAGTTATTTTTCTAAGGATCCATGAGCTATAATCTGAATCAAGTACACAATTCTATACATTGTTGATATTTTGAGGCCTCCAAAGAAACCTATCTACCTAAACTTCTGAATGACTAGATCATGTAAGGGCCTAATCAACAGAGGAGGACAGATTCTTGTTTTTTTTTTTTTTCATTGAAACAAAATTTCATGATAATTCACGTATACAAACAAAAGGATAAGAACTTACTTCCACGATAAGGATTTAAAGTCCTCAGATGAATCGATTGGTATGACTTAAGATTGCAAAACATGTGGACCCAAGTCACCACAGTAAAAGAAGCAAGTGCAAGAGGCATAGAGGAGCCTACGGCATTTGCCAATACTATACCAAGTGCGATACCAATAGACTTGCTCACCATTCCTTGTGCCTCACCCTTGGCAATTACCTACAGTCAACACTAACATTCAGAACTGAACACGACTCATTAGCAGTAATGCACAATGATGTCAGCACACGAATACAGGTCAAAGGGTATAAATTAAGGATGTAGATCCTCTTGAAGCAGATATTTTTACCAAGATAACAATAAAAGAGACAAAGCCAATAGAAAATGCACTCACCTCAGCGAAGTTCCTCTGTGCAGCAAAGCCAGCATAAAAGCAGCTCCTAGTGGACGCCTGAGAAGGAACAAATTCAAACTTTCAGTAACTGTGACATTATATTATCTCAGTATGATAATACATAAAATATGCAAGACAAACTAAGTAGAAAGAAAAAAACCACCCCTTATTACCCATGCTCCAGCACTTGTGCGTTGCAATTAGGTTACCCCTTAAAAAGGGAGAATACTTATTCATGATTACATATCAGTCAGGAAAGGCAGACAAAGAAGCAATTGATCCAAAAACAAAAGAGACGCCTTAATAACTCATCAGAAAAGTTATGAATAAATTGAGAGAAACAAATCTCAGGAAAGGAATTTCAATTATGGTGGAGATAACAGGTTGTAATTAAAGTAGCCATATACATTCCCAAAGGGCTCGGTCTCAGCAAAATTGCTGCTAACAAAGCAAATAATGTAAGAACAAGTGATTCTAACTTCCAAAGAAACAAAGCAAACAAGCACAATGTTCAAACATGGGACAAAAAGGTTAATAGAGATGTTCATTGTTATATCAAACAGAATAGCCAATATTGTAGAAGGTCCATCAATTTATTTCTGCAAGACACAAACAAGGATTTTATTGCATCAATTGAGATGGCAGGGAGAATTAAAAAAATGCAAATGTATCTGACTATTTGAATGAGTGAATGATCACAACTAAGAATTCCAGGATTCTCCTTAAAGTAATTTCACTCCCTTCAAGACTGGATAAGCAAGATCAATCTAAGAACAGGAAGCTTAATCTTCTATAGTGATTGTCTGACATGTTAGAAACAACCATCTTTCAAAATAGCATAAGAAAGAAACATAGAGGCTGATAAATATCAATTTGCAACAAACACGCAACTTGATAACCACCTGAATGAGAGCAGCTGCTGAGCGTCCTGCTCCTGCAACAGCACCAATGAAAACAAAAAGATGTGGGAAGGCAGGAGTCAACATTTCCATTCCGAAGGCTGCATTTTCCAACAAATCAGCACAAAGCCTCCACCCCTTAGGATGGACATCAAAATGCCGTCCAAATTTCGAGAGGAAAATCTTGCTGAGGTATCCAATCCCATCCTTCAGCACCCAATTCACAGCAGCAGCTGTAGGAATAGCTCCTTTTCCTAAACCAACAGCATAAAGCAAGGCCTACACAAATAACATATCATACGTACATAACCACAAGGCATCCAACAATTGCAACAAAAAAACTTTTGTCACGTTGCTGAGTAAATGCTGCAGAGGATGAATTTAGGAAAATATATATTATATTTCACGTGGTAAGTGAAATAGACTTGCAACCTTTGGTGTCAAAAATCTACACTTCATATGTTTCAGTTCTGTTCTTCAGCTCTTCTGGTGACAAACTTTTGCATACATTTTAGGAGAAGAATTCAAAACTCTCTTTGTTAATTCTAGTGGTTTGTTGTTAGTTGATTTGTCCTTTAAGAACCTTGCTTGCTTACCATTGCCAGTAAATCTCTCCATCCCACAGCTATAAATTGTTTTTCAGAATAGATGAGCTTTTTTTTTTTCATCTTGTAATAGTAAATGAGATTATCTGGCCAAACCAACCAAAATTCCTAATGCGATAGTTATGAGGGATATCTCCACAACCAGTTCCAGCTTGTTCCAAGAAGCAATTACAACCACTCAATACTGTTAGCAATTACCCCAATAGAATGCAAAAGTATACTCTTTCCTGCATTAAACAGGCGCTCTAAAAGCATCATTAACAAGTTACAAAGTAACACACGGCTTTAGAGCTATATCAAGAAAACACATGCCGTACCTGAGTGGCAAGAACACCACTGATTTGACTCGCAATGCCTTGAACTCCTCTCCAAAGAGAATAGTCCAAATAATCACTGGTGACGCTGTCAGGAAATCCTTCAGGAAGCATCAACCGCATGAACAAGCCCCTGCACTGCAACCGCAAGTTGGGGAGAACGCCGGGAGTAAACAACTTATCATCTCCGAAACCGAAGCCGCCTGGCGAAGCAACCACGAAAGCGTCCTCGTTGCGAGGATCGCGGACAAGCTTCGTCCACTTGCCTCCCTGCACTTCCCAAATGACACCTTCCTTTCCCTCCTCCTCATCCGCAAGAGCAGCTCTCGCCAGCGCCGAAGCGGGTATCCGAAACGCGCAGAAATGAGAAACGACCGAAACGATGATGAACAAAGCCGACTTGTTCGCGAAGCTGCTCCTGCCGGTCAGCGCGCGGGAGCAGAGAAAGAGAACGAGAAGTCGACCGACCGGAGAGCCGCCGCCGCCGCCGCCGTCGTGACTCCACCACCCGGAGAATCCATCGGAGCCGCCGAAACCGCCGCCTCCGCCTCCTCCGCCGCCGAAGGTGACTTTTCCGCCGCCGGGGACAGAGGGCTCAGGGCTCCCGGGGGAAGCGAGCGCCGCGAAGAATCGGGCGGTCAAGGGAGTTGACTTCGATGGCTTGAGAGGGAATGGCGGGAACGAGAGGGAGCGCCTCGGCGCCGGCGCGAGGACGAGGTCGCCTCGGCGGGGACGCTGCGGGGGGAGAGGCGGAGAGAGGCGGAGGAAGGGGAGCCTGCAGGCCCAGGCCATTGTCTCGCCGCCGCCGCCGCCGCCGCCGCCGTCCTCGACCCTGACTCCGACGCCTTTCCGCCTTGGCTACCGAAGACCGCGGCTCGTTTTCTTCCCCGTTGGATTGCGATTCGACTTCTACTTACCTACCTTTCGAATACCACCGATACAAACCTCTGAAGTAAATTACGGATTTTCGGTCCATGTACTTTTCCAAGTGTTCCCTTTTAGCCCCTGTACTTTCTCTTTGGAGTGATTCTACTTCCCGTCCCATCGATTGACTAGACTCTAGGTGCGATTGCTCGTGTTTCCATGAACTTGACTTTATTAGTTTTGCAAAAAATATTTTCTTTATTTTTTATATTTAAATAACTTTAAAAAAATAATTAAACGAAAAATATTCACTTTAAATTTAGGAAAATAATTTCTTCTTTCAAAAAATTATATGACTTTCTTTTTTTTCAAAATATCGACAAGTATTAATGCTTTGACTCGAAATTCTATATTTTGGTACAAGACTAAGACTCAACCGATTCAATAAGACTATAGTAATAATTTGACAAAACTAAGACCTTGCTAGAAAAATCATATTTTCTATAATATTTTTTAGTTCATTTTAAGATATAAGCTAAACATCGAAAAATATTATTATCTTTATAGAAAATATTTTCCAAAAACATCATACTTTTCACGAAACAAACGCAGTTTAAGAAGTTTTGTCATAACATAATATTAGGATTAATGAATGGGCCTAAGCTTAGAACTAGAGAGGACGAAGTCAGTTTTCTATAAGTATGCATTCTCACAGTGGGCAAACAACTCTCATTCAAGCCCTTCAGTAACAGCCTTTTAGCAAAAAATCAATATGATTTTTAGTTTAGAGCTTAGAGACACTTAGATAGAATTAGGATGGCAACATTTCTAACTATCCGAGCTGCATTTCTCAGAGGATCCTACCAGGCTGGAGAAGAAGAGGAGTTTAGAAAGCCATAGAGAGTTTTCACAAAATACTCACTTTACTTCAAGGGACTCTGCCTAACACATTATATCTTCCTCGTTTTTTTTTTTTTATATAGGTAATAAGAGATCACACACAAACAATGACCAATCTCACGGGTCCTAAAACAAACTGAGGCTTCGGAAATTTTCGATGGGGAATTATTCACATGGTATGAACAGTGACAGTGAATAGTAATTTTCCTAGCTTACTGCTATAGTAAAAGCAAACAGTAATTTACTACGGTGATCTTGTACGGACAGTGATCAGCAGTCTCGTCTATCGCGAGTATTGTAGTCGTAGTCCGAGTCATCTGAACTATGCCTTAGAAGATTTTCTTCATATCTTTGCTCGAATGCATAAGTAAGTCTGGTGAGAGGATCTAGTTTGACAAGGATGCTTCTTCTTCATTCAGTGAGGACCCTGCAATGTTGGCAGAAACGTTTGGCTAAGGCCAGTTGGATGTTTAAGCATAGTAGAATGTGTCCATATCTTGAGATAATGACAAAGGTCATTGATCATAGGAGTCTTGGGAAAGAGGACCTCATCATTTAGCATAGGGGTTTTCAGAGTTCTGTGCAATATCATCTATGTCTGTCATTTCATGCTCCTATGATGATGCAATTTGTCTAAATTCCTCGAATGCTTCTTTGGCTTCTAGTGCTAGGCTATAATGATCCCATGCGGTGGGTACATTATAATTCCATGCATCTTTAGGAATAGTTTTATTTTCCTGGCACAAAACTCTTTGGAGTTCTCAGTACCAGTGCTTAGGGGGGGCATTGATAATGCTGCACAAAAACCAATAGGTCCTGAATAAGACTTGTGAATTCGAGCTTCTGCACTGTGCAGTAAAGGTTTATAGGATGTGGTACCTATACTCAAGGGGGCATTGATAATGCTGACATTATTTGTGAGAAAAGCCCATGGTCTTCAATAAAACAAAATAGTATGAACTTCAGGGTCTGGTTGTGTTGTTCTCAATTCTTTTTGCAAGAGATATTTCTAGTGAATGGGAGGATAAAACCAGTTAAGGAAATCTAAGAGGTTTTTGTCACTCTCTTTTTCAATATTTCCTCTGCCGAGTCCAACTATCCTGGTGAGGTTGGCAATGAATCTTTTGGTTGAAATTTTAATAGCTATTGAGTACTTATTGGTTAAGTACCATAATAACCATCGAAGTTGGTTAGAAAAATCATCTTCCTTCCAAATCAAAGGATGTATAAATGGATAGTCTTAATTTAATCCAAAATGATAAAGAATCAAACTTGAATAGATTTGTGTGGCATTGCCACATGAGTTTATCCAGATTTTTAGTGAGGTTGTCATTCTGGATTTGCTCAATGATCTCCTGGGGGTATCGCTAGCTTGGCCAATCTTTTATCCTCTCAATCTTGTCTTTTCATTGTGATAAAGAGCATGAAAATCATGCCTCATGATGATGTTGATTTCCACTAGTGCTTTTAGTCTTGACAAGAAGTCAACAAGCACATTTTTATTTCCGACTATATGTTTAGTTTCAAAAGGGTATTTTGAAAACCATTCAGCCCATCGAAGCAGCTGAGAATTTGGAACCCGCTTCTGTTTAAACTTGGTCATCTGAGGGAAAGATGCTATATCCAATTCCATCAGGAAGTGATGGCCAATGAGATGTAATTCAAACTTTTTTATTCCATTTTTCACTACTAGGATTTCTTTGAAAGTGGAATGATAATGCATTTCAGCTTGGAAAAATTTTCCGCTTTTGTAGGCACACAAATCTCTTACCATCAATTTTTTCGAACAGGATGGCGACCCAGTATTCATCGTTGGTGCCGGTCTGAAGAATTCTCTTCCTTGTTGATGGAATTTGTAACAGAGGAAGAGTCTGCATGATCTTCTTAAGTTCAGTAACCGCTTTAGTCTAAGATTTTCCCCAAAGTGGGGGATGCTTTTTTAGCATTGATTGCAGTGGAATCAGCAACTTTGCAAGATTTGGAACAAAGTCTTTAAGATAATTAATTATCCCAAGAAATTATTAAACTTGCTTTATTGTGAAGTTTTCTTCAAGAAATTTCAATAATTCCTAAGCAATATGTGGCCTTAGATAGTATGTCTCTTTGGTAAGGTGCATACCAAGAAATTCAATTTATGTCTAGGCAATGTTCATCTTTATTTGAGAAAGCATGATTTCATGTTCTTTCACAATTTCTACAAACTGTTTAAGAAGTTGGCAATGTGACTGCTCATCAGGACTATAGAGCAGGATATCGTCGATTTATACTGCTGCACTTGACATAATTGGTTGGAAATTCAACATATGGCCTTTTGGAATAGGGAGATTGCAACCTTTAGGCCAAAAGGAAAAACTTTCCATTGAAAATGTTGGTTCGGGATACAAAATCCTATCTTGGGTCTATTTTCAGGATGAATGCCCAATTGCCGAAATTTGGCTTTAAGATCGAATTTGAAATAAATGTGGACCTTGGATAGTCCAGAAAAAGGGAGTTTTTTTAGGGTAATGGGAATTTGTCATCTTGGAGAAAAATATTAAGAAGCTAATAATTAATTACCAATCTCATTTTTCCTCTAATCTGCTCGACACGCTTCTTGACATAGAAAGCTTCACAAGCCCATTGAGAATTGGAGATTTCAATAAGGCATTGATGTAATAGTTCCGAACATTCCTTTTGAGCTAGAACCAAATGTTTTGGGTTCATTCCCATGTGACTCGCCTTGATTGGATTGATATCTTCATTCTTTTTTAAAGGAATGCGAACAAAGAATTCTGGGTTTTCCCATAGAGAATGAGAACATTTTTGAGTGAATTTAGAATGGGATTTCGAATAGGATTCCAATCATTTTTGCATGATTGGATCTAACAGACTCATTTGAATAGAAAAAAGTCTTTGGATATTAACAAATTCAAAAAATTGGTCCTTATACTTAAGACATTTTTTAAAAATGATGCGAAGTTGAGAAATTTAAGTCATGATATCCCAACCAATAATCAAATTTTTGTTGGGAAGACTGGAACCAAATATTTTTTTGGTTATGGAACACTGTAGAAAAGACTGAACAGTTATCGGAGTGGTTCTCACATTTATGGAAAAAGTATCTCCTGAAGCAAAGTTGAAATATTGAACACAAAAAGTCCAATATTCTTTAGGAAGAACTTTAGTGTCCAAGATTGAAGAACTTGCTCCAGTGTCTATGAGAGCAATGACAATTGACAAACTTTGAAGTGAAGATTTTAAAAAGGAAATGAGGACAATGAGTTTAATTGGAAAATATATCAGGATCTTGTTCCAAAGAAGTGAGAGATATATGAAAAGTATCTTCAGAATCTGATTTTGAATTTGTTTCACTAGGAGTTTGGTAACAAGGAATAACACAGAGAGTTTGTTTAGATGGTTATTTATCCGCATAAAATAAAGATTCGATATCATCATTTTCAAGAGAAATACCAGTTTTATTCTCTATATGATGTATAAGATGGTTTTGACCATTTTTTGCTTAGGGATAATTTTTGGCAAAATGTCCTTTCTAATTGTAAATGAAGCATTGATTTCATTTTCTGTGGCATGAGTAATCTTTCCTTTTACATAGGTATCGTCATTTCTTTTTTCTTCGAAAGTGCTTAGAGCCATGCTTGAATTTTTTTTTAATCCAGAATTTCTTGAAATGTTTCTTTTTTTTTTTTTGGAAGATTTTCCACAATAACCATCACAATCTCGCTTGGAGTATTTGATCTTTAACTTCTAGTGAGAACAAGATGTGTCAAGTTCTATGTTGCCGTTAACATAAGTTTGGATCATTTGGCATTTGATGCACAATTCTTCAAGGCACAAATGGATTTCTTATTGGATTTCTCCCAATGGAACATCCTGAATCATTCTTTGTTTGGTGAGAAAAGTTCTCTCTACCTGTTGGGATAATTCCTTGGGGATGGAAATCAAGAAGACATGCTTCAGATTTGCATCAACTCTAATTTGATAGAAGAGCTTAAGCATTTCTCGATAATGCTTATCAAGATGTTTTTTTTTTTTTTGAGAGAGCAGCATTTTCTTTCAAAAAAATCATTTCTTTTAAGCTCCACTAAGTCAACAGGTTTTCCCACAAAAAAATGCTATAGGAGGGTAATGACATGACCAAAATCATGTGAGAGTAAAAAGTGAAGCTGATCTTGTTCTAACATAGATTACCACCAATGTTTGAGGCTACCTATTAATCTTGTGACAAAACTAAAAAGGACATCATACTTGTCTTGATTGATAAGAGATTTGGCATTTACCAAGTATGAAATTCCTCAAGTTTTGCTGGCCATTTGTGATAGGGAATATCATCAATGGTAAAAAATTGTTTTAATGGAGTAGACACAAGTTGGGAGGAATTATTTGACTGAACAACTCGTGATTCAAAGGTTTTGATTCCATATCCTAGTCCGGTGGATCGGCCATGAATATTGACGAAGTTACTGGTACAATAGGAAATGAATCAATAGTAGGTATTGAGAAGGATGATGAGGATAAGAGGGATACCGAATCTATTTCATTATAAAAAAATGTTTGGAAAAGCTAGTTCAGCTGGAAATAGAATTTGATCCATCTGAATGATGGGATCAGGCTGTTGAATAACAGGATTAGGCTGTGGTTCCTGATTGCCCAAATCCCTTAGAAAAGAATCTAATGGGTTCGACAGCATCAATTGGTCTAGCTTTTCCCTTATAACAAGCGAGGATTCTTCAGACCTCTTCTCATTTCCCTTTCCTTTCCTTATTCAATCCAGTTCTTTGAGATGATTTCGCATCTCAGCTACATCTATCTTATCTTGTCTGACAGGAACATCTATGAGAACAGCAAAGATAGACATCTAAGGTGGTGGAGGAGGGGGATGCTCTGTTCGCAAAATAATCGAAAATGGACTGAGTCTTCCTTTTTCAAGAATCTGGATTTGCTTTTTGAGTTTCTCTATTTCCACCTTAGGACTTTCGAGATGATGATACCCTAAATGTTGTTCGAATTCCAAGGCATGAAGTCCCTTTTGGAAGTCGGAAAGCATCTTCTTAGTGGTTTCATCATACCTTTGAAGATCTTGTTGCACATTTACAATTTTTGAATCAATTACTTTCAACGAATTGTTATGTACTAGAAGAGTCTATGATTGCCAATTTAGGACAGCTTCAGCAATAGGGGTTCTTTTCTGTCTTCCTTGTTCATCCACATCAATAGGGGCAGGTATCTTAGGAACATGCCTATATTTGTCTTGTGGATCAATGAACTCTTCTGGAGCAGGAAATGAGAGCTTGGAGCTTTCTCGAACAAAGGGAGGAAAGTTAGTTTCATGGAACATGGTGATAGAAGAACTGGGTGGTGTTTCTGCTGGAGTCTCAAGTGGGTAGGAACGTTTCTTTGCCCACTTTAGGATTAGCTTATAAAATAGGGAAAGAGCTTATTTTTTCTGAGGAGGAGATGGAGGAGGTGAAGGTGGTGGAGATGGTGAAACTGAGGGAGGAGTAGTGAACTCTGGTGCTGGAGTTGGTGCATAAGAAACCATAAGCTGGAATTTATCACACTTACCAAGAGTATCAACGGAGGGATCTTTGTTCAAGTACCTTTGGTACATGGTATCCTTTGGCTTCTTTTTTCGTTGGGCTGGAGGTTTTGCAAATGGGTCTACCTCGTCGGGAGAGTTTGTGTAATAGGAACATTAACAAAAAGGTACTTCTAGTAATGGACATGATGATGTCCATCGTTTTTTAAATATTTAACAAGCTTTTTTGAATTAGGCTCGGAAATTGACTCAGGGATGCATGGTTCGATCATAAAGAGGGTCTGAAAAATAAAAGGACTTTCTTCATTTTCCTTGCCAAATTTGATGGAGACAGTTCCATCTTTCTTTCTGACAAACTCAGAGTCTAATGACTGAAAAAGTTTGTTGTTTTGATGCAGCTTTTCATCATTGATGATCCAAGTCTTTGGAAGAAGCTTGGCCAACTTTTCCTTAGGGATCTATCTGGAAATGTGAATGCAGGATACTTGATCATTCTGCATGGAAATGAATAGGGCGTCTTCATTTCCATTCTAGAAATTCAAATCAAGATAATGGTTCTACACTCGATAAATCATCTGGTAGTGCAGTGTTGTTGCTACAGAATCAGCAGTTTGAGGAGCTCTAGTGAGCTGAACTTGGACTTTCATAAAGGAAAGTAACTAGGGGTCTAAAAGGGCGATATTGAAGTTTGGATACAAAGTTACAAAGACTGTTCCAGCATTCAAAGTGGTTTGAACAATACCAATGCAAGCATGTTGGTATTCTAGGAACTTAGTATTTAACAAAGCAATTCTTGCCATAACTGGCAAACCCTTGCGACCATGAAAAGTAAGAGCAAGACAAACAGCTCCATAATGAACATGATAATATCTTTATTGAATCCATTGTCTAGGAAACTCCGGAGGAATTTGGAGAGTAACAAAGTACTCATTTTCAATAATAGGAATAGAATGTTGATCAAACTTGGAGAACCGAACGTACTTCTTTACTTCCTTCCTTCGGAGTTAGGAGAACGAGTTGACGAATGGAGCGGATGGGAGAAAATGATGAAGTGGGTTTAGCAAAAGCATAATAAGGATTCATGAAGGGAAGTTGAGTTTCAGAGATTTTGGTTTCATCGCTAAGAGAGACTTCATAAAGATAGTCTATCTCAGATGCATTGGAAATGTGAAAATCTGAAGAGGTTGAGGAAGATGGAGATGCAACGAGAGAAATGGGTGCTTCGATTATTTCGGGTTTCTTCATGATGTGAAAGGATTTTCTCAACACTAGACTCACCTACTGAGCGCATGGAACAAATATCATTACAAACGAAACCGTGGCTCTGATACCATTGAATAGGCCTAAGCTTAGAACTAGAGAGGATGAAGTCAGTTTTCTGCAGGTATGCATTCTCAACAAGACAAATAAAAGTAAAGATGGCAATTCTTTAGAAAAGTTATCAACTTAAAAATAAGTACTCATTATTAAGTAAATAGAGTGAGAGTTGTTAGCTCGAAACTAATTGGAAATGTTAATTGGAAAAAAGTTGTTAAGTCACTTAAATAATGATTGATTCATTCATATAAAAGTTGGTACAAGCAAGACGATGGTAAGAAAGATAAATGAAAATTGATAAAATATAAGAAAAATTAGTAATTTGCATGGTGAAGCAAAGATTTTGTACTTGCATGAAAAAGCCAGTAAGTTCCAACAAGTTATTGTGAATCAAATGATCAACAACCTGAGTGTTCTGTCTCAGTTGGTGATCAAGATCTACCTCAAAATTCAATCCCTCTTGCTAGTTCATCCCAACCAGAAATGGAATGGAAACTGGTAAAAGGGAAGAAGAAAAAGAATACCTCTAGCAAGGATGCGGCTTCTTTACGGTTGACCTCTCCTTCTGATGGGGGACAATCCTTGAAGCTCAAAGAATCGGCTCCCGAGAAAGCTCGTGATGTCTCTGATTTTGTTAAGATAGCCGTGAGTTTGAAGGCCCACTCGAAGGTTGATGAAGGAATCTCTTCATGGATAGATGAACCCCTAGATCCTTTGATGCCGCAAGTCTGCTCGGAGGATGAGATCTCGAATGAGGACCTCTTAGACCCCACGTCTCCAAGAATTCCTTCTATAGTTGAACCCATTGAGACAATGCAAGAGAAATTACTAAAGCTAAAGGCTGACCCCCCGCCTTCAAAATCTCTTACCTCGGCTTCTAGCCATCGTAAGTCATCTAAGAAGAGGTAACTCTTCTCTTCCTTCTTGTATATATGTATATAGGTGTTTGGAACATAATGGGCCTTATTAACCCAGTCAGGCAAGCTAAAGTCAGGAAGTTTGTTTCGACTAACAATTTATGTCTTGTTGGACTTCTCGAGACTAAAGTCCCATTGTCTTCTTCTAATTCTATCTCTTCCTTACTATTAAGGGGTTGGAAGTGGATTGCTAACTCTAATTATTCTCTACGGGGTAGAATATGGGTTGGTTGGGACCCGGATCTTGTTGCTTTTGATGCTCTTGCTATCAATGATCAGGCCGTGCATGGTCGCCTTAGCTTTAACCCATCTGGTCATGGTTGTTGTATATCTGTTATATATGGTGAACATGCTTTTATTAAGCGACGGCCCTTTTGGGCGAATATCCTACACTGGAATAATATTTTGTAGAATTCGGCCTGGTTGATCACGGGTGATTTTAACGCCATTAAGGACCCATCTGATCGTATTGGGAGCTCAAATGCCTGGATCCCCTACTTCGACGAGTTTAGTCATTGCTTAACTCAATTATATTTAGAGGATCTCAAATATGTGGGTCTTCGGTTCACTTGGTCCACCTCAGCTGGTTTCGGTAGGAAGATGAGGAAAATTGATCGGGTTTTGGTGAATACTAAGTGGAACCTAGATTTTTCATTCTCCAAAACCTCTTTCCTTAATCTAGGTATCTCGAATCACTCTCCCATGGTGATTAGAGTGCTTACCCCATTGAAAAGGAAAAAGCCGTTTAAATACTTTGATTTTTAGGCTGATCACCCGGAGTTCACCTCTATAGTGTGGCAGGCTTGGGATAGTCCGATAGAAGGTGTCCTTATGTATAAGCTTGTGTCTAAGCTGAAGATTCTAAAAGGCCGTCTAAAGCGTCTGAACAAAGAAGCTTTCTTGGATATCTCCAGGAGGACTGACGAAGCTAGGGATGCCCTCAAGCGTACCCAATGCAATCTCCAGCAAGATCCAAACAATGCATCTCTTTTGGACCTTGAGAAATCTCAACGCTGGATATTCTTCGACTTACGCCGTCAGGAGGAATCTTTCTATGGACAAAAGTTGAGAATTCGGTGGCTAAAAGAGCGTGACCATAACACTAAATTCTTTCACCGCTCGGTCAATCAAAGGTAGGTCAAAATAGGATTCTTTCTGTGATGGGTCCCTTGGGTGCTATGGTTTTTGACTCGGACCAGGTCCCACAAGTTTTTATGGCATTCTTCTCGGACCTCTTCACCCCGAAGGCCTTGCTTACAAAACCGGCACTACAAGAGCTCAACAATGTCATTGAACATCATCTATCAACTAACTAGATTTGCACCATTGCTCGTCCTATCACTAACTCTAAAATCTATGACACTCTACTCTCTCTCTTGGCCGTGCTAAGGCTTCGGGGCCTGATGGATTTTCCGCTGAGTATTTCAAGGGCAATTGGGCGGTGGTGGGTCCTTTAGTTTTAGAAGCTGTGAAAGATTTTTTCGCATTCGGCCATCTTCTTAAAGAGGTAAATAATATTATCTTGGCCTTGGTTCCTAAGGTTCCGAATGCTAGTGCAGTCTTTGATTTTAGACCTATCTCGTGTTGCAATACGATCTATAAGATCATTACAAAAATTTTGGCCAATCGACTAGCCTATGTTCTCGATACCTTGATAAGCCCTCATCAGAATGCTTTTGTGAAAGGAAGATGTATTAGGGATAATATTCTTCTTGCCCATGAGCTTTTTGTTGGTTTTTACCTTGACCCATATCTCCCCAAATCTGCTATAAAAGTTGATTTTCAAAAAGCTTGCAATATAGTGGATTGGGATTTCTTGGTACTTACACTCATTGCTTTTGGCTTTCCTGAATGGTTTGTTCAGCGCATCATGGTTTGTGTACGCACACTAAATTTTTGTTATCTCTATCAATGGGGAGCTACATGGTTTTTTCTCGAGTGGCTGAGGTATCCGTCGGGGGGACTCGATGTCGTCATATTTGTTTACCTTGATGATGGAGATTTTCACCGGTATTATAAACACTCACACTTCACAAAAGGAATTTAAGTTTTTCTGGAGGTGTAAACTGGTTAAGCTCTCTCATCTTTTCTTTGCCGATGACGTCTTCTTATTTTGTAAGACTGATTGGCCATCGGTGTCGATTCTCAAGAGGGCTTTGGACATTTTCTCTTCGTGGAATGGTCTATTACCGAACAAAAACAAAAGTGAAATTTTCCTCTCAGGTGGACTTTCTTTCCTGAGAAATTATATTCTTTTGGCTTTTGGCTTCCAAGAATGAAGACTTTCGGTATGATACCTTGGGGTACCTATCATATCTTCCAGGCTAGGGAAAGCGGATTGTATTGCCCTGATTGATCATATTATGGCCAGAGTTCAGTCTTGGACGCATCGCTTTTTATCCTTTGCTAGCAGGCTTCAGTTAATCAGGTCAGTCCTTCACTCCATCCAGGCTTTTTGGGCAAGTGTTTTTTCCTTGCCGCTTTTTGTGCTTGATCGTATAGAACAGATTATGAGACAATTCTTATGGAAATGCGTCTCTATTAGGGGGGGGCAAAAGTCTCCTGGGACAATGTCTTCCTTCCGAAAAAGGGGGGAGGCCTTGGTATTCGTCATTTGAAAGACTGTAATAAAGCGGTGATGGTTAAATACATTTGGATTTTATTCACAGATAAGGAATCACTTTGGTGTCGGTGGATTCATTCTAACTTTTTAAAGTGGGATAATTTTTGGATTGCACCAAAATCATATGTTTGCTCTTGGGCTTGGAAAAAAATCCTTCAACTAAGGAGAGAAATGAGGGAGGCCTTGGTATTTGTCGTTTGAAAGACTGTAATAAAGCGGCGATGGTTAAAGACATTTGGATTTTATTCACAAATAAGGAATCACTTTGGTGTCGGTGGATTCATTCTAACTTTTTAAAGTGGAAATTTTTTTGGATTGCACCAAAACCATCTATTTGCTCTTGGGCTTGGAAAAAAAAGCCCTCAACTGAGGAGAGAATTTCGGGCATCCTTCTTTTGGAAAGTTGGGAATGGACTCTCCGTGTCCTTGTGGTTTGACCGGTGGCATGCTGCGAGCCCTTTGAATCTAATGATTCCTGATTCTCTCATTGATAGCTCCGGCTTGTCAAGACATGCTACTTTGGTGGATCTTTCTTCTCCTATGAGCTAGGTTTTTAAAACCCTTTTGCAGTGCTAGGAAATTGATGTTCCAGTTCTTTCCCTTGCCAGATCGTTTTACTTCGTGTGAAAATTCTGCTGGTGTCTTCACTTGTTCTTTGATTGTCCTATCTCGGCGACGATTGCTTACTTTTAGGCTAGTAGATGTAACTTACCTTGGCGAAATAAGTCTTGGGTGGACAACATTTTTTGGGCGATGAACTTCTTAGCCGGTAAGGATTTTTTCCATAGCATTGCTCGTTTCTCTTTTGGTGCTATGTGTCACCTCATTTGGAAGAAAAGGAATGATATCATATTTTGGGGTGAGACTTTTGTGATCTCGGCTATGAAGAATCACATTGTTAAGGCTGTCAAGGATAAGGCGTTTACTTTCAAGAATGTGCTTGACAATGCTAAGAACAGAAAACTCCAGAGATGTTGGGGTTTTGACCTCTATTTTTGTGGGTGTTTCTACCTAAGGGCTTACCGGCGTGGTCTTCTTGCTGTTCGGACTCCTCTCGGTACCTACTCGCCCGTCTGCTTGCTATTTGCTAGTGGAGGTCCGTAGGCTGTAGGAGTTTGTTTGTTTTTATATTCATGCTTTGGCTTGTTTAGCCTTTCCTTTTCTTGTTGCCGCTTTGGTTTTTTCTCTAGCACCCTTCCACTCATCAATGTTTTCTTTCACTCTTGAGTGTAAGTCTTTTGGTGCTGGATTCTTTTGTATTGTTGGTTCAAGCTTATTTATATATACTTACCTTTACCAAAAAAAAAAATGATTAGCAACCTTTTTCCTCCCCTAATTTTTTTTCACATGTGCAAACTCCTTCAAAAATTTAAGAGAATGGAAGGAAACGGCAAAACATCCTAATTAGAGACATAAAATGACCACTCAACTGGATGTCAACACAGAGTGGTCCCCGCTTGTTCGCAGTTGCCTTTTGTTTCGCAAGAAATATGAGTTCGGAGTAAGTGGCCCACATCATGAAGACATAGATTAGGGGGAAATTATAAAATAAAATAAAAAATCAATTTAATTCAAAATCTTTATTCTTCTTTTTTTGTCAAGCCAGTATTAAACTTTTTTATGTAATTGTGTCAATTCATCTATGCAGCCAATTTTGACTAGCCAACATTGATGTGGGTGCCATTCAATGAATGTTGACGTGGACAATTTTTGTCACGCCCCGAACCTCAAGCCCGCCAACATCCCACTATAGTCATGCAAATGCGACATTCCTAGGTAGTGTCACCGACCCCATTCATTTATTATTGTGCAAGCGGAACGTAATATAAAACCCCTAACAATGAAATATGATATAGAAAAGCAGGAAGCAAAACCACAACATAACACCTTCATAATTCAACAGAATTACAGACAGAGGTCTACGGCCAAAAGTCTACAAAAGACCGGCTCTTAAAAATGAACTATCCTGCGACCTACAAGTCAGACATGTTCTACAATCCTCATGACTTCACCTCTGCAACTCCTCAAGGCCAACCAAAGTTATCTGCCCGCTCCGCCCACCAAGGACCTGAAATTTAATCTCACAATTGGGATGAGACATTGTCTCAGCAAGTTCAACCCCCTAAACCCCTATTAGAAAGAAAATACGCTCTAGGTGGCCTAGCCACATCACACAGAAGACTTACCTCACATTAGTCTTCATTTGCAAGTTAGCACAGTTTATATAATTCAACCACGTGCAATTATGATAACCAAATGACTGAGGCACAATCACATTATTAGATCAATTCAATCACTTGGATCATCTCAGCGATCAATCACTGCTTCCAATCACGACCCTATAGGAAAGTTTAACAACTAGTGGCAATCACGGCCCCACTTAGCACGACCTTTAATTAGGTGGTAGATCTCGGTTCGATGGGTATGACATCTAATAGGTGGTTAATTACGGCCCCACTGGGCACAACCTTTAATAGGTGGTCAATCACGGCCCTGTTGAGCACGACCTTTAATAGGTGGTCAATCACGGCCCTGTTGAGCACGACCTTTAATAGGTGGTCAATTACGGCCCCACTGGGCACAACCTTTAATAGGTGGTCAATCATGGCCCTATTGGGCATGACCTCTAATAGATGGTCAATCACGGTCGTTCTTCCATCAAATTTTGACACTTGGAATTTTATAAAAAGAATCTCTATTTATCGCAATCACACTCTATTTGTCACATCCATTCATCAAATTCAAATTATAAATGCACAGCAGCGAAAATAAGGTCCCAAAATAATTTTCGAAATTTATTAAATAATTAAATTTATTCGAAAATTAATTAAATAATAATATCCATATTTTTCACGATCCACACTCAATTTATAATATCCAACCATCAATTTCAAAATCTGACTACACAGCAGCGACCGACACGAAATTCTGAGAATTTAGGGTCCTGACAAAATTTTCGGAATTTAATAAATAATTAAATTTATTCCGAAAATAATTAAATAATAATATTTTAATAATTTTGAATAATAATATGTTATTAAATTATTAAATAATTTTGAGACATTTAAATAAGTCAAAAGTAAATTCATTTATGTCAAATCAAGGCTTATTCTAAATAAACCTACTTACCCTTAATTAAGCACACTTTAAATTAAAACACCACTTTAATCTATTCTACTCTTAAATAACCTAAACTAACAACCTAATAATACTTAACATAAACTAAATCTCCTTAAGCATAATTAACCCTCAAAGTGAGATTTAGTGAGCTAAACTCATCAAATTAGCGAGCCGAGTGGACCAAAACGACGAGGACGACGCGAGGATCGACTTTCCTCAAGGTGGGCTGAGCATATGGGTTCGGGAAGGCGGCCAAAACGGGCCAAAATCGGGCTGCCATACCCATTTTTTTTTTTGCTGCTGCTCACGGTCGGACGAAGGGGTGCTGGTCGCTGGTCGAGCGAGGAAACAGCAGAGAGAGGCAGCGGTAGCTCAAGCGGTGACTGGCGATGACTCACAGCGGCCAGGGAAGACCTCCGGTGGCCTTGGCGAAGACGAGCTGTAGTTGGACGACGTAGGCGACGGTGCTAGAGGCTCGAGCGGAGGCGGAACAGTGAGCTAGCCTGCAAGGCGCATGCGCGGACGAGCGGCAACCCCGATGGCTTTGGCAACAACGTCCAGCGGTAGCGACTTTGGCTGCGGCCTGCGGTGGCGACGGCTGCCCTGGCTTCTTTGGTCTTCGGTTGCTGGGCGTTGAACAGAAAGGAGAGGGAGGAGAGAAGCTGCACGACGGCTGGATGGGCGGAGCAACAATGCGGATGAACAGCGATGGCGGGACCTCCAACTGGCAGGCGAGGGGGTGGCCAAGTGGGCGGTCGGGCGGACACAGCTCCTCCCTGAAGCTTCGCACAGCTTTTTCCCCCGCCCCCTTGCCAACTGGATTCCAAGGAAGAAGAAGAAAATTCAAGTGAGATGTGTTTTTTGGGGACCAATAAGCATTCGACACTTGTCAACACCTCATTTGCTTTGGCCCCAACCATGACATAAGCTGACCTCACATTCCACTAATTTCAAATCTCCCACAACAATTCTCCAATGGGTCCAATTTCCTTAGCTGCTGTGGCACACGAATTTTAAACTTTGTACATCATATTCTTCAATTCTCTTCTAATTAAACCAAGTTAAAGTCCGTAAAAATAATCCAATGTCATCACCCTTCAATTCACATATTTACTTGACCATAGAACTATTTTGATCTCAAAAATACCACCAAAAGCGGGCTTACCAATTTTCCAAACCAAATTAACCATACCTTGATTATTTTGCTGAAAAACTCGGTTTGCATAAAAAATCTTCCAAAGATGAGTCAATATTCCTAAAATGATTTGTGACACGCACAGACTTTCAATTTCTGAATTCGATCTCAACTCACTGTTAATTTCACTCTGGCACGATATTAGCGCGTCCCAATCTACCAGGTAGTTTTTAGAAATTTTCGTGCATTTGACATGTGGTTGATCAAGCCACAATGTACATCTTTGACATATCAGTGACTCTCGATTGTCGGGGTAATCTCAAGGTTTCAAATATGGACACAAGGTACCCAATTGACAAAAAAGCCGGTCCAGTGCCAATCGAAAAGAATTGTGCGATCTGGTGGAATCACCTACACTCGATCACATGCCTTTGTCGAGTCGACCTATCTCCGGTCTCTAATCGATTTTTAATTGTGCCGTAATGACCCTTACAGATTAATTCGGTCGAAAGGTCATTTTCTGGTCAAATTCTCGAGTCTGATGCATTAGAAATTCTTAACGACTTCACCCGATAAACTAGTTTCACATGAGTAGCCAACTCAAGGAAAAGAACTATATACGTGCTAACGAAACGCCCGTCTCAATTTATTGAAAATAGAATTGAAAAATTGGGAAGTCAAAAAATATTTTTTTTTACTCTCTCCTCTGGCCGATCGACTAGAGGAGAGTGCTGGTGAGGCTCCTCACCATGGCTAAGCTAGGCCTCTTTCTCTCTCTCTCTCTCTCTCTCTCTCTCCCCCCTCCTTCCTTTGGCCGACCGACTAGAGGAGAGTGCTGGCGAGGTTAGCCTCACCATGGCTAAGCAAGGCCTTACCGGATTTAGCGAGGTTGGGCCCTTCAACCTCATAGCTGCTAGCGAGGCATAGCCTCACCAAATCTAGCAAGGTCAAGCATTGCCATGGTTAGCGAGGGCGAGCCTCACCTAGCCAAAGGTAGCCATCGCCTAAGGTTACATCAGGTCGGGCCTTGCACATGGTCAGCAAGACTCGACTCTCACTAAATCTGATGAGGGCAAGCCTCGCCTAGCCACTGGCAGCCCTCGCCAAAGGCCATGTGAGGTCGTGCCTCGCCCATGTCTAGCAATGCTTGATCCTTGTGAGCCTAGCGGGTGGCCTAGCTAAGGTTGCCTAGCCATGGCTAGGCTTCCCCGAGCCCGGTGAGGTCCCTCACCAGCCAGCCCTACTTTTGGTTGATCACCACTGCTGACCAGCTGGAGAAAGGAGAAGGAAGTGAAGACAAAAAGAAAGAGAAAGAAAAAAGGGAAAAATCCATTAAAAAAAAACCTCAAACTTTGCCCAAAGTGACAAATTTAGCCCCAAACCTTTTTTTTCATGACATAAAAAACTCGGAACTTCTATCCATGTAACGCATTTACCCTAAACTATAAGGCATTTTAGTCTTTTTACTTTTTAATTTTTTTTTCTTTTTTTCTTTATTTCTTCTTCTTCTCTCTTCCCTCCGCCAGCCATGGCGAAGGGAAGCCGGCATCTGGCGAGGGCTGCCCTCACTGGCGTTGGACGAGGGTCACCCTTGCTTGGGCTGGCTAGGGCCGCCCTCACCAGTGTCGGTAGAGGGAAGAGAGAAGAAGAAAAAAAATAAAAATAAAAAGGAAAATAAAAAAAGATGAAAATGCCATTGATGGGGTAAATGTGTCACAATTTGCGAAGTTAGGGGTTTTCATGTCACAAAAAAAAAATTGGGGTAAATGTGTCACTTTGGGCAAAGTTTAGAGTTTTTGGTGATCTTTTCCCAAGAAAAAAATAAAATATGAAAGAATTATTTAAAAATTTGAAAAGAAATTTATATTATGCTTCTCCTACTATGTTTTGTAGTTACATACCAGATGTGTTTTACAAGCAATTCCTCTTCCTATGTGTTCGTAAATTTCAAATGCGATAAACGTGTTAAACAAGTAATATAATGATGAGAAAATATACCTTAGCAAAGAGATTGATGATCAATAAATCAATTAACTATTAAAAATGGACTAATTCTAAAATTTATTTAATAGATCAAAATAGAATTGAAAATAAATTAAAATTGACAATCTTAAAAGAAAATTTTTGGAATTAAATATAGTAAATCAATTAAATAAATATGTTAGAATATACAATTTCACCATAACCACCACATATAAATTTCAGATTATTAATATAAGAATGATATCAAATATGTGATAGTGGAATCTTTTAATCTATTTACTATTCTATTTATAGGTATAGTAAACCTACTCAGTTTATCAATCCATCAAATTTCTATATGAATTAAAATAAATATAAGTGCATTAAAATATGTGAACATTCTTGATTGACAATGAATCTTTTGGATCACATTGTTATCGAAAACTATACAAATAATATAGTGTATCTCTATCCACATTTAATTCATAGTTATATATTATAAGAAGCAATTGCACGTTATCATTTCTCAATCTCAAGCATACACATCTGATCATTCAAATGGTGGTTAGTTACATAAAAGTGTTAAGCACTATAATATATAACTCATATAAATGAAATTAATTGCAAAATATAAAAATCATGAAATTCATATCATTATGGTCAAGCTACATCATAGCCTAACAAAAGAAAATTAAAACATAATAGAAGAGGAAATAAAATTATGAATTAAACCCAACATCTTAAATCAAAGAATAAGAATTCTATCATCACTTTTGTCTTCTCTTAATACTTGGAAAACTCCCAAGAGCAATGAAATTCGATCTAAAAGTAAAAACTTAGCTGTCTCTCCGAGCTTTCAATGTTCTCCTATTATAGGATACATATAAGGCTCCTATTATAAGGCAATTGCTTATTTTTCACACAAAATTAGGGAATAAATCATAGAATCCTTGATTTGATAAATACATTCCAATGCTTTCTAATTTGAATTCCTAAGTCACAAAATTATTCATTTTCTTCTTTTTGCCATTCTTTTTCTTATTTTCTACATACCTTATTGTGTTGCATAAACGAGGAGAATTTGAATAATTAGAAGGAAATCCAAATATTTTCTCACATATATTGCATTATTTATTGTCTAAAATAAGTCAAATAACTCTATTTTTATAGAGTTATCACTATGCATATACAACAATGTTGCGCATGAGACATTTATCCAATTTTTCCCAACAATACAGCATTTGATAATGGGAAAATTCTAAATAGAGCCTAAAATGCTCTTATTTTCTTAAATAAGGGTTTGAAGTGGATTTTGTTTTAAATAATGGTCTAAAATGCTATTCAGTTTCAAAGAAGGGCCTACCTTCCCCGTTGGTCAAGGGCATTTCTGTCCTCTACCTTCTTTAAAAATTTTCTTTTTTTCTTTTTTCCTTCTTTCATCAGGTTGTCTTCTTCGCCGGTAGTGGATGTCAAGCAATGGCCAGCCATTGGAGAAGGCTAGGCAAGGGTCACAGAGCGCTTGTTGAAAAGAAAAACAAAAGAATAGAAAAAAGAGAAAAAAGAATAGAAAATAAAAATTGGTTGGCAAAATATGTCCTAGCTGGAATATCTAGTCGGCTAGTGATTAGCGAGGTTAATGCATTATTTGAAACTAATATGGTCACCTCATACTCTTACTTGAGATTAATATGGCCACTTCAAGTTATTATCTGAAATAACGTCTACTTCAAGCCCTTACTTAATAAAATGAGGGTCCTTAAAGCCTTTATTTAGAATTTTCCCTTTTATAATTGATTGCTACAAATAAAGTCTAGAGAATTAGCAAGAGAAAACGCACAGCTAGGGGACCGAGGTGAAGAACTATATATAGTCTAGCCCTATGGTTCTAAAATAGTACTTAGGTGATGTAGAACTTCGGCCGGCCCGACTTTTTTTCTTATAAAATAATTGCCTTGTTATATTGACTTAAGTTAAATTCTTTTTGGCGTCTACCTTGGGCCAAAAAACAATTGGCCATCTACCCCACATGCCTTGACTTTCCACGATATCCCAATTCTCTTGCGAACACGAAGTCATCCTCCATCGCAGGACTGAGCAATTAACTTTTACTTGCCTTATTATTCTATTTGGGAAAGAGGAAATGATTTATAAAAGAATCCGTTAAAAAATCTTATTTAATCTAATTTAATCTAATCTAATTGCAATAAAAAACTCGAAATGATTGCGCATGTTGGTCTCGAAAGATGCTTCTTGATTCAAGCACATGGTGATGCTTCTTATATATAATTTTCTTCTTTTATGCTGAGAATATTCGTACTCTTGTTTTTTTTATAATAATTAATTAACGATACGCAACCACTGACAAGATAATTAGATTACAGTAATCAGACCATAAAATCTCGTATAATTGTTAATTAGCATTTACTGCTGATTTTAATTTGTCTTTTTTCAGTGGCATTATTAATCTGTCTTAAAAATTAAAAATTTCCCGAAAATTGAAAACCAGATGCAATGGTCAAAACAGACTGGAGTCAGAAGAAAACTAAACTTTCACAACCACTATTGAGATGAAGGGAGAAAATGAAGTGAAAAATGTGTCGTGTTTTTGTAGCGAGAATGTTGAGAACACGGTACCGAGCACGTTCTTAGTGAGGCAAAAGAATTGCGCATGAAAACCATTTCGCAAGAATTGAATCCGGCGCCGCCAAATGTGGTAAAGCCGTATCCAAAACCGTATGTACTGGACAGATCACGGGAAGGACAATGTCTCCAAGCAAGAGTTGAGTGTCAAGAAAGCCATTGCTTCCGAGTTCTTGAGTTCTTGATCTATACTAACGTTGTATCGCATCTTATACACATACAAAAGTTGGGGACTGATTGGACTAGCTACTCTGGCCTTGAGATTATACAGCCTCGGATTGTTTCAACACTACCAAAAATGCCATTCAGAGAGAGAGAGGGAGGGGGGTTGATGGGGGGATGTTAAGGGCGGAGAGCAGCCAATTAGGGGCAGAGTACAACCTAAGGAACTGTCAAATGATTATGCCCCATGGACTTCCACGAAGCTTCCAGCCGCAGCAAATGCAGTTTCTCGACAAATGGTTCCAAAATCTCCGCCTCTTCTTCCGGCGCAAATGCCATACAAATGCTAAGTTCTTGAACTGCCTCCCCGTAGTCCCTGGAATTACAAGGGTAAGAAGGTCATTGACATGAAGGGAATATAGTCTTTATCAAGGAAAATCGGTAGCGGTTCATACTTGTTGTAGTACAACATCATCCCATGGTCCCTCCTCAGAGCCCAGTTATGCGGCTGCAGAATTAATAATCTCTCGGAAGCCATAATAGCCAGCCTGTCAAGTTTCAATTCAAACGCCATGATGAAGTTACTTGACAGAGACGTGAGGCAAAAATAATACAGACTTGAGAAAAAGTCGAGTGAGGGTGACGACCAAGGAAAATGTACATTGACAGAAGAAAGGTTGCTGTTTAATCCATTAACGCCAAATTATGAGAGCAAATATTTGCTATGAAATAAACAGATGACTGATAAGCATACATAGAGTAAAAGACTACTTGGTCTATCTTGAATTGCAGTATAAAGGATGATTAATCAAAGCAACTGCATATAAATCAATACGCCCTCAGGGGACCAACAGGGACAAGTTACCAATACTGACTCGTATCAATTCTTTGGCAGCTACAGACCTTCATAGCTATTGCGAAGAAAATCTGAGATTACAATATCGAGAACCATGTGTCTAGTAGCATTTTATTGCATTGCAGAGACTTTTGAGTTTATTACCATCACATAACTCCACGTCAAAAACTGTGACATCTGCTCAAGACTATAGATATGAAAAATAGAAATGCATTTCCAAAACTGAGGGGATAGAACTAAATGAAAACAAGGCTAAGAGGAGGAGGAGACATGCCAATTACCAAGTTAGGACAACTTTGCATTGAGGCCAGTAATTTACAAGTAAAGGCACGCAGAAGGTAAATAATCAAGTTGAGGGCAGAGTTAGCATTGATGTGAAGCCAAACCCTTTTAAACAAGAACTTATCAAAGCAAAAAGACCATCATGATCTATAGCATGACTCATATGCCAGCAGCAAAAGGATATAAAATAATATTTTGGTTGGTGCAGTTAGAAAAATAGAATACAGTACAGAAACTCCTCCGGTTCTAAGATGGGAATTTGAAAGAAGCCCATGTGCTTTATGTACTTTCAGATTTTTTGTACTCTATACAACTCATGTTTTCATTATATTTAAGACATGACAAAAAAGCCCCTTTTTATTTAAAGATTATTTATAATTCGTATTCTTATTGGGGTTGCGTGACAAATTTTGATGCGTGATTGTGAAACTAATTTCAATAGACATATGATCTGTCTCTTGTCAACTGCATCTCTATTTCATAAAGGAAGAAAAAAAAAAACAAGAAACATCTACAGGTGCACAAATTTTGAGTGTCACTCAACAACCAGTCTTATCAGAAAGCAAGGCGAGACTTGCAACATTAAAACAACTCAATCGGTTTATATTGTTGCTTATAGAAACTACTATCTGTTGATACTTATTCAAGCATGTTGTACTTGGTATTAAACATAAAAATCAAAACCAAATTAAAATTGTGGCAAGATCGTAAACTACTGCAGATGCTTCATGATTATAGTTCTGCACAACAAAAATTTGGTTGCCTCAGATGACAAATCTCATTTTCCATAACAGATGTAACCAAATGTACAGATAGCACACTTTTCATGCACTTTCATATTTTTGATTTTCACAGAGAACTAATGAGCAATGTCAAAACAAAACGTGTCATGTGAAAAAGCTAAAGACTGAGTCACAATCATACAAAAGAAACAAAGTAGTACCTAAGATCTTGGGGCCTCAGCACACAGGCATTTGAATTATCAAACTTGTTGGATTTTTCAGAAGCATAGTCAACAAGCCTAAGAGGAGTAGTCAACATCAGCCCATGATTCAGCCTCGAAGCGCGTTTCCAATGAAGCCTCTGCAATTTTTTCAGGCATAAATCATGAAATTAGTAGACAGACACTATGAAATGAATAAGACAGGAACATAATGAGGAAATCAAAATCAAGTAACAAATGCAGGCTGTTGCAAAACTCACGATCAAGTTTGCCAAAGCAATCCCAATGATATCCCGGTTTGAAGCTATCTCAAGTCCTAAAAGTGAATTGCTAGTTAAGTCTGATGCCCTAGATTTAGGGTCATCAACACACCTTCCATTGACAATAGCAAACAAGCTCTTTCCATTAGTTACCTTGAAGAGCTCCTGCAGTCAGAGTACAATACATAAATATATAATCAGTCATAAGATATAAAGATCCATCACATTGCAATTAAATCAGCAGTCAACACACCTCTGGGTTCCCAGTTTGGGGCCATATCAAAAAATCTTCCCCAACGCGAGATCCCACGATGGTCAGACCAAGTCTTCGACAAACCTCAATGTAAATAATGCTAAGCAAAATCGCTGTCAACAAGGGAAGTATGAAGTGAACGGTCAGTCATCAGTTCTAATCAGATTCAAAGAAAGGCATATCTCACGACGTCTATATCCAAATTCGAAGATATGGGATATGAGGTGCACAAGATATGCAGAAAAAGGTAGCTACATCTGCATTATGCGGATCAGAACATTACCACTGCCACATCTAGAACTCAGCACAGAGTGCAAGTATGAACATTTGGAATCTACAGGAACAGGTGTCCGCTTGAAGCCTTTCAATCCAAAAAAAACTACATTAACTGCTTCTAAAACCTCAACCAAATGGCAGCCTATATCTCTTGAAATTAGTTCCGCCTCAACTTCTTTAGCAATAGAAGCCAGTTCACTCAGCCACTGAGATATTGTCCTTCCGGACATAGGCATATTGTCTAAAGAATCACACTTTTGGGCATCAGAAGACACAGAAGCTGATCTTCTTTCTGTTGAAAGGAACTCTGCATCCAATTCTCTGTTGAAAGCCAAGAATGCCTCATCTTCAGCTGCCACATACAGCAAAACCTACACAATTGCGTTAAGAAAGGGAATACATTAAGAACGTGTGTCATGGGTCAAAGAGCAGATTAAGAATAGCTCTTAATCCACAGACTTAAAAGATCTTGAAGATGAAATATTCTGGTTAAGGGGACTGGAACATCAATTGAGATGGATAATGTTCCACTATAATGTCCTGCGTAAGAATGAGCTTCATGCAAAACAAACCATAAAGTAGCACCGATACAACAGATTTATGCCACATCGCTTAGCGAATCGACAGCATACAGAGACAGTTCAATAAAACTCATACTTTTGCAAGAGAGATGTCTTTGTCCTTGGACTGGAAAGAAATTTCCTGAGTGAACCTCTCCCTGGCAGCTTTAAGAACCTGGCAAACCAATAAGCATGATGCAATGAATATTTGGAAGATGGCGAAGGACATCAATATTACGAGGCAAAAGCGAAAAATCATGTAATGATCTGCAAAAGCTCAAGTGAAATAAGACCGAAAACATGAGAAGGTGCAATCATATGAGATAAAGATGAAGATATCGCAATGCGACATAGTTTTTAAGCACAGCGGAAGGACCGATTTGGAATTAACCTCCAGGTAGATTTGGGAACGAGACAATTCCTTTGTCTTGTGATTGGTAGAAAGAGGGGAGGCCGAGGCCGAAACCGAAGCAATTCTTGAGAAAGAGCTCTGCTTGGTTCTACTTCTCAGTTTGTTCCCCTTCTCATTCCAAAAGCAACAAGGGCCATGATCACACCTGATGATCGGAAATAACAAATGGGATATTCCAGAATCCTTTGTTCCACCTCAAAATTCTCAAAAGCGCAAGATAAAAACAGGACTGAATAACATCAAACACCATTAACAGACATCCCCTCATCCGACTCAAGACACAAGCTTGGAAAGCAGAACACAGACACTTCCCAATGCTTCTTCAGCAAAAACAACAGAAAGAGCACAACTCCAAACACTCGACTGAAATAAGTGATTACCTGATGCCTGCCGCAGTAGCAACGGCAGCCATCGCCGGAGATGCCATCATATTCCAACACTCGAGGATTTGGAATCACTATCTCTGAGGGAAAATGGGGAAGAAAGAAAGGGAAGAAGGTGGTCGGAGCGGTTTGCTGATGTGATGAAAAGGGCAGCGAGAGCAACAACAGCCAGCAAAGACCAAGAAAAAGAGAAAAAAATCTCAGCGGGAAAAATTCATCAAAGATCAAGCACTCATGCGTATCCGAAGGAACCGAAACCAGCGGAAACAAAGGCGGGGGCAATCTCGAATTCGGGGTTCACGGAAGCGGCGGGGCTCGTGACGGGCAGCGGGCGTTCGTGTTCGCGGGTCAAGAAGAAGGAGATGGGTGGGGGTGGTGATCTGGTGGAGCAAGAATCGGGAACATGGGAGGGCGCTTTTGGGTGATTCGAGAAGATGCTGCCGCTGCTGCTTCCGGAACTGCCAAGATCCATTTATATATATACGTGTCCCGGGAACGAGATAAGAAGAAGAAGGGGCGAAGAGATGGGAGAAAGGGAGGGAGAGCAAGAAGAAGAAGGAGAGCAAGAAAATCAACAAGATCAAGAAGATCAAGAATCTCTCTCTCTCTCTCTCTCTCTCTCTCTCTCTCTACTTTTTTTTTCCCTTTCCCTTTTTGTTTTATTTGGAAAGGATGCGCAGCAGCATTAGGAAATAAGCCTCCTTTATGGCGCGTGCGGGCGAGAGTTTCGCGCAGCCCCGGGAGCGGCCGAAGCAGCGTTCCTCCCTTCCCTCCACCCCATTGCTGTCCCTCTCCCAAGGTGGGGAAAGACTGGTTCTTTATGGGGTGGTCGTAATCTCTGGCAATGGAGTAAATGGAATGCAATGGGGAGGAAGAAGAGACCCAGGGAGGGATTCCTTTTTCCTTTTTTTTTTTTTTTTGCCATTCTATTTTGGCCAGAGGTGATATAAATGATAGTGATAAGGTGAGAGGATTGCCCAAGAAAGATTATCATTACTGAAAATAAAAGGGTAGAAAAAATAATAATAATAATCTTTTCCCTTTCTTGAATTGGCACCATTTTTCTTTATTATCTTGCCTCCCATCTAGTAATGAAAATCTCACACTATACATACATGACTATAGAAAAAGCCATGTTTGATCATACTAGTTTGGAAAGTAAAATCTTTCATGGGAATGAAATAAGCAAAGAATATTCTTTTCACTTGCTTAAAATGGCATAGCTTTTTATTTACTTATTTATTTATTTTGTTTCCATCTTGCAATAGGGTTTTTACATTACAAAAATACATCAAGTACAAAACTCAATGGTTAAACATACATTTTCGATCAAGAGAGTTATTCTTCTATCATATGTATTGGTCTTCCTCTCGATGGGATACGATTTTAAATAGTATGCATTATAATTTTTATTTATTTTCTCTACAAAAAAAAAATAGTATACTAGGTGTAGGTGTAAGGGATCGGACTCGTTTGGCAATCAAAGGGTGCTTCGCTATTACTTAAATTTTATCTTAGAATTATGCGCATGAACATGCATACAATGGAATTGCAATGGATGCAATGAGCAAGATTAATTTTTTTAAAAAAGAAAGACCTAGGCAATACTTTACCATTATGAGCTTGACTCCATATCTTCCAAAGTTGGCTCTTGCTGACATGGGACGCGGTGAGACAGGAACACGGCATCATCATCCGTGCTAGATGGAGGTGAATATTTTAATGACACAATGATATAATAATATGTCATATCATCAGGTCCTTTTCTTGTAAAATTTCTTGAGGGAGGTGACAGAAGTTATTGTTGCCCACTTGCGTTAGAGTTTGACGGAGTCAGTGGTGACAATTACGGTACGATCAATGTATTTGGCCAAGCTTTTAGACCCGTCATTTAGGCGAATTAAGTTTAAGCAAATGTGATGCACGCACCAATAGAGCCTGGGAAAATGACTATGATGATCGTATGATCCCATGGCCGGACAAGTAGAAAATTGAGTATCTTCTTTAGATAGATTCTGTAGTCGGACAGCTACAAATTTCCTGGATATTTTCTTTACAGGAATCTTATCTTTCCATTTATTCTTTTTATCAAAGTCAAGGTTAAAAAAAAAAAAAAAATAGGAAACTTGGGTGGACAACACTGATCGCACTATGCATTACAATTTAGGATGTATTTGTTTTGAAGAAAAAATTACCAAAAAAATTAGGGATGAGTATGTCGGACCACCCAAACTGAGATCGCTCGAATTGGACCAAATCGACTGGTTTGGTTTGGTTCTTGGAGGGATCAATTTGATTCTCGGTTCCATAAAGATGGAACCAGTGATTGTTGGTCTAGTTTTCAGTTTCGGTGGGAAACCAAATCAACTCTTTTTTATTTATTAAAGATATATATTTTAATTTCTAAAAAAAGCAATAAAACCTAAAAATACTAATAATTCTTGTATTTTTCTCTTCTTTTTTTTAATTTTTTTTGCTAAGTGATCGATTCTATGGGACTAGATCGAATCAGTTGATTTGGTCTAGTTCCCGTGGCCTAATCCAATTTTCGATCCTAAGACCATTCAGTCCGATCCCTAGTCCCAAAAATTGGGAACCGATTCCGCCGATCTGGTTCTCTATTCTTAGGTAGAATTGGACCAAATTAGGAATCGATCACCCGTAAAGAAAATCGTGAACATATTGCACTTGTGACAAGTTAGTCCTAAATCTTCCAATTGTGTTAATCTAGTCCTATACATTTTTACATTTTGCCAATTAAGTCTATTTAACTAATTTTAATAGGAAATTATTAATATAGATGCTGGTCATTTTATGTGACACCGCCGGCACTAACATTAATAACTTTTAAATTTTAAAAAAAAATTATGAATTTTTTCTTTTTTTTTTCCTTCCAAACTCATGAGAGTTGGCCATCAATTCTCACTGGCCATTCGGAGAGGGCCGCAAAGCCCTTGCTAGCTATGGGCCTAGGTAATAACCCTCACCTAGTGACCATTTGAGAGAGGGCTATGACACACCACTACTACGGCTCTCACCTATGATCGAAGAAGGCTTCATAGCTCTCATCTAGTGGCCGGCCAGCTAGCTGAGCTTTGCTAGACTTGGTAGAAACAAAAAGGAAAATAAAAGTAAAATAAAATAAGAAAAGTATTTATAAAAAAAAATTGTCCATGTCACTATCTTTAATGACACTATTAATGTCCACGTTAGTGATTTTTATTAAAATTAATTGGATTGACTCTATTGATAAAACATAAAAAATGTTTAAGACTTAATTGGCACAATTGAAAGATTCATGACTCAATTAACTTTTTTGGTAATTTATCATTTTTTTTATTGAAAAACTTCAAGATAAAGAGAAATGCTTTCCATGAAAATCATTTTAAAAGAAAAAATCTTTCCCTTTCAAATTAAAGAATTCATTTTCATTATAATAAACATAAATATTTATTTAACCGCGAATGATTTTCCATTGACTAACCATTCTTAGCAAACCAAATACATGAAAGTTCAGAGAATCACTTCACGGGAAATTCTTCCATTCAAACAAACACATCCTTAATATTGGTCTCGGATGTAATCAACCTGGACCGCTTAAAGCAAGTCCGATTCATCAACTTTTTGGCGACAAGGGGCGGATAAGATCGAATGATGGTAGCAAAAAAGATGGAAGACGAAGGGCGGTGTTCCCTTTCTCTATTCCTCCCCCTCCCCCACTTGAAAATCGACCGTCTTATCATGAAGTGGAGGATGATGCAATTCAATTCGACCATGATTGGTCCAACACGTTCGAGGGGGCACGACAACCCCACATTGACGTTTGCAGGCCGATGGTGAACATCGCGTGTAACCCACTTGCAAGGAAAAGAATAATTTAAGCGAACAGATTAATTGACTTTCATTCTGAATTAAACTCGATTTCTTAAAAGCGCACCCCAAATCTCCTTTGGATCCCAACGAGTATCTTCTCCTGTTTTGGACGCCAGGTCTCTCGATTTTGTACTTTGTTTAAGGGGTAAATCCCGGCATCTATCGCTATTATACCATCCTTGATTGAAGTTTTGTCTTCTCCTATCTCTCTCTCTTGTCAATCAGGAAATTTGAGCGTGTATATGTTGGTTGGACGAGGGATGATTCCAGGACTTAGAGTCGAAATTGTTATCGTCGTGTCTCTTAAGGGATCATTCCTTGTCCCATTCCTTATCCTCCCTCAACTTCGTGTAGCTCTCCTTGCATAAGATCTCGAAAGGAGCTGTATGAATATGAATATCCCCCGATTCGTCCGATTTCGGACATTGGATCCGGTCCTTTTACTGGGGGGAAAGCTACCGTTGGTTTTGGAATTTGTTTGTATCTGTTGTGTTCATTTGTCAAAATCCACATCTTTGATGCCGATGGACGGAAGTGAAGCTCGCAATTTCTCATGATTTTCGTTTAAGGGTTTTCCATCATGTCCACTCCCCGATGGAAAATGCATACCTTCTGCGAGCGATGTTAAGGATGTGGACACTTTCCGAACGGTGATAATGAAGAGGTTTATCCGGCTCCAAAGTGTCCATAACTATACTCTATAATATGAGTTATAAGAGGTAGTTAGGTCCAAGAGAACCGTCAAGAGTTGAAGTTGAGATTCTCCGGGATATTTTGTGAATGTAGATTTCGATGCTCTAGGCAGTGTCATATCATCTCTTGTCATGGTTCATTTACAATTAAATAGCTCTAAAACAGATTGAATTAGTTTGAGATGACGCGAGATTTATCTACTGACTCAATATTCTCGATATAGATTAGAGCGAATCAAAAGATGTCTTGTTTAGCACTCTCAAAGGCCAAGGGGTCAAGGACAACACGAGACCACATGAATTTGGATTATTGAGAACACTTTTTTGTTTCTTTTGGTGCTGGATGATTGAGACTCCACCTAAAAGACACTGGGTCATTTGAGATGACGGATGAGCTATGTTATGAGTTATGATGTCCCTTTCCTCGTCCTCAACATCGATGAGTGATTTGAGGACTATTTAAATAATTAATGCAGTGCACCTCCTTTGCAAATTCGTGTTCATTCATGGACGTATTTATTAGCGAAAGACTTTCTTACAGTAACTCTGTTTTACAGCAAAACGAGATGTGAAGAAACCCTATCGACCAACCAAAAAAAAAAAAAGATGTCAAGAAACTTGGCATACATAAAAAGTTATGGGTTAATCAAATTTCAACCATACAACGACAGTGTAAATGAAGTATTTAATTACAAATTATGAATCAAGGAAGATGAGAACTTTCTTCTTGGACCGGCCATGTGCAGTGTTTTGAAAATTGAAGTACGTCTTTGTCGGATGGCTTTGATCTTGTGGTGCAGTTAACAGTAAAAAGTGATCGCTAGGCAGACACGAAAGGGCCATTTAGGTCAAGCTTAACTTCGTTGCCCGTGTAACTGGACAGTCCGAGCGCTGCCATGCTAGTGGTAATGCATTCCCAAAAATCTCAATGATATCAAGTAGACAATTTTATATCGGATTCTTCGACCAATTATTCCTGCCTACGCGCGAAGAAGAGTTTTGCGACAGTTCATATTAAATTACCATTTCATCGAGAACGGGCCCTCTTTACCTTTTGCGTTTGATTTCAGATGAAATCGACTACTTAGGCTACACTTTGACATTGCCAATCAATGTTTTCAGTAGTTGTAGTGATCACGGGATGGGTTTGTATTCCCGTGTTGAACACTGACCTCTCCTTTATACATCATCGATTTTCACACAAGCAAACTGCTCCAAGACCTTAGCTTGGATGTGAACCACATTCACAGGAGTTTGTTGGAGTAGTTTAACCAGAAAGGCGTCCATCCCTTCCTTTTTGATCTCATGGTCTTCATCCCGTCCTTCCGGGTTTCATAATCTTCCTGTCACGTTCCTCACTCGAGTGATGTTAGGGATAAAAGAAGGTAGTTCACAAAATCAATTTACGTGACAAAATTGCACGCAAGTACCTAAATAGGTCGATCATCTTGCTTCTGTGAATTCGTTTGATAGGTTCCCTTTTGCATCTCTCGCCTCATTCCTATCCAAAGAAGGGACCTCGTCCATTACTGGTGACAAGAGAGAATGCTTGAGCATAACGTAAAACCTCGTTGTCGTCCATTAGGTTTATGGCATGTCTTGGTCGAAGGGAATGATTATGGACGGAACCATCGTCCGAATTTTCATTTCCTTCGCATTTGTTTGGTATTGCTTGTTTGCTTATAGGATTAGCCATGGACCAGGGTGGGGGCGACCAACCCTTGACCTAGTCGCGCAGCTACTTGAGATGCCCCTAATATCCGCTTCACGCCCCACCCCATGCACAGGAAGCTTGTATATTCCCATGCCCAATTGCCCACCACACTGGACATGATTTGAAATGTTAGTCACAAGTAATTTCATAATCTCAATGACTAGAAATAATAATACATATAATCGAGTAAAAATATTAACGTACCTGTTTTTGAATCCATCGTTCTTAATGTGGAAAAGCAATGATCTAAAGTACAAGCACTTCTTCTCTATTGACTTCTATATTACCGGCTTAATGAGACAGCCCTTCATTCTTAGAGTCTAGTAAACGCTCTTTATATGAGGATAATTATGTGTATTAGAGTTAAATGAGAGACTCGAGTACTATTTATAAAATTTCCAACCATACCCTCAGCCCAGCCCACACTAGTTAACCTTATGTTATACTGATTAAAAAATCTTCTATCTCACCTTAGTAAATCAATATCATAAAACAGTAAATTACTATATTAGTTAATATAGCTTATATCAGAAAAACTCTTACATTCTCCCACTTATGCTATATTAATTAAAATTATATTGTATGTGTGCACCGTAATCTAAAGATAATTCTTAATAGTCAATCATATCTTATAAAGTCTCAAATATCAAATTATGGCAATAACTACATGTATGTACACAAAACCTTCCATGGTCATGAGTGCTTTTAACTTTATTGATATAGATTCAATATGATAGCGTGTCAAATGGATAACACGTCTTATGGAAAGTAATACCTTATGTGCCATCCCCTTTATCAGTCAACATTCTCTTACTTTTACTATCACCGAAATCTATGCCACCAAAGAATATCTTTGTGATCTTAATGAACCCATATATGTTTTATCTTTTTGATTAATATTTCTTTATACGTAACAAGACATATACTCAAGACTAATAATCGGATGCCCTTAGTTTTCACTTAGGATTTATACAATACCTTGAGATTTTCATCAATATGTATTCAACACAATAATAATATATTCTTAAATACTCGATAGAATGCAAAAGTCGGTACATACAAAATGTTACTGGATGTAATAAATATAGATGTAAACTTTATTAGAATAAAAATAAAATCACCTCTCACTAAATAATAACATCCCATGATACTTACTAAGCCTTTGCTGATGACATGTTGTTCAAATATGCAAGAGCATAGGCCTTTAATTAGTGAGTTTACAATCATATCATTTGTAGAGACATGCTTTACTGTAACATCACTATTCCGTAGTATCTCCTTTATGGTCAAAAACTTAGCCACCATATGCTTAGACTCTCTTGAGACCATTGTTATTGTTAATAAATAACATTGTAGAATTATTGTCATAATACAATTGTATGGACCTATCCACAAAATAAAAAATGGCTAATTCTATAATGAAATTTTAGAGTCAAATAACTTAAGCAGTAGTTGAAAAGCATGCTACAAATTTCGCTTGCATAATTGAAGATGATATAGATTTCTATTTCTCGCTCTTCCATGATACTGTACATCCTGCCAACATAAAAATGAATCATGTTGTCGACTTATATCATCTTTTATAGCCAATAAAGTCTGCATTCAAATACCCTACTAACTGTAGGTTTGAAATATATCTATAAATAAGCGTAGTCTCTTGTTCTCAAGTACCTTAAAACCTTTTTAGCAGTAAACAGTGATCATGTCTTGGATTTAACTGATATCTACCTATAAATCTTGTTACAAAAGCAATGTCTGATTAGTGTAAACATGAACATATATGATACTTCAAAGTACATTAGCATAAGGTATATCATTCATTTAGGCTTTCTCAAAATCTAAATAAGGATATTGTGAAAGACTCAATTTGTCATTATGATAGGAGCAATTTCTGACTTATAGTGTTGCATATTGAATCTTTCTAAAATAAAATCAACATATGTCCTCTAAGGCAGACTTATTATACGGCAAGAACGATCCATATAGATCTTAATGCCAAAAACAAAAGATGTCTCACCAAGTTTTTTCATATCAAAATTCTTTGACAACATTTACTTTGTCTCAAGTAGTAATCTAAAATCATTATTTGTAAGCAAGATATCATCAACGTAAAATATGAGAAAAATAATTTTTTTATCCATTAACCTTGTAGAATATACACTGATCTACTTTATTATCAATAAATTCGAAGGAAGAGATAACACTATCAAACTTGAAGTACCATTGTCCAAAAGTTTGCTTGAGGTCATAAGTAGATCTTTTCAATCTACATACAAGCTTATTTCAATCATATGCTGCAAAACCTTCAGGTTGCATCATTTAGACTTCCTTATTAAGGTCTTCATTAAAAAAAAAAAAAACAGTTTTAACATCCATATGGTTAAAATGAGCTACTATTGCTATAATCACTCTAAAAGAATCTTTATAAGAAACTAGAGAAAAAGTTATTTCATAGTCTATTCATTTTCTTTGAGTAAAACCCTTAGTTATCAGTTTGGCTTTAAACTTCTCAATATTTCCTTTGTAATCCCTCTTAATCTTATACACCCATTTGCAACCAATGGACTTGTAATCTTTTAGCAATTCAACAAGTTCTCAAGCATCATTATGTTTCATAAATTGCATTGTCTTTCGTTACATCTAATTACAATTCTGATTTAGGACAAGAAACATCATTTGCATAAGTTACTGGATCAACAACACGGACAATATCGTAGTCATGCTCTCCCAAACAGACTACATAGTCTAATGGTATGGCTGAACGTCTTTCTTTAGTTGATCTCATGAGTGGAGATACTGCAATCTCATTATGAACCCAAGGGGTTTGAAGAGCTTCATCAGGAACTACCTCAACAATAAGATCCTAGGTCATAATAGGCTCAGTTTGTGACGTAAAAGGCTTCACAATCGTATGCATAGGAAGAGACAAAGATCTAGTAATCCTCATCATACTGTTATCTTCACTAGTTCTTGAGCAACTACCATTTTTGGTTACATCAAACTCCAAAAATTTTGATGTCTGCAATTTCACAATTCTTGTACCTTCATTAGAGTTATAAAATCAATAACCCTTTAAATAATCTAGGTAAGATATGAAGTAATACTAAGTAATTTTGGAATCCAACTTACTTAATGTTGGATTATATAACTTAACTTATGATTTAAGTTAGGTTTACATCCAATCCATAATTCAAAATGAGTTAATAGAACTGCTTTGGTAAGAACACAATTTAGAATGTAAAGCGTTGTTTTCAAAACTTCACCTCACAAAAAATCAGGTAAATTTGTTTTGTTAATCATACTCCTCATAATATCCATAAGAATGTGATTACATCTTTCGACCACCCCATTTTGTTCAAGACTCCTAGGTATTTGGTAAATAGACATTTGAGTTATCTAGCATTACCATACCTATCAAAATACTCACCACCATGATCAGATCTAACAATCTTTATGTCTTTTCCCAAGGTTTTGTCTTCTTTATTCCAAAAAATCTTGAATTTGTCAAGAGACTCTAACTTTTCTTTAATTTATTAAAGGTATCCATATTGAGCATAGTTGTTAATAAACATGATCAAGTAAAAATTTCTACACAAGGTTATTGTGTATAGTCTACTAATATCAATGTGAGTAACTTCCAATATATCATAACTTTGAACTACGATTTTCTTCTTTATCTTAGTCATCTTACCTCTACAACAATTTACGCAAGTCTTTAGATCACTTTTAAGAGTAGGTAGGATGTTAGCATTTATTAGCCTTTCTATTTTTCCTTTAGAAATATGACTAAGACGTTTATGCCCTAATACATAAAACTGTTCATTAGGTAGAGGCTTTTTGGAATTTTCAATTGAATAAGCGACATATATGACATTGGGAAATAACCATAATCGGTACAATCAATGTGATAAATTGCAGCACCTAATTTTATTTGAATTAAAAATATATAGAAATACTATTGTTCTTTATTTTAAAAGAGTAGCCATACATATCCAAACAAAGCAATGGAAACTAAGTTCCATATAAAAGAAGGTACGTAAAAGTGTTTCTTAATACCAAACTAAAACAAGAATTTAGAATTAAAATGACATGCCTCACAAACTTGACATCAACTTTAATGTTGTTTCCCACAATGAATTTTGATTTATCTTGATTTGCTTTCCTTCATTTTATGAATCCCTTTAGGCTCACTTTTGATTCTCTTGGACAACCAAGTTTTATATTTATCGTAATGTTTCTTTATATGTCATATTTTCTTATAAAAGTAGTAAAAAACACCAGCCTTCTTAAATGATGCTTTCTTAGGACTAACTAATAGTTCTCAAATTTAATCAAGTGTGCCACTTTGATGATCACAACTCGATTGAATAATCGAAATTCTCTCATACTAGCTATATAAACTTTATTATTATCATACACCATATATATGTGTGTGTGTGTGATTTTAAACTTAATGACAATGGTAATTTATCATTAAAATAATATATTATGCTAATTACATTGCTTTATTCATTGATACATATTAAAATTTGTACATATTATCAATGAATCACACTTTATGTATTATTTATGTGATGGGAATCAGCATCCGCATTTTCAAAATTATAGAGAAACATAGGAAAATATGTGAAAATGCCCTAAAAATACATATATTTAGAGTTTCGTATGTATTTTTACATCCATAAAATCATTAAACATGTAAAATTAATATATTACAATGTAGAGAATCACCACACAAGCACATGGCTGTCAATCATGTGCCAATTGGAGGCTCCATGTGCTCGCACACACCACCTAAGTGCGTGATGCATGGAGCACACACGAGGGCTAGTCTTGGCCTTGTTCTTCGCTCCGACCGGTTCTTGGTTTGATCGTACGATCTGACCGGTTAACTAGTTCGATCAATGGTAAAACTGGTTCGAGCGTGTCGACGGGTCGAATCTCGAGTCGAACATTGAGTCAACTAAGCCAGGTCATCGAATTGAGTTGGGTCACCGGGTCACACATTCGCCAACATTATGATGATGTTAGCCCTAGCGCATGCAATGCATATGTCAGCTTCGCCTGTGCATGAGGGCACATAGGGAGCGTTCGACGCATGCTGCTACCCAACAGCGCATGGCCATGTGTGGAAACACATGTGGCATCCCCCAAATGCACACCACTCACGATTTTACTTGTCTCGATAAGCTCTTTCCATTTATATAATTAAAATCGATTATTACTGCACAAGAAATCACGAAAAAGGGCAAAAACTATACAGTCAAGTTCAAGTCTATGGAGGCTTTGATACCACATGTTGGTCATAAAAGCACAATCCCACGATCTCCATAACTAGAAATAAGAACACATATAATCGAATAGAAATATTAATGTAACTGTTTAGGAATTCATCATTTTTTATGTAGAAAGTGACAATCCAAAGCATATGTGCTTCTCATTTATTGCCATATATATCACTAGCTTAATAAGATGGCCTAACTCCTAGCGTTTAGTAAACACTCATTATGTGAGGATAATTGTATGTGTTAAGATTAGATGAGAGATTTAAACATTATTTATAGAGTTTCCAACCAGATTACTCATTATAGGTTGGTCTCAACTTGGCCACACTAACCAGCCCCATATTATACTAATTAAAAAATTTTCTATTCATCTTATTAGACTAATCTCGTAAAATGGTAAATTATAATATTAATTAATATAACTTACATTAAAAAAAAAAAAAAAACTCTTACATGTAATCCCACCCCATATGCCTCACCTTTTAGTGATCTCGTTTCCAGCTCTAATTCAAGGAACTTATCAAATGTTAGTATCGTCTCAACTTTTAATTCTCCAAGAAAGATATTTTAATTGTCTGATTAGTGATTAGTAAGCCCTTCTCTCTCTCTCTCTCTCTCTCTCTCTCTCTCTCTCTCTCTCTCTCTCTCTCTCTAGCATCTTTCGTTCTCTTCTCTTATTATGGTCCATGGATTGATCCATCAGCACCGAATGGGCTTTGGGAAAGCCTCTATCCAAGCGATAAGTCCCATGCGCCGAATGGCTTTTTGGATGCTCTGAGACGTCCATGGATTGATCATCAGCACCGAATGGGCTTTGGGGAAGCCTTTGTCCAAGCGATAAGTCCAATGCGCCGAAGGGCTTTTTGGATGCTCTGAGACTGGTCGGCTTCACAATCCATATACAACCTATCGATGCATCAGCTTATATAACCAGGCCAAAATGTAGCAAGGCATTCGGCCTAGTAACAAAAACATCACAAGTTTGATGGGCTCTAATTCTTCTGTCCCAAGCAACTAATGGCCTAATTACCTACCTATTACCCTTAATAGGCTACCTATCAAGATTAGCGAATTGTCTTGGAAAATAATAAGGCTTTCTAGATCAAGCAACTTCCTCTTATCGGTCGACTAGTGTCCACATTAGTCTTGATAGAGTACGTGCATGCATCACTCACCATTCTACTTACCGCTGGGAATCCATGGTCGAGCTTAGGAGAAGACGTTCTGTCAATTTAGCGGATTCGTTCTTTCAAACGTAAAGTTGGTCAAAATGCATATCATGAAGGCAATGCAACGCATGTGATTCCGCATTGGCCTTGTGACAAAAGCATAAGATGCCTTTGTGAATCCTAGAGCAAAGCGAAAGCGGTAGGGTCCTAAACGAGTTGCTCGTTACAGAAGTATTATGAAAGTCCAAAATACTCTTGATTAGGTTTCTCAATTTTTTTCTCCTTTGAAATCACATGTTATTGTCCATTTTTGTCTTCATAACGTGTCATTTTTACTTCATTGATCAATTCTCTCCACGCGATTGAGGATTTTTGATATGATACAAACCGGATTTGACCCCTTTTCTTTTTAAGTAAGGTTTGGATTGATGTTTTGAGGTATACTAAAGTTTAATCGAGCGAGTGGTAGGTTCTATACTTGAAAGGCACATATATCATTTTGATAGGGAAATATATGACAAAACACTTTGAAAAAGAGAAAAAGAAAAAAGGCCTCAACGATAATTCCTTGTCATTTCGATGGGTCGCGTCCGTATGAAAGCGAGATTTCCTAGTGTATCTTTTCGACATCTTCTTTAACACAATCCGATCCAACGGACGAAGAAAATACTAACGCAATTGACCGAACGAAGAATGTAATCCAAGCACTTCAGCATGAAAACACAGATTAGATCCAACAACTATCAAGAGATTTAGATATCAGCGCTTGATCTGTAACCCTGAAACCATCAATCAGTAAGAAGGAAATCGAACAGAACTGCCACATGCTACGCACAAAGCCCCACACGTCCGTGCGACTGCACTTTTTTATTATTTATCGACAGTGACCAACGTTCACAAACACGACACGACTGCAATAGGGGAAGAGCCAAAGACACCAGAGCCCTCGGTAGAAGACAAAACACGCTGAAACAAAAGCACACGTTGAATCCGAGTCAGTGACTCAGTGATTCCAATGGGGGGTCACCCACGTCAGGATCGCACTACGGCGCCCACCAACTTATTCAAGCCCAAACGTTACCAAACTATAGAGCCTGGACTTTCGGTCACATCCTTTCCATGCTCTCAAACTTTACATTATTCTTCCACAACTTTATCACACACGTCGATTCTTCCCTCGCCCGCCGAGATACCCATGCTGTGAATGGAACAGTCTGGAAGGAAGGGGCGGGCGGGAAACAAGAGAGCGCTCCTCTCTAGCGCCGGAAGCTCCGAACCGGGCGGGCCGGGTCAGTCTCATCATCGCGGAGCTTGACAACCGTGTAGGTTCCAGCTCCAGCCAGAGCCCCGAGCGTCGGGGCCACCAGGTATATCCACAGGGCTCTGTAATTCCCGGCTGCCACAGCTGGGCCGAGGGTGCGCACCGGGTTCATCGAACCGCCGCTAGATGGCCTGCATGGAAGGAATGCAATGATAATTAAGTGGCTGGATACCGTAATGACGATTTAGAGGTTCAGATCTCGGTTGTTGATAAATTGCATTTATTCTATTACTCGGTTGTCAATCGAGCGGATCCCACAACTGTTCAGTATAGCGACACCACTTGTCAAATAATTAAACCCCAACAAGCATTTAAAAAAGCAAAGGAATGCTAAAGAATTATTACATCTCTGTCCGAGAGAATCTTTAATAATGCCAGTTGAAGATGCAGACCAGTTGGACTGACAGCACAAAGGATCACCTTCTTTTCACTGAAACGGGTGATGTAAGAACGAGGCGTGACCGACCAAACCTTACTTGGTTGTAAGTAGATTTTGACTCAATGGAACGCACGCTCTTGGGTGGCTCTTGTCATTTTTAATAAGTCCAAATTCCTTTCATTTCGACTTTGCCACCGTCCAGACAACGAAACGAAACAAGCACAACGTACCATTAATTGTGTGCGTGCATATACAGATATATAAATATCCGTATATTCTCATGCAACTAGGGTTTAGAAAAACATAAAGGGAGCAATCCCTCGTCTCTAGGTAGAATCATGTGGAGGAAACAGATGGAGTCGAGCTAGTTAGCTGTTCTTTCATTTGGGTTCGTTCCGTTTGTCTCGGAATCGTTTTAAGGATCAAAAAGTTTGTAGACAAATGCATACAAGATCAAACCAATCACAACATAAGAAAGAAGGCATGAATGAGAAGAGTGCAAAGATTACATACCCTGCAACAAGAATGTTGAGCATAACCGTGGCTCCAACAGCTATTCCTGCCAACTCTCCAACCTATTACACAAAACCGCAAGAAGATTAACATTAGGCATATTAATATTTGCTATAGATAGTAATATAACAGGCTCTTATCCGGTGTTGAATATGTCTGCCACTATGTAAATGCCCACTTAAGATAAGCCATATTATTTGCAACTTAAATAGATTTTCGTATATGCACCTAGCACTCCTTAGCCCAAAAATACAGTAGCCCTAAGACAATTTTCCTCCATTTCAAGAATTGAAGACACGTATACATACCGCGCGAGTGTCGGTGGCGACGGCAGTGACGACGAACAAGAGGTTGAAAGTGATAAGAAACTCGAGTGCGAAGGCCTGGCCATGGCTGACAGTAGGAAGAGTGACACCACCCGACATGTAAGGGTGGAAGACGCCCTTGAGAGCAAATGAAGCGCAGATTGAGGCCGAGACCTGGGCGGCGATGTAGGCGGGGACCTGGGTCCAGGGGAAGTGGCGGAGGGCTGCGAAGGCAATGGTGAGGGAGGGGTTCAGGTGAGCTCCCGAAATGTGGCCAGTCGACAGGATGATGATCATCACTGCAAGCCCCGCGCACGCCGCATTGCCGATCAGTGTCTCCGAGTTGGTGTACTTCTGGTTCACAATTGGTCCCGCGGTTGCTGCGAATATCAGGATAAAGGTCCCCACAAATTCAGCTCCAAGCTGCATCAGCAATGCACACTTATGAGCTTTTTTTATCTATTAATGATCAAAGCAAATTAGAGATCCCGATGATAGTGGAATTGCACAGTTCAATCCGTCATACGGAATAAGAGCAAGAACTCACAAAATGGAACCATCATCACAGCACAGTGAATGAGAGTAAGACCTCCCATTCTTTGCGGACAACCAGAATTGGAGAAAAAAGCAAAAGGCGAAAAGGAAACGAAAGCTGTTCATCTAACTCGAAACATGAAAAGAATTAATAACTTTATACGAGTGAATTGACATCGAGCACTTTAGATATAGATATGATGTGACGGTCCAAAGATCCAAAATCTTCCAATGAAATTGATTTTCGAGAATCCAAACCCCTGTAATAGAGTTGACCCAGTCAGTGGGTGATGACGTGTGAGCCCCAATGCATGAATAGCAACAGTGTTTGACATGGTGAAAAGGCCGGTGGGACAGCAATTTAATACCAAATCATTGACGCAAAGAATCACCAATAATTTTAGGAAAATAGGTCTCCATAACTTTCGTTTACAAATATTCTACCATTCGATAAACCGTCCGTAATTCCATTTCCTACCAATAGCAACGTTTCTATTCACGTTGCGCATGCGTGAGCAAAAATGTCGATTAAGATGGCCTCAATTTAGAAAAGTTAAATTGGCATTCTCATTATTCCAATGACAACTCATTGATAAAGGTGTCTCGAGAACAAAATAATTAAAACTTGAAAGGAAAGAAGATGATAAAGACTTAGCATTAATTCGTCCTACGTGCACCAAAGTGGTTTCACAAATCACGCACGAGATCCACCAGGTCAAGATGTCTACGTCTATTGATGCATGTATACTGAGTATATACGCATACAAATGCAAGTTACTACTTGATGAGGCAGTTTCATTTGATTATATACCATTTAGTAGCCCATAGATTAGGTCTACTTGAGAATAATTGGAGTGGGTGTGTGTGGTCTTTGATATAATATAGTAAACTTCGAGCTCTTACACTACGCCAACACATAAGTATAGCTAAACTGAGTACGTCGAAACTAAGCAAGATGTCATGTACTCTATCATTTATGAATTTGTTTCAATATATTTATGAAGCAAACTAAGTACATCCAAAATGCGTCTGCTCCACCATTGGTCAGTGTAGCAATTTTAGCGTTTGGTGTCTTGTGAGCAAAGATAGGCACAAGCAAGCCATGCCCCACCAGCAGTTGATGAAATAACGATTGCTCACTTATCTCTCCCAATATTTTAATATGGTTCTTCTACTTTGATATGCCAGGAAACCCACCAAATCGAAACTATAGTCTGACCAAATTATTCACTAAACTAATAAAAAGAATCGAGATTTAATCAGCTAGGAGTCGCCGTTATACAGCCCTGCGTCAGCTCTAACCTAATGCCATGTACTTTATGCATATTTTTTTTTTCTCCCTGACTGTCCTAATTAAATCATTCAGCATCTAGTTTGACCTTTCTCATTATTTAATGCTGTAACTTAATTTGATTTGTGTATCCAGACGACCCCACCCATGCTTGTCTGTCCAATGAGGGATCGCTTTCATACCAATTATACGATAATATATATTTATGCAAATCAAAAATACCCAACGACTTCCACACAATTTAAAAGAGGTGTATAAAGAGAACAACGTTAATTGCTCTGAGGAAATCATGAAAAAGCGAATATAGATGCACGCTATCGGAAAGTCAAAATACGTCTTTCGGACTCCTTTTTGCTTCTTTTTCACTGTTTATTTGTAGATCTCTTTTTAGTGCGAAATCCATTAAATTGTGCGAGGTACTTAAGCAAACTAAATTAAGTCAATTGCTCCATCACATCATAAATTATCTTTTTCTTTATCACTCATGGGGTACCAAGGACAGAATTTCTCAAAACAAGAAGAACGCTTCGGACAACAAGACAAAGGTTCCACATTTTGTCAGAAAGAGCAGTTTCACTTTGTGTCTTCCCCTTCGTGAAAGTCAAAAGTACAGAAAAAAAAAGGAAGTACCCAATAATGCATTTTTTCCGGAGAGCACGACTCCCATGATTCAGAAAACACCTCCGCGTGTGGAGAAAACGATCTATGTGGGTGCGGACGATTTTCACAGCATTCAACATTGACAAATCGTGTCAATTTAACTACTCGAGATCGCGGCACGTTAGTCTCATGACGAGCTAATGATCAAATTGTGACGTAATTTATGCTAAAAGAGAACAACTCGCGTCGTTCCTCAAGAGAGAGAGAGTAAATGAGTCGAGCGAACTAAGAGACAAAGCCTTAAAGAATAGAAGAAGTCCTTGTCTAGAATCGTCCATTACGGATCGGGTGAAGTGGGTGGAAAGAGGGGTGATTATCCGATGCATGGTGAATCGGAGAGTGCTAAGAATCGCCAGCAATTCAACTCCAAACCTCAATCAGCACACAAAGCAATGATCATAAATCACAGAAGAGAGAGAGAGAGAGAGAGAGAGAGAGAGAGGGAGAGTTACCTTGCGGGTGAGGGAGATGTCAGGAGCGGGGAAATCGGTGAAGCACGAGTGGGGCTCGCCCCATGTGGGAGCGGTCACCGGGAGGCACTTGCACCGCGGCATTGACTTCCTGTCGTACGACAGCGAGTCCACCCTCATCCCCGGGAACAGCGGCGCCGGCGTCCCCGGTGTCGGCGGCGCTGATGCTGCAGTTGGCGATTCTGCCATTTCTTTGCGCTCTTTTTTTTTTTTTTTTGGTTTTTCCTTTTTCTGAGAACTTCCCTAAATTACCCGGCTAAAGATAGGAAAAGTAAGATAATTTTTTTTGGTTTTTTTTTTCTTTTTTGGTGGGGGTTTGGGGGAGGATAAGCTTGGAGCAAGATAGAGAGAGACAGAGGCGACTGTTACATGATTCGCAGGCTTTTATGATGTTGTCCTCACACTTTCGTCTCGATCTTTGCCAGGATTCTCACGACACTAAAATGGTAGACACCAAGACTATGCACAGATCATGAGTAGGGTAATGATATTTTTTTTTGTTTTTTTTTTTTTGGGGGTTCCTGGAGTGAGAGGTGAAAAGGGCTGATATTACATGCTGTGCAGGTTTTTTCTAAATGTGTCTCTAAGGAATAATTGGAGAAACGAAACGAGCCACTTTAAACTATGAACAAATAGATAGATGGCTCCCCTGTAGCATGAACAGGAAGTGCTGAAACTCTTTTTTTTGGATTTTTTTTAAAAAAAAAAGATTTGGGTTGGAGAACTCTGGGGAAGATGGACGAACTCTTACATGATCTGGAGGCTTTTATGGAGTTGAGCTCAAGGAACTGAGGAAACCGTCGGACCCAGCTTCGACAGGATGGGACTAAGTACGAGGGCTTAGAGATCTTATGGCAAAGAAGAAAGGCGAGGGAGATGGTGTTCCTGGAGACAGAAAATGGGGGAGACAATATAATAGGAGCTGAAAGAGTCTGTACCAGAGAGAGAGAGAGAGAGATGAGTTCAGTTTGTGCATAAATGCATGTATATATAACACAACGAGGAGAGGCAAATGAACATGAGCGACCCGGTATGATAAAAGCGAAAAAGTCAATGCGCCATTCCCATCATCGTCACAGCTAATTTAACCTCGCGTTTCGTTGCTCGAGCGACAAGGAAAAACAACATTCGGTTCTCACGGTCGTCTCTCCACCGTCGGATACAAGGGGAGCATCCAAAGATCGTCCAATCCACGAGCTCTCTGCCAAATCAGTGAGGCGTCTGGGGTGGCTCGGGCTGTGATGCGCCCGCTTTCCTTTTTCTTTAATAATCCCACCTCCCACCCAATAATGTAATCAACAAGCATACGCTTCCATGACCTTTATGAAACCCTATAATAATGAATTATTTTCAGGGAGCTTCCTACTGATGTATCTGGTCGGCATTTCTTTAAAATACGGCTACGCCCCTCCTCATTGCATGCCCTTGGCTCCCCCAATATATAATCATTTTTGACGGGATAATTCCTAATTTAGCAAAAATTACAGCCTCACAAGAACGCTACTACGTAAGGTTCTTCTATATTTACATGTTCCTTTTCACTTTTATATTTCTCCACTGATGTTTTTATTTTATTGCCTTCTCGTATTATTCATCGAACCTTCCTTAAGCTGACCTGGCAGGTGAGTTTAAAAACGAAAAAACATCGAGAGGAAGAAAGACCTCATGAGGTTTGTCAAAAATTAATTAAACAAGTCAGAGTCATCTTAATCATTTGATTCTGATTAAGAAATCTGTCCCTAAGAGCCTTTGATGTTGAAATTGAACCTAGGATGGTGTTAAAATTGCATGGCAGGTTCCGAATTTTGTAAATTCACCGGCCTAAAACCTCAGCAAGCCTAGATGCCACTGAAAAAGATAATGAACTCTAACCAACTTTTCGCAATAAGTGGTGATTAAGGGCTTATTTGGTTTGGTTTTGGGCAAATGACATTGGAAAAATACAAATATCTTTGAGCTAAAAGGGTTTGTAAAAATACAAATAGCATTTGGTAAATTGTAGTTTTAAAGTGCATTATAAAACGACTTTAGCTTAAATATCGTTTGGTAAAAATTATATTTTGTAAAGGATTTTTCCTAAGTTTTATATATATAAAAAGTTTTTATTTTATTTTTTTACTGTAGCCACCGGCGGCCAATGTCAGGCGGCCAAATCTGCCGTCGGATAGACTCACCTGAGGTTGCTAGACCTCAAGCGACGCTTGGGATCACAACCCAAGTGGTTGTTTGGGTCGGCGACCTTAGGCAATGATCGCTTGGGTTCGCGCAACCTAGGCGACGATCGCTTGTTGCTGACGAACCTCAAGCGACACTTGGGGTTCGCGACCCAGGCCGCTGTCACCTGGGTTGCGAACCCTAGGTGCCATCACCTAGGTCGTGTGGCTGTTGCTTGGGTCGTGCAACCTAGGTGTCGCCTAAGGTCCGACAACCTCAAGCCTCCGTCGCCTAGGTTGCGCAAACCCAGGCGACCACTACCTGAGGTCACCAGACCTCAGGTGATGCCTAGGTCACGTGACACAGTCGCCTGAGGTCACATGACCTTAGGGGACGGTTGTTGTTGCAACTCAGGCGATGGTCGTCGGCATGAGCAACTCCTTGGCTGACGATCGTTGACCTCCATTCGTTTCTCTGAAGAAGATGAACAGTGCTATGAGACTTGCATTTCGAATCTACAACTTTCCAAAATACCTCAAGAGCTATATTAGGCTAAATGCTCTTAAAGTTATTTGAAGATACAATTGCATCTTACTAAAGTTGTCCAAAAAATTGAACCAAACGTGTTTGCATTTGGCCAAACCCCTTTAGAGCCCAAAAGCCCCTTCCAAATGCTGAACCAAACGGGGCCTAAATGCTACTTCATTCCAAAATATATGGTTGTGGATTGTCGACTGTGAATCTTTATTTTCTGATCAAACATTGGAACCAATTTACTATTCTATCGACTAAGTTACAAATTCAACCTTGGAAGAAGCACGCATGCATGTTAAAGAGTGTGGGCATATTAAAGTCCTTAGACTTTTCTTTTTGTAGCCATTGAAAGGAAAACGATTCTAATTCGTTCATACGTATTTTCTGGAAAAATAAGCGTCAAAAGGAGATTCTATCTTGCGTGCAATCATAGAGCCCCTAGGATAAGTTCAAGGGCACACGAGAGCCTATAATGTCGATTCCCTAATATTCTTTCAGAAATCTGCCCTCGCAAAATACAAGATAGCTAGGGCCCAAGTGTTCTTTCCCTAAAGTTACCTACATAAAGAACTAGTAAACATGTTTTTTTTTTTTTTTTTTTCACATTGTGATTTTGTTTCCTAACAACTAATTATGTTTTGAAAATGTCTTTTCACGAGATATTAAAGCGCATGCCACAAGTTTGAATCTCTAAACTCTCTTATATTCTATAAGTTACTCTTACTAGTCCATCTGTTATTTTATAACAAGGGATATTCAAGCGACTATAGACATATCTCCATGTTCATGTGCGCCAAGTGAGGTTGCACTAATAAGTGGAAAGCGTGACATCTAGTTAACATTAAATATGAGGGGGAAGCTATGATTTGAACGTAGGATGTGTTGCATCTTCCCATGTGCTGAGCTATTGAATGAACCCTTTGAAGGTTTAGTCTGTCCATTTTCCTACATTCAGTTGTCTGTCTCATGTCACTCGTCCATATTTTGCGTGCAAGTGGAAGGTTCGCTTACATGTGAGAAGACGGTTATATTTTTCTCCATCCCCGTTTTCCTTCGATTATGCACTTGCGTGATAGTTACAAATAATGGACATTACCGACATGCTATCTTAACTAAATATCAAATGTGTGTGATCTCCATGTCTGTAACTCACAAACCAAAAGATTGGTCGAAAGTTACTTCCATTGAGTGATGGAGGAAAGCTCGTGAGAAATATGCTAGCTATAAAAAATTTTCAAAAAAAAAAAAAAAACAAATTTTCTACCATTACCTTTGTTTATTCCAATAGTTCGATTTGTTTTGCTTTCTTGGATAAACATTCTCTCGAAACACAGCCTAATTTGGTCATAGGAGTCGGTCCATCTTTTTGTTCCTAGTTAAGAAAATAAAGGGAGAAAAAGTAAAAAGGAATCAAGGAGGTTAGTGAGTGGGGTTCATGCAATTGTTAGACGTGTCTAATTGTTGATCATTGAGAATCGAAAGAACATTATACACATCTAACAAATGCATAAACCCCACTACCTAATCTCCTTGATTCCCTTTACCTTTTGTCCCCTTTCTTTTCATTAGTTTAGAACGGGGGACATAATTAGCAAAGAGTGGCTATAACTAGCGTAAGGCCCCGCTCTCTCGCTGGCTATACCTTCCCCATGCTTTAGAAAGAGAGAAAAATCATTGATCCTCCAAGAAAAATTAATGATGTTAATTGTATATATGGACAACAACCCCCCACACTTGCTAGAGAATTAGATACTTCTTAGGGTTTTTTTTTTTTTTTTCATTAAGGTTGTTCTCTAACTCCAAGCTGATCAGGGGCAGTTAATCGGCCCTTTGATTTCGTTATAATTCGTTGGCAATGCACATCCATCTTGTGGTTGTACATTAATCTAACGTTATCAATTTATTGCATAATGAAAAACTCAAGGAATATGCCTGGTTAGAAAAGGATAATCGATTTTAAGAAAATGGTTTGGAGGGCTTTAGTTGAACGAGGGCCCGGCTGAAAGCACGATTTATTCAATGGTGAATATGAAAGGTATATTTGGGCTAAGATCCTCGCTCTACGATAATCTTGATGTCGAAAGATTCTGCTCTCCTGCCAAATAATGCAGTGTGGAAACTTGTAAAAAAGTATAAATCATGTCAGGCTTCAGTATTTTTTGAAAATGATGGATAACTTGTATAGCTAGGGGTAGCTGAATCTTACCCCAAATTTACTATCAGAATATCATCACATTCTATACAAATTTACACAAAGGTAACAATGGCACGCTGCAGTTGGTAATGACAGGACAGTGATTGCTTGGGAAGAAGAAGGGAAAATAGGGAAAAAGGAACGAGAAAGAAGAATGTAAAGAAAAAAAAAATGAAGACATTTCAGATACAATTATATAAAGTTGGCTGACGTGTCATCCGTCTAAGAGTGTTAAACTTTCGAAGGGTCAATTTACTCTCTAATTTACAAAATCCCATTTTTTTTTAAAATAGAGTTTTGGAAATATATGGATCAGGGGTTGAATCATGATCAAGTTACATTAAATTAGCATATAGCATAATTGACAGTTTTGAACTTATCAATATACCCCTTCCTCATCTCCTTAGTTAGACCTATTTATATTTTTCGGATAAGTACACTAAAAAATCTAAATCATGTCGTGAAGTTTTAAATTTGCCACATATTATAGAAATAATAATTAAAAAAAAATTCATGTCGGCATTTTCGTTTGCTAAATTGGACAGAGTTAACAAAATGACTTTATTGCACAATTGACAAATATTAGAACTTAATTGCACTTGTTGAAATTTTTATAACTCAATTGCACTATCGTAATCAGTTTTAGGTTTTTTCAGTCCACTTATCCCTATTTTATTAGAAGTATATATGGTGGATTCCATCTTGTGTCACGAACGGGAGAACGTTGTAACAAGATAGACATGAATTACACGTGATACAAAAAATAAAGTGAATCACAAATAACTAAAATATGACAACAAAAACAACATATTTAAACTAATAAATGGAATGAGACCATATGAAAGTCAAGATGCATCATAGCTATGTACTTAAAGTAATGTGTGATATAATTTAACAGATGCCGCTTTAATTGTTAGTAGGTTGGATGAATGGGACAATTAATCGATCCTCGTTTCCAAGGAAATCTTTTCTTAGAAGATAAAAGTTTCGCAAACATGTGGCGTTAATTATTATACATGTCTATTTTAGTTCGTCGGATATTATGCCTGGGTCATTAACGGGGAAAAAGAACACAATAGGAGATAAGGTTACTACGAAATATTACGATTTAGAATATGATATCATGTTTCCATCATAACACTATTATTGCACGTTTGTTAATAATGCATCTTAGATTCGCTTATCCTCCACTTGTTGCCGCCCTATTTTGGCGGAACTTTGCTGTCTATAAAATTCCAATTGCATAGGTACTCACGGGCCAGTAACTTGTCACATTTTTATGGGAAGAACATCGACATTTTAGCCATATTTAGGAATTCCTTTTTACTTCAAAATAATCATACTAGAATTTTTCTGTCTTGAACGATAGGTAATCTTTTTCGAGCATCTGACTTATTCGGACGAGTGTGATGGGTCCCATCTCATGCCTACTAAAGAGCTTCTGAAGTATATTTATTCTTGGGCACGCACACCAATAAACATAACAATGATTTTTTTTTTTGACAAGAAACATAACAATGATTCGACTTCATAAATTTCGAGCGACCGAGAGGAATTTAATTTGCCACTTTAGCAACTCCTTCGGTTAATTTATATTTCCACATTTGACACTTTGGCCATACTTCTAAATTCCATTCATTATTAATTTTTTTTGGGATATGTTCAGCAGAAGTCCTATAACTTGCGAAGAAAGTGCAATTGAGTCCTAAAACTTACAAAAAGTGCAATCAAATCCTAAAACTTGTCAAATTGGTTCAATTCAGTCCTAAAATTAACGCCGTCAAAAAAGTTAACGGAATTGCTGACGTGGCGCTGACATAATATTTTAAATGAATTTTTTTATTATATATATGACTTTTTAAAATTATTTTTATTCAAAATCTTTAAAAATAAGATAAAAATTAAAAAGGAAAGCTAAATTTATTTTAAAAAAAAACTATTAAAAATAAAAATAAAAAAGGCTGGTGGAGCTTCCGCGGCCGCCCTCGCCGGAGGGGCCGGCGACGGCCGCCGGAGGGGACGGCGATGGTCGCCGGCCCTGGGCGGGGTGGCCGGCCCTCGCTCAGGCGAGGTCTCGTCGGCCCCAGGTGAGGGCCAGCCACCCCCGCCAGGTCGGGCGAGGTCTCGTCGGCCCCAGGTGAGGGCCGGCCACCCCCGCCAGGTCGGGCGAGGACGCCCAGATCTGGGCACGCCACCCCTCGCGAGGGCTGGCCAAGCCTCGTGGGGGGCCGGCGACCATCGGCCTGGGGTCGGCGATGCTCGCCCAGATCTGGGCGAGCAGGCGTCGTCCGACAAGGCCCTGTCGGACGGGTCCGAGGGGGAGGAGCAGCCGCAGCTCGACGAGCCGGCCAACGAGGAGGACGAGGAGGAGCTCGAGGCCGTCGCCCGCTCCACCAGCTCCGCCGACGAGGACGACGCCGCCCCCACCGCCGACGACGACGAGAATGGCGAGGCCGAGGAGGAGGAGGACCATGAGATTCGGTTGCTTGGCGCCCAAATCTGGGCGAGCATCGCCGACCCCAGGCGAGGGCCGGCGAGGCCTCACCCAGGGCGGGCGATGGTCGCCGGCCCCCGCGAGGGCCGGCGAGACCTCACCCGCGGCGTGCCCAGATCTGGGCGTCATTGCCCGATGACGCCCAGATCTGGGCATGCCGCGGGCGAGGTCTCGCCGGCCCTCGCGGGGGCCGGCGACCATCGCCCGCCCTGGGCGAAGACCGGCCACCCGCCCAGGGCCGGCGACCGTCACCAGCCCGTCCGGCGGCCGTTGCCGGCCCCTCCGGCGATGGGTGGCGGCAAAAGCTCCACCTGCAGCGTTTTTTGTTTTTATTTTTAATAGTTTTGTTTTTTAAAATAAATTTAGCTTTTCCTTTTTAATTTTTTATCTTATTTTTAAAGATTTTGAATAAAAATAATTTTAAAAATCCATATATATAATAAAAAATTCATTTAAAATATTATGTCAACGCCACGTCAGCAATTCTGTTAACTTTTTTAACGACGTTAACTTTAGGACTAAATTGAACCAACTTAACAAGTTTTAGGACTTGATTGCATTTTTTATAAGTTTTAGGACTCAATTGCACTTTCTTCACAAGTTATAGGACTTCTGCTGAACATATCCCATTTTTTTTTTCTACTAATGGGTTGTCAAGGATGTTGAGAGAGTCTGATTTATTGTGGTGTGTTACAATCTTGTTTCATGTACACTAAGATTTATCAGATTGATAGATTTGTGTTTCCAAAGACATTACTAAAAAAATTGTGTAGATATAGTGACGTGATCTCAATCCAATAACTAAAATTCACATGCCATATTAGTAATTAGTTTTTTTCAGCAACTCTCTTATTAATCATACATGATATGTCCTTGACATAGTTGCAATTGTGTTGTGACGTGCCTTTGTAGTGTTGTAAATAGGAGCAAATGGTTCTCCGGTGGATCAGTTACCAGTTTAAGACCGACCATGTAACCCCGATTCCACATGATTGGAATCATGAATCATGCCAGTCAGTTCTGTAATTGCTAGTTTTTTGTTCTACCCAGGAACTAGGTCATTCTCATAAAAGTTGCACCATGTTATTACAAAAGCATTTTTCAGTCAAGTGTTCATGTGTTTGTTTGATCGTATTGACAATCATGGTTCAAGTCTTGATGGTTGCAAAAGTATATTTTTCCAAAAGGAGCTTCAAAACAGTTTAAAGCTAGTTCAACTTGAGAACCAACCTGGTTGGACTGATTCTTGTGTGGAAGTGAAAGTTTTGTCGGGAATGAAACCGATTCTCCACAAAACCAGCTTAGAACTAAATTGACCAAGTCAGTTATGGCCATTACCCAAGTTGAACTAGACTTAATGCTCACCCCCATTTTTTTAAGTCGTATGAGTTTGACTTCAACACGTTAGAGCTAGATGTGATAATATTCTAAAAGCTGCCGCTATTTTAAAGGTATTACAATTAGGGATAATTCGCCGGATACCTTATAAAAACTTCGAACCACAAGTAAATATTCAGCAGTTTGTTCTCACAATGTCATTAGCTAATGTGGTGAGCATTTTTTTTACTCATATACGCTAGTGTGAAATTAAATACAAAAATTAAAAACTTCATTCTCTCTCTTCTTCCACCATGACAGCCACTGCCCGACCGCCCTAGGGCGATCATCGCCAGCGCTCAGCCGCTTCAACCTCCATCCTCGTGCTCTCTGCGTCATCGTGGCCGTCGAACCCAATGGCGAGTTCATTGTCGTAGATTTGCTCTGTTTGACCAAATCTGGAACCATGGCGATGGCGGGAAGACAGAGGCGACCAAATCTAAATAGTAATAATGTTGGTCCATGGCTGGCGAGGCGGCTCGTCCATGGCCACTACGAGCAGAATTGGCCGTTGCGACAATACGAGCGCAGAAACAAAAATTCAGGAAGATGAATTGTGGAAGACTAAGTTGAAGACGAACGGTGCACATAGGAAGGAGAAGTCAAAGACGAATCGAGGAAGACGAAGCTAAAGACCAAATATGAAGCCATGCTGATGGTGGGAAGAAGAAGTGACCAGATCTAGTCGATGGCTGAAGACCAATGGACCATTCTGTCAAGGCTCACGGCCACAGTTGAGCTATAAATTGGGAAGTTCGCAGTCTTTGTGCTCATCTCCGTCAAGGGGATTTGTCACGGCTCCACAATCCGTCGCGGCCAAGACTCTAGATGGGGATGCGACCATGGCTGCGGACCTAGTTTAGAGGAAGACAAAGGCGACCACAAAGATGACGGGGGGAGTGGCTCAATGTGAACGCCTAGTAGTGTTGGCCTAGACACGGTGCCAATCGCAGCAGGGAGGCGCGGAAGTCAAGCTCAGAGGTGGCATGTAAGGAGGGGAAGAGAGAGAAATTAACTGATTTGAGTAGATTTTTTTTTAGTCATTTGATTTCATGTGAATAATTATGTGTCAAACTGTAATTGGAATGGAGCACACAAATGATCGCCATATCAATTGATGATGTGACAATAACAAACCATTAAATAATTTCTTATAAAACACAATTTCCAACTATAGTTTCTTATATTAGTGGGTTGTACCGTGAGTCGTCGATCCGACTTTCGTAAATTTAGTACCACTATTATAGTTCATGTATTTGCAATTATAACCTCCCCAATTTGGAAGAATGTCCAGGGACAAAAAGTTTATAGTGTCAGAGTACTTGTTCGGCCGACATTCCACATCTTTGTGCACCGTGAGCATAATTAACGGGAACACCAATTAATTAAGAGTGCTTGTTCCTAAAAAAAGAAAAAAAAAGAAATTAAACTAAAATTTAGTATGAGATTATGATGCTCTAGTTGTTTAGTTCAGTGTACTTTGGCACGCGAGCCTAAGTATAATAAGTGCGGTTCACTGGTCAAAAAGGAAAATCTTGAAAGTTCATCGATAAATCCTTTGACAACTCCATTTCATCGTTTGGGCTTCTCTGTGTAGGAATACGACAAGGGATCGAATTTGTCGAGCATGCAAAAGGACGGGAAGAGATGTTGGTAATATATAATCAATCCTTTTGTAATTAATCGATAGATCCTTTGACAACGTCATTTCATCGATTGGGCTCCTCTCTCCAATAAACTTGCTTTCCCGTATCCTTACTTTCGTAAATAATCACTTATAAAAGCATCTCTAGAAAAATATATATATATATATATATATTTTGCCAAAGTAATATCAACATTCGAGGAGATTGACATTAGACGCAAGAGGGCTGTCATGTTACTGCAATAAACGGTGGACACCTGCTACGAAATTCTTAAGGAATCAAATTTAAAAAGGAAAATAATCCCGACCCTGTTTAAGCTGCTGCTGTGCTTAGCTTTTTCCATAACCTTTTGTCACTGTTGTAAATTTTCCACGTGTAGCACCTAACTTCCATGTCATAATTGTGCTATGATTTATATGGTAAATAGATCTAAACCTAGAGAGATACGAGAGGATTTTGAATCCTCACACGTTAGTTAGCTCATCGTACCATTTTGATGGGGTTAAGAACCCCCAGGTGATAACATCAGTTGGTAAACTTGACACACACACTTCACTACCCTAATTAGCCTCCTCTTTTTGGAATCGATGAGCTGTTGGGATAACAGAAAATCGTCAAAAGGAAGAAAAGAAACATCAGTGACAGAAAAATCGCCAAAGCGAATGCCATCTTACATGATTAGTGATGACCTCCCTGTTGCAATTTTCAAAAGCTAAGGCTTGAGTGTTCTCAAAGAAACCAAGCGATGGTGACGCCAAAGAAGGAGAACCTGAGCATACGGAGCTGCACGTTCCGAGATTGGGTTCCTTATTTGTTTAAGCAGACGAATTGCGAATTCCGAGACGTGGTAGTTCGTGATTATTTTTTTCATTTTTATACGCTTGGGTGGTCTTCCTTCAAACCCATGTAGCTGGAAGATGATGGTACTATGATAGGATGCTCTGAATCATCTCTCTTTTCAGTTCATTTTCTTCAAAATAATTCTCATATGTATTCTTGAGTTGACTACCCAAATTCTCAATATATATGTGTGTGTGTGTGTGTGTGTGTGTGTGTGTGTGTGTGTGTGTGACCAAAAAGGGGCGAAAGAGCCAGTGAATGATGAGCACTACATTCATTCATTCTCTGCATTAATACTTTATGGGATGTGCGTGATGCCTGAGATCAGGGTTGGTGAAATTTCCTTTTCTATTATTCATATGAAGGAAAGAGTTGGGGGGGCATAGTAGATGCATTAGTTTGGCACATTTCACACACATAATTATGATGTCTCCTTTCACTATTCTTGTCCCGGATTACAGACCACTAACTTTCGTGTTTTCATGAATAGCTCATTTGCATTTATTAACAAGGCAACCTATGTTTTCTTTGCAAAAGTGCTTGACCAAATGCCTTACTTAATTAAGGCAAAAAAAAAAAAAAAAAAAAGCACTATATTGAAACAAATGGGAGGGCATGACTATAACCTTGACTCTGTGACATTGTGCTCGTTAGTTAGATTCTAATTCCTTGCCCCCATTAGATAATCCAACTTATATTCCTCCATTAGACAAAGGGCACTTTATTATATTCCAAACATTGCAAGATTAGCCAAGCATAATGACAGTGGAATACTTGGTCACCAAGTCCAAATACACAAACCCCTTTCTTGATTAGAGAGACTAAGTCATTGTTAACAGATAAATCTTCTTTTAATGTTCTTCCTTTTTCTTTTTCTTTCCTTTTTGCCTTATCTTCTTTAGTGGTTGCTAGGGTTTAAGCTCGTGCTAGTGTTCACTCTTTTCTGGCGAATGTCGAGTGCCTGTTTACTTGGGGGGATCAAATAGGTATATTTGGTGAGGTGCATCGGTGCAGGCAGATGTCCATTCACTCAACAATGATTTTGCCAAAATTATAGCACATTACGAAGCACCCGAATGGAAGTTTTTCTCGATTGAAATTAGAAACAGACAATTCGTGGCACAAGCACTAGAAGACAAGACTTTAGTGGAGATGATCTCTCTTTATATGGGAGACTACAATGATGGCAGTCCTTTTTTTTCTTTTTCTTTTTTTAATATAGTGATGGAAGTTGAACATTTTCTAGAGTGTAGTAAAAGTCTGGAACTCTCCTTTCCCGAATTCTCGTCCCCCACCGCTATAAATATGCATAATATGACAAAACCCATCCAAACCCAATAAAGCAACTCGCAAAATCAAAGGAATGTCGTCCTGATGGGTGTGGAATCCACACATATTCTTCAACTTAATCTCCACTTAATTAGAAAAAGGATAAAGCAATGAGCTCCACGCCATAATTTCGTCCCATGAATCATAGATGACATTTGATGTGTGCGCGAGGAAGTGCAAAGTGCGCCTTTTCCTTGTGCTGATGAAGAGTCATGATTGCATGTGAGGAAAAAAGAAGATACAGTGGTTTGACTATCACAGACACACATTCTCTCTCTCTCACTCTCTTAGAGAATTTGTGGCATGAACCGAACGAGGGACATCAAGCTCCTATTAAGCCAAGACCAGAAAAGATGCTGCCAAATGATTTCAATAGACAAAGGTAACATCAATCCATTCTATTGTGTGCAGCCCCTTCTTTTCCTCACCTCCATTCTTTTTGAGAAAGAGTGGAGTGAGAGAGGGCCCAGCCAAAACTTTATTTGACGCAAATGCCAGGCTTGCCAAGAGACACACAACGAAGACAGCAATCACCCAGTAACACCCCAGAAGCTTCTTGCCTTGCATCTGATCCAGACAGTGAAGCGAGGCGAAATGATTTGTTTATTTGTGGTTGAGAGCTTTTGAAGAGATGTCAGTCGGAGCAAAAAGAATAGATCGAGCGGGGTTCTCTTTGATTGATTAAATCTCTTTTCAAAAGACTAAAGACACTTTCATAGACTAGTCTTTGAGTAGGAAATAAGATTACTGAAGATTGTTGGGTCCTTGATGAGGTAGCCCTTTCTAATTTCTCTTTTCCCTCCCCTTTTCTTGGATCATTGATTGACGGAACACATTCAAACACGATTCGTATTCAGGCGCATCAAGTTGAGATGGGCCTGTTAATTCGTTTCATTAATATATCAACCCATTAATGTTAAATAAAGAAGCATGTTGCGTACGGATTCACCTTTTCGATACTTTTGAGCACGCTAAGGTGTGCTTTATCAGTGGATCGGTTTTACACTTGTGCTAATATAATACTCGCTCGTATAAGCTTGTGTTAATATAAGACTTACAAATATGTCATACCATCCTATTAATTCGACACGTTATGTTTGAGTTTCAAGAGTAATAAGTTGTCGTGTTCAATTAGACAAATTGTTGTGATTTCCATAATATGGCACGGCACGGTTATGGCATGGAAAAGGAAATTGCTCCCTGCCTTAGTTTCACCCTTACCTTATAGCATAACTAATGAGACCCTTTATTTCTTTTGGAGCAAGGATAGGGTATTTGCAGCCTGGGCTATTTGCATAGCAAAGGATGCGAGTGTTTCAATTAGTTAAAGCTAAACGTTTTCCTAAACGAAAGTTTCATTTCAGTTGGAAATGAGCATCCTCTCATAAGTAGAAAGAGAACCTTCACTACACGTTCCTCTTGGGAGGCAAAGAGAAATGCCAATCACCATCGCTGATACTGATCTTTGTTCTCTATTTTGAGTTTTCCTTCATTTGAAAAACTTCCTATCCTTCCACATTTTCTGATTTTGGTAAAAAGCTTCACAACTACAAATTACAAGACCTTTGATCAAGAAGTTGAAGGTTTTGAGTGTTTACGATGAGCTCGAGTATCAGTATCATCAATTAGATAAAACTTAGAATTAACCTTACTGAAAAGTCAGACCTAATTTGATCCTAAACCCAAAAAGTAATCAGAAAGAGAAAACATTATGAATATGCGAATATCCACAAAGACCAGTCCTAACAAAATGCTCATGAAGGAAAAATGCTCTTGAAAAACCAGAGACGGGAATAGGAGTATAGAGAGCAAAAGTGCAGGAAAAGAGCTAAACCAATTTATTTCCACCAGAAAATTGAACTGAACCGTATTCACTTGTTTGCCCCTCGATTTGCATGTGCAACTTCATGTCTTACACCTCAATGTTGACTTTGAGAAGGTCGAGATAACCAGTAGATCCCACAACAGCTCAGATACACTTTTCAAAAGTTCTTTAGCACAGACATCACCAAAATGGGTCAAAAGTCAATTCTCAGAGTCCATTCATTACCCATTTTATGGAGAGTGCAACCACTTCCAATGTCGGCAGCCTCTAAACAATAATTGAAGACACCATTTGAAGGAAGGGTCTGAATAGAGATGGACTGCTCAATGATTTTCCTATTCCTTTTTTTATTTTTTTGGTTTCATATGTTCAGTGAAAGATCTCACAATTATTTCTTGTGGAGTGACAACCATAACAAGCCGTAGCACATTCTCACAAACCTTTATCAGAGCAAGAGAGTGGGGATTTCATCGGTCAGATGCTATCTTGCAAATAAGCAGATAAGAAAACTGCCAATGCAAGGACTGAGAGACCTAATAGAGGACCTGCCGGGGTCAGTTTTTGTGTAGCCACCAAGCGTATACCTGATACAGCAAAAGAACAAGGTCAAAATTACAGCACCGAAAGGGCAAGTAGGAAATGAGGAGCCTTGGCCTTCAACATAATTCTGTCTATTACAACCAACTAGCCAGATAACTACATGAGCCAAATGCAAAATCAAAATGCAGGGTGAGGGAAACAAAGTTATTTGGAGCTCACCAAACACAGATGAGAAAAGCAATGCAGCGCCAAATCCAAGTGCGTAACCAATTGATTTTGTCTCTGGTGCTTGCATAAGATAGTAGGCCTGCATGAGAAACAATATAAGATGCATCGTTTTTAATTAGTCACATCAGTTAGTGATTATAAGGACTTAGATGCAGAGTTTTGGAAAACAATATTAATCAGACTTTCTATTCCCACTCATTCAGACCTCAAGAAGGTATTTGAATGACAGGCTATCAGTGTCGCTATCGACCTTTTAGTCATTCCACTCATGCATGTGAAGCAAGGAAACTGCACATGAAAGTATATGTGACGTGAACAATAAAAGAAAAAAGGTACGTGTGACATGTGTATCTAGTTTCTCTGAGCAGGTTTTCCTAAGTAGTAAAGCTTTAGGACAAGGTCTTTGCTGGGACAATGGTTTGAACAAGGGGAAGTCACAACAGAATTGGCATAGCATTGGAGAAACTTCAGAGTTCAACAGATATCCTTAATTTCTGCAGAAATATAAAGAGACAATGCAATGCAGTTTTACTAATTCTAATCCTGAGACGAGTACATATCAGACGGTGTGCTGCCAAGAAAACATTGTGCTATTTTCTTGGTGAAATCGGAATAGATAACCTTGCCCCATGAATAATAACATAATTTAACAGAAAGAAAGTAAAAGAGGCACTGCTTAGGGGACTTCCTCAAAACCCTTTCTTAAGGCTAAAAGCTTGCAAATGTTATGCATCAGTTTGCAGCTCAGCCATTTAACTCATTTAAACAATGAAAAATTTCTGACAAGTATAAAATGAAAAAAAATGAGAATGGCTACTGTTTCCTTCTCCATAATACTCAAATTGTTCCGAGTGAGTCCTCATATAAAAGAGGTAATAAATTTGAATGTTGTAAAAGCTGTGAAGAAGAATTCCTATTATTTGTTCTCCATAGCATTAAGATGCGACCTTTCACTTCACCTCCAAACTACAACCTAAGTAAACTAGTTCTGCAGAATGCTTCATAATCTCAGAGTGAACTCTGTAGCATTTAAACTATTTAAGGCAAGGTTAACAAGATAACTACAGAAGAACTAAAAAGTACTCTTCCGGAAAGCAGTCAATCGTGTAATCATTGTTGATGCTATCTCATTGACCACCAAGTTCATCACAAAGGAATTGTGTGTGGGTGTGCCTTTAAAACCATAAGAGTGTGACCAACTTAGTTTATTTGACTTGCAAACTTACCTCTATTGCCAGTGAATCAGACAGAAGTACATACACAAACTAAATAAAGGACATTGGTAACCATATTAAACATGAACAGAATCTCATCTGAAGTAAATGGAGACTGATTGAGTGCCTGAAAATCAATGAAGCACAGTGTTTGATCATTCGATGCATGCAGCCAGTAGACTCTTCCAGTGAAAGCTAATGGCCAAAAATCAATTTTTCCAGAATAAGCACATGGTACAGGATATTGTTTTTGTTTTATGACAGAAGATTCGCATGGAAGTTGGTACAGCAACTTTTGACCCTCACTAAATTTAAAAGCAGTTGATCACTCTCTCCTGCAAAGAAGCACTGAGTCTCCTCCAAACTCAATTCTTCTTCATGCTCATGTTACTATTTAAAATCAGAGCTAGATTTTCTATTGCTTCACCACACCTTGATTTTCTACGGGGAAAGAACAGCCACTTGTTTCCATGAGGTCTCATGCTACCCAGAGGTAAGTTTGACACCATGCGGAATTCACTCCTAATATATCTGCTAGGCAATAACAATCCATCATAAAAGATGTGAACATGGGAATAACTTAGGTTTTGAGATTGGACAGATAAACAAAGTGGGTGAAAATAGCACCTGAATGAGAAAATTTTTGAAGCAATCGAGCAGCTAATGCCTGCTGCATAACAAGGTCAATGGACCAGAAAAGTTCAAAGGGGAAAAGCAGCTGACACTGATTCAATGCTAGGTCAATCAACAAGACTGCACAACTTCAAAGTTCACCCATATGTTTCAGCACACTTGTGGACTTTGCAGGCTGGGGTCGGGCATAGACAAACACCAGGTGCTCGATAAATTGCAATTTCACCCAAAAAAATGTTCAGGAATTTTCCTTAATGACCCCCATTCCCATCCCTAAATTCCGTCCCCACCATCGTCTCGCTATATGTCAATAACAGACACCCGCAATTCCTCCTATGAACAAAACTACGTGAACGGGATCAACCAATCCAACTAGTCTTCTTTTGCAGGATTCCCTTAACCAAGTCCCACTTTCTACTCTAGAATGATACCAAGAAGCCCCAGAGAAGCACCAAAATCTCTTCTTTTACTTTCACAGCAGGACATTTGGTCCGTTGTGTCTTTTAAGTAGCTAAAGATCACAAATTTTATCCAGAACGGAGGAAAGAATTCGACAATCAAGGAAACAGTCAAATCAGAGGTAAATTCCACTCACAGTGGCCATCAGAACTGCCCCAGTGCACCCTCCAGCAAGTGAGCCCTTGCTTCCTGACCTGCTAACTGCATCCACAAAATTCTCCCAAACTTCATTTCTCTCATCTCTAACATGTCATTACTTATATCGACATCTTTCAAATTACCCATAAAAAAGGTGCATATTGCAATCAATGTAAAATGAGAAATTGCCAAAGAAGAGAACGAATGAGTACAGGCAAAGAGCCCGCCGCCGAGGAGGAGAGACCCATAAACCGCGGAGGTGACCGGCGCGAGGTCACCCAGCTGGGCTTCGCACAGGAAGCGACGTCGCTTGCGGCCGGACCATTCGCGCGACTTCAGCCCCGACCCGACGCCGAATCTCCATGGCTTCAGCGAAGCCGCGGCGCCACCATCGAGATGGCGAGCCGCGGGGTGTTCGGGGCGACGGTTGTCCGAGCGGTGGGAGCGGAGGGGCGGGGGCGGTTTGAGTGGGAATGCAGGCGACAGTGAGAACGACATCTTCTGCTGCGGACACTGCTGAGGAGGAGGGAGGGGCGAAAAGGAGGATGCTGAGGAAAATAAACGGTGCGTAATCGGTGGATGACGGGGTAAATTCCGAAAATGCACACGTTTGTCGCCCGGCAGTAATTTTAGTCGACGATCCTTAAAAAGAGTTAAGGAAGAAACAGGCAGGAGAACCGCCAACCCTTTTATTGAGAAGACAAAGATATATGAGAAATTAGAGAGTCCTACAATGGAAAAGGCAAACTCCATATCAAGGTGTATTGGATAGGATGATACCCATTGCGGGCCTAACATACCTTACGGTATTGTTCTCAACCACCGGCTAGGTTTGTACCCAGGTTGAGAATAGTGCAATGCATCCATTTGTCGCTCGGCAATAATTTTAGTTGACAATGAGGTCAGAGTTATTGAACCAAAGTGATAAAGTTGGTGAGGTATTTGAGAACAAAGACAAATTAGGGAGGAATCTCGAGAGTGGAGTCCCTCTTTTAAGGGGATTTTTACAATTATCCTCTGTTAATATGATGTCCGTAGTCAATCAGAATCTAGAAAATCTAATTTGAAATTATTCAATATGTAAGATATTATTTCCAGAATTTCTTTGGTTGATTTCTTAACTACTAACTTGTGCTTGTGAGATACTCGTTTGTTAAATATGTATTTCTCATTAGTACGTCACAGGGTGCATGATGTTAAAAGAGGCATTGCTTCATAGCAGTTGCATGACTTATAAAGATATAGCATAGGCACGTAAAGAAGCTGATCAATAAAAGACCGAGAGTTTCTAAATCCAAAAGTGAAAGTTGATTTCAATGCATATCACGTGGACAATGTGATTGAGCGTTTACCATAGTTAGCCACGCAATTTATGTTTTGATTGTTCTTTCTTCATAATCTCAATACTTGTACCCTTAACCTCCAGCATAGTAACAATTTATATGTCATCATCCAGTGCATGTGTCATAGATTGGTGCATCAGAGATAAGATCTCTGTTAAAAACAACTTATGTTCAATTTTATTTTAGCAAGACTTAGTAGATATCATTGTATCTATTTAACATATGATTTATTGGTTACTAGAATGAATCTAGGTGATTAACTTGTCGATGCTAACATTCCAAGTGAAAATCACAATGCAAAATTTTGTTATGTTGTTCCTTGTTGGAAGTTATTTTCAGAAAAGGGATCAGAATCAGTTAGAAACCTATTGAAAGGGCAATTAGATCCTCTACCTAGGTAGGTCTTACAAAGACAAAATCTCATTGACAATGTAGCACTTTAATTAGGAATTACTGCAATCTTGTATGATATTCAAATTGCCAACATGGCACCATGGAGGTGGTTTTTAGCCTATTGGTGAAGGACTTAACCATTTTTCACGAAATCATGAGTTTGATTCAAGTTGTAAATGAGTTTTTGGACAGCGCATGCTCTGTTGCCTGGCTATACCTCGTGTGGAATTATTTTCTAATTGCTAACAATTTGGTTCGAGCATAGGGATGGACTTGCCAACTTCAAACCTTCGAGTCACAGGTGTTTTGAAACCGAACATTATGTAGAGACCATGGGTTCATTATGACCATTGTCATAATGATTCATTGACGTTGGACGACTCTTTCCACTCCTTTTACTTATCACAAATTGCTGACATTGCATTAAAATTTCCATTGTAACTGAACACACAGTATTAGAAAAATACAACATTATTTAAAACTACATTCTCATTCCTTTTGTCAGGGGAAAATTATTAAAATAGTCCTAAACCTACTGTATATGTGCTAATTCAATCTTATACATTTTCATTTTGCCAATTAAATCCTAAACCATTTGAAAATTTATCAATATAATCAATTCGGCCAATTTTTACTAGAAAATGCTAACAGTGTTTATGCTAAGAACTAGGGAAAACCAAGTCAATTGCAGCAGATATGCTATCCAATAGTAGGCGAACATTTTTTTCAAGTCCTTCAAGGACTGCTTTTTAGCTATAGCCTATCCAAAGATTTAGTTCAAAGTATAGAAACACTTAAGAATGTCAGGATAGTAATATTTCTAACTAACAAAACTATATTTCTCAATGGATCCTATGAGACTAAAGAAGAAAAAGTGCTTAGAGAAACATGAGAGAATTTTGACAATAACACTCTTTACTTTAAGGGACTCTGCTCAAAATATTACATCTCCCTTGCCTTTTGTAGGTTTCGAGAGGTCACATAAAACAAAGACCACTCGGGCCCTTGGGAATTCCAGTTGGGAATTATTCTAGATGATATGAATAATGATTATGGACAGTGATTTTTCTAGCATATTACTACAGTATTGCTACAGTGATTTGTGCTATAGTAACTTTACTACAGTCCTATCTCCCATCTCGGGAATTGTAGTCATAATCTTAACTATTCAAGCTGTGATATGCTAGCTAATCTTCCAAGTAGTGTTGTTCAATAAGACCAATGTTAGGAACAAGAGGATTGTCAAGGCTACGAGCAAATATTCTTTGCAATATCAAGGTGTCCCACATACTTAAACCACTTGAAAAAGTTCTTTCTTCATGAGTCCCGAAGGATCCTAAAGTATTGGTATTCATTCTTTGAAGAATGAATGTTTGAGTGCAGTTGGATATTTGGAAATAATAAGAAGTGGCATTAGGGTATAATGCAAGAGATACAAAAGTCATTGATCATAAGGGTCTTGAGAAAGAGGTCCCCCAATTGGACATAAGATTCTTGAGAAAACTGTGTAAGATCATCTGCAGTCCTTTCTTGTTCCTGTGATTGAGTTGTCCTTGCCCGATTTTGTGCCTAATTGAATTCTTCAAGTGCTTTTCTGGCTTCAGGGGCAAGTCTAAAGTGGTCAGGTGTTGTACAATCTCATACTTCTTCGAGAATGGTCCAGTTTTCTTGACATAGTTATCTCTGGAATTCTCTGTAATTGTATTCAATAGATTCTATGCAATTAAGAAATGATTTGTAAATATGAACTTCTTGAAGATGTGGTTGATGTTTGTAGCTTGTGGTTTCTACTCCTTTTAGAGCATTGGTGAGGGTGCCATCATTTTGCAAAAAAAATCCATAATAGACAGAAAAACACAATGGTATGTGTTTTTGGCTTTGCTCAAATAGTTTTAAGTTCTTCTAAATAGAGGCATTTCCAACAAGTTGGAGGATAAAACCAGTTGAACATAGTCAAGATTTCTGTCACTTTCATTTTCATTGTTATGACCAAGGGCAATCGGCCTAGTTAACTTAACGATGATTTTTTTGGTGGAAATTCAATGGCTATTAAATATTTATTGGTTAAGTTCCATAACAACCATTGAAATTATTCAAAAAAAAAAATCATCTTCCTTCTAGATTAATGGATGTTTGAATGAATACTTGGGGTTTAATCCAAAAAGATGAACAATTGAGTCTCCATGGAATCTAAGGGGATCTAAATGACACAATCACATGAGATTATCAATATTTTCAGTAAGGTTGTCATCTTGAATTTGCTCAATGATCACCTAGGGTATTCTAGACTTGGTTTCTCTCGCATTCTCTCAATCTTGTATTTTTCTTGCTGGGGAAAAGAGTGCCTTATATTAATCTCCGCTAGTGCCTTTGGCCTAGAGAGAAAGTGAGCAAGCAATTTTTTTTTTTGGCCTGAATGTGTTTGGTTTTAAATGAGTACTTTGAGAACCATTCAGCCCCATCTAAGCAGTTGAGAATGAGGAATCTGCTTCTGCTTAAAATTTGGTCATCTGAGGAAAAGATGTCATATTTAATTCTACTAGAAAATGATGGCTACTGATATGGAATTCAAACTTTTTTATTCCATTTTTAATAGTCAATATTTCCTTCAAAGTAGAATTATAATGCATTTTAGCTTAAGAAAAATTTTTACTTTATAGACGTAAAGATGCCTCTTACAATCGATTTCTTCAAAAAGTAAGGTTGTCTAGTATTCATTATTGGCGTCAGTTTGGAGGACTCTCTCCCCAATAGATGGTAATTGCAATGAGGGAAGAGTTTGCATAACTTCTTTTAGTTATGCTACTGCACCGGTTTGAGTCTTACCCCAAGATGGTAGATTTTTCTTTAACATCAATGGCAATGGAATCAGTAGTTTTGCAATGTTAGGAACAACGTCTTTGAAATAATTGATTATTTCAAGAAATTGTTGAACTTACTTTGTCATGAAATTCTCCTTTGGAAAGTTCAATAATTCTCTAGCAATGTGTGGCCCTAAATAGTATGTACATTGTTGAGGTGCATACCTAGAAATTCAATTTTCATTTGGGCAATGTTCATCTTTGATGTTCGATACCTGTATCATCCAGAGACTAGTATGAGATGGATGGAATGTCATGAGGATTTGGAGTGCCCTCATATTACCGAGGAATTGCAAAAGTTTCCTAATGAAAATCTCTCCCACAAGCAGATTCAGCAATTCCTAGGGATTGTAAATTATCTCTGGGATTTTGTTCTAAAAATCACAAAATTTGATTTTTTTAAACAAAATATCTTTGAATTAGCCTCATAATTGGATTCCCTATCCTCATATTTCTTTATATTGTCTACAAATTGCTCGAGAAGTCAATAGTAAGATTCTTCATTAAGGCTATGAAGTAATATTTCATCAATATAAACCGATGTACTAGGTAGGATTAGCTAAAAAATGCAGCACATGACCTTTTGGAACAATAAATGAGCTACTTTGAGGTTAAAAGGGAGAACCTTCCATTGAAAATACTAGTTTGGAATACAAACCTTGTCTTAGGTCTATATTCAAGATGAATGCCTAATTGCCAAAATCCAACTTTGAGATCAAATTCAGAATAGATATGGGCTTTAGTTAGTCCAACATAAAAGGAATTTTGAGAAGGGAATGGAAATTTATCATCTTGGATGAAAAAGTTGAGGGGTTGGTCCGGTTGCATCTTTCCTATGTGCTACTCAGCTCGCTTGTTAACATAAAAACCTTCGCAAGCCCATTAGGAGTATGAGATTTCAATAAAGCCTTCTATAGTAGCTTTGAGCATTTCTTTTGAGCAAGAGCAAGATGTCATCGATTCATTCCCATATGACTCGTCTTAATAGGATTTATATCCTCTCTTTTTTTTTTTTTTTCAAAGAGAGGTAGATAAAAAGCCCTAGAATATTCCACAAAGGATGAGAACGTTTTTTAGAGAAGTCAAATTGAGATTTTATATAGGATTCTAACTATTTTTGCATGATTGGATCAACAAACTCATTTGAATATAGAAGAGCCTCTGATATTGACAAATTCAGAGAATTGATCTTTATACTTAAAGCTATTTTCCAAAACGATTTGAAATTGAGAAATTTAGGTCATGATGTCCCAATCAATGGTCAAATCTTTGTTAGGAAGGCTAGATCCAAACATTTCAATGGTTATAGAGTATTGAGGGGAAAAAAATAGATGGTTACTGGCATAGTATGCACATTTGTAGAAAAAGTATTTTCTTAAGATGGAGTTGAAGTATCAGACATAAGAAGTTCAATATATTTCAAGAAAAACTTTAGCATCTAAAATTGAAAAGTTAGTACCAGTATCTATAAAAATAATGACTGGGATTGGATTAGCAAACTTTGAAGTGAAAACTTTCATAGGGAAATGAGGGCAATGAACTTGGCTAGAAAATATACTAGGGTCTAAATCTATGGATGTTAGAGATAAGTGAAAAAGCTCTTTATAATCAGAATCAAAATTGGTTTCACTAAGGGTTTGATAACAATGAATAATATAAAGAGTTTGTTTAAATATATCTTCATCAATGAAACACAATGATTCAACATCATCATTCTCAAGGAAGCTGCCGATTTCAATTTCAATGTGGTGTATCAAGTTGTTTTGACTTTTTTTTTTCGCATGAGAGTAATTTTGACAAAATGACCTTTCTTGTTACAGATGAAGCATCGAGTTGATTTCTTGCAATCTAGGCAATCTTTCCTTCTTTGCAAGAACCGCCATTTTTTCTTTCTTTGAAAATGCTTGGATCCATGCTTAGATTTTCTCATCTTGTATTTCTTGAAATGCTTATTCTTTCTAGAATATTTTCCACAAGAGCCATTGAGATCTTTTTTAGAACACTTGATCTGAAGATGCTAGCGTGAACAAATGCCATCAAGCTCTCGATTGTCTCTAATGTAAGTTTTCATCATCCGACATTTGAGACATAAATCGTCAAGATAAAGATGGATTTTTTTTTTTTTTTTTTGTATTTCTCTGAAGTGAATATCCACAATTCTCATTTATTTGTTGAGAAAGGACCTTTCAACTTGTTGGGATAGCTCTCTTGGAATAGAGACTAAAAAAACTTGCTTCAAGTTTACATCAACTCTAAAGCCATAAAAGAGTTTGAACATTTCTCGATAATGTCAATTGAGGTGTTTTCCTAGAGAGAACAATATTTTCTTTCAAAATATTCTCTTTTTTTGAGCTCAACTAAGTTAGCAAGTTTACTAATGAAAAAGTGATAAATGAATCCGATGGCTTGAGCAAAGTATGCTAGAAGCAGAAATTACACTTGTATGCTTTTGAGATTGATTTCCACCAATGTTTGATACTATTGGTACACCTTGTGACAAATTTGAGGATGATCTCATATTTGCCTTCTACAGTAAGAGGCCGAGTGTTTAACCAAGAGTGGAATTCTTTTGGCCATTTGGAATATAGAATATCATCAATGGTGGAACAACTATGTAAAAGAGGAAGTAGGAATTTGAGATGAGTTATTTGGTTGAATAACCTCTAGTTTGGAAGGATATGATTCCTTTTCTTATTCCGGTGGATCAGCCATAAATATTGAAGGTATGGTCAGTGTAATAGGAAATGATTCAATAGTAGGTATTGAAAAAGAAGAAGAGAATGAAAGCGATATTGAGTTTGTGTCTAAGTCAGAGTCTAGATATGAGCTAATTGGAAGGATCAAATCTGGAAAAGACTAAGTATGATCTTTCAAATCAGCAAAATTAGGCCGTCTATCTTCTTGACTATTCGGGTCTATTAGAAATTATTCTAATAGATTAGATAACATCATCTCGTCCAAATCCTCTTTGGCAAATTTGGAGGATTCTTTAGGAATCTTCTATTTTCCTCTTTTTTTCCCCTTGCTTGTCCATTTCTCAGAGGCGATTCCTCATTTCTACCACATCGGTTCTATCTCGTATGGTAAAAGTTTCTTCATCCACATCAGTTGGAGTAGGAATTTTTGGAATATGACAATATCTCCCATGTGGATCAATAAATTCTGTAATGGCAAGAAAAGAAAGCCTAGAACCTTCTCAAGTATGAAAGGGAAAATTTGCCTCTTAGAACATAGAAATAGAAGGGTTAACCTTCTTTTGACTTTCTTGGTTAGGTGGTGTTTCATTTGGAAGTTTAAGTGGATATGAATTCTTTTTTACCCACTTAAGGATTGGCTTGTAAAATGGGGAAACAATTGATTTTTTATGAGGAGATGAGGGAGGAGACGAAGGAGGTAAGGCTAAGGGTGTATATGAGGGTGGTGGAAATGAAGCATAAGAAACGATAAACTGGAAGTTATCACTTTCAAGAAGAGTATCAATAGAGAGATCTTCATTTAAATGTATCTTGTGTAAACCATCTTTAGCTTTTTTGGCTTTTTGCTTGGACTTTGAGGCCGAGTCTATTTCATTAGGAGAATTTGCACATGAAAAACACGGGCAAAAAGGATCCCAAAAATAATTATCATAAAGGTCTTTGTAGTAATAGACAATATTTCCATCACTTTGGAAGCATTGAACAAGTTTCTTTAAGTCTAGCTCAGGGATTAGATTTGGAATGCAAGGGTGGATCATAAACATAGTTTAGAAGATAGAAAGACTTTCTTCATTTCCTTTGCCAAACTCGATCATTATAGTGCCATGCTTTTTCCTCATGAATTCCAAATATGAGGAATAGAGTGGCTTATTATTCTAATGCATCTTCTCATAGTTGGCAATTCAAGTCTCAGGGATGAGCTTGGCCAACTTTTCTTTAGTAATATGTCTAAAGACATGAATGCAAGAAGCTTGGTCATTTTGCATGGAGATAAATAAGGCATCTTCATTTCCATCCTGGAAATTCAAATCAAGGGCATGATTCCGCTCTTGATAAATCACTTGATAATGAAGGGTTGCGGCAATGGAGTTGGCAATATGAGGTGCTCCGATGAGCTAGATTTGAACCTTCAAGAAAGAAAACAACTAAAGGTTTGAAAAAGCAATATTGAAGTTCAAATACAAGGTTATTGTCCCAGCATTTAAAGTGGTTTGGATAGTACCATGCAAGCGTGCTAATATTCTAAGAACTGAGTGTTTAATAGGGCCATTCTGACCACAATTGGTACGCCTTTTTTACCATAGAAAGTGAATGCCAGATACATAGCTTCATAATGGATATGAGAATATCCCTATTGAATCTACTGTTTAGGAAATTCTAGTGGAATTTGGAGAGTAACAAAATATTCTTTTTCAGTGGCAGGAATAGGGTGCTAGTCAAACTTGAAGATTGAACAAGCTCTTTAACCTCTTTGAGAGTATGATGGATAAGGTGTTGTGTAGAGCGGATGGGAGAAAACAAAGAAGATGGTTTAGCAAAAGCTGAATAAGGGTTCATAAGAGGAATTCAAGTTTCAAGGATTTTAGTATCATCACTAAGAGAGACTTCTTAAAAATAGTCGATCTTAGAAACATTAGATATTCGAAACTCAGATAAAGAAGAAGATGATGAAGATGGAGTAAGAGTAACAGAAGCATTGAGAGTTATTGGAGTAATATCTAGATCAATCAAGATGAAGAGAAAATTTTCCCAACACTAGATTCACCATCTAAGCGCATAGAATATAGTAGGTTACAAATGAAACCATGGCTGTGATACCAATGAGAGTTTTTTTCGCTAAGAACTAGAGAAAACCAAGTCAGTTGCAGCAGATATACTATCCACAGTAGGCGAACCTTTTATTCAAGCCCTTTAGGGACTACCAAACTACCTAGAGAATTAGTTCAAAGCATAGAGATGCTTAAGAATGCCGGAATGATAATATTTCTAACGGTTGAGTTGCATTTATCCACGCTAATCTAAATAATTTTTTTAACATTTTTACTTTTATTTTTTTTCCTTTTCTTTTTTCCATCCTTTTCACTGATGGCTAGCCACCGCCAATTTTTGGAAAGGGCTAAGTGAGGCAACGCTCGACCTACTCAAGTGAGGCCATTCCTTGCCTTGGGGGGCGATGGTGGTTCTCACTGGATTAGGTGAGGCCAAACACTCTCTAGGCATTGCTAGTGGCTGACCATTGCCTCAGACAGGTGAAATGGAAAGAAAAAATAAAAGGAAAAAAAAAAGAAAAAAAAATATTCTTGTTAGCGTTAGTACCCACATAGAACGGTTGGCACCAACTAGACTGTCACATTAGTATTTCTAATAAAAGTTAATTTGAATGACCACATTGGCAATTTGTCAAAAAGTTTAAAATCGAATTGATAAAATTAAAAGGTTTAAGATTTTTTTTTTATCGGTCCTACTCTAATTCTACTTTAATACTCACTGTTAGACGTTTGCCCTGCCTCCTTGCAAAGTGTGGGAGTCAAAACCCACTTTTGAAATGAAATCGTCCATACCCCAATCCTCCCTAAGAATGTGGGGATTTGAACCCCCCACCTTCCCCTTCCAAGTTGAATTGACTCAAATGCAACGTATTTAAGACTTTTTTTTCCATAATTTTTCCCTTTCTCTAGCTAGCAAAATAGAACTTTGGAAAATATAGGCCCAACATTAATACGGCTCAATCTTTATAACTCCTTCCTCGTAAAGGCAAATATCGGAGTAAGCATTTCCTTTCTACTAACCCTGCTGAATATAGACAGCATCGGGGAAAACAATATTTTAAAGGGAAAATTGGTGTCATCCAAGACCCAAATGAGTTGCTTTCTGGTTATAGCATTAGATTGGATTTGATGTATGAGATATTTTTATTCGGTTCCTAAATTATTCATATGCATGTTCAACTATGCGCCTATCGTTTCTATAGGCCGAATGAGTATTCGCTTGGGGTGCAGACGGACCACACGCGCCATGCCAAGAGGAATTCTTTCGGCCCAATTCCATCAGATTAGACTTCATTTCTCTGTCCAGTTTGAAGGTCTTGCCCGACTGAAAAGAGAAAAAAGGGCCCTGGACGAAATTGCTCATTTCGGTCGATGTACGCTGAGCTAAGCGAAAGTGCATCAAGTTTGCTTATTGTGGAATCCCGTAGTGTCTCACATGCACATGCATATACATGGCCCATGTGGAATTCAAAGAAGTCAAGGAAGTGGGCGGATCAGGGTGATCAACTTTCGATTTGATCCGGTCCCACCCAAGAATCTGGAAATGGATCGGGAGGAATGTTTTTAAACTTCTAAAATTGGCGAACAGACTGACTGGTATTGGGATCAGAAACTGGACCAGACTGACGGTCGGTCGGTCCGGTCACTTAGCAATGATCAGATGACCAAGCAATGAGACAAGCATTGGTACTCCTCTTCCTCAAGGGTGCGAAAAGACTAAGGAATGCCTGCAACAAGAGGCTCTACTAAAGAAGGACATGCGAATTAGAAATCCAGTACATGCTCTTCATATGTACAAACAAACATATGGCCACCTTGGCACTTAAAGCTGAACCGCTAATTCTTGGCATCGCTCGACAAGGGTTCATTTAGAGTATTACCACAGAGTGAGGAGCGAGACCGTGAGAGCGAATAGGCTGTCAGAAGAGCGAGAGCCGAGAGACCAAAAAGTAAAAGAGCGAAATAGGAAGCGCGAAACAGGTAGAGAAATTGGGCATTTCTTGATGATGTCTCTTCATTAGAGGGAGAGGCAATTTGAGATTGAAGAGTAGAGACCAAGCAGTTGATGAGCGACATCTGAGAGTCGGGCGAGAGCTGAAAGACCAAAGAGTGAAGAGTGAGGCGCAAGGGAAAGATTGAAGTGAATAGCGAGGCATTGCTAGAGGGAAGGACTGAAGGCCGATTAGGGTTTATTTGTTTTCTTTAAGAAATTAAAAAAATAAAAAAATATATATAGCTGATCTAGTCTAATTCCCACCCTGAAATTAATAGCTAGATTAAAAATCAACGATTTCATTTTTATGGAACCGGGAACCGAACTGATTCTTTCTAAAGCTACCTACAATCGGTCGGTCCGGTCTAGTTTAAGTGATTTTCAGTTTGAACGGTCCATTTTGCTCGGCCTGGCGGGATGCATCGGCACAAGCTGTCGTATCATCTTTTTGACCAGCGACGGAGAACATCAGTGGAGGAAAGTTGCTAAACCCTACATCAGTCGTCATGCAAAACCTCAGATAATGTCCCCAGCGATAGCGAGATATCTCAGCCACCCTCAAAAGGCAACAAAAGAAACGTGGCTTTTGCAACTCGCTCAAGTTATGACTCCATGATAGCTACCAGTTAAAGAATGTGGAGGACAGTCGCGGGGTCGCCATCACTCGCTAGACGATGCAACCCCCAAAATGAAGCCAACCAATCGAAATGTGTGATAAAGATTCAGAAGAAGAAACACGGCCAACGCAGAAAGTGAGGATGAGGAGGAGGAAGAGGAGCTTGAGCTGAAAGCCACAAGACATCATGAACAACTTCTTGAAGCCTCTGTCGGTATCCAATGGGGTGCGTGATGTACAAGGGTCCATTTTAACATGTAGAAAGAATGGCTTCAAGTTTCAACCAACACGGCTACTACTTGACTATCAACTACAAACCTCCAAAAGTCAAACCAAAAAATAAAAATAAAAATTGGAACTACATGATTGTACAAACGAAATAACAAAATGATGCATTCCCTACATCAGAAACAACCATCTATACACATCTAATCAAGCACCTAACCTATTCTTTTTGTCCTAAGCCATCAGGTTCTCAAACGCTTCTTCTCTAGCGCCGGCAAAAGTTGATTTGGATGTATAACACGGATAATGTGATCGAGCTATTATCATAGTTGGCCGCACAATTTATGCTATGGTTCAGAATCTCAATACTTGTACCCTTAACCTCCAGCATAATAACAATTTGTACGTCATCATCTGGTGCATGTGTCATAGATTGGTACATCAGAGATAAGATCCCCAACAGAAAGAGCTTATGTTAATTTTTATTTTCGTAGGACTTAGTGGATATCATAATATTTATTAACATACGATTTATTGTTTAATAGAATAAGTCTAGGTGATAAACTTGTCGATGCTAACATTCCAAGTGAAAATTACAGTGTAAAATTTTGTTATGCCTCTCCTTGCTGGAAGAGTTATTTTCACGTGCAAGATCAGAATCAGCTAGAAATCTATTGAAGGGGCAGTCAAATTTTCTACCTAGTTAGGTCTTACTAAGACAAAATCTCATTCACTTTATAGCACTTCATTTAGGAATAACCGCAATCTAGTACGACGTTTAAATCGCAAACATGGCATTACGGAGGTGATTGTTGGCTTAGTGGTAAAGGAGTTAATCGTTTTTTTTCAAGAAATCATAATTCAATTCAAGTTGTGAGTGAGATTATGGGTGGTGCGTGGCGCGTGCTTCATTGCCTAGCTGTACATCATGTGAAAACACTTGATAATTTCTAATAATTCGGTGGGATTGCGGTGACGGACTTAACTTCGAACCTCCGGTTCACGTGTGTTGCAAAATATATATAACTTGAACTGAACATCATATAGAGGCTGCGGGTTCCTTATGAAAATAGTTAGAGGGATTCGCTGACACTGGACAATTCTTTCCACCCTTTCTACTTATCACAACTTGCCAACATTATATTAAAATATCCATTAAACTGAACACACAATATTAGAAAATTAAAATGTTGTTTATACCTACATTCTCATTCCTTTCTTTAAGGAAAATTACAAAAAAAATCATAAACCTATTGTATTTGTGTCAATTCAATTTTTTTTTTAATTTTGCCATTTGTTTTTATTAATTTTGTTCTTGCTAATTCAGTATAAACATTTTGATTCCACTCAATTTGACTTGTTGTCTTCTTGAGTGCAAGTTTGCACCGAATCTCGTGTAAATTGTTGGTTAAAGCTCAATATATTATTATCCTTCACCAAAAAAAAAAAACAGTTTGATAATTTACTAATATAATTTTTTTTACCAAATTTTACTGAAAAATGTTGACATGGTGGTCAACTTAGTGCTAATCATCTTCTATAGCGTATTGGCGCTAATATGAACAATTTTAAAAAAGAAAATTAATTTTTTTAAATTCCTTTTTCCCTTTTTTTTTAAATTTTTTTCTTTCTTTTTCACCGGTGGTCGTCTTAGGCAATAGCCAGCCATCAACGAAAAGGAAAGGAAAAAAAAAGTGAAAGGAAAAAAGAAAGAAAAAGAGGGGAAAATTTGGAAAAAAAAATTTAAAAAGTATTAATGTCAGTGTCGGGACACTACATAGGATGGCCAACATTGACTGGACTGTAATGTTTAGAATTGAATTGATATACTTAAAATGTTGAAAACTGAATTGGCATGAGTATAATTTGTTTATGATTTTTTCCCCCTTTTTTTCTAGCTAGCATCTAAATAAAATTCAAAAAATATAGCGCTGGCATTAATATGGTTCAAACTTCCTAACTCCTTACTCGTCTTTTGTCCAAGTGAGCATTTGAATCCATTCTTTTCCTTTCTACTCTCCCTCCTGAATATAGATAGCATCGGGAAAAACAATAAGGTAAAGGTCAATTGGTTCCCAAGACCCAAATGAGATGTTTTCTGGATATAGCATTAGATTAGACGCATGAAATATTTTTAATTGGTTCCTAAGTTATTCACGTGCTTGTTTTTAACCATGCGCCTATCTTTCCACTGGCAGAACGAGTATTCACTAGGGGTGCAAATGGACCAGACGCGCCATTGCCAAGAGGAATTCCTTCGGCCCGATCCCCCATCAGATTAGGCTTGATTTCTCTCTGTCCGATCCGTAGGTCTCGCCCGACTGAAGAAGAGAAAAAGAGCCCCGGACGGAATAACTCAGTTCGGTCAATGTACGCTAGCAAGTGAAAGGGAAAGTGCATCGAGTTTGTTTATTGCGGCATCCTGTATAGTCTCATATGCACATGCATATACATAGCTGCATATAATCTTTTTGGACCAGTGACGGAGAACATCAATGGAGAAAACTACATCAGTCGCCATCGCAAGACCCCGGATAATGTCCCTAGCGAGAGCGAGATATCACAGCCAGCCCCAAAGGAATATTAAAGAGATGTGGCTTTTGCAACTCGCTGAAGTTAATCACTCCATGATAGCTACCAGTTAAAGAATGTAGAGGAAAGTTGCGTGGTCGCCATCATCCGCTAGACGACGCGACCCCCAAAACGAAGCCAACCAATTCGAAATGTGAGATAAAGTTTCAGCGGAAAAAAGCACAGCCAAAGCAGAAAGTAAATAGGAATGGGAGCGGCTTGAGCTGAAAGCCACAAGAAATCGTGAGCAACTTCTCGAAGCCTTTATCAGTATCCAAAGGGGTGCGTGATGTACAAGGGACCATTTAACATGTACAAAGAATGGCTTCCAAGTTTAGACAAGAACGACTACTACTTGGCAATCAACTACAAACGTCCAAAAGCCAAAGAAAAAAAAAATTGAACTACATGATTGTACAAACGAGATGACAAAATGATAAGAGTCTCTACACCAGAAACGACCATCTACGCACATCTAATCAAGCACCTAACCTATTCCTTTTTTTTTCCTAAACCATCAGGTTCTCAAACGCTTCTTCTCTGGCCCCGGCTTCACTGCCACCGACGGGATCCTCTCCCTGAAAAACTCCAAGATGTGCGTCGCTGAGGGCCGGAGCGTGTGCGACTGCTGCATACACAACCTTGCGACATCCACCATGGCCTTGACCTCCTCTATCTCGAATTTCCCGCTCAACCGCGGATCCACCATCTCCACCGCTCTCGCCGTGTCAAGCTCGCCTTCTTCCCGAAGCAAAGCCGTGGCGATCGACGTCAGCAATAGCCCTCTCTCCTCGCAGAAGGCCTCGATCCCCGTGACAAGCTCGAGGACTATGACCCCATAGCTATAGATGTCGTTCTTCTTCGATGCGATCCCCGTCCTGAGGTAGTGAGGGTCCGTGTACCCGGGGGATCCCATCAAGATCTGCTTTGCTCGTGGGGACGCGGTGGAGGAAGGCGGCAAGACCAAAGATGAGAACCCCATCTTCGCGGACCCGAAGTCGCAGAGCTTGCAATTGAGGTCCTCATCAAGCAACACATTGGACGATTTAACATCACCGTGAACAATTTGGAGCGCGCATTTCTCGTGCAGGTACTCGATCGCCTGCGCTAGCTGGAACGCAATCGATACCCGGTGGCTCCACGGGAGGACGGTGCCCCTCTGTAGATGGTTGCCATGAAGCTTCTCTTGGAGATTTCCATTGGGGACGTATTCAAACACTAGTGCCCCTTCGTCTTGGGGGGAAAAACAGTAGATAAACGAAATTAGTAAACTATTCCAAGAGCAAAATGATTTGCATTTACACTTCCTCGTACACCCTAATATCAAAAGCTGAGCACAGCATCATAAACAGTGCTGGTTAAAACAAACAAACATGGATCATCAGCAATGAAAGCATACCAAACAGAAATGGCAAAATTTATGAGGCCAAAGTTGCTTCTTTTTTTTAGGTCCACCTACCTATGCATCACTGAGCATTTTAAATGCTTCCCAAACAACCACATGCACTGAAAAGCTGAGCTCTTTGCACAAAATTTCATGTAACTCAACTTAATTTGCTAATTACCAATAAAAAAAGAACCTCAATTTGCTAGCTCTGGCAGAAAGTAAAAACTCAATATGCTGACACCACTGTGCTTTCGCACAATAACTAAATGATAATTTCCAGATTACTGGAAAAAAGAAACAAGGAAACGTACACCGTACAAAGAAAAGAATAGCCTATAAAAAAGAAAAATTTCATCCGAAAATTGGAATACTGTAAAAAATCGATATTCCATTAAAGAATAGTTAATTTCGAGCTTGTTTCTTGTTTCAAGAAAATACAGATTCTTAAATGAGTTGATCTCTTTCCCCTCCGAAGCAAGACAATGGCGAGAAATGAAGAGAAGCTTCACGCTCACCTCTGTCGTCGCAGTACCCGAGAAGCTTCACGATGTTCTCGTGGCGCACGCGGAGCAGAATCTCCAGCTCCTGCTTGAACGCCAAGCTCAGCCGCTCGCCGCCGCCGCACTGGACCTTGACCGCCGCGAGGCCAGGCTCGGAGGAGCCGTCCAACGCGGCCAGGTAGACGGTGCTGAACCCGCCGGATCCGATCGCCCGCGAGAACTCCGTCGTCATCCCCTGCAGCTCCTCCCACCTGTACTTCCCCGCGCAGCACCCGTCGCCGCCGCCGTCGCTTTTGTTAGCCCCGCTCTTCCCAACGACACCGTCCCGGGTTCCGTCGTTCCCAACCTCGCCGCGTTCTTGATCCTCAGCGCCGGCGACAACGGCTCCGTTGGATCTGCGGCGCAGCCAGAGATGCAGGAGCCAGAGCATGCCCATCGCGAGGCCCAGACCGAGGAGAGAGAAGACGGCGATGAGCGGGGCGGCGACTCGCGCGTCGAAGTGGGCTTTCTTCCTCGCCGGCGCCTCCGGGGTGTCGGCGCCGAAGATGGTGGTGGGCTGAAGAGAGAGGAGGAATAAGAAAATGGCGGAGGAGGTGGGCCAGGGGGAGCAGGAACGACCGCTGAGAAAGAGACCCGGTCTTGGCGAAGACGGGTCCTGCTCAGCAACCGCCTCCTCCTCGTTCGGGCCTCCGGCGGCGGCGGCGGCGGAGAGAGCCATGGAGGAGGCAGAACCAGACCCCGAGGGGAAGCGTCTGTTCTGACTCTGCTCCTGTGGAGAGAGAGAGAGGGTGGAAGGTCAAGCTTCCATGGCTTTTGCTTCTAGAGAGAGGGAGGGAGGGAGAGAGAGAGGGAGGGAGATTTATATAAGCTTTTCTTAAAAAATGGATAAATGAATGATGCATACGAAGGAAGGTTAGTTATGATGGTATGGGGAAGTAAATCCAATCGAGGGGGTCTTAATCCATAACAACAATGAATGAATTACTTATTATTTGATGGATATGTTAGGTATGCATTGGCTCTTATTCCATTCGAGACTAACTCGAACCCATCTAAACAATTCTAGGTGTTTTTAAGGGAATTAGTTTAGTTCTTAATTAAAAATTATGGCACTAAGAAAAATCAATCCGACTAGACTGGCCAAGATCTTTACATTTTTTTAATTATATTTATTTTGAAGCAAACCTACTTAGTAAATTACTTTTTTCTTTTATTGTTGGGAAATACCCACTTCTACGAAATAAAAGAAACAAAATAAATAAGAAAGCAATGGTTCTAGGACCAATTTTGGAAGCGAATCAAGTAGGTTGGTGAGCTGGTTCTCAATTCCATAAATTTAGAACAAACTTTTCCCATATCTGACTTCAAGTTTTGGAGTAGAAACAAATTCATCACAAAACTGATCATATCTACGAGATATGTAATATATCTTAAAGACTTGTGAAATAATATCATTGTCGTTATGGAATAAAAAGCCTTAGATATCAATAACGGGGCGAAGTTATTATCACTACATAAGATTATCCTTCGAAGATGACTTCGACCCTCTTGGGAACTATCTTGTCTTGTTATTTTGGTAGTGTTCAAAAGTATTTCATCTCAATACTTCTCCCTTTTAGAGAGAATTTAATACAAGTATAAGGGCTTCGTCGTGATCGCAATGCTGACGCAACAATTCGGTTTGAGATATCGTCAGACCCACATCTAATCACAACTCCAATTGGCATTGTTACTTGAGATTAAGGGAAGGAAGGAAAAAAGGACCCCCGGGGGGTGCAATAAAGAAGAGGAAAGAGCTCAGGAAGAGAGAAAATAATATTTGAAAAAAGAGGGGGAGGGGGAGGGGGGACAAAAAGCGAATTCTGAATGTGAATGATGCCCGTCGCAAATGAACCCCAAATCGAAAGGGCACAAAAGAGGGGTGACCCGAAATGACAATATTTAATGGAGGAGAGGAGGGGATTTAATGGGAAATAAATGCGAGGGAAGGCGAGCCGCGAGATCTGAATGGGATCGAGCGTTTGGCAAAATCTACACGGCAACTGCCCGCCAGAGCGAGCGCTCATTATTCTAATGGGGGGCAGCTCCAGTGGGGAGGAATTGACTCGGGGCTGAACGCGATCATCGGGAGTCGGACAAGTTAAGGTTTCCGCACCTCGCTGTTCGAGCCCAATCTAAACACCCCCCAAAAAAACCCAAAGTAAAGAGAAGAAATTCGCTGTTCGAAAAGTTCACTAGGTCAAGAAAACGAGGCCTCGTGCTCTGGCCCACGTGGGGCCCTTGAGTGCCCAAAGTCAAGTCCTCCTCCTCCTATTTTATTAAAGGAATACGGAAATCCACTTTCGAATCTTTGGGGTCATGCGATTGGGGGAAATCCTGAACAAGTCTTCAAATCAGAGAGAGGAGCGGGGATTCAATGCTTGGTCGGTTCGCACAAATGGGTCGGGCGGGACCACTTTAGATGGGGCGGTTGTTCCGCCAGATTTAAATGCCGGATCCAAGATGGGACGGGGACTCGAACCGCCGGCGATGGTTGGACCCAGTGCCCGGGGACGGCCGCAACATTTAAAGTTTTTGGGCCCATCGGGAGTGGACACGAGATGGTGTGTGGGGTTTCGTCCCAAGTTAGGGTCGGATTCAAGAGTTGGGGCAACTATATTGTGAGAAATCCGGTTGTGCCGGACCTCGGAAGTAGGGCCGATCCGAACCGTGAGAGGTTGCTCAAAGCAATGGGTGTGCTTGCTCAAGCTTTCACACTCTTTTGATGTTCACATAAAAGGGCAAGGACCCCAATGTTCTAGTCACTGCCACAAGAGTGTGCGTGCACGGGACCGTGCGGCTCCTAGATTAATGAGAGTCTAGCTAGTCATCAATTGATTTCTGTCGGTTCCAATTGTAAGAAAAAGAATGTTGATTAGCATTTATGCCTCCCATGTTATAGATGATATATCTTGAATGAGGTTAAAAAAACAACAGTTTCTCAGATCTTTCATTATTGTTATGGAGATGACATGCTTTCGTTCAAACAAGGAGGGTGAATCCACTTTGATGTTAATGCAACTAGAGATACCATCCAATCACAACATAAAAAGGCACTTTCACGTTCTTTTTTTTTTTTTTTCCCAATAAATGATTGAAGCTGTTTCATCAACACTCCATGTCACATGAGCATATAAATTTAGACAAATTTAACCATGGCTGCTTGATCATCTGGAAAAGGAAGAACAGAAGAGAAAAGCCCTGCCCATCGAATAATCAAGCGCGATGACAAATGCTTCTCCAAGTTGGGTTAATCTAATGCGGTCACTAGACCAACGGACGTGCACAAAACTCCGGGATGACATATGTGGTAATGTCAACACATTTGATTTTTTCCACTTCGGACAGTCATCACCAGCAATACGCAATAATAAAAAGAAAAAAAAGCAGCGGTTGGCAAGAAGCCAATGCTGTCCAGCAATGTGAACAGGAGGCACGCACGCCAGTGAAAAATGGTCTTCAGAATGCAGCCGGGCATGCCGTCGATATCGCAGCGGTCATGGGGCAGGTTCATGTGGGCTCGTTTCGCTGCCGGCATAATTAGTATATCCCTCTTTCGATTCGGTCAGACGAAACCGTGTTCGTGTTCCTTCCACCTTTGTTATTTTCTAATGTTTTTCTTTTTTTCTTTTTGGTCGGGTATTTTCTAATGTTGGACATGGTTGAATTTGGGTATGCTGCGCATGTAGAGGCTCTGCGATGGGGTGGATGGTGCTGCGTCGCTCTCCCGTGGACCTTGGGGGGATGGCACGCTGTCATCTTTTATTAATGATGATACAACATGCCAATAATGATACGATTATCATTACAAACACGTGGTAGCACTCCTTTCCTTGTTAGCGTATGTGAGACCTTATCCTGATTATTAAATCGTATATTTAGAAGATTGATATGAGTATGAGACTGCGTCCATGGGTGCCGAATGATTACACCATCCCTTTCGATTGCAACCAACGATAGCAACGTTGACTTCTTATTATAAGAAAAGGATGAGTGTATCAAAAGTTCTTAAACTTGATTAAAAAAAAATTAAAACTTACAAAAAATGTAATTAAATCCTAAAATTTATTAAGTCAGTGCCGAAAGATTATGTATTTGATTTTGATCACACACTCCTCAGTGTGAAGATTTGTATTATATTAATACTATGTACATGAACGGGAAAATCACAATCGAAAAGATTTTACAAAAGATAAGAATCTACAACATTATCACATATGGCAGAAGATTTATTCTATCAATGGAATTGCACAACTTGTGGAAGATTGACTCTATCAACGGGATTGACGCAATTACGGAAGATGCTCTATCTTGGGAAATTTCCCCACAAATCATGGAAAATTGATACGCAAATTATGGAAGATGCTCTATCTTGAAAAATTTACTAACAAATCATGGAAAATTGACTCTATCAACTAGATTGATGCAGATTGTGGAAGATGCTCCATTTCAAGAGATTTGCTCTATCACACTCCCTCAAGCGAAACAGTGGCGGAGTTATTGTTACTGTGAGCTTCTCATGTAAAATAAGAAATTGGGATTTGGATAAAGGCTTTGTCATGACATCAGCCATTTGTGCCCATGTAAGAATAATTGAGCTTCCAATTGCTTCTTGTCGATTAAATCACGAACAAAATGATAGTCAATTTCCACGTGTTTGGTTCGTGCATGGAATATGGGATTTGCGACCAGATAGATTGCTCCTACATTATCACAAAGAACAAGTAGTGATCAGTGGAGAGTGTATCGGATATCTTCAAGGAGTTGTAATAGCCATTGTAATTCAGAGGCCGCATTAGCCACCCCTTTGTATTCTAATTCAATGTTGGACAGAGCAACGATAGGTTGCTTTTTAGAACTCCATGAAACTAAGTTGGGACCAAAATAAATGCAATAGCCACTAGTAGACTTCACTCATCAAGGCAATCGGCCCAATTAGCATTCGTAAATGCAGTGAAGGTTAGTTGGCATTTGGCCGCAAAGTAATCCCATGATGAATAGTAGCTTTGAGATAGCGCAAAATCCATTTGATGGTTGACCAATGATCCATGGTTGGACAATGCATAAATTGGGACACTTTATTGACAGCAAACAATAGATCTAGCATGGTAAAAGTGAGGTATTGTAGTGCCCCAATTGTACTCCGATATGTGGAGGCATCAATCAATGGTTCACCACTTTGCTTTAACAACTTGGAAGTCGAGGGAGCATAGGTGATGAGCAAGGTTTTGCATCAGCTATGTTTGTGCAAGTGAGAAGAGTGGTGGCATACTTAGATTGAGAGGGGGACAACTTGAGAAAGGATCTATGGGCTTCGTTGCCAAGAAAGGAAGATAGATTTCCTAAATTAGTAATTGAAAACTCAGTACCAAGTTGAGTGATTAATTCGGTGATGGGAGAGATAGAACTCTTAGTAATAATAATATCATCAACATAGATGAGAAGAAGTAGAATGTGGTTAGATCTACGTTGAATGAATAATGAAGAGTCATAAGTGGAGGCCACAATCCTAACAGAAAGTAGGTATGAACTTAGCCGAGAAGACCAAATTCTTGGAGCTTGATTTAGCCCATATAGAGCTTTCTAAAGACGACATACATGGCCAAGATAATGTGAATCAACAAATCCTTGTGGCTACTTCATGTAGACTTCTTCATTAATGGTTCAATGGAGAAATGCATTCATGATGTTCAATTGACATAGAGACTAATTATATGTAACAACTAAGGAAAGAACAACTCGAATCATTGCTAGTTTGTTAACTAGACTGAAAGTTTCATCATGGTCTGAGCCACTTGTTGAGTATAGCCCTTCGGAATGATTTGTGCTTTGTATTTATCAATGGAGTCATCAGCCTTGGTTTTTAGTCAATAAATCCACTTGTTGTTGACCACATTCATGGAAGGATGATGAGGAATTAGTTCCCAAGTGCCATTTTGAATGAGAGCATTAGATTCTTTGGCCATAGCTTGTTACCACTTAGGGCCTTTGTTTGTAATGGAAAAACAAGTTGGTTCACTTGGTGTCAAGCTTGAGTGAAAACAAAAACACATGGGGTGCTTAGAGGAGAGAAAAACCTTTACTTTACGAATGTTCTTTTTTTATGCAAGTGACCGTTAGATGGCTAGAAGTTGGCAGTTGAGGTTGAGAAGATAATAAGGGTGGACTTTTGGAGAAGAAGAACCACATGGAATTGTGGAAGTAAAGGATTGTTGAAGTAGTGATGAGGAATTACCCATGATATTAGATGGATGTAATGAAATTGACACAGTAGTGGACACCACTTGAAGCTGCTAGGGCTTAATAGAGGAATAACTAATGTAAATATGGATACTTGGTGATGGTGATGACAATTGACCAGATTGTAGTTTAGCAAATGGGAACAAGTGCTCATGGAAAATCACATGGCAAGAGACATATACTCGGCTTGTGATGCGATGTGGACAACGATAGCCACGGTGATAAGGAGAATAGCCAATGAAGATACATTGCGTTATTCTATCATCAGAGTGTAAGGATGTAGTTAAGGATAGCAAGCACATCCAAAAACACACAACTATAAATAATTGGGTTTCTAGCCAAATAATTTCTAATAAGGAGACAATTTACTCAACATCGTTGTAGGCATGCGGTCAATCAAAAAGACCATAGTGAGGAAAGCATTAGTCCAATATAGATGAGGAACAGAAGCTCAAATAAGCAATGTGATACTAGTTTCCACAATGTGACAATGCTTGTGCTCAGCTCGACCATTTTGTTCCCGTGTGTGTGGGCATGAAAAAGTATGTAGGATGCCATGAAGATGGAGATAAAGATCAAATTTCTCATACTCACCACCTCCATCAGTTTAAAGGGCTTATCCAATTGAAATATTTTTTCACTTGGCATTTAAATTGCACAAAAATAGAAAGAACATTAGATTTCACAGTAAATGGAAAAAACCATGTGTATCCACCATAAGCATCAATAAAAATGATGTAATAACAAAAACCATTCACTGAAATTGTGGGAGATAGTCCTCATAGACCATAATAAAGTATTTCCAAATGAGTATTACGATTTGTTGATGATCTAGTAAATGGAAGATGATGCAACTTGCCCATGTGACATGATTCACATAGACTAAATGAGGAAGAAGGAGATATTGACAAATCATGCTTTGAATTGACTAAAAAAGGAATGCGAGAAGTTGGATGATTGAAGCGCTCATGCCAAATAGAAGCATACACTTCTTCACCAATGAAGCAAGATGGAGCTAAAGGTGATTCATTTGACTGCAGAGGGACCTCATTGGTGGTACATGCATTATTAAGATAATAGAGTCCATTATGATACTAGCCTTTGAGAAGGAGGTTCCTCAAGGATCGATCCTTAACATAACAAAAAGTAGGATGAAATTTAAATACCACATCATTGTCTTTGGTAAATTGAGAAATAGATAACATATTATTCTTAACAAATGGAACATGATTAACATTTCGTAGTTTTAAAGAACTGGTAGGAGAATGTAGAATTAAAGAATTGATATGTGATATTTGCAAACCTAACCCATTTGAAGTAAGGATTTGAATTGTGTTAGGATTGTCGATCTGAATGTTCAAATTTTCCATGTCAGCTGTGAGATGATGAGTGGCACTAGAGTTTGAGTACCGGCATGGGTTAAATGATTCACCAGTTGAAGAGGTATACATTGCAGATAGAGAGTCAGTAATAGATTTAGAGCCAAGATTAAATCGTTGGTAGCATTGGAGAGTTGAGTGATCTACATGATCACAAACTTGACAAATAATTCTAAAAGGAGAGTAAGCTATATCATAAAAATTGTGACCATAGCCTCGGCTGCATCCTCGTCCTCGGTCACATCCTTTACCATTGAAAGAAGTATTCGGGGCATCAAATTATTTGACTACCGCATTCACAATTGGAGACGACTCTATTGGAGATTTAGTGGTGCAGCTTTGAAAAATAACTTCCCGATTGTAAAGAAGGCCCAGGAAGTTATCAAGAGGTAATAGATCAAGACGAGATGTGACTAAGGCAATGAATGCATCATACTCCGAACCCATGCCACTGAGGATGCTGAGAACTAATTGGAAATTTGAGAAGGGATGAGCAGTTGAAAAAGTTGATTCGTAGTGTTCTTGGCTTTTTAAACAAATGCTTCCATGCAAAGAGAGCCCCTTTTTAGAGATCAAAACTAATACTCTAACTGCATTATGCAGGCTCGAGATTGAGGAGCATAAAGTTTCTCAAGTGAAGTTGTCTCAAAACCGACAATGTGTGAGAGAACTTATTTAGCAAGAGTGGAGAAGATGCAGTAGAGGATGAGTTGATCTTGATAATGACATGCAGTATGATCTGGGTTGTCCATCACAGTATTATCAACAGTAATGATAGTGGGCACCGGGCAAAGATATGAGTCATCCACAAACGGAAGATACCCTTGAATATGAAATAAATGAAGAAACTGTGCTCACCACAGAAGGTAATTATTGCGATCTAGCTTGATTTGAAGAACATGGGATATATTGTCGAGAGCAAAGGGTAATTGGAAGGGGGCCAACAAGAATGGAGAGTTAGCAACGATGGTCGAAGATATGGTGTTGGAGGCAATAACAATGTTGGAGGTTGGGGAAGAAGACATTATAATGGAGAAGAGAAAAAAATTGAGAAGCTTTGATATCATAAAAGATGACGAATTTGAGTTTGATCGCACACTCATTAGTGTGGAGATTTGTATTATATTCATAGTATGTGCATGAGCGGGAAAATCACAATTGAAAAGATTTTACGAAATATAAGATTGCTATATTATCATAGAAAAGTTACTCTATCAATGGGATTGGTGCGGATTATGGAAGATGTTATATCTTGGGAGATTTGCTCTATCGAGTGCAAGAAAGCCCATCCAATAACTTTGTCCAATTAGGTTAATGGAAAATGCTGATGTGGCTTATTTTATTCATTTCTCACTTATGTGGCAAAAAATTTTAAGTACATATTCAACGTGTCCCAAACGGCTTCGTTCAACTCTTGCCCCATATTCTGCTTGTCCAAAACGGAGTCGTTCAACTCTTGCCCATATCTTCGTTCTTTCTTATTCTCCCTTCTTGAGGTGTCGCTCGGAGTATTTTCTTTTTACCCAAATCCCAAATTCTAAGCCCTAAATCTAAATCAAGTCCGGGCAAATTTTCCCGGCCAAAGCGAGTCCGTGCAAGTCGTCCCTTGTCCATTTTCATTTCGTGGTTTCGCAGTGGCAATTTGAAGATCCATATCAAATCCCTTGTTATTGCGTGTAAGTCATCCCACAGGAGCGGTGTCGATGACAAAGACGAACGACGACTGTCTCCTCTTCGCAAATCCCGCATTTATCCCTTTTAATTTGAATCATTCCACAATACTGCTTGCTTAAGATGAGGAGTAACGATGGTCGTAGTGAATGTGTTCATTGCAAGGCCAATTTTAAAGACTACAAGAACTTAGAACCTTGATTTAAAACCTACCATACTAATTTAAAGATGATTTCAATATTGAACCTATAACTTTCGGTTTTAAGGAGAGGTTTCTACGTTGCTCGGTTTTTACTATAGGTTCATCAAGTTACATCAGAGTCTGTTATGCAAAAAGAAATCTGCAAATGTTGATGAGATTTCAATCTACAGACTGAATGACATACCTGACGATTTGGAAAGGATACCTGTAATCCTCCTTGGCCATACACATATTTTGGAATTTAAAATGTCGACCGCGAAAATACGGGAGCCGAGATGGGCATGGCTCGATTGGGATTTGGGCATAGTTGAAGTTCATTGATCATGGTATCGGTCTTATTTAACGGATACATTGGTCCTTGTGCCGCGCAAGGACACTTCTGCATAATCTTCGCCCCCTCTCGATGACAACCTCGGATGTTCATACTGACTAATTTAGCTCACTAGCCGCATCGGCAAGTCTCTCAGATGTTCTGGAGGGATACCGATGTTTGGCTGGAAGAACAAGAATAGTCTTAGTACCGACCAGAAACAGGAATCATGAAACTATAAATAAATATTCAGAGAATTTGCATCTTATGCAAACTTCATTATAAATATGCCTTCTGTTCTACACATACCTGAATTGGAGCATGAAGCTCAAATTAAAGTAGGATGGACCAATGCTCGTAGAAGCTTTTCTAAGAAGGAAATTCTGTAAATGCTCTCATTTGCCGCGGTATCCTCACAGACTTACCTCGAGCACGAGATTGGTCAGGACTTTACCATTTAACGCGGTGGTGCGGGCATCAACCACCGTAAATTGCCAGCGAGTTCATCCTCTCCATCATTCTAGAAAGCCATCCTCGCTTTTTCAACAGTGACACCTTGACCAGAAATTCTCGTTTCCCAATTCGGTTCACCTTCCCATGCGACTGAAATCATTAATTCCACAAAGTCAAGGCACGATATCAAACTGACGCTTAGTCCACATTTTATGAGGAACTATGAGATGACAGTTGAGCTACAAGCTTGACTTTGGTCACCTCTGTGTCCGTCTTTGGGTCAAGACGGGGAAGAGTCGGGGGTTATCGCGTTGTCTGGCCAAGCTTTTGCCAAGTTCCTCCTTGAGGTTTCTCACCTCCATTTGTAAATCCTCAATGGAATCAACAGCGTCCCCAGGAATTTAAGTCATGACCATCTAGTCAATACAAGGAAGAATCAGATGGATATACAGTCTTCCAGTAAAATAATTTGTTACTGCATGTATTTCTTAAAACATGACAATCTTCGAATGGTGCGTTCCCTTATATAAATTTATGCTTGTGTCAAATAGAAATTGTTGTTGACTAGAGTAATCCCTCAATATTGCAACACACAGTGAAGGACCACATCGAAGAAAACAGCTTTGAACGCCAAACGAAATGGATTACTTTTTCTAGAGTAGAGCGAGAAAAGTACAGTGGACCTTGGATTTCTTTTGGTACAAGTGAACGGAGAGTATGGAGCTTGTCTCCAATCGCAGCCGTCTTCTTCTTCTCTATTATCAGTTTCTTTGAGTGGCAATCACCTGCTTTCTGTTTGCAAAAGGCTTTACCCTTCGCAGCCACAACACAACCTGAGAAATTGGGCTGTTTTGATGAACTTTTGGAATCTTCAGACCTCGTGGATTTGATAACAGACTGCTTCATCACACCAGCTTAAGATATATATCCCGATGATCCTTCAGGATTGTTGTTACTTCACGTACCTATCGAAATTGTTGTAGTCTAGAGTCCAAACTTGAAAGGCGGAGTGGCAAAAGATAGGACTTCAGGTACTATTGGATCAGCAATTCATTGATGTTTATATCGCAGAGCCCGAGATTAATGGCATCTTTGAAGAAGTGACCCCAGTTCATGATCATTTCTATCATGTGGGGTTCTTTTGGTATATGATGAATTTGGAAGTAAATTGTCATATTTGGAACCTTTGAGCAAACAAGTAGAATATCATGCAAAAGCCAATGCTACTTTGGAAGTGCATCTTACAAGCTTTGCGCTGAAGAGCTCAACAATGCCTCTACCAAAGGAGACCAAAGGGATTGTGTCACACCCAATTCCTACCAAAATGGGGAAGAGGTATGGCCATCCTCCCATCCAAAGAACGTAACATCAAACCATACTTAAAATCTAACCTTCAAAAGTCCTTGCGATAGCGTCCTTGGCCACTAACTAAGAAACCTAAAAAGATTGAGAAGAAAAGGGTAAGTAACCACAACTTAGTGAGTAATATGTATTTCTTTTAAATAGATCAAGCACTCACTATGCACTTTACAAAATAATATCAAAATTTATTTATCTCAATTCCAGTGTATAATACATATACAAGATATAATGTGTTATATTATATTGTTATAACATAACCACGCACATATCGATTTTTAACAAATATAATAATTCAATCCACTGATCAATCTCATTACACATGTCAATAATCTATTCTAATGACCAATGTTAAGCTCAAATATCAATCATGATCACGCGTAGCATCCTATGACATGGCTACCAAGCCCCCCTGACAAGGTCTCCATCTATATTAGCGGTGGCTGGCTTACAAGGATATTCTAAATTACTATGCATATTCACAAACCTTTCAATGGGTTTATAAAGATATTGAGCATCGGCACTAACCCACAACAACATACTTCACAATCCATAAAGCTAAGTCCATAATCATGTCATAAATCAACCTACAAAACAAATCATGTAATATTTCGCAGCTCAACCAATCCAACATAATACCTTTTTGCAATTAATTACATAAATACCTCTTGAACGATTTCAAATAACAAATATGGTAGTAAATGCTTAATCTGCTATTTTATGCAACAACAATGTCATTTCATATCTCATACCATACATAATTTATTATCACTTTCAAAATATGAGTTTTACAAACTTAAGGAAGATATAACATCACTCACTCAAATGATGGAGATTATTTGGATCGTTGAACTCGTAATCCTATTGAATAAGCGAGAAACGATGTTAAAAACGAGAAAAACGCCACCTCAACTATGATTCGGCTAAGCTAAATTTAAATGCTAACAAAATGATTCAAATGCACCCACAAATTGCTTGTCCAAAATGATAATTTAAAGCCAATGCAGAGTTTAAGCATGAAACTTGGTCACGTTATAACTTTCTCCACCAAACTTCATTACAAACGAACTTATAGTCAAAGTTAAGGTCTTTCGAAGTACTAGAGGACCCACAATCTTGACCAACTCAAAATTGAGCCGAAAATCGTTGAAATGTGGCCCAAAAGCAGCTATTCAGGCACAGTTCATCAGTTGCAGCCAACTTCAAAAAAAAAAAAAAAATTCGAGCAAACTGTAAATCTAAATTGAGTTATGTAAAATTTTAATGCTCCACGACATCCTAAAATCATTTTTATATATATCCGCAGCTCAACGACTCCTTAATAAAATGTTATAGTTCAAAATCCACAAAGCAATTGTGTATAATTTCCACTCCCTCAGTACACATGCAAATCCGGGTTTGACAAAATCACTGAAATTCAAATCTATGTACACACTCGCAAGATTAACATCTTTGGGGCCTCGCTAAAAATTTCGTTATTGTTCTTACATGCGCCAAAGTATCCCTAGACATTTCTCATTAAAGACAAGGCAATGAAAATCTCGAAAAATAAAGTCACTCTTTGAATTTAATTTAAATTTTAGGCTTTTCATTTAAGGTGATTAGATATGTTTAAATAATTTTGAATTGGGAAAAGTATTAAAAAAATCATAAACCTATTGTATTTGTACCAATCCAGTCATAAACTTTTCAATTGGACTAATTTAGTTCTAAACCTTTTAATATTGGTACCAATTCAGTTCACCCGGCCAATTTTAGCTGGTTGGCCGGCGCTGACATAGACGTCAGTCGGTGGCCAGATGTTGACATTGCAATTTTTAATATTTTTATTAATTTTTTATTATTTTTTTTCTATTTCGATTATCCCGCTTTGTGTTAGATTTGTCAAAATGGATTATTGATTCAAAATTATTTAAACATATCGTGATCACCTTACTAAAAGAGGATGAGAGTGAATACACGGAGGGTAGGCAATCGCAAAACTTCCATCTGACCACGTTGTCCCATCCCATTGAGTTGGAACCATTTTTGAAGAGCACCTCGTGTTGTATCTCGGAGCTTTTGCTCTTTTGCTTTGTAAGTTAGCGGAGCAGTAGATTTTTTGTTTTTGGTCGAAGGAATAGCAGATGGTTGGACTGGTAAATTTATAATCGAATTTTTTTTTATGGTTTTTGTTTTATTTTTTCCCCTTTTTTTCTTTTGAAAATATTCATAAGCGATAATCAGAACGGACACAATTCATTGATAGTTAGACGCCTCAAGAATATCATGGAACTCTTGCGAGAACAGAAGTTTCTCTTTATTAGACAAGGGTGACTCTTTTAGGCTTTTCTCATGGTCTGACAGATTTGATACAATGTAAGAAAATTATGGCAATCGACACATAATTAGTAGGGATGTTTATTGATTCAGTCCAATCTAGGAATACAACCGAATCGGACCAATAAATTTTAGATGGTTCTTAGAAGACTAGTTTGCTCCTGGCTTCAAAAATTTGAAATTGCGAATAAGCAATCCAATTTTCGATTTCACATAAGGAATGGAACCAATGAATCGGCCCATTTTTTTTATTTTTTTATTTTGAAGCAAAGAGAACCCTAATTTCTAAATAAGGTTTCAATTTCGAAAAAAAAAAGGTCAATATCACCAAAAACTCTAAATCAATACATCTGTGACAAATTTACTCTAAACTAATTTACCCCAAATGATCACAAAAAACCTTAGACTTGTATACTTATGATAATTTTTTTTTACTATCAAAAACCCAAAACTAGTATCCTCCATTAAATTGGATTAATGCTACGAAAAATCACAAAAATGATAGAACCATAACAAATGGAGAGTAAAATCTCAAATCGGTATACCGATCAATCATCAACCGTTATCAAATTCAATAATTCAACAGTAAAATTTAACGGAAACTAATAGAATGTAAATTTATTATATATATACCATTTCAAGATGTAATATAAAATGTTGCTGTAATATAAATGTTGCTGTCTCTATACCAATTTAATATAAATTTGTTCAAGATGTACTAGTTTGATGTTTTTTATAGTATTAACTAAGAAAAATGTTGCTGTATTAGTTTTTTCCAAGGTATAGAGACCCGGTCCTTAGGAGCTGATTATACACATTTCAGAACATTCGGGCTTAATGGTAAATTTTTGAAATATCTAGACTGTGCACAAGTTATCGGAACTTGTAATCTTCCTTATCAAGAAAAACGCCCCTCACTTCTCCCTCCCTCTCGTCTCGTAAGTCTCGCTTCCGCGCCTTCTTGAACTCAAGGTCCTTTCTCTTCTCTCCCTCTCACCACCTCACTGTCGACTACTCGGCAGTTGCTGAAGCTCAAGGAGTGCGTGTCTCCCTTTCTCTCCGTGTTTTCTCATCCGTGCGTGGCGCCCTCTCACCTCTCTGTTTTGGTCCTGATTGAGCATTTCAAAGTTCCATACATGTTTGAGTCCAATTCGGTTGTTAAGTTTTAGTTGCATTTGTTATTCACATTAGTCTTTGCCCTCTGGAAGGTTGATAATTTAATCATTGAGGGGGTGGGGTACCACCTTACTCCACCGGGTGCCCTGCCTTGCGGCATGGGGCAATGGGAGGGCGGTGGTTTGGCCCACGGGATTGGCTGTGCACATGTCTAGTTGGCTTCCTTGTTTGAGCAAGCTTCAGTGCGGTTTCTTTGCAATTACTTTTACTTTGTCGGTTCGAAGAGGAGGCAGAATATGTAAAGATCATATTGCTTATTCCCCTGCTGCTGTCCTTACCTGCAAACCTCTCTTAAGAGGATTTCTTCTTATTACTCTGGAGTGTGTAGCAATGATGAGAGTGCCGCAAATTTAGATGCTGTTCGCACCCTTTATGTCGAGGTTATTGTCGTTAATTGCTGCATTGTTGAGTGGCCAGCTTCTGTTGGCTATAGGAGGTTGTAGTGTGTCTGAAGTTGAGTCGTCTATAGTTTTCGGATAGATATACTACATCCTCAACAACCGGCCATAGTGTCTGGTGCTTTGAGTTTGAAGATGTATCATTTTTTTTAGCATTGTTGAATTTTTTGCATCAATTGGGAGTAATCTGAAACTATTTGACAGGAACTGAGTAACAGTTTTCTGGTTCTTCTGTGGGCAGTGATGGGCTCTGATGGAAGTAAAAGATCAGTGGCTTCTCGAACTCTCAGTGTCAGAAATTTTGCTGAATCTAGAGCTGCTGAGATGGAGAATCTACACTCCATCGTAGCCAACAAATTGAGCAATAACTTTTGCTCTCGTAGGGATAAGAGGAGGAGAACCACTGCCCATGACAACCAACTAGCCAATAGAAGGCATAGGGAGAGGCGAAAGGATTCACAGGTGGCTGGTGCTGATCGCAATCCTGCAGCTCCAGGCAAAGTTCCTCAACAGGTACAGTGCAGAAATGAGCTGAAACAAAATCCTGAGAGTGGTTTCTGTACATCCAGGGATGGAACTAGGAGACTCAGAACTCATGTTTGGCATGCAAAGTGGTTTACTATGACCAAGTTGTGGGGTTTTTACCTTCCTCTCGGTTTGCAGGGCAGGTGATTAAGTTGTCTTTTTCACAATGTTATCATGACTTGATACACTGTTTTTAATGGATTAGAGCAATTGACAGGGTATGTTAAGCTTGGTGTTTTTTCTCCCCCAGAGGGTTCTGTCGATAGCAACTTGTCTTTTGCCCACTTGTTAAACTTGTTTATTATTGGATGTGACTGGGATTTGAATCCATAGAAAGACATATGCATTTAGACTTTTCAACATATTCATTTTTATTTTTCTGTGTTGTAGAGGGAGGGGTTCAAGAGCTCTCTTGAAGCGGTATAAGCAAGGAGTAGTCATTCATGATGCTAGTTACCATTTTGCTGTCCAGTTGGAGGGTCCAGAGGTGGCATCTTATGTCTTTGAACTTGCCCAATCTGTGTCATTACGTATATGTAAGCACATTTGTTTTCATTGTTACTTCTGTTAAGCTTTTTGCCTTGAAGCTTTAGCAGCTTAAGCAAACTGATTATCATTTTAGCTTAGAACTGGACAGTCTCCTCTTTTGTTCAGTAATATTGTAATCAAACTAGCAATTACTTTCTATGGTTGCAGGATTCTTTGACTTCGTTGTTAGATAGAGTGCTAGTTCCATCTCCATCTGCTCATGCAATGGACATGTCTCATTCAATTCTTTCTGGTGTTACATATGGAAGGGCTATGGTAAACAATTCAATGGAATTCAAGGTAAACGAATGATGAATTTAAATTCAACAGTTGTAACTTCTTAACTCGTGTATTGCGGCTTCATCATGCTGGGACACCTCTTTCCAAGCCAATTGCCCTGGTTATGTATATGTGGAGACATTTGGACCAGCATAATACTGGTAAAGTTCAGCAGGATTGCACTTTAAATGGGGAAGGTGTACCTGAGAATATTGATGGCTCTGTTCCATTTCGTCGTCTATGGGTCTGGATACATGCATCAGCCTTTACTGAAGGATCTGATGCTCTAAAGTGTGCATGTCAAAAGGAGGTATTGCTTTCTTATAGTTCTTTCACTCAATTTATCAATAAAATACATTAGGACTATGACATTAGTGGTAGCAAAATTGTATATCCACTTTTACCAGAGTCAAAGTCAAGCTTATAGGTCATAGCAGATTTCTGTTTACAATTGTTGCCATGATTATGGAAATGCCTACCTCCCTTCTACCGAAAGAAAGAGGGATATAAAAGGGAAAAGGCTTAAGAAAATCACACCATTTTTGGCTTTATATTTAGTGTGTTGCACTAACTGCATAATCCACTTGACTGGATTTCCTGCTCATTCTGTTAAATCAAGAATTTCAAGGTTGATCATTAAATCACTTAAATATTGGGCTCCTAGCAATATAAAGTGGTTGGCATGGCAATGATTCTCTACATCTTCATCATTTCCTTTCTTTCACATCAGATGGATGAATTGGGTAGTTTCATCCGTCACTCTTCACTTGAGAGTCATCTTACAAAGTTGGAAGTTATGGGATCAGGTGCCTTTAAGCTTCTTCAGAAGATTTTACATCCAATAAAACAGTGAGTTATCAAGGAGCATGACAATTCCAATTTTTCCTAGTTATTTATTTGAAATTGGCTAAATGGTTCTGGTTGGTTGTGCAGAATTTTAAAAAGACCTTTTCAGTTGAAGAAGCATTCTTCTGTCGAGGCTGGTATGGATGAAAAGAAGATGAAATGTGACTTGCTTCACAACGAGGACGATTTTCATTCACATGCAATTCTCTCTCTCATGGTCAAGGACCCTCAGGAATACAAGGACGAAGAAGCTGTTAATGATTCAGAAATGATAGCTCTTAGCAAAGTTGACTAGGTTTTATCACATGCAACTGAAAAGCAGTCATCTACGACACAACCTTTGGACAAAGCAGGAGGTTTACTCCTATTGTCACAGGCACATCATGGTTTGTGGGATGCTGCTTCAGGAATAAGAACCCCAATTGAAGAGAATGTTCTTCACGTAGAGAGGCACAAGAACTGTACGGATTTCTTGTGCTTGGATAATCTTAACTCTGGGATGTCAAATTATTTAGATAGGTCACAGTCTTCAAGATCCTGCCCTACAATGCTTCTAAGAAATGGGAGCGCACATGACCGTCTTAAAGGGTAAATAAATTTAGCTGTTGATGCCATGATAAGTTTCTGGCTTGTTGCTTTATAAGACATCTCGATAAAGGGGAGGCATAGCTGCAGAGATTGTTTACACAAAGGCTTGCTATAGTTTTTTATTTTTTTATTTACTTATTTCTTCTTTGAGGAATCTCGACATCTTTTGCTTGGTAAAAAGTACACAACGCCTATCTGGGCAGCTGTAATATAGAGTTGGGGCGACAAGTTACCTTAAGTATTTGTATTTCATGCACGGAATTAGTTCAGTGTCCTAGTTAAGTTCTCAGTAGTAAATACAAAAATGCAGGAGGAAAGAAGATTCTCTACCTTTTTATTCATCATTGGAGAGATTTTCTTGGAGAATTTATTTAATCTTTTAGTCTGAATTGGAAAAGATCTTGACCTTGTGCTTGGCTTATCTGATAATCATTCAATTAAAGAAATTATTAATAATTTGTGCTGGAGCTGCTCTTTATCTATTTGTCATTTGCAACCTGTTAGTCTTCTTCTTTCCTTTTATTGTATCCTCAGCAGTATTGGTTATTTATATCTATTCCTGATTATGGCTTTGGATGTCAAGTTGTTTTATGTGTTGGTTAGTCTGTGCAATCACATGAGGGGGTAATGGCCTTATCTGAATATCCAAGTTCTAGGACCTCCTTAGGAGGTTGCAATGGGCTGTAGGTGTATGCATGTGATGATTATTAGCCCCTTCCATTTTTCTCCAACCCCATTTAGAGTACTCATCATATGAAAAATGAATTCATAATTGTCATTTTCTTTTTAGATGATCAATCGTACTCCCCTTGAGTTGGGTTAAGGCCTTCTGGATTCCTCTTATTTCCAAGGCGGCTCATGCGATAGGCTTGAGGGAGAAGCACTGGATTGCAAAAGATCTAAGTTTTGAAGCGTGAATATGTGATCTACTATGGTTGGTTGTTAAAAGTAGCATGCAATTCTCATTTGGCAGGCTTACCTGCCCCACTTTCCATGGGATTATCCTGATTGCAATGCGTACACATCCCTTATGGAAATCAAAGCTGCTGCTTCTCATTCAAAAGCAGTTTGCCATCCTCCTGCGGTCAGAGCTCCTAAAGTTCCCATTCCACCACCATGGAGTACTATTTGCCCTTTTGACAAAGCATATACTACTGGGGTAGATACTCTGATCTCCAGTGAAAGAAGCACAAACAACAGCAGTTCTCCATCAAGCTTGACAAATAGTAGCTCAGGCGTGACATCATTTTGACCCCAAGATCATATGTGTGGTTTTAGGGGTTCTGTATTCAGGACAAACAAGGAGCTGACCTGCTTCCTTGAAGATAACTATGGTGGTCATTCATTTTTGTTTCCTCGCAAAGTGGTGAATGATAGGAGTTTCTTGAAGGCTTTGAAGGACAAGAGCAATGTTGGTGGGTTGGCAAATGGGATCTCTCAAATGGCTTGTCATGACTAATGTATCGTCAGGGTGATACTGCATGCTTTAAAGGAAGGTTTCTTTGAAGGAGCAATTGTATGTGCACCTCATTTCACTGATATATCATCATGGGCTTCAAGTTCACTACTTTTCTCCATTTATTATTATTATGATATGATGTTCTTTTAGTTTTTTTCTAAATTTTCTCTCATCATTATTTGCTGTATCCATTCTGGTTGGCTTAATCACCCGCTTGGGCCATGTTATCAATATGTTTTTAGAGAATATAAAATATGGAGGATATGATGTTTGCACCTGTCCAGTTTGATGGGCGCAAATACATCTTTCTCACGTTGTGAGTATGGGAAAATATTGAAATGCAGTTCTAAATTTCAGTGTCTTTTGATTGAATTTTTTTTTTGTTTGGTAACATTCTTTAGAAACTCTTGACCCGAAAACCTACGTTTCAGGCCCACAGTCCAAAGCAGCCACCTGCTTTCACTAAATCACTTTGAGACGCCAAAGCTGCTTTTCGAAATTTTCAAAAGCTCACCTAGAGGCTTCAATTTTTTTTTTCCTGACTAATGAGGGTATAAGTGAAAGTGTCAACTTTGCAAGGTGAAACATCAATGAAAGCATGTCTTTTTTATCGTCTTATCTGCTCAATTTAAAGCTTTGGACTTACTTTTGAAAGCACTTCCTTTTTATTGTCTTATCTCCTCAATTTAAAGCTTTGGACTTACTTTATTGGCTTTGTACTGTTCTAGCTTATTCATCTGAAATAAGCTTCCGCTTGCCATGCTATTAATTTTCCTTCTTGGGTCTGTCCTTAGGATCTCTCTCTCTCTCTCTCTCTCTCTCTCTCTCTCTCTCCATATGATTCAGATTTGTATGCTGCGCTCGGTGCAGGCTAGAAAACAATGAAATTGGTCTATGGATGCCACAATCAGCTGCGGCTTCATACTTCAAAGAGGTTTGTCCTGGGGAATGGGAAATCCAAGTGCCAGAAGACCAAGTTGCTATGGGGTCACTGTTGGCCTATTGGATTTGTAAAACGGGATTCCTTCGGGGCAGGTTGGAGAACATCCTTTCCTGAACAACTGTTCTCAATTTAATACATCAAAATAATTGTGCATATAGTGCACATGCTTCCAAACTACTGTCATACTGCATGCAATAATGTTTGTTTGTTTTATTATTATTAATATTATTTCTTATTCAGCGAGAAGCCGACAGCAGAAGCTTTCTGTGAGGTAAACTATCTAGCTCATCTTAGAGAGGAGCAGTGGACCGAGATGTCCGTGGAATGGAGGAAAAAGGAGATATATGTTCTAGTGAGGAATATGAGGTCTTCAGCATATAGACTTGCCCTAGCCACTATTGTCCTGGAACAACAGTCAGATGATTTGGAATTCATGTAAGATGGTGGTCTTTGTTTTTCCCTGATGACACTGGATGAGCTGGTAAGTGTAAGACCATTTTGAGTTTGCACTCACTATATTATGCAGCATTGCTCTATGAGTTTTTGGAGTCAATTTGTTCTGAGGACAAAGCGCTAGTGCTTGATATGGAAGCCTGGTTCTTTTGAGTTTCTCTGATACCTGCTTCTCCTGAGGTTGTCACAAAATTTCAAAGTAGAGTCAAAGCTAAAGGATAATTTAAGAAGTGAGGAGAAAGCAGCAACAGTTTTGTTAGAGTGTCTCTCTATCTTTTTTGTTAATTTTCTTTTTTGGTCGAACTCTTCTTTATTAAATTAAATGACTTGCTGTGGAGTCATGGAAGAGGGAAAAAAAAATGTAAATAATGTGAGGTTTCATTGAAGAATGCCGAGAGGGCATCAGCACAGCTCCAGAATCCAGAGGATTATAAAACCCAGTTTAAGCTCTCAGATATCATCTCAATCATTAATTGATTAGGTTGTACTCTTAGATCACAAATATGGATGCTACTGTAACACGCTTCACTATGTCTAGAGTGATTAGCCAAGCCTTATGGCCACCATTCATAGATTTAAGACAAATTTTGTTGGAGTCCTCTGCTGACTATATTTAGCAGACGACGTGGTTGACACTGAGCTCAATGGTCTAAGTGACTGTCAAGGTCCCAAATCGAATTATAATTGAAGCCTTCACTAATGCCTGATGGAGTGAGAGACGTGGATGTGGTGTTACTTTTTTAGTCAAAACTAAAAGTTGGTAGATAAAATTTGCCTCGTGCCCCAGTCAATAGTTTTTTTATAAGTTTATTCCAGAAAAGAAAAGACCCAACATAATCATATAGTGATGTTCCACATGCTATTGCCATGATTTTTGTTCTGAATTTTGCTAAATTAAAAATTTCTGGGATATAAAAATCGCAGAACTATTGATTGATTTCCAATGGTTGTTGCTGCAACTGTCTGCCATTTTATGTCATGTTATTTCCATCTATCTGCCGATTTGAACTACAACACTGTACAAAGCACCAATCAATATCTCCTGTTGCCATGTTTAGCACATCTCTTCTCAGGCTGCATTAGTCGTGTTGTTGCCAGATCATCTGCCTTGCTATGACCACTGGATAACTTCTTGTCATCTCCCTACAAGTTCATGCTTGGCCAAGCCATCAATGAAGCGGAGCAGCTTGGTGCCTCTCATTGCCGATGTGGCAGATGTTGCTCCAAATCAGCCTGGTCCCAGTACAGTTCCAGCCGCTTTCACGTGATGTCCCTGAGGTACGTTCTATGCGCAATTTGCTACTGCTATTTGGAGATTGGGTCTCTCAAGGGTGGTTGATAAATAATTTGGAGGGATTCAAGTGTACTTATTGATTGTTTGATAACACTATGGCATCTTACTTTTGCTTAAACAAAATAAATCAGCAAAAAACTGGTCTTCTTTGCCTTTTCTTCTGCTATTCAGACCTATGTAATAGTGAAATAATTGACATTTTCATGTCCATTCACCCATCATTGCGACAGATTGTTGCCAGACCGATATGGTGTTGGATGAGGCAGCGAAGGTCGCCTTTTGTGATCTGCTGCTGCTAAATGTCCCTCGAAATCCCAATTGGAATGTTTTTCCTCCAAGAACTCACTTCTCAGCTTGGTATGCAAGTTTCTGAAGTCGAGTCCATAAATTACTATTTGCTCAGCTGATCGAGGTTAAATATTTCAGTGGATGTTATGCTGCAAACAGGAGTAAGTTTCTTAACTAGCGTGCAATACGCAACCAACTCTCCCCTCTCTTCACATAGGGTCCATCTCAGGCCTTCACTGGCTGGCAAGTACGAAAATCTCAGCAGCGCTCGCTCTAAGGCACCTCCACCATCCGAAGGTAAACCTAGCTCTCCAGGCATCTGGTCTCATGTTTATATCAAGCATGCGTACTTTCCAATTGTCTGTCGAAAGATGTACATGTTGGAAACGCTTCAGCACCCTGTCCCGATACTCATGGTGGTTTTCTGATCGTCATATATGGGCTGGGCTTACATAGGGATTATGGAAAGGAAAAAGGAAATCCAAAACAAGGACTTGAGTGTACTGGCTCCTTGCAAGCTATCAAAACCTTCGAGAAGTTCAAGGACCATTCTGTTTAGCAATCTCGTAATTGCCTGATAATGTGAAAAAGGTGCTGCTTCTGCAGTTGTTTGACTTGCCTTATTTGGTATCTTATGGAAAGGTCAATAGACGAGTCTGATCTGAATTTTGGAGTCGACTTTTTCCTAAGTAGTGTGAACTCATGCCTCAGTTTTCGACGGTTCATTTCTGTATGAAGTATGTTAGTTTGATTAGATCGCCACAAGGTCATTAGCCAACTGGTCATAGATGGTGTCCTGCTCTGTGAAGTTCGTGAGCGTGCAGTCTTGTAATCATTGAGCAAGCGATAAACACAACCCACTTGGGCAATTTTAAGGATTCAATACGAACCAAGTATGTCTACGGATCCACTTCCCCTCCTCGTATGGTCCGTGTCGGCCCATGAACTTGCCATGTTCCTGACAATCAGCGTTGTTCTTGCGAGTTATTATTATTATTATTATTATTATTATTATTATTATTTGGAAAGTGCCGATAGATGATTCAATGGACAAACCTCTTTATCTTCAACAAATAGATGGATAACCAATAAGCTTGTTAAGGCTCAAATTGGATGAGTTAAGCTCAAGCCCACATTGTCAAACCCAAACTCAAACCCTATGTCCATGAATAGTGTGAGTAACATCATGTGCATGGGGAAATTTGAAATATCTTAAACCTATTATATTTGTGTCTATTCAATTTTAAACATTTCAATATGGCCGATTTAATTCTAAACCTTTTGATAAGCAATGTAATTCTTTTGGCCAATTTCATAATGAAATCTTTGACTTGGATGTCAGTTATTTTATATAGAACGGTTGATGTTGGCATAGACATTTTTTTATATATAATTTTTATGAATTATTTATCTATTTTTTAGTTTTTTTCTTTTATTTTTCAATATGATTGTTGAGGGCCACAAAGCCCTAGGCAATGACAATTAAAAAAAAGAAAGGATTTATTTGGTAATGATTTCTGTTCAAAACTCAGGACAAAAAGGAAAGTTTGAAAAAAATTCAAAGTCAATGATTTATGTTTAAAAATTGACCAAAATGACTAAATTGGTAATTTGTTTATAATTGAATTGACTCAAGTGCAATAAATTTAAATATTTATTTAGTAATTTCCTCCACATGGAGGATCAGTGACAATTTCAGTGAGTTACTATTGATCAACCAAATCGTAGTATTTTATAAGATACATATTTAAATTTTCTCCCCCACATTTCAATTTATAGACATTATAAAAAGAAAATGCCTAGAATAGTAATATAACAAAAATGAGGATTGGGGTTCTTCTTAATATCGTGTAAGTTTTCGTCAAAGTTTACCTCCAAATAATTGAGATATCAACTCTTGATTTCGACGAATGAGACCAGTCCTCCATTGCGAGACTTTAATTACAAACATTAAAGGCAAATATTTACTTATTTCGAATTTGCCTTTAGTTATAAATATATCTAGAGGTGGCAATACCCAAGAAAATAAATTTATTTGCCTCTAAATTTCTTATCAAGGGCGAAAGATGACTTCAAGGACCAAATACTTGACTTTTTTTTTTTTTTTTTGGTCGGTGGCCAAATACTTGACTTGGAATGTGTTACTTTGTCGTGGCACTTACTCTGTCTTTCTATATTAACGGATTCAAAGTGTGTCGGTTTTCCTTAATATATAAAATATCAATGATTTTGTATGCGAAAAATCAAAGATTGATCTCTTAGAAAAATAAGTCAAATCAAAATATTTTCATTATCAAGAAAAATATTTAGATATAAATTATTATCGATAACGAATTATTATTTTTCGTTACTGCTCATTTCTCTAAGCAATTCATTTCGGTCATGATTAGGAAAACTTTTCTCAAAGTAGTGATTTTTTGGTCGATGATTAATTCTGCCCAATCAAAGCAAAGAACGCACGAATTTAAGATTGCCGATTGCGTGCGGTTTCCGCATGCGAAAATTGACGTGATGATCCGGGCTTGTTGAACTCGTGGGCTCTTTCTACCCACGTTTGCTGATGTCCACTCGTGATGGACCAATGCGAATCGAGCTTTGTCGGACGATTAAGGATCGAGATTCCTTTTTTCCTTAATAAAGCCAATGATGTTTCTCTTTTCCCACCCCAGTAATAGCTAACGAGGCTTCAGATTTGACACCCGAGTTTTACTTTTAAGTATAGTTTGGCGGATCGATAGATCACCAAACGATTGATATGCGTGCAATAATTTTCGTATACGTCTCCAACTAAAAGCAATTTTTTGGTAAACTTTTTTCGTTTTGAATGTGAAGTTTTACCCGACGTACGCGAATGGGATGGGATCGTTTATATGTATCATGAAGATATTCAAACGAAAAGATTGGATATTCATACTAGCGTCTAACTGCGATGCGCTTTTCCTCTCTTCTTCTCCCTTTTTGTCAACTACTCCTGTCTTGTCATTAGATATTTATGCGATGAAATGGTTATGAAAGATCTTCAATGGTAAGTGGGTCATTAAAGTGGTGGAGTGTTGATTGATGGATGACCAAGATCCTTTTGATTTATATTGACTTTTATGGAGAAAATTACCTAAAGAGTAATAAATTTATTATATCAATCAATTCAATCATAAACTTTTCATTTTGATCGATCTAGTCCTAAATATTTTGATGATTTGATGGTTAGAAAGGATTTCACTAGCAAATCATCAAAATGTTTGGTATTAAATTGAAAATTTTATGACTAAATTAGTCATTATTCAATATGTTTAAGATTTTTTAGACATTTTTCTCAATTTTTGCATGTCATTTTACTTGTGTTAGTTAAGAAAATGGTTAGGGTGAATGAAAAGAACCAAAAAAAAAAAAAATTACTATGTAGATGGGGGCAATAATTAAGCTTTGAATTAACTTTCATATGGTAATTACATTTCATAAATTTATTAATCTGGGCATACCTATTGTAACTTACAATCGTGATAGTTATGCTATAAAAAGATTATGTTGTGATTTCAAGATGTCATCAAGCACAATAATTTGAAGATAAATCCCGATTTTAATTCCTTTATTTTTATGTCAATAAAATTCCTTTAATTTTGTTCTATTGTCTTCTGCTTGTCAACCACACGAGTTTTGCTTTTGCTTCATTTTGGACATAAGTTTCGATGACGTCCTTCTCATTGAAAGTACATCGTGACAAAGACTTTTTATTTTCAAAATAGTTGTTTTTCTAAAAATAATTTTCAAAATAGATTTCTCTCTAACCATTTACCAAAATGAACTTCATGATCACCTTTACCTTTCTATTTTTTATATAGAGAGGCAACGCCGAATTAAAATCGAGTGGTTAGATGCACTTATACTCAGACTTTAATTATTTATGATAAATTGATTCAAGAAGAAAGTACAGATCATGAAAAGTCTTAGAAAGTGATTTTAATAATTTAAGAGAGAGGCGGTAAAGATGACTGAGATCAAGCGTGTGATGATTAGGCAATCTGGCCAAGTGATGTGACATTGAGAAGTTCGTTTTGACAAATAGTTTAGGGAAATATCTTTATTGGGTATTAATTTTTTAAAAATGTAGCGGTCTTCAAGAGCCGTGTGGCAGTGAGAAGTCTATTTTGACATATGATTTGGGGAGAGATCTATTTTGGGAACTATTTTTTGAAAGAGATCTAATTTGAGCGAAAAATCCGTGACAACACTTATAATTTTATTTCGAAAAGGGATTTTCATTAAATCCATTGTCGGTGTAAAATATAAGCTACTCTATCATTATTAAGTGATCGATATATGGAAGAATTCAGTTGGAAAACCAACTATACACATATGTATAAATCATCTAACAGTGAATATTAATTGAGGGCCAAATAAATAATTAAAGAGGAAAATTGACTTCGCCGCTTTCATGTCTATCTTTCTTTCCACAAGTCATCAAAGTCGACGTGACTCATTTGTCACATCATCAACTTAACAGAATACATTATTGACTAGCACAGAGTTGATTGGGAGCACCTTATTTTGAATATGGATATTTATATATATTGACTTTCGTTAATTAAAGGTTGTTCTAAAATTTGATCAAAGCAGCACAGTATGCAAGTATCTTTTTTAAAAGTTCACTTTAGAACGAATTCCCAGTAAGCTTGATAAAGTACCATTGACGCACCGGCCTAGTAGTTGGTCGAGGGTCAAAACTTGATTTGCAAAAGTCGCAAGTTTGATTTTTCCCATCCTCCTATTCCTAGCTCAGAAAATCCCAGCAGTTTGCAATGGACAAGTTTGAGGTTTGGCATATTATCCGTCGCGACGTTCTCGGTAGCATCTGGTGGAGCTGCGATGAGGAGCTCGCCCGACAGCCCTGAATCCCGGGCCTTCTTTCTCTCTCCGTTCTCTCAATAAAAGAACTGAAACTGAGCATTATCCTGCCTGTTAAATAAAATTTTATGTCCTGAGTTTTGTCTGTTGATTGAGGTGAGGCTATATATGTCAATGCAATTAGAAAGGGTGTGGCAATAATAACTTTGGTTAATTCGGTTGGGAATTCCCACGTTCTCACAAGCAACTAAACCCATATGTATGACAACTGTTCGTTCGTTAATGGATTCCCTCACAAATCATAATGATGCCTTGAACAAGAATAAGAATTGAGTAGTACAACTAAGAATCTCGAAAGGTTAGGTTAGTTGCAGCTTCACAAAGGAAGAAGTCATTGGCCCCCCAGAAAAAAGAGAGAAAAGAAAAAGAACACTGCCGAATACACAAGGACACGATACCCACCCGACACATTTGGTATTTCTCCCCTTATAGGACGATGGGTGTTATGACCTTCAGATTCCTCCGATTATTAAACCTCGTTGTTTGACCATGAAATCTATCTTGTGACAAAACACGATATCCGCCCTCGAAAGGGCTCCAGGCGATTTACTTCGTTGTTCGAACATTAATTTTACCTTAATTAATGCAACCGGTTTTGTGCAGCTTTTTAAGTCCCTCCTAGTCCATCTAATAATGGACGGATTCGTGCAACTAATGAAGGAAAAAAAATTGCTTTTTTTCCGCACTTACCTCTATTTTATCTCAATATTTAATAACATAAAGTATATTTAGGTCGCCTTTGTCTCCATTTTCATTCTGTTCCTTTCTTATCTCCTTTCTTTTCTTTTTCCTTATAAATTATTCGAATCTCTTCTTAACTGGAGCACTTAAATCGCCAAACAAATGCGACCAGACTCCCCCGCGCCCGAGCCAAGAAAGGTAAAACACATCAAGCACACTTAAAGTCTCAGCGCTCACTATTACATCTAAAATCAGGTTTAACTCTTTTTAATGAATAAACCGAACGAAAGAAAGAAGACGGTCGCAGCCGAACCGCTTCCTATCGAACACAGTCGACAGAACCGAAAGATTTTTCTGGCGCTTCCAGAGCACGGACGACTCTATGATCTTATTGATCGCATGATAAGCATATAAGATGATCATTGCGATCCTCACCTCCTCCTCCTTCAGCAAGAGATCAGAGGTGGAGTTCGCAATCAACAGTCACAGCTCACGCACAGCATCGTAATGTACGAACGAGGGATTAAGTAAAGTGGATGAAAACTAGGAACACGAATTGCGTGCATGTGAGGTGCGCCGATCAGGGGCGGGATGGCAAATTGTAAGTTGGAAGGGACTGGACGGGCGATGGGGGGGGGGAATTTTCATTTTCACGAATTGGGACAAAAGGCCACGCACGTTCTCTCTTATCTCTCTCCCTCAATCCACAAACCACACACTACAACACTACCCTCTTAAATTGGCGGGGCCCACCTCCCAGCTGTACCAATGTGTTGTTGTCTGCCCCCTCATCCCTACTTTGTGGGGCCCACCTTTCTCCACCCCCGTCTCGCCAGCTTCAGGTGAGGCTCGTCCTTACTAGAGACTTGTGAGGGCCGGCCTTGCCAACTTCAGGCGAGGCTCGATCTTGCTGGAAGATCAAGCGAGGGATGGACTCTCGCCTAAGGCTGGTAAGGACAATCCTAGCCAGTCGTCACTTGTGCCCGATTGCTAATCATTGTCAAAACACAATAATCAACTAAGGAAGAACAAAAAGAAGAAAAGAAAAATATTATAATAAAAAACTATAAGAGTTGTTCGCACCATAGTCAATTGTGTCATGTAATATTCCGACATCCACATCAATAATTTCCAACCAAAATTAAATGGATAAATTATATTTGCAAACTGTCAAAATATTTATGACCAAATTGAGAAATTTAGGACCGAATTGCCATAAATACAAGTTTCTCCTCCATTCACCCTATTTCAAGGAGTTATTTCTCTCTCTCTCTCTCATATATTGAGAAGTTATTACATGGTCTATGGATCATGTATATCATTTATTGAGTGGGATATATTGTGAGATCCACATTATCAATAATGTTTGTGATCCATGTGGTCCATGGACCATACAATCTCTCTCCCAAATCGTCTTCTTGAAGCTAAAAAGAATTGCTGGAAGGATGTTGTTACTTCCTCGAATGAGATAGTTGCATGAGGCTCTTACATGTTCTACCTAAACCTAAGGGTTAGTTCACAAGGAGAAACGTTAACAAAACCTAACAATGTCGGGACCAAGGCACTGTCAAGGACTCAGCTATATAAGCTGTATCGACGACTTCTTTTCCCGAAAAGGGAAAAAGTTTAAACCTAAACATAAGGGACGAGGGACCCGTTACATTAAATGTATCGATGAAAGAATTGGGTGCAAACTAACTCAATCATGAAGGAAAATTAGCCACGTCATCAACCTAACCCCTTTTTATATTCATGTTCGACATAAAATGCGGGGAAAATCCTGAATGACAAGTTGTGTTCAATTTCTCAAAAAGGATTAAAAATAGACATTATTTTAAATACAAATCCAAAATAATTATGTCAGTTTCAAATAATATTCTAACATTACTAGCCGACCAAATCTTTCATCTAGTGAAAGGTATTTTTGTTCAAAGATAATTTTTGTAAGTTTTTCTTCCTTTTCTTCCTTGTTGCATCTTCTTCTTCATCATGACCTCGTCATGACCTTGCCAGCCGCTGAGTCCGAGACCCTAATCATCCTTGACCCAATTGAAGAAAGTGAGAGCTGAGGCATAATTCGATTGGCATCTCAATAAAGTCCGCAAGATTTCATCATTACACGGATGAGAAAGGAACGATTTTAGGTCATCACGTAAGAGCGCAAGATGGGGACTTGAGTTCTTGAGAGATGAGCAAATGAGGTCGACCAATTTGCTACGATTTTGGGTCTTGAAAAGCAAATCATAAAGGGGACTCAAAGTTGTTAGTTGGCCGCTCTTACCCACAACTGGCAAAGTCATGGCGAGAGAGTCCTCGTCCACTGCCACAATGGCCTCCCCAAATCTAGGCAAGGCTGGGTGAGTATTGAGACTCTCATTGGCGATGGGCGGGGCTTTGTGGCCCGCACCCACAGCTTGCACCAGTATCGCTTCAATACTGAGGTTGGATATTCTTGCATATGGCTCTAGTTGCTAAGGTTGTTGCTTTGGCCACTCTTCCTTGTTCATCTTGCTAGACGAAGAAGAAGAAGATGTATAGGGAAGAAAAGACAGAAATAAGGAAAAAAAAAAGTTTGTCTTTTGATGAAAAATGCTTTTGACCGGCCAGAATATTTCGTCAGCCAATGAGGTTAGACCCTTTTTTGGAATCGCCATGACTACTTTAAATCCTTATTTGAAACAATATTCACTATATACTCTCTTTTGAAAAAAATAAGAGTAATTCAGGTCACTATTTGAAGTTTTCCCCGAAATGTGGTTTGATTTCCAATAGTATAATTTTTTTTAAAAACATCCTCCCTTAATTTAAAAAAATTACTAAATGAGTTCTCAACTTTTCAATTTTGTCAATTTAGTCGTAAATCTTTGCATACCATTTCAATGTAATCCTTTATGATTTTTTTTGTCGAAAATGGCTTGTGTGACGGTTCAGTCATCATTAGTCATCCTATGTAGCATATCTACATGTTAGCAATTTTCAGCAATAATACCCAAAATGATTCAACATAGTTATGTTCTCGTCGAGCTGTTCGTATGTGAGACTCAACTTAGATGGAAAGGGGGAGCGTTAATATATATGTTTGATATCCTATCCGATGTTTGTTTTTTCAACCGTTTAAGTTTTTTTAAATAAAGACTGTTCGACAATAGCAAATTCATTTCTCCAAAAAAGAAAAAAGAAGATAAAATGCACGGAACAAAAATGAAAATGTTTGACCTAAGTCCCACGTTTGATTGGAGTTTAAATGCTTATACATTGTTACAAAATTTGCACGTTTGGTTCGGATGGATGAGTAGGAACATAATCACAACTGCAAGGGTCAATCCCTTTTTCCCATGTTTGGATCAAATTGCGATCATGGAATTCTAAATTCCGAAAGAATGTTGATTCCGCCAACTTTTTTTTTTTTTTTTGGTCGAAATTCCACCAACTTGATGGAGTTGTTCTTCCACTACTTAAGCCATGGAATCGACTTCCATTTCAAAGCTAAAGCTATTTAGGACTACATAATTCATTCGATTATAAATAACAGCAACTCATACTAGTAAACAAAATCAATAAAATATTGATAATTAGGATTGATTATTATACTTTATATTTTAGGCTTCATAATCATCTCAGGCATTAGATTCTTAGAGGGTATGCATAAGATTAGTTGACTTACTAACTATTATTAGATAACATTAGATCAATTATTTATCATTCAATTATAGCTATTGTATACTACATTAAGTTTCCATTTTAAAAATTCTCAAATCTATTCTAAATCCAAAATTAAATTTATGGTCATCTTTCTTTTTATTCCTTTCCCACCATGCTTTTCGTACGACAAAAACAAATTAGCCTTTATCCCATTTCATCGTCATGTTTGTCCTTTACCAAATTCCAACTATTCCTTCCTATTGGAGATTTTTTTTTTTTTCATTCATGTGTGGTAAATTAAGACAATAGAGATGTAGAGAGCATTCTCACCACAACCCTTTTGGATATTTTTTGATATTATCAAATTATTTTCTTCTTTTTTTTTTTTTTGGATTAAACTACTCTAACATCCATCAGTTTGTGATGAAATTGCTCCACATACCCCATGTCTCGAAAAAGAAAGAAAGCTAATCAAACACCGCGTTTGGATACACCGGGTCCAAAACAAGGAGTACAAAGAGCATTGATGAGGCAAGAAAGTTCGATATGATATACACTTGTAGAAAGACCCTAATGCGACTTTCTTCTTTCTGGCCGCCTGGGGAGACTTAAATACAAGTCAAATGAAAGAAGACTATGCAAAAAAAAAAAGAAGAAGTCAAAGAAATAGTTTTTTGTTGTACCAAATTGAACAAGAGAACACATGAATTTCTCTGAAAACCATTATAGCAGAATCATTCTCGTAAGCCATGATACGGTGACGCTATGATTAGGTTGCCGTTGGGACCAAACGAAATGTGGGTACATCAATACGGACACCTCTATGTATGTGTAAAGTGTCAATTAATTGACCTCCCTATGCCGGTTTCCAATCACATGCAGTCTTATCAAGCCATAGTCATGTGCCACCGACACCTTCCCTTCTCGACAGCTACATACCATCGTTTACTCCGACCAAGAAAAAATAGCGATTCTTATTGCCTGGGCGCTAAATTATTAAATCAAGTCTGTGGCTAGAAATATTGAGGATTACCAGGGTAAATGACGGGGGAAGTTTCTGAAGTTTTGCCTATATTCAATACGGTCCTTTATAGGAAGGCTCCATCTTCTAAACTCAAGTTGAGATTCTCTCTCTCGATCTGATCTGGAAGTCATTTGTCATTTTCATTTATTTTTTTTTTTTTGGTTTTTTCTTTACAGGTTGCTGATGCTCTCTTTCGCTTGTTGGACATATTTTTCGCTTCCATCGTTAGCAATTAACCCGTTACTTTAGATAATCCAAATCAATAAATCCAATGGGATCAAGGATGAATAAGTTCTTGCTGCACTAGGAACAAATATACAACTTCTTCAAGCTGTGGAAGCTCTTAACTTCCAATAAAATGAGAGCTCTTCTATCCCGATTTAGATTTGGGTATTCTTTAAAGATGTTTCTATGCTCGTCCATTTTTTTTTTTTTTAATCTAGACTTAGATTAGGAAGCGTTTTCAACCTATTTTTGGTGTCCATACAATGATGATAGACACTGAGCCTAGGTATACACCATCCACCAGGTAAGAAATAGCTTTTGGAAAAGGAGATTATGGTGTGTGATTAACACTTATTACGATGTGAGATTTGGCAATCAATCGTTGTTTGTGTTTTGTTGCTTTATTTTGCTGTTTGAGATTTGTTTTGTTTTGAACCTCTCATTTATTTTCTTGAAATTTGAAGGAAATATTTGCTTTCGAAATATTTTCTTGAAATCCCTTACAAATTTTCATTCAATATAATCTCTAAATTTTTTAGAAGCAACTAAATACAATTTTTACAACTATAATAATTATGATATTGTATCAGCAAAAGCTCGATAAATTGCTTTTATACTAGAGCAAGCGATAGTAGTCTATTTGTTGTTATGCCACAGGACAAATGAGTCAACCAAAAAGAAATAGTTTCCTATAATGGCGTGACGATCTCAAGATCACCAATTTGATCAGCTTCAAAATAAATTGTCAACTCCAATGTAAGATGCGCATAAAAGTGAAAATCATGAAATAACATACCTTTGATGTAGCAAAGAATTTGAAGGACTACAACAGAATGAGTCCCATGGTTGCAATCATGTACTGACTAATCATATGAGCAGCATAGGCAATGTCAAGTCATATAATAGTGAGATATACAAGACTACAGACCATATGTCGATAGAGTGTATGATTCAAAAGAGCAATTTGTTGATGTCACATAGATTTGGGCAAGTGCTTAAGCTGGTGTAAGGGAAAAATGGAGGTGGATCGATGTAGTAAAGAATTTGAAAGGCTACAACAAAATGAGTTATACATGATGCGTACTGACTAATAATGTGAGTAGCACAAACGATATTAGGTCAAGTAATAGTGAGATATACTAGACTGTGAATCGATTGTTGATAGAGTGTAAAATTCGAAAGAGGAATTTGCTGACGTGGTGAGGGCTCGGGCAAGTGCTCAAGCCCGCATAAGGGAAAAACACAGGTGCATTGAGCTCTCTGATTGGAACACTTTTTTATTTTTATTTGTTAGTTTCAGCTAAAAAGTTATATAATTATAAAGATGAATGCCGAATCATTTTAGGGCTTTGTATTAGTATGTTTGCTACTTTATCTATGAGTCTTATAGTACCTTCTACCATACATTAGAAATTTCGGATCATTTTATCAAATTAGTGCTCATAAATTCCAAATGTCCAAGTGAATTATTAGTAAAATATAATTTATTAACTTTGTGAATGAGCATTTGGGTAGGGTGGAGCCTCAAGAACCTTGTTTTGCCTTTTGGAATTTTTTGCCCATGCTCAGCCTGCAGGCCTAAGGCATTCAGCCAAGCTCGGCCATTTTTATCTACCAGTCGCCCGCTTATCAATCAACTCTACAGATGTGACGACAATCGAGATTGGTGAGGAGGATTTGTACTAATGATGAGATGGTGACTAATTCTCATCCAGTTGGGTGGCGTTAATTGTGTCTGAGTCCAAGTGTGGCGATTAACCATTCTACACGGATTAGTACGCCAGTAAACCTCTCTTCATCTCTCTTGTGCTCTTGAACACCCAAGCATAATACACTATCATCGTAAGATTGGTTTTCCTAACGAACGCCCTCATTCACTCTTTGATTTGATGAGTAATAGGAGAATCAATAGTTAAAAATCTCAAATCAAGAGTTCATGACGCAGGACAATGTCTCCTGTACTCACCCAAATTTAAAAAATTTCCATATCCCAGTGGCAAAGTAGATCTCCACAGGATGGGAGGCATAAACCATAACCTAACCCTGGTTAAGTCTACTACACATGGAGGAGGTTGATATTCTGATTCCCCTGTATTTCAAATGTCAAGCTTGTTCCAGCTCAAAATGGCTTATTTATAAAGTCCACTTCTCAGAGAAAAAAAGAGAGAGAAATTAAATGAAACTAATGTGAATGATCAGCAGTCAGGTCTAAGGTTAAAAAAATACATACATACATATGATAATAATAATTATATTGTATTGATTTTTGGTGGGGTTCCTGGAGATAAAGAAAGAAAGAAAGGGGGATAAACAGAATCTGCTGCGGTTCTGTGCGGGGCAAAACACTTGGGTGGTGTCAGATTTGAAAAAGTTAAAGCAAAGCCCAATAATGGAAGGCCACGTCACCCCAGATTGGAGCGTCTGTTAGGTTTCTTATTATATTTGATATATATATATTTATGATATATATTGTATAGATAAAATAATTGCTCGAGCCTCTTGAAACAGTAATGGGTCACAGCCATCATGGGCGGCACTGCTTCCATTTCCATTTCTTTCCTTTCCTTTCCTTTCCTTTTTCTTTCCTTTTTCTTTTTCTCTTTATTTTCCTTTTTATGTATTCTATTGAGGATTAAGAAAAAATAAAGAAAACGATAAAGTACAATACGCTTGTCATGGCCATTCGCTACGACTTCTACGCATACGTTTACAGCTGTGAAAAGCACGCCAAACCCTCTCTCTCTCTTCAGAATTATTCATAGATATTTTATATACATATTATACATCAAGGGACACGTCATGTCAATAATAATAATAGGCAGGACTATGAATTTTCCTCCATTGATAATTGGCCCATAAACGATGGGATTACAAATAAGGGACACACGCACATTCAAACTCAATTGAATAGCAAAAATCAGACGGTATCTAGAACAGGATGTGTTTCCGTCCGTCCCCGATCAGAGAGAATCATCCGGGTCCCGTGCAAAAAATATTCTCGGAAATTGAGAAAAAAGATTAAGCTACCTCGCACCTTAAAAGAAAAACAGGGGGCTGGGGGGGGGGGGGGGGGGGGGGGGATGACAACGATGATAAATTTTCCAATCTTGAAATTCAATATTTTGTCAAAGCAGAGTTGAATGGAATTTGCCACGGGGGGAGCAGAAGGAGCCCATGAATGTCCTTTTAGGCGGCGTACTTGAAATGGTGAAATTGGGGTTTGCCGATCTCATTGATTTTTTTTCTTTTTATTGCTATTACTACTGTTATTTTTAATTTATTTTTTGAGGGGGGGATTAAAGGAATAATAATAAAAAAAGGGGGGGAAAAAGGAGGCGGATTTTTTTAAGGGCTGGTGAAATGGGGGGTTCTAACAATTATTAGCAGCAAAGTGAAGTCGCTGACAACACAGCATCTCCTTTGTTTTATCACATTTCCATTCATTCATTCATTCATTCATTCACTCATTCACACCCATCTCTCTCTCTCTCTCTCTCTCTCTCTCTCTCTCAATCATCATCATCCTCATAATCGTAGTCCCTATCTCTCTCTCTCTCTCTCCATCACTTTCTCTCTCTACAACCCATCTCTTTCTTTTTACTCTGTCCATTTTTTTCCCTCAAATTTTTCATTTTTTTATGCTTGTTGTGTGTGCTACAGTGCAGAGTTGATGATTATGCTCCCTTCCTCTCTCTCTCTCTCTCTCTCTCTCTTCTTTACTGCAACCCCCTCTCTCCCCTTCCCTCCCTCTCAACTCTCTCTCTCTTTCTTTTCCGAACTGAAAAGAACACAAAAACCAAAATCTGAACCCCCCCCCCCCCTCCCTCCTCTCCCTCCCTCTTCTTGCACTAACTCGTAGGAATTCTCTCTCTCTCTCTCTGCCCCTCCCCTTTAAACATCAACCTCAAATCTCTCGACCCACTTCTCCCTCTCCATCTCCCTCCCTCTCGTTCTCTCTCTAGGCGGAGCTGCTGATCAAAGTGACCATCTTGTTTTGGAGCAGCAGGAGAGAGGAAGAGAGGAAGCGAGGAATCAAGATCTGCATCTGCATGTCATTCTTGCAGCCCCCCTCCGCCCTTTCTTGAACCCAATTCAGCTTCAGGAGGGTGGAGGAGATTGACCTCCGGAGCGATGCAGCAAGGAGGAGGGTCCCACTCCCACTACGGCGGCCCGCCTCCCCCCGCCGAGCCCCCCGCCGCAGCCGCAGCCGCAGCCGCAGCCGCAGCGCCCCCGCCCACCTCCACGGCCGTTCCCCACCACCACATGGTGGTTGAGGAGGCCTCCCCGATAAGCAGCCGCCCGCCCGCGCCCTCCGGCCTGGACGAATTCCTGCCGCTCTCGGGCGGCGACATGGACGCCCTCGCCGCGGCGGCGGCGGCGGATGTGGGCGGGAGCAGCGGGGGTGGCGGCGGGAACCGGTGGCCGCGGCAGGAGACGCTGGAGCTGCTCAGGATCAGGTCCGAGATGGACGCAGCGTTCCGGGACGCCACGCTCAAAGGTCCACTCTGGGAAGATGTCTCCAGGTAGGAATTCACATTACTACTTCCCAAAAGTGATGAAATTGAATCTTACTTTGGACTTAATTGCTGAAATCATGTGAACCCCCCATTGCTCTAATAACCATCATCATCATCATGATAACATCATTATCAAAACGTGTTTATCTCATTTCGATCTTTAAACGGAACCCAACTCCTTCAATCTTCCTCAGATGATTATCTCACTTTCAAGCAATTCAACCTGTCCTTGTACCCAGATGGGTTCTCTCTTCTTCTTCTTCTTCTTCTTCTTCTTCTTCTTCCTCTCTCTCTCTCTCTCTCTTTCCAACACGACTCACGAGCTGTTGAGCAGGCATCTGGGCATCTTCTCGTGTTTTCCCTTCTCTCGAATTCGAGAGATTTTTATTTGTTTTGGGTGGGTTAAGCTTTCTCCAAATTTAGAAATAGGCCAAATCAAGTGCATGAGCTCTGGACCAATCCTCTCGCCTCCTCACTCTCTCTCCTCTTTTTCGAGAATTTTTATTTTACATGTGGATGCGAAAAGCATCTTGATCTGTACCCCTCCTTCTCCCTCCCTCCCTCCCCTTACTTCGAAAAATACTGAAAATCCCGAGACCAATTCTCAGCCCCCGAAAATTCAACATTTTTTTCCCTTCTCTTCACAACTTTTTTCCCCCTCTCTAGGTTCTTTGTTTAGGACTGCACTTTCCAATTATTCAATAATAATAGCGACACTCAAGTTTTTTTTTGTTAATGGTTTCAGCAGTGGGCTTAAGTTGTCATCAAGTTGGGTCACTATTTTGCATTTGGACGTGTCTCATCCCATATCTCTTTCTCTCCCTCTCGCTCTCGGCTTTTCTTATCTCCTTTTTTTTTTTTTTTCCGCTTTTTGGGTTCGTATGATCTCCTAGTTGTCTGCTACTTGACAAGACGGAGATTACAAGCCTTGATCTGGGATTTTGATCTCATGCATGACATCAATCTCCGTTGAGAGAGAGGGAGAGAGAGAGAGAGATTCACTAAGCAACTTATTTTTTTAATGTTTGTTTATGGGACTGTGGTTGCAGAAAGCTAGGTGAACTCGGATACAGAAGAAGTGCCAAGAAATGCAAGGAGAAGTTCGAGAACGTCCACAAGTACTATAAGAGGACCAAGGAAGGCCGTGCTGGTCGTCAAGACGGCAAGACCTACAAGTTCTTCTCCGAGCTCGAAGCCCTCCACAACACCGCCGCCGGGGCCACCGTCGGAATGTCAGCAGCTTCAAGTGGTGGTGGTGCTGCTTCTGGCACTGCAGCCCTGGGCGGTCTCTCGGTACCCCCAGTTTCGATCGGGATATCGTTCGCCAACCCCGTCCCAATCTCCACTGTCCGCGGCCAACCTCCTGTCTTGGCGCATCCGCCGCCCCATACCCACCACATATTTGCACCCACGACAGCACCCGGTCTGGCTACCAGGCCGGCAGCCACAGCGGCGATGTCAGCTAGCCCGATGGGAATGATCTTCTCGTCAAACACTTCATCCTCGTCTGGGAGATCGGAGGAGGACGATGATGACGAGGAGGATGAAGAGGAAGGTGAGCCATCCACCACGGGCAGTAGCCGCAAGCGGAAGAGGGGGCCAGGAGAGACGAGTGGCAGCGGCGGTGGAAGCCGCCGTAAGATGATGGAGCTCTTTGAGGGACTGATGAGGCAGGTGATGCAGAAGCAGGAGGAGATGCAGAAGAGGTTCTTTGAGGCCATAGAGAAGAGAGAACAGGATAGGTTGATTAGAGAGGAGGCGTGGCGGCGGCAGGAGATGAACAGGCTGGCCCGGGAGAACGAGATCGCGGCTCAGGAGCGCGCCGCCTCCGCCTCAAGGGATGCAGCCATTGTCTCATTCTTGCAGAAGATCACAGGCCAGACGATCCATCTGCCGACCATGCCGGCTACCATGCTGGCAACTGTGACGACTAGTGTTCCGCCGCTCTCTCAGACCTCGCTGCCCAAAACACAGGTTCGACCGACCCATGCTGCTCCTCATCCACAACCGCCGATGCCACCACCTCCAACGTATCAAGAGCAACCGCAGCAGCAGCGACAGAACATCGAGGTTGTCACGCACCCGCTGCCCGCTTCGACTGGAATAATCATGGCCGTCCCGGAGCAGCAAGTGCCGCCACAGTCTCAAGAACTCATCCTTAGTGGCGGAAGTGGAGGGGAGCCGTCATCCTCTTCGAGGTGGCCGAAAGTGGAAGTGATTGCGCTGATAAAGCTGCGAAGTGGGCTTGAGTCGAGGTATCAAGAGGCTGGCCCTAAGGGGCCGCTCTGGGAGGAAATCTCTGCCGGCATGGCGAGGATGGGGTACAAGAGGAGCGCCAAGAGGTGCAAGGAGAAATGGGAGAACATCAACAAATACTTCAAGAAAGTGAAGGAAAGCAACAAGAAGCGGCCCGAGGATGCCAAGACCTGCCCGTACTTCCACGAGCTCGATGCCCTTTATAGGAAAAAGGAACTTGGTGGTGGTGGTGGTGGCGGCGCCACCAGCGGCGCAGCTGCCACCTCCGGGTCCATGGGGTTTAGGGCCGAGCCGTCTCCGAGTACGACGAACTTGGAAGCTCGCCCAGTAATTGCTCAGGATCAGCCGCCGCCGCCGCCGCCGCCGGCAGCACCGGCACAGGCGGGTGAGCCCGAACGTAAAGATGGAGGCGACAATTCAGGGGCACAAGAGAGGACGGTTGAGGAAGGAAATGGAGGATCGCTTAAGAAGGTAACATTTTCTTGTAAAAAAAGTGAGAAATGTCCATGTCTAATTCCATCATTTATGATCGAATTGTGGATAATTTGGTTAAAAAAATTTACCGTTTGTGGTTGATTCAATCCATGTTCAGTTTGAGGGCTGATTATTTTTTTGGGATTTGAAGCCAGAAGACACCGTGAAAGAGCTCATAGGGCAAGGACAGCATCAAAATCAACACTTGGACTCGGATCAACAGCATTTAAGGGTAAATAGCAGTAATTACAATGATAAAAAGATGGAGGAAGGCGACAGTGATAATATAGAAGATCAGGAGGAAAATGAATTGGAAGAGGACGATGAAGAAAACGACGAGGATGAAGAATTGGAGGAGGAGAGGAAAATGGCCTATAAGATCGAATTCCAGAGGCCGAACGCATCAGCGCCCCCAAATGGCGGAGGGAATGGGGCGCCGTCGTTTCTAGCCATGGTTCAATAGGCCTCCACCGGTGCGACAGCAGTTGGTGGTGGTGGCGGCAGTGGCAGTGGAGGCGGCGGAATCCACCACCCTGCAAGATTGTACCATATACACACATGTATCTGCTCAAAAAGCTCTTTTAAACATACCTTTTGAAATTATTTTTAAGCTCAAAGCCTAATAAATTTAACATTATTGTTCCTTTTTTTTTTTTTTTATTAATCATTTTCCCCTTCTCAATCTCCATCCTTTCTTATTCTTCCCTCCAAAACACCCCATCCTTCTTCATCATCTGTCTTCTTTGGTAGAAAGTCGAGGAGGAATTTTTCACCGGCGGAGTTCTTCGAAGGCACCATAAGAGTTTCCATCGCGACCGCCCCCCTCTCTCCAATTCGTTTAATTCATTTGGTGAATAAGATGCAGCAACTTGGGAGGCAAAGTGGAAGGAAAAATTGGCATCGAGAAAGGAGGAGAATAAAGCTTTTAGTGAAGAGGAAAGCAGCATTTCATTCTTGAAGAGGTGAGAGAGAGAGAGAGAGAGAGAGAGAGGAGAAGAAGGAGAATTCAGAGAAAGCCACTTGAAAGGAGAGGCACATGGAAGGGAGAAGAAGAAGAAGAAGAGGAAGGAGTTGATCTCCTTTGTTCGTTTCTGCTCGATATAATTGCTTAGCTTTGGATTCTCTCTCTCATCTTCTTCGGTTGTATGAGCTCAAAAGCAGCTGGGTCTTTTGTTGTTTCTTCATCTCACTTTTGATTTATTGCAATTGTATAATAACTCTCATTGTCCATGTTAATTAATTTAACCCTTTCCTTCAACAATTCTTCCATCAACTTCGGTTGTCTCCATCTTTCGAGTTCCTGCTTTTGTTTATTCACCTGATGAAAGAAGTGATTAAGCTAATTAATGTAAGGAGGATCTGATGTTATGTCAAAGTGGTGCCATCTGCCTTTGTTATTATATTATGCGGCAGACCATAAGCAAGAGCGGTCGTCATTTGGTAACTTGTTATTTTCGTTTTTCGCCAAAGATGATTCCAAGGGTTAAAATTTCTCGTGACGAAATTTATGACGGGCCAATTGGAATTTTCGGGTTAGAGACATGGCCGGTATCTGATGAAATTCCCACGAATTATTCGCCATGTGATTAGGTACTTTCCTAACTACATCATGCAAATGATATGGATTTCGATTATTCTTTTGATTAACATGTAAAAAGTTAACGTTGCCCTTCCCTGCCTTCTACGAAATGTTCTCTGGCTTTGAGAGAGTTTAATGTGATGATCCGGCCATGTTTTAATCCTGGTTTTTCGGCAGGAAGTGTCGGCGTTTCTATGTCTTGTACGTAACAAGATCACAAGAGAAACGATGGCAATTGTTAACTTTGCCGATTAGTACCATGATTCGGTTAATTGTCTGTCTGATGTTGGACGGATTCTCTCTCAAATCGGGCGATCCCATCGGATGAATTTAGTTCTCGGTAGCTTTCAGATGCGCATGAGCTGCGGTTGTGCCAGTGGAAGTATCAAAGCTTTTATTTATTCGTCCAACTAAAAATTTGAGTTCCCATATTTTGTCAGTCGTCGGTGAAAAGAAAGAATATCTCCAGGTGGCTGGCGCTCTGATGCAAGAATCGGATCGTCATGCCATTAATAGGCGAGATGCTTATAGCCTTACACAAATCCAATATGCTAGAACTGTATTGCGAAACTTAGATTGCATGTCAGTAATTTAGTAGGGGATTGAATGAAATATATGACTTTTGTGATGATATATTCTAGAAAGGATAGGTGCAATTCGATAGAAAATATTATCATTTCACAACTAGAAAAAAATAGCTATAACAAGGAAAAAGGGAGGGTATACAACTAATCGAAATTTCATCAAAAGTTAAGCATAATCGATCTCCAATTAAATGACGGTTTTTGCATTGATCAAATCTAGCAGAGCAACTGGCTCTATGAACTCAAATTGATCGGGGCCACATTGACTCACATGCATCGAGTGTGGAAAAAACTTTACTCACGGTTGGTATTCAAGTCTAACTATTATTTTCTCAAATGTACATATTCTTCTTCTCTCTGTTTTTCTTCTTTTTTTTTTAATTAAAAAAATCCCCCATGAACATCATTTCCAACTGGCAAAACAACATCAACTGTGCCAACTAGGCAAAAAAGATGGGGGGGGTTTTCCCATCTGCACAGTCCTCACCAACAAGAACCTCAAACCTATCAATTCCAAGGAGATGCCCTACCATGTGCCTCTCTCTCTCTCTCTCTCTCTCTCCCCCTCCCCCTCCTCCCACAAACTCATTCTGCCTTTCTCTCACTTTTGTTCCCTTCTTTAATCTCACACAAGAGAGTGTGAATGACATCTAACCTCTCATACCCCTTCCTTTCTATCTTCCTTTTTTCTGTGGGTACTTCATGGAAATATACATATATTCCTTTAATTATGCACATGAAGCCATCCCCCCCATGTGGGCCTTGTCATAATTTCTGACCTTAGGTTAGTTCCCCATTCTTTTTCTCTTTCTTTTTCCCCCCTTTTTTTTAAAATTGACTTATACTTGTATAAGATGTCTGGGGCACATGGGGGTAGAGCAAAATGGTTGGTATTTAAAATAAAAATAAAAAATTTGTGTAGGTACGGTCCCAGGCTGTACACTTTTGATCTACTACTGATTAGTTTAATTTTGATGACTTGCTTTATTATAATAATGCCGTTTTAGCAGTAAAGAGGAAGGGATGGTAATGGTGGGTACACATGACACTTCCTGATCTCCCACAGCCGAAAAATAAAAAAATAAATAAAAAAATAAAAAAAATATGCTTAACTTGGAGATTCAGGAACAGGTGGTGAATTGGAGTATACATGTGTACCACCCCTTTTGCTTGTCCCACTACACAAGATACATCAAAAAGTTAGGGGGCAAACAAGAAAGAAAGAAAGCAAAAATTAATTACAGCATGATCACCAAGGCCATGTGAGTATATATCATAAACTAAACCTTCCTTGTTTCGGTGTAAACCACAGTGTTTGTCATGATTGGGGTTGGGTTTGAAGAAGCCACGTGATGATGACGAGCTCCCCGTTTTTCGCATCTCGGGAGCCTTTCTCCTCTCGGTAATAGATTAGATATTGTTAGAGATATCATATGGTATTGAAGAAACACAGAGAGAGTCCACATAATTATCGTAATCATTTCTGTCATAGGCAGATATTCTACAGAAAATCCTAAAATCTCTAATAGATAATACCGCTAGCGTGATGGACCGGGTGTATGAATGCGAATTTGGGGATTTCATCTTACCTGTTTATTGTGGCATTCAATGTGGGTTTTTGCGGTTTCTTAAATTGTGGATGCAGCCCTCGAGCTGAAAATTCGGGAGGTGATCACGGTATTTGGCATTGTCGTGGAGATTTTGGGTGGGAGATGCGTGCTTCGGACCGATCATTACCCTTTTCGATCGAATTAAAGTTGTGCCAACTAATTAAGTTGCTAGTCCATTTCATGCGTGAATCCGAGTGGGGATCGAATTGTAATCGACTTGCATTACGTTTTGCGTGAGATAATGGGGGAGGATGAGTGGAGAAGTAACGAAATAGAAAATGAAACGTGACGACGGGGAATTTTTACAATTGTGGAGGTATTTAGAAGTTATTCCGATTAGCTTTGCCTAAACACGTCTCCTCTATCCAGCTGAGCTAATCAGGCAAAAGATAAAACCTTTTCGATCTCCTGGGAAATCTTTCTCCTCTCTCCAAGTCTTCGCAATTAAACAATTTTCGTGTTAGGGTAAATCCGAAACCCGAACCATGTCTACGTGATCGAGTGCAATGGCGTGCATTTCACAAGGCCGGCCAAAATTGGTCATTGACTTAAAATAGTAAGGAAAAGTATGAAAAAAGTTTTAAACTTATTACATTGGTATTAAGGAAATGTTTGGTAATGTGTCAAATAGTGCATGATCATATTCTTTTTTTCTCAAAACAAAAAAAGAAGAAAAATCCTTATGGTAACATTTTTGTTTCTAGAAATAGATTTAAAACACAATCAATAAATTAAAAAAAAAATTACTTTTTTTTGTTCTCAAGAACAACTTCAAAATCAAACCCAAACCTATTTTCTCTTCTTCTTCTTTTCCTATTTTCTTTTCTTTTTATTTTTTCTCTCCCTTTTCTTCTTCCTCTAGTTAGTCGTCAGCCACAGCAATGGCCAGCAACCAACTAGATGAGGTCTAGTAAGGCTCCCCCAAGGCCGGTGACCTCACCTACTCTTGTTCGGTGATGGCTGGCAACTAGCTAAAGGAAGAAGAAGAAGAAAAGGAAAAAGAAAAAAAGTAATAAATTGTTTTTAAAAATTTGAATAGTTATCAAATACCTTTAAATACTGAGAAACTCGTTTAAGGAACAGAATTACAAAAAACTATTTTTGAGCAAAAGTTGCTCCTGAGAATAGAATAATTACCAATTACACCCTAATTTAACATAACATTTTGATTGAACTTCACATTGGTACCAATTTAGTCCATCTAAGCCGGAAATTGTTGACGTGGTTAGTGTACGCTAGCGTTGGTATTTTTTAATGATATTTTGAGTTTTTTTTCTATTATTATTATTATTATTATTATTGCCTTCTTTTTGGTCGGTAAGGCAACCCCCACCCAAATCTAGCAAGAGACTTCGCTACCTCACCTATGGCCAATGAGGCCATCACTGCTTTGTCGATCGCAAGTAAGGGTGTGAAGGCCCTTCCCAAATCTACATGAGGGCAACTTTTCCCATGGCCGACATGGCTGCAAAGCCCCTAGGGCGATGGCCTTCGCAGCTCTAATGGCTCTAAATCTGTCAAGGACCTAGGTGAGCTTGCTATTCCTCACTAGCCAGGATGAAGGGAAAAAATCAATAAAAAAGAATAGTAAAAATTATTAGTGTCATCATGCCACAATAGGACGGCTAATGTCCACATTCACAATCTCCCACCAAAATTGGTCGAATGGATTGAGGCGATATCGACATAAAAAGTTTTAGAACTAAATTGGTTTGATTTAAAAATTTATAACTGAATCGATAAAAATGTTATGAGTTTATGATTTTCTTGGTATTTTTTCCAAAATCTTAGCGTGGTAATTTTAGCCTTTTCTTCCTTCTGCGTGTTTTTACCGACACGATTTGGAGGTGATAATAGAAGGAACAAGAGTATCATCACACCTTATAGTTCGATCATAGGCTAATAATGTCGCACCGGCTTCCCTAGGGCACTTAACATGCACTGGAATGCGTGCACATGCAGATGCCCCTCGTTCTTATTATAATCAGCCTAGCAGGAGAATAGAAAGATATGAAAATGGATGAGAGAACAAGTATGGCGACGCGGTCTTGTAGGGCTAAAGATACCGTTCGGTGCGAGCAAACATTAAATATTCGGATCATGTCGCCAACACAACAATGGAGAAGCAGAAGATCGTATGATCAGATTCCTTTGGGGCTGATTTGAGATGAGAATTGGACGTTTTAAGTCGTTGGCATCATCAAATTATTGTCCTTTGCCGGCGAGAAAATTAAGAGGAAAATAAATTGGGAAGGGGCCCAAACCATCTACCCACCTTGGGTAGGGAGGGCCGAGGGGGGTTCCCAAAATTGCAAATTGCAAAATCTTTTCACCGTGTGTTAAAAGGAAGAGAAATGACTTGGTGTGACCCTCACGCCGTCTTTAATACCAACCCAATAGTCATCATTGAATCTTCCAAAGCACTACGTTGCATCCGGAAGTTGCTTTGGACTGAAGGGATCAGACTATAAAGCAGAAGCCAAAAAAACATATTTATTAGATTTACATTATCAGCTTTGAATAATCAACCCGTGACATAAACTATTTCTAAGACTCATGGTGAAAGCTAAAATAGTTCTTTACACTGTCGGCGCACCTGATGATAATCACCGAGAAAGTAAGGCTAGCTTGCCTTGGGAAGTGGAACATTGACGCTCATCAGATTTGCTCTCAAAAGGCAATTATTATCTAATCATCAAAATCGAGAGAGGAGGAATCCAAACCCACTAATCATGGCGAGGTATCGTGCCCACATGTTACCCTAGGTCCCTGGTTTTATCAACTGTGCAATTATACTTCCACGGTGGTATGGCAATTAAGAAGCCTGCCCATTCAGGCAAAAGTCTCAGATCCTGATCAAACTCATCGAAACTCAAGTGCTTTTCTCAGATCCTGATCAAACTCATCAAAACTCAAGTACTTTTTATCTGGAAAAAAAAAAAAGGTACACGAGAAGAACACGTAATGTGGTTGTGGATAAAGAAACATTTAGAGGATGGACCTATTTCCATGGCCTTGCATTATCATCGACAGTCATCACACAAGCAAAACAGGAAAAAGGGAAAAATTGTGGGGCGGGCAGAAATGGGTATCTAGAAGCAGAAGAAAGAGACTAAAAAATGAGAGCTATGGAACTTCTAACATAAAAAGATTCATAATCTAAGCTATAGCTAGGAGTTAGGGATATGCCTAATCCAAGCACTGCTTGCTCTTTGTTCTTTTCATCTTTGCCTTAAACCTCGACTTCGTCATGAGTGTCTGTACTGTATTCACAAAGTTGCCGACTGCCATTATGACCAAGAGCATTCCGCAGAATATGACCTGCCAAAACCAGGTTGCATGTGCTTGATTTTTACAAAAGTTGCCCGTCTATTCCAAAAAGGTTGTGATTGAATGAAGGAAAAGATACCAATCATCACAAGCATCAAATGCATTACGCACCTGCCATTCAGAAGCCATGCCAACAAAAGCAGTTCTGAGCAGCAAAAATCCAACATATGCCTCGAAACCCTGAAGTACAGTTCAGAAGAAGCACGAGTCATTTATTAACAAAAGAATCGGTCCAGTGCACAAGTTTTACTCTTAAACATGATAGTATCATAGTCCACAGATAATTGTCTTAAGCATACATCCGCCATTCAGAGAAGGCCCAATGTTTGAGTCAAAAAGCTTTTGTGTGAAAGGTGTGCGCGTGTGCACAGAGAGAGAGAGAGAGAGAGAGAGAGAGAGAGAGAGAGAGTTGTTGTCGCTATCTGGGATCCATATTGTAACCGCCAACATAGCCCTAGGATAGATCATCCTATCAGTGCAGAACTTTCGGGTTCTTAAGCTTGTTTTCCTCCATGCAGGAAGAGTTTCAACATGACATTCCATTCTCAGCTAAATAAATAGGCTTATAGGTTGTTTAACAATTTATAGCTTTATTGAAATGAACAAAGAGCTGCTATTTGCAAAGTCCTTTGCTTATCAGATGCATGTCTGACCTGCAAAATGAAAAGTATGGGACACAGAAGCCACAACTGGCCTTCCACACCTGCTGTTTCTCCCCAAACAACGTCCATTCTCTTGGCCTGAATCAATTGTTAAAACATTAGCTTTGGTCCTCAAGATAAAAATTATAGACAAGCAAGTGAAAAATCAAAACACAAAATACTTCGAACAAACAAAATATGATGCAATAGTATACAACCACATAAAGATTATGTTTGTATCTAAGCACCTTTCCCAATGCAATACGAGTATATAGTCTCTGACGTTGGTATCTATTCTGTAGAAGCATCGCCACTCCTTGCAGTATGGCCCATTGTAGGAAAAGTTGCACTCCTCTCTGCAATAAATTCAAACTGATCATCCAAAACTCAGACCAAATTTGAAGCATTTTATAACGAAACAAAATTAACCTGCTTTTGAGAACACTTGGGTTGTCCTTTAATTTCCCATGTCAAGCTGACAAGTGCCATTATCATGGCAAAATAGTGATGGTATATCCACCTGCCAAATATTTTTTCTTAGCCATGCAAAAGGCATACCATTACTAAGCTTATTACACACGTGCCAAGGTTATCCATGCAACCATCACACCGCCATCGAAAGGGGAAAAAGAAAGAGAGCATACCAACACAATTGTGCGTGAAAAAGCACATTAGCAGTTACATAGAAGCTAATAGAGAAGCCATTGGGCCAAGAAAAGATTAGACCAAACTATATGTAAGGATACTTCCACTCAATAAAAGAATTTAAAAAAATCAGTATAAGGGTGAGGAAACACAGTAGAAACCGTCATGTTCCAAGTTGAAACTCACAGCAATAAAGAAATTAATCAAGCGATCATGCTTTCTCCTACTAAGTGGGCTAAAAGTTCGTGATCCTTTCACACCACCACATTCTACCTAGAACAAATTCTCCATAAAATTTACATATACAAGATCAATCCCAAAAATTCCGTCCCTGTATTATTAGGCTTTCCCCCACCCATCCCGCATTTTAAAGATGAATGTGAGATCCCACCTCTGTTATGAGTTTATGAACTTAAGCTTGTCCAGCTATGGTACTCAATATCCTCCAGCATGCATGTTTGACAAAGTCAATGTAGCTCTTCAAAGCCTTGTTATCATTCTTGAACACTTATTGGCATGATCCCGTAAAGGGCATAATATAGACTGAAAAGATAACATAGAAGACTCCTTTGACTACTTGTCCCTTATGACAGATTAGCATTTCTTAATGCAACAGAAATTACAGGTTTTTTCAAGTAGTGCCAATATATAGCCAAAAGAAACAGTTGGTGCAAATGGCGGCACAAGACAAGAAAATCGCAAACCAGTATAAGAGGATGAACAAAGTTCTTAAAGAAATAGGATCTGACTAGATCTCACAACCAAGGAAGAGCAAATTCGATATTGACTAGGCAAATGAAATCAAGTCAAACATAGCAGTCAAGGGCTTCAAAGATGTGACTGAATATATGGAGGATGGATTTCAAAAACCACAAGCAACACTAGGGATTTCGCTAAAAGGTACTTATGAACTAGCATTTCCGGATATTTGGAAGAATGCTCCATGTCCAGCAGTAAATTTAATGCAAGAAAAAGGTTGTGACTCAATTGTGTACAATTTCTTTAGTTCAAAAAAGGAGTGAATTCACAATCTTGGATATAGCTGGCAATTACACTTCACATCTAGATGAATATGCTTGGCCTCTCCCCAACCTTTTCCCTTATATTAGTGAAACTCGTAAAGCTTAGCTACCATTGGACTAGAGGAACATGTTTCTACATATACTTCAGTGTATGTCTACACCACGAAAAGTCAATGAAACTAAGAAATGAAATCTTATTTCCAGTTAACTTTACAAGATCTCCTAAGTTGCGTATTTTAGCATAGATGCATGCAGTGACACTGCATGAGAAAAGATATAAACCAGTGACCTCCATTCAGAGACTTCAGAGAAAAAAAAAGTACAACTCAGATACTACAAATTGATATGCCAACAAAGGTTGTGTTTGCTTCACGGAAAACTCAAGATTTGGAAAACATTTTCCGACGAATATCACTTAAAAAAATTTAGTCGACAGAAAATATTTTCATTATCAATAACAATTTATGCCAAATTATTTTCATGTATGATGATAATATTTTTCATTCATTCATTCATTTTTTGAAAAATATAACCAATTATTTTTTGGAAAATGTTTTTCAAATCTTGAATTTTCCATGAAATAAATGCACCCAAAGTTTCAGATGCTTTCGCCAAACCATATCAAAGGTTCAAGCAAGCACACTGGGTGCTGTGCCTGTGGTATGATTTCATGGCACAGAATTTCAAAAGCTACTAATTTGTTATGGTTTCTAAACTTAACACTCTTAACATTAAGTGTCAGGATTCACTAGCTCCGTTGAACGTATCTTCTTGAAGGTGGCCTGGGGAGAAAATTCACATTGACACCCATGATGTAGGTAGAGCCAGATGACTTTCTTAATTTTCTCGGGATCACACATGCATTCTAATAAGTCAGGTTTCGTATGCCAGTCATTATTCTATTTTCAATTCAGCACAAAAACCCTATTCATGGTTGAAAGTGTTGATGTGTCCAAATTCTACACAAAATGCAAAATAACTTGCGTACTTTCACACATAGTGACTTGTGCATATACTACATGCCAGCTTCCTTGCATTCTTTTCACCCCAGTAATCTTAGTTGTAGTTCAAATTCTTGCATATAGAGTACTGGTGCATCTACATACTCATGAGCGAGAGAAGAACCTCCAAAAAGACGAATTTGACTTTTAATGTCTGGAGGTAGTCACATAATAAATGAATAGTCAAGATCTTTACAAGCAATTGAAAATATTCTAAATTTCACTTTAATCTGAGATTACTTGTAAAATTACTTTCAATTTAGCCAGAGACTGTATGCATAGATTTAGAGAACACTAATTCTCAGGGTCCAACAATAATTTAATTGAGCAGCAGGATCTCATTAACTGCACAAGCAAAAAGTCAAGTTCGAGAACCAACTTAAGTTGATTTCAAACAAAATTGATTCCTCCACTTCTTCAAGTTCCAGATACAGCTAAACGTATGAAGATCTCCAATTGCCCAGTAACAGTACAAACTCAGAGACAAACTAAATATGACTGATCATGAAATTTACTAAATTGTTTTAAATTATGCCACTGGAATGTTGGATCTTAGAGAATTAGACTAGTGCCTACGAGCTCAAGTTAGTGAAAACCAACCACATAAGCCGACTAAATTTTGTAGAGGACATCAGGTTTATGAATACAGGTCAGCATAGTGTGTACATGAATTTACTTACCATGGACGAATATCGCTTCCGTTCACTCTCAGTATGTTTTCCCTGAATGCCAAACCAGTGTACAGGACCAAAAGCCATGCCTAAGTCATATGCTCAAGTTAAAAGAAAGTACAAATATTCCACTGCTACAGACATTGACAGAAACTTCATATCAGCATGGAAATGCTACCAAGGGATACCTGGTATAACTGAACTGGAAATGCTGGAAGGCAGCCATCCCAAATCCGAGATCTCAATACAAGTAGGATTGCTGGGAACAGAAGAAAAAGGAGGGCAGTTCTATCCTGCTCCAAGGAAACAGTATAAGTTCTGGTTCCAAATATGAGTTCCTTCACATTCGCTTCAGATGTAATTCATATACACTATGTGAGGACCATATACCCGTGCAGTAGGATAAAGCTTAGCATGTTATAGGCACAACCCCAATGAAGGATAGACCTTACAAGATTTTCAAGATAACACTGTTTTAGTGAGCTTTCCAAGAAACTTAATAAATTTTACAGGGAAAGGGAATCTGGGAACGTAGAATGCATCATGATTCAAGAATCTTACCTACACAACAAAAGAATTACATATATTTTATAGTTGACATTACCTCAGTCATCATAGGATGAAAATTACAAAGGAGTCCAACTCTTGCCATTTAAAGTGTGGCATTACATCCATAGGAAATAATGATAAGAAACAAAAAATGATTAAGTGATATAGAAATTCATCTTGGTCAAGTGAGCTGCACGCACATAGCCTTGAACAACAATGACATAATGAGAAGGACAAGAAACGGGGAATATTATGATTTCACCAAATGTGAGGAATCCATTAAGTACCTAGTAGCAGCTTCAAGCTAGAAATTTGATTCGCATACCCAACGTTACTTTGGTAATGTAAATGGCATCACCACCACTGTTGGTACAAGTCAATCATTTCAGCTTCTAAGTTGTGTTGCTAGGGGAAACTTTAAGGGGAAAAAATCCTTGACAAGTGTACAGAATGGCATTTCAAGTTTGTCCTTTGCAAGTCAGGAGGAATTCCAATGCAGCCGCATCTAGCTATAAAGCAGGTAAAACTACCTGCAGCCATGTAAGCTGAAATGGCCGTTTGCAAAAAAATAAAATAAAACCAGCAGGACACCATTAGCGGCTTGTTGTTCACAAGACAGGGATTGTTTTATACCTATAACCATTCAAAAGGCCAAAAAAGTGTACATGCACCACAGCAAGGCGAAGACAAAAAAGAAGGGAGGACACATATGTGTAGTCTCATCAATTGCACAACAGGAGAACAAATTCATAAGAGTCGATAATCGACTCTGTCGAGAAGCATCCTAACGGCACAGCCCACCAAATCACGAGAAATTCGTAATCGGTAAACAGGCACATACTCTGTAACTGTTGTACTCCTCCTTAACCTTCAGCTGCACATCTTTCTTAGAGGCACGCACGTTGATTGGCCCCAGAAACATCCGCAGAAACCTCCCTGCGCACCATTATCAACCATAACCACCTTCGCCGACGGATACCAACACAAGCAGGCCTTCAAGCTTCCAAAACTTAAGTTTTTTTGCCCCCCTGAAAAGGGGACATTAAGGACGTAGAAGAGCAGACTCACCTTGAGGCTTAGGAGGAAAGAAAGAAGAGGCGTCTCCATCAACCATAATACACCTCGCTCTCTGCAACTCCTCTTCTAGCTGCATGCAACACATTTCCGATCACAACTCCCTCACACACGACGACAGTACTCGCCACAATCAACCGAGCGCGCACAATAATGATTGCACAGAGAGAGAAAGAGAGAGAGAGAGAGAGGAGATGCCTTTTCGGCGAGCTTAGGATCCAAGAGCTTGAGATTGAGTTGAGAATCGATAGACGAGCGGAGGCGGCGGAGGGTGGAATCGAGCGCGACGGCGCGCTGCCCGATGAGCTGCTCCTCGCCGGAGGTCCGGGCGTTGAGGGCGGAGGCCAAGTCCTGGAGCTCCTTGGCCTGCTCGACGGCGCGGCGCACCTCGTCCCCGATCCTCTTCGCGGATTCCTCCGCCGCCGCCGGGGCCGGTTCCGCTCCGTCCGCCATCGCTAATCCGTCCGGCCGATCGGATCGGATCGATCGGATCGATGGATGGAATCGCCGCCGACCGAGCCGAGAGGAGGGAGAGGTTTTGGCTTGGGAAGAGAGGAGAGTGTGATGGTTGGGGTGGGGGGGAGGAGCTGCGGTTCGAGGAGCTCTGTATAATTGGCTGCTGGCGAGAGGCAGCGAAGGAAGCGGACGCGACTTTTTGGCACACACGACGCGACGTTCGCTTTTTCGGTTCGGGTTGGAGATGAAATTTAGCCGACGCTCCTCTCTCTCTCTCTTTCTGCCCACAAAGGAAGAACCAGCACGCCTTCCTGCGTGAGACCACACAGAGAAAGAGCTCCTCTCGTGGTGTACGATTCCCTCAATTTTATTCATTCATTTATCGTTCATACAAATAAAAGGAGTGTACACAATAGAAATAGTAAAACTTGTCAACAAAGTATAATCGAGTTTTAAAATTTATAAAAAAAATATAATTAAGTTTTAAAACTTATCAAATTGATTACACTCAAACTCACTAACAAAAAATATTGATGTGGCCTTAACGTGGCACTTTAATTAAACTTCTATCTTTCGTGTGGCTTTTGAAATTATTTTTATTCTTCTTCAAATTAGATTTAAAATCTAAAAAAGAAAATTTAAAATTTATTTATAAAAAAAAAACAAAACTATTCCATAAAAAAAGGCACCGATGGAGCTTCCGCCCATCATCGAAGGAGTCAGCAATAGCGTTGGCCCTCGGCGAGGGTGGTCAAGCGAGGCCTTGCTTGTCCCAAGCGAGGGCTAATCACCCTCACAAGGTTGGGCAAGGGCACTCAAATCTGGACATGTTGACCCTCACGAGGGATCGACGACCATTGCTCGCCTTGGGTGAGACCTCGTCGGCCCTCACCTAGGGTCAACGAGGCTTGCCCAGATTTGGGCAAAGGGGCGAGTCCTTGTCCATGGCGGGTGACGGTCATCGGCCCCCCATGAGGGCCAGCAAGGCCTTGCTAAGGGCGGGCGATGGTCATCAGCCTCTCGTGAAGGCCGATGTGACCAAATCTGGGTGCCCTCGCCCGAGCCTAGGGAGAGTTGCCACTTGGGGCAAGTGAGGGCCAACCACCCCCACTTAGGGCTGCCAACCATCCCCAGCCCTTGGCGATAGGCAGCAGCAACGATGGAAATGCCTGCAGATGCCATTTTCCTTTTTTCTTAACAATTTTTAAAATTAAATTTTAGCTTTTCTTATATTTTGAATAAAAAATAATTTAAAAAGTCATGTGGAAAATAAAAATTCATTTAAAATGCCACATCATCGCCATGTTAGCATTGTCCATTAGTAAGTTTGACGGTTTTACAAATTTTAGTATTTAATTATACTTTTTGAAAGTTTTAGGACTCAATTGTACTTTCCTGACAAGTTTTAGGATTTTTATTGTACATATCCCTAAATAAAAAGAATGGGTTTAGAATGTCAAATTTACTTAGACCAGCTCACCACTATGATCCTCTCTTTACTTTGGCTCTCGCTCAATCTCACGCTCATTCATTTTGCTCTTTGACCTAAGTTTGTGCATAAGTTTTCCTAAATTGAATTAAATATAAAGGTATTTTAGTAATATGAGTCGCTAGATTTGTTTTGAATGAAAATAGGTCAAGATAGATTAAATAGGCTAAATTGGATCAGATCATTTTTTACCTATCTCAAACTCGATCCGATCTCATATGATCCACTTATCTGATGGGACTATTCCCACCAAAACCTAAAGTATTAGTTGAAATTTAAAAAATCATTATTACTGTTTGCAAGGATTTTCGTACGAAAAATTGGACCACTTAATCTAAGACGACATTTCACATCATGAAGTGTTTGCTGCTTAATGTTGATGGGAGCAGACTGATTCTTAAGGTTGCCCTCAGAAAATGACAATGCGATGTCCATGTTTCTTAGATCGTTGGAGTACATCGATCCCAAGGCATTCAATTTTGCCGTTTTTTTTCCGAATTCCGTATACTTTGGAGTCAATCGCGACAAACCTCATTGGATGCTAATAAAGAAAGAATTGGCATTTGACCGCCATCTAAAATTAAAGAAAAGTGGAGAAGAAAAATCAATACACGGAGAGACGAGAGAATAAATGCGCCGACCAACCTCGTAAAACTTCATTTCTCCTAACAACGTAGTGTGGGGATAATTATGTGATGGGTCAGTTATCGACATGAGACAATAATCTAATTACAACGTCATGTGAATTAACCGAATTATTTCAGAATTTACACAAATCAGACGGTCAAATTACAATATTTTTATAACGTAAGAGGAGAGAGGGTATCTAAATTGAGTATGTCCTTATATAGATTTCGTATGAATTTTAGGATGCAAAACTTCGGAGGTATTCCCTCCTAAGTGGACAAGAAAAACATATACCTAAGAACTCGAGGGCCATCAGAGGGAGGGGCCAAGGTAAATTTTCTATCACTTCTTTGTAAGTAGCTACCGTCGAATAGGTAGGTATGATAACCTTCCGCACCTAAAATGAAGTGGCGGGACACTCCGGTGTTCTTGCTAGATCAACCTGTGTTTCGCTCGATGTCTTGTACCTACTTGTCCACCTAACACCCCCAGCTACAAGACACTGTGATTGATAAGGAGATGATTGTGTATTGTGTAGCCAATTTTAACAAAAGAAAGAACAAATGAAAGAACTTAATTCCTGCCCTGCACTACAAGAAGCTAGCTAGACAGCCGCCAATATTGTTTAAGGGACACCGGCAAGGGCGTCCTTGAATTTCTGGATTTGTGCAATGTTAGTTGCTCTGTCATATGTTTGGATATAAATGCTGATTTGGCGGTCCAATGGCCATCAAGTGTTTACATAGCAACTTATGTTAGATGCGCATAAGTGGTATCGCCTCAAATAAGAAAAAAAAATAACAATAAAAAAGAAGGAAATTAGAAGGGGAGGGAAGCAAAGGGTCCAGCAACCCCCGTTGGCAATTGGGCATTGTATCATTAATGGGCGCACACGCTTGGACTAAGAGAGGGTTTGACAGAGATAATCGGGTCAGTTTGGAGCGACTTGGTTGTCATATTGGATCTCTACAAAGGGGGCGAGGGTGGTTGAACCTCGCCCAGAATTGAATAAGGGTTTCCCAGATTTATATAGAGTGACTACGGTCGAGTGTGTGTCCTCGCATGAGTGGAAGATTGTGACAATTTTTGGATTAACTTGTTCTAGGTATTGTTCTCTTTTATCTTGTCCCATACTAAGTCTGACCATTAGCTTTTGTTTTTTAGCGTACAAGTAGTCATTTTCTCTAAAGGTCACATATGATGGTAGTTAATTTATGAGCTCTCCTCCTTATTTGGCACAAAATACAATCCACTCCCTTCTTCAACCTAAATGTATATTAGGAGCTGCTTATGGTACATTTAGTAACCATTTTGTTATTCGAAAATAACTTTTCTTCAGAATTTTTTTTTTTTAATTTTGTTCTCTGAACGAATTTCTGAACATTCGAATATATTTAGTAACTATCCAAAATTTTAATGCGTTTGATACGACATTTAGATTTTTTTTTTTATGATTTCCAGCTCTCTTTGCAATTTTAGAAGCTAGTTGGAAAGTCACTCATTAGATCTTCTCGCCTTAGCAATTACTCTACCCCATCAAGCGAGGCAATTGCAACTCTTGCCGACCTCACCACTAGGCAACAAGTGTCGAACCTCCCCATAGGTTTGGTGAGATTCGTGGCCCTTGCTAGATTTGAAATTGTAGATTTGGTGAGAGGGTTGTGACCCTCATTCAGATTTGAGGCGAGGGAATGGCCCTTGATGACCCTAAACGCTAGATCGGTTGGTAAGGGTTTGTGGTCCCAACATCCTGTCCTCCACAAATTCTGCCATGTACACATTGTCGACTATTGAAGTTTCTTTTTGAAATTTTTTTTAAAGAAAAGATTAACTTCATATATCTTTTAATATTTTAAAAAAAATTGTAAAAGCCACATAGACAACACGTGGCTGCCAGGTAATGCAAGCACTTAAAGCCATTTGACTGCAACTATTCAAGCATTGGACAGAAGGATTTATTTTTTCAAAAAGGTTCAAGGTTCCAATTAAAAAAAAAAATGTCTAGTGACAATATTGCACAAATCGAAAAAGTTCAAAACCCTTAGTGTTATCATCCCTTCTATGTACCACACTTTATGACGATGGTGAAAAAACAAAACCAGGCGAGCTATGTTTATGAAAAAGTGCATGAAAGATGGGATGAAATTTTTTTTTAGATTAATCTTCAAGAAAGTGAATCCAAAGTAATGTCCCGAGCTAAAAGATGCCTAAAAAATAAACCAATTTAATCATAAATTTTAATTTTGACCAGACAAAAACTATAAACTTTAATCTCGTCGTCATCATAATAACATTTGCTCAGATTAGGCATCTTTAGAATAGGACTAGGGACCGGATGAGATTTTAGCATTTACTCAAAGGGAGTTTTATCATTAGTTTGACCGTGTTTTTGGCTTTTCTTTGCTAGAAAGTTGTTTGACCTTGTCGGCAGCTACCTTGGTTTTGTCTTTCTCCTCTCTGAAAATAAAGGAGAAAGTTTATACCCCGAGTCGATCATGATCCCCCAAACGTTGATCAATTTTTAAGAAAACATAATATAATAATTGATAATGCTAAAACAGAGATTAAGGAGTTTGAATGATGGGAGGAGCACTAATTCTACACTGAGTCATAACAGCCCTCACCCAACTCGAGTAGCTTGGAGTGCTAGTCTAGCAGAAGCAAGACAGTGTAATTTTAGGCCTACCAAATGAGATAGGCATAAAGGGTTGTGTTTGTGATTTGTGTAGATTCGTGTTGTTCTGGAGTATCTTGATTTCAATTTTAAATGTCAAATAATTGAATTGCAATGAGAACGTGCTAATTCATATTAATTCGTCTCAACATACAAAATTTGGTGTGTCGGTCAGGTCGGTCTAATTTAGGTTTCTTTCTTCATACGTCACATGTAACTCCTGACGTATTCTGTCTGGCAAACTGAATTTTAAGGTAAGATAATGAGGAAGAACAAGAGAAAAGAAATTTAAGGTTTTTGTTAATCTTATTGAAATTGTGGCCTGCCAGATGTTGAGAGTATCTTAGGATCATTGCAAAGGACATTCTGCCGGCCCCACAAAGTCATCTATGTTTTATCAAATTAAAGATTGCTCTAATTAAAAATATTCAAGATCGAGTTGGTTGAAGACAAAGTCATACATAGAATTTTGGTTATATGTATATAGGTCAAGATTTCCAGGTAGCCCACATTTCTCTGGTAGCAATAGATGGAATTTTTCGAGAGGCTATTCTTTGCCGGCAATAAATCAAAAAAGGTCAGAACAAAATAATTAGGATCCTTTTATTTCTTATCGGGAAATAGAATTAAACGAGGAACATGTGTGTACATTTTCAGGCCAATTAGCGGATAAATATCAAAATATTCTGAAACATATTTCATCGATATCAATTCATTTCTAAATCATTTAATTTGATTAATTTAATTCTAATTATTTTTACATTAGTACTAATTGAGTTCATTTAGTCAATTTCGGCTAAAAATTGTTAATGTGGACACTGACTGTTCTACGTGATACAGTTACTGTTGACGTGATTATTTTATTTTTTATTTTTTCCTAAAATTTTAATTTTTTCTTTTCTTCTCTTTTCCTTCCTTCTTTTTTTTTTTTTTCCCATTATAACTGATGAGGGTTGCCGGAGCTAGTCAGCCACTAGACAAGGCGCTAGTGGCCATGGGCAAAGGAGGCCTTGCTCGTGGCTAGTGAGGCCATAGCCGCCTTCTCTCAAGGTCAGTAAGACAGACTTTGTCGGCGGCTGACGGACCATCAATAGTCATAGGACGAATTAGCATAGAATGAAACACTTTGACTAAAGGCCTATTTGTTAAAAAAAATTTATGTTCTCTGAAATAAAAATTTATATTCTTTTGTTTTAGGGAACAAAAAATCTATCCCGGGAATAGATTTGGAACAAAAATAAGAAGTAGAAAAAAGTAGTTTCTTGTTTCCGGAAATAATTTCTAGAATCAATTTTTCTCTCTTTTCTTTTTTCTTCTCTTTCTTTTCTTTTTCTTCTTCTTCCTTTTGGCCGGTCACCAACCTTAGCCATGGTTGGCACCGACGACCAACTAGACGAGGGCCAGTGACCTTGCCGAAGCATCACTGGCCCCCGGAGACGCTGAGCCACGGCAAGGCTCGTCGCCCCGAGCTTGGTAGTGGCCCGGTGAGGCCTCACCGGTGACTGGCAAGCTCACCCTCGCCAGATCTGAGCGAGATCAACCTCACCCAGCCAAGCCTCGTGCGGCCACAGCGAGGCCGAGGCTCGCCGGGCCTCGCCCTGGCCTAGTAAGGCTCCAGCGAGCTTGTCGAACATCACTTAGCCAATCGCCGACTACAACGTCCAAAGAGAAAAAGAAAAAAAGGAAAAATTAATAAAAAAATATTTAAAAGAAATAAAAAAAAGTTCTAAGAATCTTACCAAATGTATTTCTATCCCGGAAATAGAAATTTTGGGAAGTTACCAAATGCATTCTTTTGCTCAGAAATTGTTCCCGAGAATAAAAACAGAAAAAATTATTTTTTTATCAAAAATTGTTCCTCGGAATAGAATCATTACCAAATGTGACATAACTTGCCACAATCAGCAAAGAGTATGAAGAGACAAAAAAAAAAATGAAAATGGAAAGCGAAGGGGAAAAGACGGTACCTAAGTTGCAATTGATGGGGTTGAGAACTATACGATGCTCGGGCTTTGACTCCAAGACGTCACCATGTCTCATTTGCTTGAGGTTCAGCTCGAGTTCATCTCCTTTGGAAGGTCCGTGTTTTAGAGAAGCCATTTGCCCCCGCCAGACCTTTGCCATGCGACTACAGCAAAGGTGGCCATGACCTCACCCATGGCCACAGGAGAGGGTCGCAACCCTTACTTAGTGGTCGGCCATGGATTTTCCAGCCTCGTCTAGTGGCAGGCAAGCTCCAAAGATTCTTGCTAGCCGCAGCAGTGAGAAAAAAAAAAAAAAAAGAGTATGAAATGAGATGAAAAAAAAAAGAATTTTTTTTTTAATTTTGCAAAAGAAAATATTTAAAAAAAGTCTACATCAATGCAAATCGTGTCGCATAAGACGGCTGCTACACATATCAACAATTTCTAACTGAAATTGGCTAGATGAACTCAATTAGTACCATTATGAATAAGTTTAAAACTAAATGGTTAAATTCAATGGTTTATGACTAAATTGGTACCAATGCATTAGATTTAAAATTTTCTTAATACTTTTTCCTATCTTTAACCATTGTTGCAAAATCAACAAAATATTTCAAAAGTCTAAAGAGAGTACATATCATCGTTGTGAATTTAACACTAATTTTTGAACATTTCGAGGATTAATATACACAACATCTTATGATCATTATGAATTTAGTATCTGTCAATATTCTATCTATTTTCACCATTATCTCTTCCACATGTTAGGCACAAATTTGACACGCGTAAGTTTTTAAATATAATTAACATATATAGTAATTTGTCAATGACACAATTTGTTATGATTACAAACTCAAAAATGACATGAACACGAATTACCAATCGTTAAATGTGTTTTCAAAAAAGGAGGGTAACTTTAAGTCACAATGGCCTTGATACTAATTCCATCAGCCCCAAACCCTTTATTTTTCTCTCTCTCTCATTTTCACACAACTTTCACTTCAACCCTCATGGAGGAGAAGGTTTAAGCTAGACCTCTCCCTCCCCTCCCTTTTTCCTTTTCCTTTGACTGTTTGGTTCTTTGTTTTTATTTTCTTACTTTCCTCCCGTTTTGAAGAGCTTTTCTCTCCTTAGAAGTTTCTCTCTTCTATTTCAAGGAGGTTTCTATCTTAATCTAGTCTAGATTTAGGATTTGTTTGCTTATATGATTTTGGGGTCTTGCTTCTCTTGGTTTCGTTAGTGTAAAAGTGCAATTCGAAGGGGAACATAAGAGTTTCTTGAATGTTTCGCTCTCATAGGTGTCAGATTCATGCGCATTCAACCTTGTCACTCTAAATGCGATGGCATGGGAAACGCCAAACCTAAACGCGCACTGTCACTGCCAAAAGGTAAAATCATAGTAACAAATAGAGATCTCGATCTGTATTCATTACCGAAGACAAGTTGGTGATCGAACACTGATTTTGGTTTGAAGAAGCCATAGATATGCTCTTTAAGCATGTGACGCCTAACCTTATTCTAATAATTCCTCTTTTTATCTGAGTGCTAGTCTTCCTCAGCCCTAATTTCTAATTAATTTTGCTGGAAATGAGTTGCATGGTATCATTTCGAAGGGGTAACGTATTGATGTACCCGTCAGCACAACAACAGCCATTGTCTTACACATGGAAAAGACGACAGCGAAAATGAACGGAATATTAATGGATGCTAAATTGGCAACAATAGTAAAATGTGTTTTTTTTATATAGAAATTAAAGTCCGCGTTAAGTTTACAAAAAAGGAAAAAGGTTGCATATTTTATGAAACGTTTTAAAGTCCGTACTAATTTCGCAACAAGGATAAAGGATAGTATACTTTTTTTTGCTAGTTGGCTGTGGATATTCTCGTTTTTATTGGACGAGGATATTTTATTGGGAAGTATGGATGCTTTTTTCAATTATGGATAATTTAATTGCGCTAAGCTTTTTGACATAGGAGAGAAGAAAACCTCAGTGTTTGGTTTGACAGGATCAAATAGAGATCACATCAAGTCAGACCAAACCCAAGGCGTTGTTTGGAGATTCAATCCATTGACATTGTCAGTGTCACTTGAGGAACAATATCATTAAGATGTACCAAATGAACATTTAGATGTGCCTTTAAGAGAGCTTGAGTACATTTCTCAACGTTCAACAAACCTCGCCTAAACAGTGTCACCTAAGATTATCCTTACAAATCATAACCTCAAAGTTCGATTTAAGGTCGAGTTGAGTTCATAATCCAGTTCTCTTCAAAAGGGGATAATTTGATGATAGAGCTTGCTCGAGGATAGGCCTTTCACCTATGACGAGTAGTGGTTGGTGATCGGTTGGATGGCTTTACTTTACATTTGAGTGCCATCTTTTGGTCAACCAAACTACATTTTCTAGCTCCAGTAAGTCTATGAATAACAAGTAGAGCTCATTGTGTAACTCAAGTTTTTCTTGTTCTTGAAGACACAGGGTAACTTAATTTGAAATACTAGGATTCAGATCATTTCAGGCGGTAGGGTGTAAGGTACAATGGGGTTGAGAGGTCAAGGTTGAAACTCATACCGAGTCCTATCTTCCTTGGAAACTAGGATTGCTCCCGCTTTGGAGTTAGATGAGAAATTTCATCAATTATCTCTCCATCTGTCTAAATACTTCTTTTTCCACTTGTGGATGTGAGGTTCCAACTGCTGTTCTGTTAGGCAATTTACCAAGAATCAGTTCTCTGCTTGAATTTTCTTTTAGATGGGAAAGGCTTACTTTACTAAAGAATACAATTCTAAGCATTGAATCCTACGAAGTGGGCATCTATTCTGAGGAAGTAGATGTCCTCCCCAACAAAGAAATTGGGCAGTTAAAGTAGTACTTTTTGGGGGGTATCTGGGCAAAGAATTTAATCTTTAGAGAGAGCAAGAGACGGGACCATATAATGTCCTTTTGTATTGCTATTTGAGGAAGAAGGAACGAAAAAAAGGTCCATGTTTTTGCCTCGTCGAAAGAAACAATACTTAGGACAGGAAAGCTCCCAATTCGGTGAGGCTCTCAAGTTCGAAAGAGAATGATGTTAGATCCCCCTCAAAAGTCACCAACCATTAAGTGAGGAAATTGACTGCACGAGTGTTGATTAGACAGGGAGAGATGGATAGGGTGGTTGGCTTGAAGTGGGTCATCTGCAAGTATGCAGAATTTGTTGTCCACCAGTGGAGGAGGAATTCGCGAGATTTGCCTATCTTCCCTTGGTGTCCCTCCCAAAGCAGGAGCGATTCGGCTTCGCCAAAGCCCTTCAAGGCCTTAAAGGCCCTTCAACATATACAAATGACGTCGGGCAAATTCTTTTTTTAAAGAGTTTTGGAGAAATGCAAATTACATTTTCAAAAGCTTAGCCTTTGGCTCAAGGCAGATTTGGAGGTGCTTTGAAATGTTGTATTTTCCAAAATGCAAATAGATTTTTTTTTCTTTTTAATTTTACATTTGATATACGTCCATAATTACAAAAATGTTCTTAAAAACCCTAAAGTCGCCGGCGAGCCACCGCCAATCTTGTGATTGCTTTGGGTCACAACCTTATATGAAAATGTTCTTAAAACCCTAAAGTTGCCGGCAAGCCACCTCCAGCCTTGCGATTGCCTTGGGTCACAACCTCAGGCAAGGTTGATAGTTGATTCGGCTCGCGACAATTCAATTTCATGGAAAAAGTTTGGATTTTTATTTTTTTTAAAAAGAATTAGCAAAAATCATTTGCAAAGTGTAGTTTTTTCTAAGCATGTAAATCAAAGTTACTTCTAAACAGTATTTAAATTAAAGTTACTTCCCTATGACAAATCCATTTTACCTAAAATCCTTTACATTTTCCTAAAAGTTTTCCTCCAAAATCGAACCAAACACATCCTAATTGTATCATCAATGTTGCACTTGATTTCCTCTAAAGGTAGAAAGATTGCCAAAAAGTGAAATCGTGATTTAGGTAAGAGCTAAGGGCATAAAGATGTTGTACCCGTTCGACTCATTTGTTCTTCAAAGTCGCACAACACATTCAGAGTCACGCCATATTAGCAAGTACGACCTGAAATGCGATCGCTCATCACTCTCACATGATCAACTACCTTATAGTAGGTTATCAACTTACCCAAACTCTGACACCGAAACTGATGAAGTGCCGATGCCCTATGTTTACCTCAATTTGCTAGCTATTTGCCAACTTCTGGCGGTCACCATAGAACGATACCTGCATTCTATCTTGATAGACGGCGATAGTTCCTAGGTCGAAACTTTACTATCCTACCGTCACTTAGCATGTGCTCAAATTGGCCAGCACCTCACACAGTCACACAGCTCTCTCGACTACTGAGGAAAAATTCTCTGCATCTCGACAACAATGAGCTGGGGGAAGGCGTCAGATCATAGAAAATATAGATTCATCAAATATGCCACGAGAAAACTTCTTAAAGTATGCCATTTCATAGCTTTTACCAGGCAAGCTTGATTGACTCTGTTTGGACACTAACAAATACAAGGCTTATGAACTTCACTATGCTAGAAACGCTGATTTAAAGTATGATACAATTTACATTATCTGGCAATTGAATAAGGTATTAGAAAGCTAGAGAAATGTCATCTGACTGATACCTGCAAAATTTAAACGCAACATGTGGGAAGAAAAACTGAGATTTCTGGGCCATACATGCCACGTTATAAATACCCAGAGCAGCCATGCATTCAATATGAGGACCCCATCATCAGACATTCGATCCTTGATCAATTAACACATGGGTCATGGGTCTCCTGGCATGGCATGCACGGTTCATCACAATCTTCAAAAGCACCCTTAACTAAGCAATTGCCTAGATTATCCCCTTCTGAGATGCGACAGCTACCGCGAGTGTTCCAGGCATCAAGCACCATACAGCGCATGGCCATAATGACTAGAACCAAATCTTTGTGCTTATCTTAGTCATCAAACCATAACGCCCTTGTCAACAAGAGATATTTTCACCATATCATCTCATGCAGCACCTTAAATTTCTCTGCTGTTGTGTGATGGTTTCCGCTTTCATACACCTCAACTAAGGATCTCAAGGCCTTGGATATAATCTCTTTCTTTTGGTTCTCAACTGAAATATCTTCAACCTCACAATGGCGCCTCGTCTCCTTCAATGATGAGCATAGTGCCTTCAACCATTCCTCTAAGAAAGAGGCTTTCTAGAAACAGAACAGATATCAGAGAGGATTCCATCAAGGAAAAAAGGAGGACTTCAAAAATGAATAATAGGACACTTACTTTCACTAGAAAATCTTTCAAAGGTTGGTGATCTGTACTCCAGACAAGGCTGATAACGTGTAGCATTGAGGAGGTCAACTGCAGAAGATAAAGGGACAATAAATAAGAATATGCAACAGAAGATACAAAAAAGGAAAACCAAATAAACCAAATAAACCAAATAAACTTGCTATAAGTACTGGCCTACTGGAAAGTCCAGAAGATTTTATCAAATTTGCCAAAACCAATATTATGCACATGGTTAAAAATAAAGTGCAATGGCATAAGAAGATCCATACAACAATCCTACACAGCTAGAAATGATCCATTTGTCATTGCCATTACTGCTATTGCTGCTGTAAATCAAATTTTATGCAAACTTCTAGTATCCTACTCTTGATCTTCTTACTTTTTAAACTAAGCTTACCACAGGTGCAACAACAAAAGATATACAACCAAATAAAAGAGAGGTTCTTGCTTTTGCTCTGACATTCTTTTTCAAAAAAAAAAATAAATAAATAAATAAAAATGTTCAATAACCAAACTGCATAAGAGGCACAAGCTGGACTCCAGCTATCAAGTTGTGCTCTAGGTTTCAACTGAAAAGAAATATTAGAGATGCTAAAAAGTTAACATTTTACAGCATGAAAAGTGTGGTTATATCTGTTAGAACGTCAACCAAAAAACTTAACCCATTAGGTGGATGGAGAGCACATGTATATAAGGCACAATCGCATATTTAAGATATGTGGGATTATACTTCCACATCCCTCGCATGTAAGCAGCTTGCTTAGACATGCTCGGTTTGGCTTGGCTATTGTGGAATAGGCACGACCCCTATTTTACGCCGGCAAGTTATTGTGAATCTTTTACGAGTGATGAGTTTGAGAGGGAAGCGTTAGGGTCTGATACCATGTGAAATTTGATGGAATTACAGCCAACTATTCTAAAAGTTTAAGCTTTTGAGTTGGAATTTCTAACATGGTATCAGAGCCAGTGCTATCCCTTTTGCGAATGTGCATGATCAATTGATAATGTGTTCGCTTGCTGCTCGTAATCAACAAGCGTGCATGTGAGAGGGGTCTTGAAGTATTTTCCCATATCGCTTGACAACTAGTCCTAAATGCTCTATATATTCATGTGGTCTCCCTTGACCTATTAACTTAAACTTTTAGGATAGTTAGTAATAATCCCATAAAATATCATAACATAACCAACCCAAAATTTTAAAGTTATAATATGAAGGGTGGCTATATGTACATACGATACATTATAAGTGATGTACGATTCAACTTGACAGTATTGTACCCATATCATCAATCAAATACTTTGAGTGAAAGTCACAGAAGTAACATGTCAAAGGCATCTTCTTTTACAAAGTAAGGCACCAAAATGAGGAAATAAGATGGAATGTTACCCAACCTGCTTCTCAAGTGCAACTCTATACTTGAAACTAGAGGGGTTTGCTACTTGATCTGAGCCAAGATTCTCAAGCACATGCTCCAACCCTTGGACCACATCTGAGAAGGATCTACCATAATCTGCATCAAGCAAAAGAGCGAACATGGTATTAGAAGAAATAAAATATTGTGCAAAGCCTTTGATGTGCTTAAAATAAAGGGTTTCTTCCTCGTATTCTTCAAGTACAAAAAATAAGAAAATGGATCGGCATTCTTGTGGACCCATGGAAAGTCAAGATGTTGGAAGGCCATGAAAAGCATGGATCAGAGAACTAACTTGATCCAGCACCAACTCATAGACACTAATTTCCGGCATGATTGGCTGATAACTCTCAGTTATTACTAGATATCAGATTGTATTTTTTATAGTTGGTCAGCAGGTTTTATTTTTTCAATGGCTATCAAGATCTCTTCCAAGATGCAAAGCCACATGGTAGCATCTCATGGTATACCTGCTTAAAAAGACAACAAGGATGATACCCTCAAACTGCTAAACAACTATCATTCTTTCTGTGCAAAACAGAAACTCTAAATCCTGACTAACCTATGCTATCACTTCGCATATAAGTCTGAAAAATCCCAAATTAAGAATAGTTTAGCTAACTATCGAGTAAATTAGGTTTTCCATGCTGTTGCAATCAATCTGTACTAAATCAAATTCTCTTTTGTTTCATGTCTGGATCAGTTTTCGGCTCGCATCTCTCTCCTCTTTTCCATTTCACTTCATCTTATCCAGGACAGAAAGCACATTACTTGTAGAATAAGTAATAACAAATTAACGTGTTGTGCTAAAAGTGACCATACATAGACCACTTACTAAGTCGACCAAAACGATACTTTTTAAATTGAACAAATAAACTGCAACCGGAACTCACAACGTTTTGATGCTGGAACAGCTAGAGCAGCAGCAGCTTGTATCCTGATCTTGAAGTTAGAAGAATCACGTAGAAGTAATAAAAGAATACTGAAAACCGATGGAGCCCTGCAATAAAAATGAAGGTGCAGAACCTATTACATTGAGAATGTCCATACAATAGTAAGTATTGTCAGAGAAAGAGAGATACATGCAGTGAGGCACAAAATATTAGCAACAGAAAATGAAGAGAAGAGGGGAGGGAACAATGAGTTGAGAAAAAAAAGGAAACCATCAAATGCAAATAAGATTGTCAGGATAGAAAGCCATTGAACAATGTGTGAGACTGAACGATGAAATGAAATGTGAGGCAAATTTAACAGGACATACCAATCCTCATCTCTCAGCTGCAGTGTCTCATTACGAAATAAATTACTCAACGCATGACAAACATTCCATTGGACCTGTTAAAGAACTTCAATTTAGATAATATTCAGGAATCAACACTAACTACAAAAGAACGACTGGAGAGGTTATCCCCCTTGCACCTTAACGTTTCCTGTCGTCACACAGGAAAGAAAAGCCTGGACCATCCTTCCTAACATATCAGAACCTCCACAAGAACCTGCACTGGACAATTGTCTCTGATTCTGCAGATAGACGGTCATTGGATGTCCCTCAGAGCTGCTAGTCCTAGATGAACTTGTACATTCTGCACACCTCTCATGATCACCAGGTAAGCTTGTACACTTGACAAATCGGGAAAGACTCCCAAGAGCCCGTACAGCATTTGACTTTACCTAGAGAGGAGATCAGAGGACGAGAAAGAAAAGCCTCGAGTGAACAGAGTAGTGGGCAAACAGGAGCTCCTCTGGGAAAATGAGAATTTTTTCAACTATAGAAACCTTTTTTACTTCAAAAGTTATACAGTTGCAAGTTGCTAGGCCTAGATTAAGATGACATCACAGAAGCTAGCCAAACAACACACTTGAGCTCTGAATTTGAAAATAGTATGAATGGGAAAATGCTTTGGGACAAATCCCTTGTGCTTCCACAAGTCAAATAAAATCAACAATAAATGGACATGTAGTTGGACAAATATTGTTACCTAGTGTGAAAAAAAATATATACTCATCAAACCAGTTGATTCAAAGTCCAGTAAACTCTTACCATGTCTGCTTATAATCTTAATTGGCTTATAGACAATTAAGATCTTATTTGGAGGAAGAATAGGTCATTCTTTAATGAATCAAAAACCAACATTCAAATTAGTCACCTTTCAGTATTTTAATCTAACCAATTCCAACTTTATCTTGCGTACAGTTCTTTCAGAGAGTATCATTGCATGGTATGACCACCTGTTCATGGAATAATGATATCCTTTGAAATCCCAATCCTCGTGCACAATAATCTAATTGCCAAACCTAAATATATCATGTATACACAAGCCTATTATTGACAAATAGAGCCTTTCTCAAAGCCAAGTGGCATTTTGCAGTCATTATGCATTTTTTGAATTCATCTAATTGGATCCATAAGCATCAAATCTTACCCTTGATGATTGATACAAGCAAAAGCCAACATATTATGTTTTTATAATCTCATTACTGCTTAATTTCCCCCTCTCCTTTTTTGATGGGAGAAGAATAGCAAGAGTGCCATAACTTTTTTTTTGCTCACTTGAGTACCATATCGAAGTAAAATTGATCATTTGAGTGCTGATTTCAGCAAATCATCCTACATAGATTCTTTTAATAATTTCTCATCCGACGTGGATTTTTTTTTTTTTTAATTTTGTTTTTGTTTTTGTTTTCCCCTTTTTTTTTTCTGGGCCGGCACCGACCACAAAACCCTGTCCTAGAGGGCCACCTCCCCCTCAGCCGTGAAGGCCTTGGGCGAGGCCGCCTCACCTAGATCTGGCAATTCATGACGGCCTTGTCCAGGGCCTTCCCGATTGAAGGCAAGGCGGCCCTTGCCCAATCTACATGAGGGTTTCACGGCCAGCAACAGTCGCTAGTGACCCTCGCCAGCCATCCTCACTAGCCCTAAAGAAAGGGACAAAAAGTAAAAGAAAAAGGAAATATAACAAATGCAAAAAATATATTCAAAAAATAGTTTAACAATATTAAAAAAATTGTCGACGTCAGCACTAATGAAGTCATGTAGGACGACTGATTGCCACATTGGATTTTCTTGCTTAGCAAATCGCCGATAGCATTCAAAGTGATTAATTTTTCAAATTTGTAGCACTCAAGTGAGCGAAGAAAAAGTTATGGCACTCTTACTATTCTTATCCCTTTTCTGACATATACATAGTACTAATTAGTTTCCTCCAAAACTAACAAGTTATAAATGGTGATGCGGCGGAAGATCTTTTCCTTTCTAACAAACCAGTTCACCCCCAGATATGGTAAAGGAGTTGGAAAATCCACAGGTTCCTGCTTCTATAAATGACATAAAGCTGTAGGAACCCCCCTCCCCCAACCTGAACTTTCGATAATTAAGTGCACAGAATTATCATGTTTATCATGTCTATCCTTTCTTTTCCTTTCCTCTTTCCTTCTGTTTGAGAGAGAGAGAGATGCACCTTCTAATTGATACATCATTCAGTTAGGACTTGTTTGGGGTTTTGAGGCACTTATTTTAAGTCAATAAATAGATGGGGTCATTCTTGCCAAAACATATAAAAGATAAATGAAAGCTCAAAATTCTGAAAACTTTGTCAATATGTACTGTATTTAGAGGAACTTAATAGTTCGCTGTTAAAACGAGTCAACGCCAAAATCATACAAGTAAAAAGTACAAGCAAAAAGCATTAGACAACTCCAAAAACATGCAATGCTAGCGAGAATATAGGACCCATATGTGACTACTATGGACACGCACGATAAAATTTCTACTTCTCAATTTCTTTTTTCCCCAGAACAGGTGTGGAACAGAAATCTGTTTGGTAACGCAATTTGATTTTCTATTTCTGGAACAAATTTCTATTCCATAAATAAAATTGAAGAAGAAATCAGAAGTTAAAATTTTTAACTTCTAAATTTCTCAATTTCTGACCAGAAATCAATTTCTGTTCCAGAAATTTTGTCATGCGCACCCTATATCAAATAAACCCAAAAGCACACCATCATCAACCCAGCATACAGAGATTCATGTTCATGTACTTCATCATGGACCTAGAACATAATGCAAAAAATGGCTTGTAGAAAATGTTTTGAGTCAATATCACACTTACCTTGTCTCCGTCATTGGTTAAACGCAAAGCACACTCAACTAAGAAGGCCAAACGTTGATCACATTTCTCCAATTCTACAGGACAAAAGATTAAAATAATTATAAATAGGTGAACACCATCCATTTAAGAAAAAAATTCAAATGCCTTTTAGATTAACCTAGAAGCTCCATTTGGTGCATGTCACCGAAACAGTGACGGAGAGAATCACATATGTTTGCCAAGGCCCAACAGGCTGTCACACGCACCTGAAACATATACTCATGCTTAATCCCACCTCAAAAAAAATCCTAAAACACCACAAGCGAAACAAAAGAGTACCGAAACTATGGAATCACGGGTGTTAACTTCCACAGCATGAATCAACTTGTCAACAATCTCTGCACTACAAAGATTAACTTCTTAGTAGATATTATTTTATGCATGTTCTTCTTCAATACGATACTAACTACCGCCAGATTTTGATCCTTATTATAGCCAGTTGTTTGACTACCTCTGAGAAACTTCTGGAAAACATGCAATCACACCAATGGCTCGACAAGCAGCAGACCTGACAGAAGGTACAGCATCTTCCAAAGCAGCATTCATCTACAGTTTTCAAAGGTCAATCGACATTCAATAGGGAAAAACAATGCTGGTGTTCATGAGCAAACAAAGGGAAATGTTAGGCTTAAAAATTTGATTAGAGAACCTACTGTAGAAGACAGAATGAAATCCTGTTTGAGCTTTGGCAGCGAATTGAATGCCGAGGAAGTTACACCAGCAAAAGAAGTGACGGATGCTGTTCTCACCTAGCAGGCCCAAAAACAAAAACAAGGAGAGAGAGAGAGAGAGAGAGCTTCAGTTAAGAAAATTGCATTCTAAATGTCAACAGCTTCTCCTAACTATTTAAATGAGAGGGGAAAAAAAGACATAAGTTGTAAATAGAGAAACAGCTAAATGTGACTTTTATGAAATGATGTCCAATTAACATCTTATCAGTAATTACTGCACTGATAGAAATCATTGTGTTTTGACAAAAAACTTAGTCAACTACAAACACATACATCTTGTCTTATATTAAGTAAGCAAGTCTTTTGGTACTGTGGTGGGAGCTATTTCAGCAAATATTATTATGTAGAAGAGCGTTTGCTTCCTTTCTCAACAAACAGTGATTCTGACGGACAAAGAAAAGCAGAAGGTACTTTTCAACGGTTACTTATACTATGATCAATGTACATTTGGGGATGAGTAGTCAACCAACCAGTGAAGAAGTGTGCCACAAGGTCAGTGGCAAATATTTCTCAATTGCCTCACACCACTGCTCACTTCCTGTATGACTTGCTTCAGAATTGTCTCTGGAATTATCTGGGCTTTCTATAATATACGATGGGGCAGATGAGATCTTCTTCATTCTCACGAAGTCAGATGCAAAAGGGCTATCAATTAATCTATCATCACATAGATCTTCAGTTCCTCTAAATCCACAAATTGCTCGAAGACATTCATCCAAAACCTGACGATTGGATTATAAAGTTAACATAAAATAAAATAAAAAAAGAAAAAACTCAAATTTGGTTTGACTTTAACACATGAAAAGTATTAAACTATGCTGCTTGTCTATAGCAAGTGTCAATTTTACCTATATATTGCATCGCTTAAAATGGTTCTCTTAAGTTGCAAGATTATCAGTGACAAGCAATATGGGATAAAAATAAAGTTAAGAGAGCAAGAAAGGAAGCAAAATCTGGAGACTAAAGCGATCTACCAATCTACCCAGAGAAATAGTTGCATAATCTACAAAAAAAAAAAAAAAATATGTATGGCATTTTTTTCCGAGAGGAGATGAAAGGTTGAAATACCACACAAATAGAACCCTAGAACCCATTATGATGTTATTTTTAAAAGGCAGTGCGAGATTCATCCCAGATAAGCCATGCACCAGATTCTCTGAACCCTTTGTGACAATAGTATACATGGGTCATCAAGCAAGAATATTGCCAAAAAAAAAAAAAAAATTCGATTAAAGACTACCATAAGCATTATCTCCTATATACTTGGATAACCTTCCATTTTAAAGGTTCTCTGCGCTTTTAAAAAAGGAACATGAAAAAAGTTAACTACAAAATACTTAATTGTATTGGTGGTCAACTGATTCAGACACAGTAAGACAGTCACTTGAAAAACCAAAAGTAACAAAACACCATTGGTTGGATCAAAGAGTATTGGTGCACGAAGTTCCAGCAATGCATGGGGTCTGGGGAAGGGTCGGACCGCTTTGGATCCATGAGTATTAACAGCAAAAAGACCACGACTGCAAGTGGTTATGCCATATAGCAGTAGTGCTGGGATCGTTACTAGCACCGAAACAAACTGCAGAATGTGGAAGGAGGGTAAAATATTTCACACCTTGACAGCCGCTGCAATGACTTTCTCCCCAAGGACCCCACATATATTTCCACTTTGTCCTCTGCATGCACTCCTAGGGAACTCACCAACTCCGAGGTTAACATAAATGATTGAGAAAACTTGTTGCCAGCACCCTAGCATTATGCTCGGGTAATTGTGTGATACAGCTCTAATACCCTGCAGCAAAAGTAAATGTAGAAGATTTTCAGAATGACTCAACATCATGATATTGAGACTTTCAGATCATTCAATCAGAATTACAGTAGGCAAGTATTTGAATGAGTACTTATAATTCCATTTTCTTTTTTTCATGAGTAATAGCAATTCAATATGAGGCACCAAGCAGGTGCCAAGCCATGTACAGAAGGAACTCAAAGCCAAAGGGAGCTTGTTTACAACTTTTAATGTAAAGAATAAAATTATAAAGCAGATGTATGGGGCACTTGACCCCCAAAATAGGTTATTTAAAATGTCAAAAGCAACAGACCATTACTCCCTAAAGTCATGCTTGGATTCCCAAATGTGATATGGTGGGTTGGATTCTCTATAATGGTGTCAAAGCCAGGTTTCAATTTCATTGTTGCACTCCATTCCCTTAGTGTCTGGTTCTTATTCATCATATTCCCAGTAATTCATGTCCACATGTGTTCTTCATGTGATATCATCCAGGGTTGCATGTTGAGGGTGTTGACGGCATCTCAGCTCATTTGCGTATGGGATTTAGTGGCCTTATGAGCACATACTCTCCCTCCTCCTAATTGCTTAACTTTTGGCTTAGAATTTCTAAAAGAATGGCTAAATTAGACAGGACAACGTGATATGCCAAGACCTTCAATTGGCACCTCTGCAACTGTATACATATTTCCACATTCACTATGTTCGTTGAAATATCAGAGTTAACCATAAATAGACATGCTATAACTGCCTTGTCCCAGTTCCATCCTGATTTCTCAGAATACATAAACTAAAACATGTAACTTATATTAAAAAAAAAAAAAAAAAAGAACACTACATCACCTGGTCGTTTGCCTATTATATTGTCAAACCTACTAAATTCCTCGCAGTCACCATAATTAGCGTACCTGGAGAGCCTCAAATCTTGTTGTCAGGTTCATAGGTGGCTTGGAATGCTTAAATAATGTAGACAGAACACCTAATTTCTTCTGGTTCTTTGAGAAACCTGAAGAGCAAGATTGAGAGCCTCTCTTGTACTCATAAGTGAAGAAAACATAATAAAGTCTGAAGAAATAAAACAGATTAAAGTACATCTAGATTCCAAGTGGTAGGCATGCTCAAATTCAGTGAATACCACTAACCCTGCGATATTTCTCCAGTGAGCATTTCTTGCACTGGCACTGAGGGGAATGAAGTTGACAGAGCCGCGGTCAAACAACTGATTGTAGCTGCCTGTCAAGAATAAAATTACAAAGGTTAAATATAAGCACATATTCTATATTCATAATTCAAAATTTAGTATGCTAACCAGAAGACTAGTTTGATCCATTTTGGATGAGAAGTCTTCTTCTATTCTGGCTTGTAGAGATTTAATAACAGTCAGCAACAACTCAGGAGGCATTCTCATATATCTGTAGAATGAACACCATCAATAACCATAATTATGTATCAATGGAGTAAGAAACAACAGGAAAGTACACCTTTACCAAAAAAAAAAATAAATAACAGGAAAGTACACCTGGTCTAAAGCACTGGCCATGGGGAGATCATGGAATATTAATATCTTAAGTAAAGGAAAATAGAACAATTTCCTAGCAAAGCGATCCTTACGGTGTGGATGATATCAAGAGCACAAGAATCTTGAACAAAGATCCCAGCAATCCACTGTGAGTTTCACGCATGATTAGGTGGATGATTCCTGCCAATACAACAATAAACCACACTATTTAATTCAGATACTATTAAAAAATAATGGCTGCGCCGTTGCAGGTTGCATGCGCTACCTCAGCCTGATATCAGCAATCTTCTACTCCCTCCAAGCTAAAGTACAGAGAAAGCAAATTTCTCTAGAGAATCACTAAAAAACCCTCTTCAAGTACCTCTATGAAGTTGCATTAAAATCTCGCCAAGGGAACTTGATAAGGATGTAAAAGATCCAAGCTTAGAGGAATCCCTGTATTCTGCGATCTGCATAAAAGCAGATGAAGGACCATCCAACACAACAGCCAGAGTGGTTGCAGCTGCTATACGCACCTAGACACAGGAAAAAATAGCTAAGAGCAACCACATGAAAGTTTTAATCATTATTGAACCAAAAATGGTAGAGACAATACAGAAAATAATCCAAACAGTGGCTGATAACCTTAAGAAATGGTTCACCCATGTGACATAATACTAAAATAATTTCTCATAGAACATTCAGTAACTGATTGGATTACTATTTGGGTATCAATAAATCTGAAGTGGTCTGAAAGGAACTCGTATAGAATTCTACAAGTACCTTCAAATAAGGATCGAACAACAAGGATGTCATCAGAGTAGGATCTAATTTCCTGTAGACAGAATAAGATCATGAAACAAGGACAAGGATACACAAGGTTCAATGACATGAGAAAATTAGTTCACTGTGAAGGAAAATGAATTGATCTCCCTACCTTGACTCTAGTGCATCACTGGTGGGTAGAATCATGGTCCACTGAGCTGTGAAGGATTTGTGATCAGCTTGACAAAGGTCCTTCTCACCAATTAGAGAAAAGAGTCAATTAAAAAGGTTCTAATGAACACTCATAGTTTTCAGTCTGCAAAGACGATGAATGTTAATCTTGATCAATTCATTTATATGGCCATTCTTCAGGCATAGAAAATTGGAAAAGAAAAGAGAATTCCATTGCTGCAAAATATTACCAAGCCTTAAGCGCATACAAACCCAAGGAAACAATAGAAATTTTACAGTAACAAACTCAACCAGAATATCGGCCATGATAAGCTCAAGCACAGAGGGATTTAATCTTTTCAGTCATATAGTCTAGTCAACCCTCTTCACCACATCAGGAAGAAGATGTCTCATCCAATCTTTAAGCCCAGAGACTAGACTAAACCAGACAGAGCCGGTTGCAACTCAAGTACTACATATGCCAGGAAAAAAGGTCCTAACAATTTGCAGAACTCATAACTAGAAAAAATTTAATTCAGTGTAAACTTGATAACTCGCTTACTATGTCGTAAATGGAGAGGTATTCTGTTGTAAATAAGAAATAATTCTAACGAATTACACTCATGTCTTAATAACTACATATATATATAACCCAGACCTGGTTTTTGTCTCACTTTCTAGATATCTCCACCATCACACTTACACCAAAATAAATTTATCTATATATTTGATCCAGAGCTGGTTATTGCCTCAACACAAGTTTCTCAAAAGGCAAAGTAAGAAAGTGAAAAACCCTAGATAGCAAAGCCATATGCCACAAGCATCAAAAGCCTTGCATGACACTTATCTTGTATTCAGCAAATTTGGAAGCAGAGAGTCATCTTGTTGTAAGATTACCTGGATGCAACGAATGGCGGCTATTCTGACCTTAGAGCTCTGTGTAACATTGCTTTCTCTTCCTAAGCTGTCACTATCGCTGTAATCTGAATCTGATGACATGAGCTCTATTGTGGAAGATTCATGATCTGATGAACTCTGTGAATCCAACATTTTAATGTGCATAGAGCGAGAACTGTCCTTTTTCCGTAAATGCGGAGGCCTATATGGTTTACGATCTGCTTTTTGTTGTTGACCTAATCTTGAACCTGAGCTCCCAGAACTAGCTTCCTTCTCCTCCCAGCTAACAATTGGGAAATCATGTTGCAGTCTGCTACTTGTGAGACCATATGTAAAAAATCCACGTAAAGCTGCTACAAAACCAGGTACCTGCAATGGATTTCTCAAGTTGACCACATGCTGCATATGTATATGTAAACATATCTAGCATAGGAATTAGTAATTGGGTCCAAAAAGATCCACTTACATGGTCAGAAAGGGAACACTTCGGTTCCACAAGAACCAAATGCAGACACTGAAGCAGAGAAGCATAAAACCTGCACAGAGGAGGTCCAAACTTTCCTTCAGTAAGTAATCCAGTCACCAAAAAGCTGGCAATCCTCCAGATTGCACGAAAAAGGTTATTCTCATTGAAGCATGTGTGCACATATGTGCATGAACAAGCGTGATGTGCTCGTATGTGAGAGAAAGAGAGAGAGAGAGAGAATAGTACTTGGACATGACATTGTCTTCCACAATCAGATTCATAGACGCCAAAGGATCCATCTCTTTCCGTGTCACCTAATTAGTGACAAAAAAAAAAAAAAAAAACTTAGGTGGGGCATGCTTTCACAAACATAATGACCGCAAAAATTGGTATGCAGAGCATACCTCGATGACTAATTGCCAGATGTCAGGAGGAAACAAGGGACCAACTCTGGAGAAAGCTTCTCCAAGCATAGTAAATGCAAGAGTCTGAACTTCCCATAAACTGCTAAATCTAGGCATTCTCTTCTCAGCAAAAGCAGCATGTATCTTGTTGCCACTTCTATAAGATGAAGAAAGCAGTTTCACATGGGTGCGAGCGACATTGTGGCAAAGAAACTTCACTAGCTCCATATTCTCAGACAAAGATGATCTTCTGTGGAAGGCACCAATAAGGCATCTGAAAAGAACCAATGAGAAAATTAGAGTCAAAATATTATCCAGTAGACTTCAACCTTGCCAAAGGCAGGCAGAGAACGCTGACAGAATAAAGTGAGAATGACCTGATGCATATTTTCTTATATGCCACATTGTCCTAAAATAATATTTAGGCAAATCTTTTACATGGAAGAATGCTTAGAGCATTCAGACAAGCTCTACTCATCCACTGACCTTAAAGTCTCTAAGCAGTCCATGATAGGCCTGATTCTAGCTGCATTGGCAAACTGCCCACCCTTCATTCCCTCTCCACCCACCAAAACTTCCATAGACCTATCAAAAGAGTTGAGGATACTCATCCAAGAAGAGGGATTTATATCCAATGAAACACGTCGAGTAACATCATGAACCTGAAGGAATCAAATCAATTCAAAGAATTAGCCCATTCAGTGCCTCCGCAGTTTCCCATTCAATGGAGATGATAAGCTCGAGAACTAGTTTGCAGAAGAAAACCCATACCAAGTGACACAACTGGGTGTAGAAAGAGCCCCCATTTCCATGAACAAGATCCGCACTTGAAACCAGTTCTATCAGGAATAGCACATCTGAGGTGACCTGACAGAAAAGCGAACAGCAAAACAATCAACGCCCAAACTTAAATGATCACCAATCGAATTCAAAGCCATCAACAATCTATAATGCAAAGACTGAACGATGACACAAAGCAAGAACTCCAAAAACGAGCCTCCTGCAACAATGACGTATCAATTCCAACACGTTGAGCATAACGGCAGTTACAAAAGGCCAAAAGCAGAGCAACTCTCATCGCAGAACGTGAAAGGACCTCGTGAGGCGGGAGGCTAGGAGCGGCAGCGACGAGAGCCGAGGGATTGGAGAAGATGAGGCCGTGGAGGAGATCCGCGAGGGAAGTTCTCGGAGGGCTCGTGAGCGTCTCGTCTCTCAGGGTCAGGAACCCCGTCCTCCATGACCTGATCGCCGCCGCCGACGGCGCGGCGGCGGCGGAGGCGGCGAACGCGGACGCGGACGCGGAGGTCCCCGCCATGCTTCAGCAGCCGCCGCCGCAGCCGCGAGCGAAACCTCGCATGCCGAGATTGTCAAAATCCAACTTGTCGATTAATTTGGAACGATGAAGTTTGCGGCGACGATGCCGGAGGCGGGCGGTGGCGGGTGCGCGTCGCCGTCGAGTCGGAATTCTCCGTGGTCCGCCGTCGATCGTCGAAGCCTGTCCCCAGTGAAACGCAAAGGGATCGTGGCTTGTTCTCTGGAATTTTAGGAGAATGTCAAGTTTGTTATGATTTATGTCCCGTTTGGTAATGATTATCATCTGACAGCTTATTATGATTATAAATTATTATTTTTTATTATGTTTTCGAACTAATTCTGAATAAAAAATATATATATTTGATAAATTGTCCAAAAATTTTTATTCTAAAAAAAAATTGTATTTGATATGGTTCTAGTTGATTCCGTTTCAAATTAATTTCTTTTGATTTTTAAATAATTTTTTTCTTTTTTTTCTATTTTTTTTCTTCTTCTTCATGTGCTCGGTCGCCGAAGCATCGCCAGCTTTCGGCGAGATCGGCCCTCATTGACCGAGCCTCGCCGATGGCCATGCGAGCCTCGTCGGTAGCTAGGCGAGGCTCATCGCCCAGCCTCGTCGATGGCCAGGCCAAGTCTTGCCGGTGACTAGGCTTGTCTCCAACGAACTCGTTGGACCAGCAACCGCGGGTAGACGGTAGCGGTGGGCGGTAGTGGACGATGGCATAGGATGACGGAAGGGAAGAACAAGAGTTTCACTATTTTGATTCTTTTTTTGATTCTCGGACGAAGAATCATATTTTTTTTTTTTTATTCTCGATTCTCTTCCCGATCTGTTCCCAGGCGTGTTTGGGAACTTGCCAAATAATAATTGATTATATTCTTTTATTTCTGAGAATAGATTTAAAATAAAAATCAGTTCGGTAAATTTTTTGCTCCGAGGAATAGATTTAGAACATAATTAAGAAATAAAATAAAAAAGTGGTTCTTCATTCTTGAGAACGATTCCAGAATCAAGTCAAATCAAATTTCTTTTTTCTTTTTTCTCTTCTTTTCTTGTTCTTCTTTCTTCTCTCTTATTCTTCCATCACCGCGGGTCATTGGTGACTGATTAACTAAGGTCCCCCGCAAGCTCACCAGGCCAAGGCGAGGTCCGACGAGCTCGTAGGAGACTCGCCCAATGATCTAGTGAGGTTTGGCCAACCCTTGGCTAGGCAAGCTTGGCCAACGAGGCGTAGCCTTGCTCGGACTAGTGATGCTCCGACGGGGTCATCGACCCTCATTTAGCAGATCGCCAGTCATCCTGAGACCAATGATTGACATACTTGAAGAAGAAGAGAAAGAAAAGAAAAAAGGAAAAAAGTAATAAAATTATTAAGAAAGTGGTTTGGATTATAAATTTTGAGGATGGTGCCAAACACAGTTCTATTTTAGGAATCGAAATTTTGTGCAGTTATTAAACATATTCAAATGCCTAAAAATTATTCACGAGAAATAAAATAAAAAATAATCATTTCTAATTAGAAAATATTCTCGAGAAAATAATGATTATCAAACACATCTTTTATGTGGGAAACAAATCTCATAACTTGTGATAACATATAAATAACAAGGTAAAATTTTTATTTCATCATAAATTTCTAGGAATATTTGTTAGTACTCAATAAGTAAATTTAACATTTTTCGTAATTAATGTACTGATCAAGTCACAAACTGAATACTGTGTAAGATCTGACTATATAATCTAAGTTTAGGTATGTAAAAGCTAAATTAATTTGTTACACCACTATAATAGTTATCGCATACTGGCCAGCGCGTTAGAAAAGTCTTGTAATTGAATAAGTCGCTCTTTCCTCTGGTAGTGGGCCTCTTCTCTTTCGACCGCTTCGCATGAGAAAGGGTTCCAGAGCCAGATATCCTGAAGAGGGCATAAAGTCAGACAATTTGCGTTCTAGTTGCCATTTTTTTTTCCCTGAACATAAGCGAGGCTTATCATTTTATATAAAAACAAGCCTACTAGAATAAGAAGTATTAAAACACATAATCTCCCATAGAGGGGGTCATGGGTAAGAAACTTCATAACATGGAAGGGCCTTACATCTAAAGGCCTTTCCCCTTACAACTCAATCTGTTAGTTTATTTGAATCTCAAGGATAGCAAGCCAACTCGAGACTCGTAAAGGACCAAGAAGCCTAAGCATTCTAGAATAAGTGGCTCAACGTCCCAAGAGCAAAGAAAGGAATTTTGCAGGAAGCTTATCAAGATTGAGCTATATCAGTTTCCAGCACATGTTATCTAGATCGACTAGCAAAGTGACGAAGAGCATGGAGACAAGCAAGGGTTTCGAAATGAAGAGCGGAGGACACTCGAATTGGTTGTGCAGCTCCTTTGATCAATCTCCTTTCAGAATTGCCACAAAAAAAAAAAAAAGCAAAAACCCCTTCCGTAGACCCTGGGAAATGCGATCCATCGATGTTGATCTTTAGCCTCCCTGGTTGTGGTGGTCTCCACCTTGGAGGTAAATGCTTCGATGCACACTCTCCCTCCTTGCTACTTCTATTCCACTTCGCATAGTTGTAGTGCATGGCAAGAGATGAGTCTACTATGCTTCTAGGACTAGGATTTTGGTGTTGGAAGACGAAAAAATTACGCGCAAACCAAATATTCCGAAGGGTTGCTGCGATGAGCTCGGAGGGTAGGTTCTTTAAAGTCAGATCTACAAAGTTCAACAACCACTCCTCGGTTCTAGTCACTTGTTGGTGGGAGAACTGAAAAATGAATTCTAGACTAGACCAAACCAGTTTTTCCCCCATCAAAGAGGAGGAAAAGATGTTCCACCGTTTCGGGTTCCTTTCAACACAAGGGGCAGTGAGGCTCAAGTAAAAGCTTCCTTTTATACAGGTTAATCCTGATTACTAGAGCAATTTGGTAGACGCTCCACATGAATAATTTGATTATGGGGAGTGTTTTTTAGCTTCCAAATTTTTCTCCATAGAGAATTAGGAGTTTGGTAGGATGATGAAGCTCGCTTGTTGTCTTGGTCAGTTTCAGTCTTTCAAAGTTGATTATAACCACTTTCAACAAAGTAGCACCCAGACTGATTTTCTAACCAAACTAGCTTATGCTCTATCGAAATGATTAGTAGTGGAACTCTAGAATTTCATCAATGACTTGCTCATTAAAAAGGTTCCCCAATATTTGCTCTTCCATTTTTGTTCAGTTGAGTCTATCAGTTCAGCAACCATTTTGGGATCTTGTTGGTTATATGGCACTCCTATTACACCCCTTTTCCACCCATCTACTCCCTCTAATTCCAACTTTCTGGCCATGACCCACTTTCCATCTCACCTCCTTCAAAATGGCTTCTCTACCCATTAGTAGGCTTTGCCAATCTCATGATGGGTGAGAACCCTTAGCAGTATGCCAGAAGTTGCAGTTTGGGAAGTAACCTCCTCTTAATACTCAGTACCATAAATCATTTGGAGCTTGCAACACTCTCCAAGCTTGTTTTCCCCAACATCACTCTGATGATGAAAGTAAGAAAATCTCTAAAGCCCAAATCGCCTTTGTCTTTCCTTTTCTTTAAAGTATCCCATTTTTTTTTTCCAATGAAGGCCAACTTTGGAGACATGTGCTTTCCACCAAAACGAAGCTATCTTCTTTTCTATGGCTTTGCAAATCGATAATGGAATTTTAAAAATACATCACATATTGTGACGAAGCCTGTACCTTTGCTTTGATTAATATTTCTTTTCTATTCTGGAGATAAAATTCTCTTTCCAACCTTCCATGTTTACTCTTGTTAACATCCATGTGAACATCTGCTTTTTTATTGGGCCCCAATCCAACAAGAGGCCCAAATACTTTCCAATTTTGTCAATCTCTGTGCATCTCTTGGGCCCATGTTCCTTCTAAGTTGAGAAGGGCACCCCACACCAAAGAAGATTTCTTCACCTGATGCGAAGCAATATTGATAAAGGATAAATGTTAACTTTTGGCATTCCCTGACCTTTCCATCCATGAAGAAGTTGGAATCATTTGCAAACAGTAAATGAGAAAGCGTGGGCCAGTACTTGTTTAGTCTAATTCCTTCGAAGCTCCCTAAAACCTTGGCTCCCTAATTTGATAGCATCATAATAAAGCACCTTCATCAACAGTAGATAGATGCAAGACAATATTCTTGTGGTACAAGAAGTCCTTCACCAGTTAAAAAATCGGGAAGAGGAAAAAGATATTTCATGCCATTCTAAAGCTCTATATGAAGAAAGTTTATGATAGAGTCGAATGTGATTTCCCCTAGAAGCTTTAATGACAAAGATGGGTTTCAGTGGATTATGCAATGTGTCTCCACCGCCTCCCACAACATCAAGTTTAATAAGGAATCCCTCCCTTTCTTTAAGTCTTTGAGAAGCTTCGCCGGGGGGACCTTTTGTCCCCATACTTATTCATTATTGTGGCAAATGCACTTTCCTGCTTCTAGTTGCCATTGAATTGCTTGCAATTATTATCACAATGAAGAGGCGGAGCAGTGTTGAGATGAACCCCATTTCATGTAGGAGCCTCCGTATTTAATAAGGATTACTCAAACACGCACTTACCTATCAATAAAAGTGAAAAAAAAAAAATTAGAACTACTATTTTCTTATATACGGTGTAAAAAGGGAGCCTTTGCTTTTTTTTTTCCAACGAATGCATATTAAATTATGAAAGGTAGTCTTTTACTTGGTTGTCCTACTCGTGACTAAAAATTTACTTTCGTGGACTAGATAAGTCGAAATAGTTGCTTCTCTCTTTGGTCTTTCCATAACTCAGATAGGATGAAGTATGAATTTGATTCAACCCAAATTATCGGACTAGTTTAGCCTATTTGGCATAAGGATGAATGTTGCTCTATTTGCAATGGTCCAATAATTTGAAATGCCCCTACTGAAAATGGCCACAAAAGAAACTATTTTTGTTTTGGTTGTTGAATCTATTTTGATTGATCAATGTGTGATATTTCAAATCCTCGTTGCTAAACAAATCAAAGGAAAATCTTCGGTACTCGACCATGCAAGAGTAGTATACTAGGCCTTGGATAAACTGATAGATGTCTCCGACCTCCTTCCATATGCCTTCTTTCTAATTTTGCACACGAGAGGTCCAGACTAACAAGCAGCTTTCACATATGCTAGGCCTTTAGAAAGGCAAGGCGATATAATATATATACCTTGGGAACAGGGAAAATCCAAATTTTGCCTCTTCAACTGCACAACCTAGTCTTCCGAAGTTGTAGTTTGGACGACGCTAGTACAAAAGAAAATACCGGACTGCTCACGCATCTAGAAAACTTGAGCAAGTAGAGAAGAGGACCACGCAAGAAGGCCACCAAAAAGTCTCCACCGGTGTCAAAAGCATCTACTCTTTACGCAAAAGCCGAGGAAGAAGATGCTGCTGAAAAGCGAAAAAGACTTGCCCAGATATACCAAATTCGCATCAGGAGGGGCTTACCCTGAAAATGAAGCTAGATTCCTTCCAAGGGCATGACAATGGATATAATGGCACCTGCCATTTGTGGATTTGTCGATGTAATGACTGACAATAAAGATTGCGAAAAGTCAAGATGCTACAAAATCCCCTCCCTTGACGGCCTGGATTGGGTGAGGCCATCATGGCTCATGGACAACCCGACTCGATCTGATCCGATTCAATCCGTGCCTGACAAATAAGATCTAGATGATGATTGCCCTTTCTTCATAATATGAAGAAGGGAAGTTAAAAGACATAAGCATGTTCACGTTGAAGAAATTCAGGATGTGATCTAAATAAAGATTGATACATTTTCTTTATATTCATCTAAAGAGCACTCGGGTTCACCATGTTGTTACATACGGTGAACATCGAAAGAAATGGGACCAATTTCATGTCCCTTTTTGAGGTGCACGAACACAATGAGGACGTAGTTTCTTCATTCGGGTTTAGTCTTCGATGCATTTATCAAGAATACTATTTCATGATCCAATCGATTTCATTGATTTATAAAGGCATTTTTTCAATGCTTTGAAGTTCAAAACTTTTTAAGGAGCAGAGAGCATGTGGTTAGGCAATAGTATAAATAATCTTAACAGGATTACGGTGTCATAATGTTTGAATTCACATAAGGAGAGACAAATTATATTTAGAGCCAACTATGTTTGTAGCTTTTCACATAAGGAGTGATGGCAGGGCCACTGCGGGTAACATATTATTATGTTACCATTTACGGTGAGAGAAGAGAGACATGGACCAAGCAGTAGGGTGAGGAATCGGGGCAGATAGCATTTTCTTGCGTCAAGTGCATTTTGTGGGCGACCGAAAACTTTAGGGATACAACGACGTCACGTTGGGGGTTTGGGCGGATCGGGGATTCGATATACCGTCCTTGCTTCCATCCCTAAACCATGTCGCACGTGTAGGATCTCAGCACATATGCCTATATGATATTTAACTTGCCCAGCGAATCTTCTCGAAAAGAATTTGGATGAGCGTGATGATACGTAGCCACATGGGGATCCATGGATGCCGATTCATGGCGATACCAAGATCATCGGAGAAAATTATCAAACAAAAAAAAAAATTACATATGTGAATTTAATTCTAAACTTTTTTAATTTGGCTAAGTTAATCGTAAATATTCTCACAATTTGCTAATGTACCCCTTTTTTCCCAATTTTAATAGGAAATCGCTAATATGAATATTGACCATCACATGATCAATGCTAATGATGAACAATGTTTACATTTTCTTGAATTACTTACTTTTATTTTTTCTTTGTTCTTTTTTTTTCTCTCTATCTTTTTCTCTCTCTCTTTTCTTTTTTGGGGGGCCCTACGAGGGTCACCAAGCCTCGGTGATGACTAGCAATCCTCGTCAACCACTAGGAGACGGCCACAAAGCTCTCGTTAGCCATGTGCAAGGCAACCCTCGCCCAGATTTGGCGAGGACCTAGACAAGGGCCGCAACCCTCACCAATAGTTGGCAAGGACTTGTAGCTCCTTTCGTAGTGGCTAATGAGGGTCAGTGGAAGAAAATTGAAAAGAAAAAGAAAAGAAAAGAAATACAAATTATCAAAAATAAATAACTCAATAAAGTTACAAAAATCATCCACGTCAGCGTTAGCCGTCACTAACTATTTCACGTAGGTCTATCGGTATTAACATCAGTGATTTTCGACCGAAATGACTGCATTGACAAATTATCAAAAAGGTTCAGAACTAAATTGACCAGATTGACAATCGTATAATAGGGTTAACATTTCTTTGGTGATTATCCTAACATCAAGGTGCAATTATTCTTTTGAGGAGGCAGTCAACCCGTATGCAAATTGGCTTAAGAACCTAGAAATTTCCGTTTGAACATTCTTCTGGATCCTACTTGAGATTTGAGCTTATTGTTGCTGGGGCCAAGGTAGGTACCCGTGCTATTCGTCATTAATCTATAACCTGGATTCGATAGTGATGGAACGAGGCGGATTTAATAGGAAATCCCCACTCGCTCAGGCCCAAACGGACACAAATTAGTAGCGTGTTTACGAAAGCAGAACGAGCTTGGGGCATGTCGCTAAAAACTCCATAGGGTTTGAGAACGGATAGGGGTTTTGTAGTTAGCAAACTTCACATCCGATCCGATATGGCATCTATTGAGATACGGTAAGGCATTTGGGATTTTTTTTTCAGTTTCCCTACTGTGTTAAAACTTAAGGTTACTTCACTATAGACATTACAAATGTGAAGAACAGAATTTAGTATAATATAATATATTTCAACGGCGGCCATAAGTTCACACGTAACGTCTAATTATTGTAAGACATGATTGTTGGATCTTAAATTCTTCCAAGCTTATGTCTCGGATTTGTCTCAATTTAAATTAGAGATTACGACACACGGGTTGAATAAATATTTGGGTTTCAAATTTGAGATAATATATTATATATCTAACATGTAACTATCGTTTGTAGTACATTATTTTTGGAGGGCCGGGTGTTCCTAAGTTAGGCGAGTTTGAGATATCATATCGAAACCTATAATGGGTTTGTGGCGGGTTAGGAGTGCAATGAGGATGATGTTAATGGAATGGCTTTGGAACGCGCCCTTTCCATATACCTTTCTTCGACCAAAAAGAATAATAGAAAAGGAGAATGAAAAGTTTAGGTAGATACTCATTCAAAAGAAAGAAAGGACATCTTTGTGCAGGAGGCTGGTGGCCCATCCACGCCCGGCATCAATCGCCCCTTCCCTTCACCAAGAAAACACTCCAACTAGTGGTAGTGTACTAAATGTGAAAGGGAATGGATGCCCCGCCAAGGATTCATTGTTCAGTTGCCCGCATCGTCGGGCAATAGTTAATGTTGCTCCCCCAATTTGCACACAGACAGACAGACGGAGAGATGGCCCCGGTTTCTTCTGGGTTCGGCTTAGTCGACTCGTGGGTCCAAAGCTCCCACAAGATGCCAAGCTTGTCCTCCATACGATCATGACGCTGCGACTTCAATCATTCTTCACCACAGGAAGCTGCATGTGGAGACGTCTCTCGTTGGCTCTCTCTCTCTCTCTTCTCTCTCTCTCTCTTCTGGACGCGAGAGAGAGAGATAGGGAGACAGAGGTATGGGGACATTAGGGCTCTCTGGAAGTGTCTACATCTTGCGATTTATAGAAATCATTCAGTAGGGGAGTCGTTTGTTTGGTGGGATGTTGACGACCCTAGTCATGTCCTTGTATTTTTACTCTTATAGCTTATCCATCTCTCTCTCTCTCTCTCTCTTTCATCTTCTGAGGTTCGTCACCTCCACGTTCCATCATCGGCACACAGACATTTGTGCCCACTCATTCCGAATTAAGCTTAGTGTCACGAGCCAACAGATTCCTTAACTACGAAACGACCCATGCGGCACCTGGTGAGTGGAATTTGCTAGGCCAGCATTCTTTCTATAACTATTCCATCAAACGATACAGTGAATAGTTTCTTTGTACCAGATCGTATCACGCCCAGTTTTGCTCGAGTGTTTAATCCATCAAGTGAGATAGCAAATCTCTTTAGGCTCAACAACTGGTTTTGGCTTACCATAATCTCGTTAAGAGAGCGGTATCAGCTCCCTACCAATTTGTGCACGGGAGGCGAAACCCGCCTTCAGAGTTTCTAAATGATATAATCCTTTCATTTTAGAACACCAAACGTCCTGACACTACTCTCACGGACTTAGTTGTGTTCGTCCTCTCTGCCTCCTCACTTTTCACTCGATAACCTCAAGCACCGCTCACAAGTGTCACGAATACGAGAGAATTCACAAACCGTGACATTAGCATATGTTGCTTACTGAGAGCAACAATAGGTTTGCAAGCAAAAAATCGATGCACGAAAGTTGAACTGGTGCTGATCCCAACGCTTTGTCGCTTGCTATAGCAATGCGTAGGTTCGCTATCCTATTCAATCTTTGTAAACACATCCCGGTGCCATTCCAAACACAAAATCTGTCGGAAGCATGCGATTGATCTCTTTCCCATGACTCCACGAGAAGCATGTGTGGTCCACATCAGCTTGAAATCAAATGACTAAATCGTGCAAGTAAAAAATAGCTATTTGGCACGGTCATTATTAACCTTGAGAAATGATATAAGACTTGTATAAACTTTTATCATTTGGCTTTGATTTGAGATAACCGCATTTATTCAATATTTCTTGCCAGACACAACACCTCTCGTACAAATTAATAATAATGAATTCTTAGTTAGTATTGCCAAATGTAACTAAGTCGGTTAGATCTCGATACGAATTTAAAAACCCTAGTACGCATCGTTATCTCACTGCTATTGCGCTATACGTATGAGAAATTTTGTATCCGCGGCCATTAAAGCTACCTTCCATTTTACCTCTACTTTCTTAGGTCGGCGGAATTGTACCTTCTTTTCTGCAAGCGTCGAGGGAAAGCACATACTGTCTTTTTTTATAAAACAAAAAATGAATCAGGCATCTTTTTTTAAAGAACTCAATGCAACCTCTTTCCAGTAAAAAGTTATATATGCATCCGGGTCCTGTGAGCCTGCTCTATCTCGATCATCAGATCACGCGAGTATCGATGACCACATGGTAATTGACTTGTACATCCACAACATAAGATCTTTAATCAAATTATTTACAGGGAAAAGTTAAAGAGATGTAATTCGAATACTTGCTAATCCTTCTTAAATGTCCTTTGGAGATTCAAAATTCACTATTTAATAAATGACTTCACTAAGATATTTAGTTCTATCTATTTCCACTTTTAATTAACTTAACCGGTGATAATTATTAATAACTATGCTATCGCTATTGAAAAATAACATTACTTTAATTTGGTAACACACGCAAAAAGCAGAACAAAAATCCACCGCAAAAAGTGAGGCTTGAACCATCATGACAAATGACTATTTTCGTGTCAATCCTGTCGATCATAAAGCCAAGAGATTAAAAACCAACCATTTCTTTTTGTAAAGTTCAAATAGTGCGAAATTGTCCTTGTCACCCTCTCCTAATTCTTTTCTTTCGTAAGGCTACAATCGACGCCGGATAATCCAAGCAATTCGAGTATTGTATTATGCCGGAGAGAATCCGTATAAGCATTTATTTTCTTTTCTTCGTTCGAAAGGTTTTGCCCTCAATGGGGGCCGTATGCATTTGTGGCTCCTAGAAATTATTACGTAGACTCGGTCTAAATAGCCGTAGACCGGATTCCATGCGGTATTCTTCCGGTTCTCTCTTTATATTAATCATCCCGGCCTTTGTTCCCACGCAATCTCTCTCTCCCTCAAACACCAAAAACCAACTTCCTTGGCACACAGAGACGCTCGAGACCGGCAAAATGCGGCCAGCACCGGAATCATCAGCCACCTCCCCGCCGGCGCCCCGAACTCCCCGCCACCTCGTGCCGCCGCAGCCCTTGCCGGCCACGACGTGCGACCTCCCCAGCTGCCGATGGCACCCCTACTCCGCCTCGGGCGACTTCGAGGCCAACGCCGCCATGATCCTCATCGTCCTCCTCTGCGGCCTCATCTGCGCCCTCGCCCTCAACACCGCCATCCGCTGCTTCCTCGGCGGCCATGGCCGTGGCCGGCCAGCTGCAGCCCACCGTCGGCGGCCCCAGCAGGGGCAGGAGGAGGAGGAGGAGCATCAGCAGCAGCCCGAGCCCAAGCTCGGGGACTCCGACCTGATGGCGGCCCCGGCGGTGACCTACGCGCCGGGCGTGACGAAGCTGGCGGGGACGGAGGCGGAGTGTGCGATCTGCCTCACGGAGTTCGCCGAGGGGGACGGGATTAGAGTCCTGGCGACGTGCAGCCACGGGTTCCACGTGGAGTGCATCGAGAGGTGGCTGCGCTCGCACAAGTCGTGCCCGACCTGCCGGAGCAGCTTGGTCGTGGACCGCCCCGGGAGCTCCGAGTCCGAGGGCGCCGACCATTGCCGCGAGAGTGCCGATCGGAGGGCGGGTTCCGCCGGCGAGAGCCTGTCCGGAGGAGCCGCGAGCGTATGAAACTTCACTGGGAAAAGGCTCTGATCTGGCCAATTTTCTGAGTTTAAATCCGCCTAATCGATGTAAATATTGTTGAGTTACTCCATGAATTGAAATTAGAGAAGTTCCTCAGTAATTCTGCAGCAATTTGTGAAGGTTAATGCAAAATATTCGAGCTAAATGTCGTCAACTTGACTATCAAAACGTGCCTACCAAAAATAATCGATAAAGAAAATAGTTCGGAGGATTGAACAGTGATTATAGTAATAATCAGTTAATTCTAGACTCTACGTTAAATAATATCGAATGCCAATGACTTGTGCAGTTAATAATAATAATCATCACTGACGGTGATCGATTTCAATTATTTCTCTAATCGAATTGAACTGAAAATTTACTAATCTTGGGCCAAAGTTATTGAAATGTCTTGCCCAGAAGCTCATGGTGGTGAAATTTAATAAAAGTTAATTCTCGACCTTATTGCGACTAGAATTCGTGGAAAAGAAAAATTCATTTATAGATGGAATCAAATGCATAAAATTTACCAACAAAGGTGATGGGCTATCGACGAGAAGTCTTGAAATTTGTGTTGAGCATCGGACTTGATCTATAAACCCCATTATGATAGTAAAGTCATATTAATCATTGAAAACCGACAAAAAAGAAATATAAATCATTGAAAGCGCCTAAAGTGGAAGTCAATCTCATTCATGGTTATAGTGAAAATCAAGCATGGCGAAGCCGACATAAGTTACGAAATGCCATAACCTACTCTTTTCGCGAAGCGTATAGGGAAATTAACGCGTTGTATTAGTTTTCTTTTTTTCTGATTCGACCTAACAAAATCGAGTTTATTCCCGAATACGACGTCGCTTGAGACGTCGCTGCGTGTCGCTCTCGTGGTCCCCCCCAAGTTTCAATACTGAGGATGCCTCGGGAAATTACAGTTGGAGGGCGATTTGTTAGCAAAAATCGGGGGGAAAAGCGGAAAACGACAGGGCGTACGACCGTTCGACGGTTACGGCGATGTCACGCCGACCGCGGCTGCGCGGGTTTTGTTTCTTTCCGGATGGGGGGGAATTTCCATGTGGTTCCTGGGCTTTCTCTTTTGATGCTTGGGTCTTTTCATTAATTTCATTAAGGTCGGCACGACACGTGACGCGCTTGTTAAATAATCGAATCTATTAACAAGCACTCTTGGAGTCAATCTTTTCATGTCGATTTCCCGAATTCAAGCACCCCCGATGCCCTTTGTTGTGTTTACATACTCAGCCACATGGATAGTTCAATGTGCTTATCAGCGCCTGATCCTGAGATGTGGATCATCCAAGGCACATTAGCATAGCGTACTTCTAACCGGCTTTATTTGGTTCAAACTAGGCCATTACTTTAGTTTGCGGAAGGGAACGAGGCAGCAACAAATTAGAAATTAGATTGTTTTGCTTGCATAGAACGGACCGATAGAGATGCATAGTCATTTTATAGGTTAAAGAGAATTTCCAATCTCTAATGCATTAGATTTCTTGTATTATAGCGTATGCAATTCTCTGATCTAAGTATTTTTTTTTTAAATATGATTGAGACATGTTTAACAAGAACATCGAGGTACTTACTAATAAAGTTGAGCGCGGCGCGATTCGAAAACCCCATGTCGAAATATGCTTTGACAATCGAACCAGACCAAACTTGTATTATTCATTGGAACCCCTACCAAATCAATTGAGATGATTAGCTAAGAATTGCGAAACCATTCCTAGAATAAGAAAATCAAGCTTACTCCTATCAGCATGAAATAGGCTGTTTTAAAGGTGGCCAAGGAATTTTGATTAGTGATAAGGTTGGGCACAAAGCCCGAAATTATAGGTGAGACTAAGCTCACAAGCTTAAGAATAGTTTTATGGTATCAACGACGGTAGCCGCCTATGGCGGCGGCGGTGGCGACAATGGCTCTTAGCCCATTTGTTCAGCCGCAATTCTCCGTGCAATAGCACTAGTCGAGAAGGCAAAGAGAGGATGCAAGGCACCTGATCTTCACTCTTAAAAATACCATTAGAAGCTGAAGAATGCTGAACAGATTAGGAGTACAAACAAAGAATCGGAGAAGGGATTCTAGATGCAACCAGGAATTTGCCAATACAACTCATCATCGATAGTCCGATACATCATTCAAGCACATCTGATTATGTATAAGCTCGTATTTACGACTATGGCTTCATCCAAGCTCGAGATAATAAAAAAGAAAAAAAAAGACTATAGAAAGGGAAAGCCAAGCCAAACCAAACACAATAATTACCCAATCATCTGCAAATCCATCATCATAAGACACGAGCAAAAACGGCAAGCCGGAGAATAGCAAAAGACGTATCTAGAAGCACTTCCGGTGAACGATCGATGGCCCGGATTCATCATACTCGGCCTTTGATATCCACATCTGCACAGAGCAAGTACCAGAAGAACACATCCAAATCATCATCTTATTTTTTTCTTTACTAGGAGAAACTCATGAAGTCACAAATAAGCAAAGCCATTAATGTCTGTCCTACTAGAAGCATTACTAAGCTGTAGATTAAACAAAGATGACGTTCACATCAAATAATAATTATATTTGAAATGAAAGGAGAAACGAATAGTGTAAGTCTGTGCAATGAAGTTACCTGTTGGAATGTGCTGAGGGAAGCTAATATTGAACCTCCAATCCAAACACTGTATTTTCTCTCTGGAGGAGCCACCACCTTGATTTTCATGCTGCTGGGTGCTAGAGCAGTGATCTCCTTGCTCATGCGATCTGCAATGCCAGGAAACATGGTGGAGCCACCACTAAGCACAATGTTCCCATATAGGTCTTTCCTTATATCGACATCACACTTCATGATTGAATTATATGTGGTCTCGTGTATTCCAGGTGCTTCCATTCCGACGAGCGATGGTTGAAATAGAACCTCGGCACATCGGAAACGCTCTGCTCCAATTGTTATTACCTGGCCATCAGGTAACTCATAGCTTTTCTCAATTGATGAACTACTCTTAGCAGCTTCAACCTCCTGCTCATAATCAAGAGCCACATAGGCAAGCTTCTCCTTTATGTCGCGGACAATTTCACGTTCAGCTGTTGTGGTGAATGAGTAACCTCTCTCCGTCAAAATCTTCATCAAAGCATCGGTTAAATCCCTTCCAGCAAGGTCAAGCCGAAGGATGGCGTGGGGGAGTGCATAACCTTCGTAAATGGGAACTGTGTGACTGACTCCGTCACCAGAATCCAGCACGATACCTGATCGGGTAAAAGAATATTAATAAAGTGACTGCCATGAGGAGATAAACTACGAAGGAATAAGCGGGCAAGTGGACAATAACACATATAGCAATACCAAATTCACTTGCCATAAATTGGATTATTTCTTGCTGCCGTGTTCAGCGTCAAGTAGTTACTCAATTGAGTAGCAATCTCAGAACCTCTTTTGATTTCCTCTCCTTTATATCTCAATTTTGTTTTATTTAAGATAGTTATTATATCGTTCTTGAATGGTGTCATCAAATTCATCAGGCCATGACAAGTGGAAGAATGAACAACTTCCTTAACCAACAAAAACTTAAAAAGGTGAAAAGTTTGCAAGGTTATCAAACTACCAATCTGTTTAAGTATTCCATCATTAAGTGGAAAGATAAGATTCTAATTCAGGAACACACCTGTAGTTCGACCACTGGCATAAAGGGAGAGCACGGCTTGAATGGCAACGTACATGGCGGGCACGTTGAAAGTTTCAAACATGATCTGGGTCATCTTCTCCCTATTCGCCTTAGGATTGAGAGGTGCTTCGGTGAGGAGCACGGGATGCTCTTCAGGAGCCACACGGAGCTCATTGTAGAAAGTGTGATGCCAAATTTTTTCCATATCATCCCAATTGCTAACAATACCATGTTCTATAGGATATTTCAGTGTAAGGATACCCCTTTTAGATTGAGCCTCATCCCCCACATAAGCATCCTTCTGCCCCATTCCTACCATGACACCGGTATGCCTTGGCCGACCTACAATGCTGGGGAAAACAGCCCTTGGTGCATCGTCTCCAGCAAAACCAGCCTAATTAAGTGCATAAGTTTGAGTTAGGAACATGACACCTTATGCAGATACTAAAATGGTTGTGTGTGATGCAACTCGACTATCTCGTGCCTGACTCATTTAAACGTGTAGAACTTACAGCACCTAGAACAGACCAGGTGCTTTAGTTTGTATGCAAAGCCATATTGCATACTATATTATATACTTGAGGAGTTTGACCATTTCTCTTCACGACTTATATTGAACGAGTTTCAGGTGAGGTACACTCTAATCATGAGATATTGAGATGGATCAGGTCATTCGACCTCTACACTTATGATTTGATAGGACAGCAGGAGTAACAACTAGTATTAGAGAAGACTCATGACTCTAAACAACATGGCAAGCGTGTACCCAACCACATGACAAAGAGCAAGGTTTGGGCATAATCGAATGGCCTGAAGCAACCAGTGAAGACATTACTTACACAACAATAAGACTTCTTACCTTAACCATCCCAGTCCCATTATCAACAACAAGGGGCTGAATGTCCTCTGTCTCCGCCATACTTTGGAAAAGCTCTACAAACAAACAAAAGTCCAGTCAGATTAACCAATTGACTAAGCATGCTTCAGTCCAAAGTTAAGTGATAGTGCATATGCATACCAGGTAAGGGAGCCATCAGCCAAATTTAAAAAATGAATTCAAATTCAGTTTTTTCCCTTTTTAACTTTTAGAGGATGAATTATTTTTACCAAAATTCAAATCTAAAATGACATCTTAAAAGCTTACTTGTCTAATGCATAGTTTAGACAGAGTCAACACTTTTACCAAGTCCAACAACTACACACTCAAAATGCAACTACCTTTCATAAAATTAAAAAAAAAAAAAAACCCAGAAAGATAGAAATCCTGTTAATAGCGCCGTGGAAAAGTTAATATCACGTTTCCATCAGATTCTTGAACAATACATCGGGAAGAAGCACTCTCTGAGGAGGTGGGTTAAGATGGTAGCCTAGGCTGAATCCACCATTGTGCTGGAATTCTTAAAGCAACAAAGCAACATTCATTCATTTTAGAGTTTTCCATAATATAATTTGGGTTTTTTGGCCCAAACTTGATATAAGTGTTGCCAATATTGAAGTTACAAAAGTGATTGAGTAATCTTGATATTGAATTGAAGTCAACATGCCATGCCTACATAACTATGAATAACTGTCCTATTAACCATCAACCAACGAGCATTGACCAGACCTATGAAACGGCTAGGTCTCCAGAGTGAATGAAGCAATCACTTTCAGCTTTATTATCTCATAAAAAATGAAGGGTGTCCAGGGAAGCCTAATTGTCAGGGTATGTATCCTGTGACATAGATCTTGACAAAGAATGCGGGCACCTGCTCTTGGTTCCTCTCTCATATTCTTATAGCTCAAAGAAAAATTAGCAAGCAGTTTAGACAGTGAGAAGTAGCAATAAGGTACTAAATTAGTAACAATGTGCCGACTTTAGAAAATGATGAATGATTGGCTACAGATCATTGATCCGGAAGCTTGATTTAGTAAGACTTTTCTGCATGAATCAATGAATGCAGCTTTAACACGTTCGGATCTAATCAAACGGCTACTAATCAACCGATCAGGACTCGAACTCGAGTGGGCTATATACCGCATCATCACGAATTGATCTGTCTGGTTCTAAACGACCGAGCACATCAAAAGGGATGCCCTTTCTCTCCTATCTTTTTTCCCGATCACATCGAGAAGCGAGTAATAGTCCATAAAGCAACCGAGGAGAAGAGCACAAAAACTCATCCGTTCACAAGAGATTGGATTACCTTCTGTCTCTGTTCTCTAGGAAACCTCTTCACTCTCCCACTTCTTAAGCAAAAGTGAGAGAGAACAGAGACCTGCTACAACCTGCAGAAAAACCCAACAACCCAAGTCAACAGCAAATACCATTCGTCACCCGAAATTCGATTCCAACAATCAAATAAGATGACAACCAAAGCAGGGAACAACAATGGAAAGGAACGAGCTTTGCTTCGGTTTTCGAGCTTTACCTGAGAGCCAGAAGCAGAAGAAGGCGTGGGAATGGAATGAGGGAGATGGGTTTCGTAGAATTTGTGCAGAGAGTAGGAAAAAAGGAGGGGAAGAGACCACGAGTTACAGTTGGCAATGTGGGTGATTAGAGTTGCCTTTTTTCCTTTCGAAAAGAAAAGGGAATAAAAGAATCGGAGAGGGGAGAGAGAGAATGGAAGGAGAAAGGAAGAAGGAAGGCAAGGTGACCACACTGACAGAGGGAGGGAGGGGCATGGTGGTAGGCCTCATCGCATGAAAGTGGGCGACACCTTTTGGAGCTGGAATCGAAATGTGCCTGATCCTTTCACTTTACTCCTCTCATCCTTCCTTCCTTTCCTTCCTTTCTTGATTTTTATAATCTGCATACACACATACACACATTACATATCGACCTGTGTTCCCGAGAGATGTGATGATAAGAGAGAAAACACCGCAAGAATATACCTCCTGTTCAGATGGGAAACGGTGAGTTCATGGTGCAACGGAAATCTTAGCTGCCAATATCATTTTGTAGGCATCGAAAAAAATCATCAGCACAATGTATGGTTTGCATATGCAAAGACTACTTTATATCCCAAAACCGTCATTGAATATACGATACAAGGTCCGAACGGGAAGTCCGACTCAAAAGGCCTGGCTTTCACCTTGAAGAACTTCTCCTATAAGAGAAAAATGGAAACGCGGGGAAGGGTAATCATTTAAGACGATGCGGATTCTATTAATGAAGCTATAGACAGAGTAATTAATGTGGGTTGCAACTGTCTACGTCAGGAATATAATTCGAAGGGATTATGCTTTTAAAAAAGGTTGGTAAAACGATATCAGGAAAAAAACAAAAAAAACAGGAGACTTGCATAATGCCCTTTTCATAGTTTTGTAAGGATTATGAGTAAGATTTGCTGAGGGGTGGAAAAGTTTTACAAGTTGCTAATTTGGAATTATCAAGGGAATGGATAAAAGAGTCATCAGCTCTGGCGATGATACAGGGAGGAGAAACTAGGGACTTCCATACATCAGTAGGATGAGATCAAAGTTGGACCTTAAGCTCATGTGTTTTCACTTTGGTAATGGACAAGCTCATCATGAATTTCCTTTTTAACATTTTTTTTTTCATTTTAATTGAACAAAAAGAATGACATAACTACTTCATCTGAATGTTATTGTAATAAGGTCTTGCTTATTGGTCTAGCGAATCTGATATCGGGTCATCCTCACCAGATCAATGTGTGCTAGAGCTTTAGATTGACATTTGGGAAGGAATTCTTGATATAGTTTAGGTTGTTATTTTGAACAATCAAAGTGCCAACTAGATACGAGCTCTTTGACTGCAATTTGACTCAAATTTAATTTTTCCAAATTCAAATCCCAAAATTTAGTCCACTCTCATATCTCCACCTCGCACCACTTATATTTATTTTAACATCTTTTGGCCTGGCATCATTTCGGATTCTAATTTGTTAATCCAAAATTTTAATATTTTTTAATAAGCAAAATCCCATATTAAGGTGTCATGCCAGCGCCATTAGCCTCGTTTGCTGTCACGTAGAACGCTTTGATGGCTAAATCGGATGGAATTCTAGCGGAGGGTATTGCGACGGTGGTTGGTACCACTTTGGTGATATATTGTGGATTGAAAAATACTTTGAGATAAATATGTTTAAGTGATAATAAATTTAGGGTTTTCAACAATATTAATCTTTTTAAGCTAGATCTCTCGATCGCACCAAACAGTCAATGGAAAATAATAAAGTTATCTCTAATTTTATATTCGATTGTATCATAAGAAAATACAAAAGAAAAAAAAAACGATCACAATTGCTTTTGACTAGAATGGATTATACAAAATCTATTCTCACTTAAATACACACATGGAGTAAATACTTCCAGGTTCGTGCATGTTCCATTTGGAATCTGAAACATATTCATTAAAATAGATTCCTTATTTTATGAAATCTGAAACATCCCATATATATCCTAAAATTTGGAACCTATCATATCACATATTTTAAGGTCTATACAGATTTCATCTATATTATTAATTGAACAATTGCAATACATTATCATATATAATGATCATCATTTATTACTACAATTTATTAATCATAATTTATATTTAGATACTTGAAAAAAATGAAACATAAATAAAGTAAAAGTATGCTTAACATCGAACACCATGAAATACATAGGGTTGCGTGAAGACATAAATCAAGAAAATTACAAAAACTTATTTCAAATTCTAAGTTCTAGATTTCACAAATCTAAAACTTCGAACTTATCCATTTAAGCAGGTTCTTCAATTTTTAGAACCCGAAATCTACTTTGCATGCTTTAGAATCGCTTCGGTTCCTAGGTTTCAGATTATATCTTAGAACCATGCTTACTCCTTTTTTTTTTTTTTTTTGGTAAAAGGTAAGAAATGCTTACTCCTATTTTGTATTGGATATTTCTACAAATCTATTCTTCAAAATTCGTACTTTTTTATTTTTTATTTTTTGTAAGAAACTAGTTACCTGCTTTCATTCTTAATTTTACGGCTAACGAAGTAATTTCTAGAGGCCTTACGATGCAGCATCACAATCACATCCCACGTGCGTTGCACGTGCCCCTTTGGTTGGGAGAGGGGATGGGGTTTTAGGAGCAAGGGGGGTTAACCTCTCGAGTGACGGCGGCGAGATCTCTGCAAACGCCGCGAAGAACTTCACCTGATCCGTTTCCTGCAGGACGGGGGCGAGAAGACAGCGATCGACGAGGGGCTTGGCTCGGGCCGAAGGAGAGATATGTGGTCGAGCGTTCGCGGCGGAGCCTCGAGAGCTGCGATGGGCAGCGGCGGCGGCGACTTCGGCGGCGGCGGCGTCTTCGTGCGGTACTTCTCCCGGCAGCGAGCGGAGAACGTGAGGAAGATAAACCCTAAGGTCCCGCCCCAGGAGGCCTACTCCATCGCCCGCTCCCTCCACGACGTCATCCGCCAACACGGTCCCCTCACCATCCCCAGCACTTGGACTCGCGCCTTGGTACGCTTCCCCTTATGGATTGCGATCTCCGTTGGTTGCATATGCTCTTTCCTTTTTCCCCCCCGGGTAGAATTTGGGTTTTAGCGCGTGATTTATCGGCTCGCGGACGGCGCATTTCGAGTGCGATTTTCGCCTTCCGTCGGACTAGACTGTTCGATTGCGGGGACGGGCTGGGAAATGAATTTTCTGATACGCGTCGTTGGACGTTGCATTTTTGAAAGGGAGAGCGAGGTTTTTGCTGATTAAAGTTACTGCTTTTGAGTAGATTAAGCCTGTTAGCTAGGCTGGATCGTGTGAAGCTCGTGGGGGAGTTCGTGAGTGGAAAAGGAAAAAAGAAAGCTTGGTTCATCTTTCACTCGTGTGATGCAGAAGGTCACGATTGATTGTGTATGTGTTGCAAGACCGTTCGTGCGGCTCGTGGATTACGTTTCTTGTTTGCTTCAGCTCTTCTTTGGCGATACGGTCCCCCAGGGATGTGGAAGTTTGAAACTCTTTTTGTGTGTCTGTTCAGTGAAGGCAGGGTTAGTCTTTGTCGACGCCATGGTGTCTGCTTTAGTCTGGCCTTGTCATTTCTGTGGGTGTGGGTACATGAACCGTGGGGTGTTGGTCGTGCTATATAGTTCATCGGACTCGATGATCGCTCGTCGAATTTTTTCATTCTATGACAATGATGAGGGCAACATCTTTGTTCCACTTGGGAACGGTTATCTGGGAAGGATATCAATCAAGATTTGAGGAACGATGAGCTATCTAAATCTTCTGTAACTGCATGGTGTGTCATTGTCTGCTTGTGTTTGCTTTTCATCACAGGAAGCAGGGGTGAGCGGTTTGCAAAGCAAGACGCACATGAAATTGATGCTCAAGTGGATGAGGGGAAGGAAAATGCTGAAGCTGTTCTGCAACGGCGCCGGTTCCAGCAAGAAGTTTCTTCTCTCTACCCTACCTGAAGAACCTCAAGACGATCGATCAACAAGTACAGCGGGGTTGAACCTGCAAACTGAGAAGCCCTCCTCACATTCGAAGGGAAAAAGGAAATCCCAATAAACGTGTCATGAGCTTTTGTGGACTAGGGAAAGCACTCTCTCGGTTTTTGTTTTTACCTCTGGCTATTTGCCTTCTTTTGCCATAGACGTCTTGATTCTAATTGGCTTCTGCGATTTGAAATGGAAATGGAATGAACCTCGGTGAGTTTTTAGGCCAAGTGGGACTTCCTCTTCGCTTTCTCGGGCCAGCCAAATACTTAACTACTAATTGTACCTCTTGCATTGTATAGGCTCTCCTTCCTTTTGCCCCAGAGCACACACAATACAGCCCCAGTACAATGATAACAGCTTCTATCGCACTGAGGAAAATGCAGAGACAAAAGTTGAATTCTTTGGTTAAGACAGAATCAGCGTCGATGGATTTACACGCGAGAGCGTGCTTGTGTACCCACATCAAACATGCTACAAATATGGGATCACAGTTTAATGATCCGTTTTACTTGCCCATATGAAACTGCTCCTTAAACGCCACAGCCGAGAATATTCCCACGATCATGAGTAGCAACGGACTAAACATTGCTGCAAACGCCGGCCCTTTGCGACTTATGCACCATGTTTGTAGATAGTACACTAACGATGATATCACGACCCCTGTGGAAGAAAATGGGCAAGATGATTCAATTTTTATTGGGTGGTTGAAATAAGTCCTCCCTCAAAATCCTATAAAAATCCTTGAATTACGAGACGACTTTAATTGGCTTGTGATGTCGAGATCGGAGTTTATCAGTCAAGAACCAGAGTTTGAATGGAACGGGAAAAGTAGTAAATGAAAAGAAAGAGAAGGGCCCGACTTATATTAATTTTCCTAACAAGAATACGCGGTGATGTAAAATTGTATTCACAAAACAGCTTACGCTGTAGATGATGGTCCAGAGCTGCACGTTCGCCTCCAACTTCCACAAGCCCCGATTTAGTGCGAAGAACAGAGAAAGGATCAAAGATTGCAGAGATGCGAAGAAGCAAATCAAAGCAGTGAGGGACAGTCGAGCTGGATAGGCTTTGTATACGACAGCCTACAATCACGTAACACGCTAAAGTATTCAGTTTCATCTTCCTTCAATGATTCATCTCTATCACTAGAAGTTGAACATCAGCAAAATCACCTGGAGAATAAGCCATGCACTCCATGCAATATGACTGATCAGGATAAGTAAAGAACCTTTGATCCAATTTTCTTTTCCATGCGTCAAGACATCAGAAGCTTGGCCGGTGTCATGAAGGCTTATGAGTGGCTTGTTCAGAAGGCTTCTTATCAGGTACCCTCCCTTCCAGAAGGTAAACGTGAGAGAGCTGCCGACGCAGATAAGTGTGCCGACAATCTTAGCTCAGCCGCTAGCATTCTTGATGCTGAGTTTCTCCATCCTGGATCAAGAACACAACCCAAAGGGGAAAATTTTGGTGATCTATTACAGAATCGGGAAATCGAAGACCGTTTCTCTGCACTTTGAAACAAGGTGTTACCTGAGCATAACTGCAATGAGAAACGTTAAAGCAAGGGACGACATTACTCAAGGCACTCGCGAAAGTCGCGGAAGTGTATGCTAAACCAGCATAGTACACATTGAGATGGATGGTGGTGCCGAGGGAGGAGAGCACGAAGATTTTGGCCATGACTTTGAACGAGAGCGAAGGGCGCTGCTTCCCGCTTTGTCCATGCGCGGTTTACCATGTCGATAAAGTGCGGAAAAACAGGAGAAGCATGTGACAGGACGAAGGGGATTCTTTACCTTTCAAGCACAACAGCGAAAGGGCCTCACAATAGCACGGCGATCAGATGGCGCTAAACAATGAAGACGAGCTGATCGAGCACTTTCTCAAGGGCGGTCGAGCCTCCGTAGGCCAATTGAACTAGCACCATTGCCACGTAAGAAGCACCGTTTTCCATGACGGGAAAACGAAGCAAGTCCCTTTTCGTTTGTTTTTAGTTTCTGTGTATGGCTTGAATTGAAATAGCTTGTGGAGGAGAAGCTACAGGCAGTCCTTGTATGAGTGGGAACAACTAGTTTTATGAACAGGGTAAGTGGAAATCACAGTGAGGCAACTTGTATACTGGGGAAGCAAAGCATGATAAGCCCACCTGTTTTGCTTCCCATCCGAAATAACATATTTCTCATGGAGGCAGCATGACAAAGCTCTTTGAGATGCTGGTGCTTCCTGTCGGATGAGACGTAACATCCTCTGATTGAGCTCCTCAACACTCGATTCGACTATCTACCCTTCTCTCACTTCTCGGGCCCCTCTGTCGTTAAGTTCGTGGCGTACGGAATTAATTCGACACCGATCCACGTGTCATGCGGTAATGGTCCTTTCTCGCTCCGTCTTAGCACTCCGTGTGATGACTTCATGTGCCTTTCTCTATCAGCGTACCGCGTAAGCTTCTATGGTCATAGGTTCTCGGTGCAATTTTTCAGTTCAAATAAACACAACAAGGAAAAGTGTCAAAAAAGTCTTCAAAATTTTGTACTACTATCCATTTAATCATAAACCTTTTTATTGATATCAATTTAGTTCTAAACCTTTTGATTTGATACCAATTCAATATTTCTGATTAATTTTGGTTGGATTTTGTTACTTGGGCACTGATCGGCTGACGTGGCACAGTCAGTACTGATGTGAATAACTTTTACTGATACTTTAATATTGTTTGAATTTTTTAGTTTATTTTATTTTTATTTTTCCTTTTCCTTTTCTTTTTCTTTTTCTTTTTCTTTTACTTTTATTCCTTCTTCTCCTCCTTCCTCTTGGCGACCGGCTAGAGGTGATAATCGGCAAGGTCAAGGTTGATCTCTCCAGCCTCTGGCAAGCCTCACGGCCACTGGCAAGCTCGAGTTTTCGCTAGAGGACACAAGGGCTGCTTGCACTTGGCGGAGAGACTCAACCTCGCCAAGGTTGCCCAAGCAGCAAGGGCGGCCTATTGTTGGGCTGGAGACTCACCCTCGTCCAATCTTTAGAGAAGCCGCCCTCACAGCCTAGGCGGCCTCAAGCTAGCCTCTCCAAAGGCTAGGCGAGGCTTGACCCTCGCCATCTCCGGCGAGGGCGAGCCTCGAACTCTCAGCATGAGCAGCCCTTGCGGCCTCTGGTGAGGGCTCGAGCCTCATCAATGGCTGTGAGACTCATCAGAGATTGGCAAGGTCGACCTCGACCTCACTAACCTTGGTGACTAGCTGGAGGAAGGAGAAGGAGAAAGGAAAAAATAAAAGGAAAAATAAAATTATTTAAAAATTATTTAAAGTTGTCTATATCAGAACCGATCATGCCACGTCAGCCTATTGGTGCCAGTTAACAAAATCCAACTAAAATTAATCAAAAAGAATTAAATTAGCACCAAGTGAAAACTAACATTAAGTGAAAAAATTATAACTAAATTGACACTAATAAAATGTTTAAGAATAAATTGGCACAAATACAAAAGATTTATAACTTTTTTGACACTTTTCCTTCACACAACGCAGCTCTGTTGGAATCAACTGAGGTCGACCTAATAATTTTCATATGAATGAGAGCTTAGCTTGTCTGAAAAAGAAAAGGCTAATGAGTTGGGAAATGAAGAAGCAGACCAGGTCAGTACCGGGCATTGATGCCTCTCCAGTTGACAAAGTTCGGTTCTTGCGCCTGAACTTTGCCAAGTGATCACTACTTGGGAGAATGATGCAATCAAATGATACTATCACGCTATTCTCCCTTGGGAGAGTTGGTGACATTAACTGTCTACGCTTTTTACGGTTCTTTATTATTAATAATTGATCAATATTTTTGGGGTTTTTCTTTTTCTCTTTTAGTTGGAATTATGAAAAGTTTATCGCCAAGTTATATGGAGGTTCCAAGAAAATGAAGAAAGAAACTAACATAGAACAAGGAGAGAAATAATCTCAAATTAGTTCCTAGCAAAGAGGATCATCAAAACTATAATTGAAATGAAATTTAGGACTAAAGTAAATAGTAAATTGCGAATATCTTTATGGGATGTCTTCAGCACATGACTTGCGACATATGTTTTAAATAGTTTGGGAAAAAAAGAAGGGGTAATCTTACTTTTTCGACTGACCCTGAAATTTTTTCTTTTTAATTTCCATTTAAAATTAGATGGAACTCGACGAATCTTCATTGAAGATCGACACATGGCATCGACATTTACTGGCCCTTAAATAGAATCACACATTTATTTTTTTTATCCTCGTCCATTCATGGTTTATAATTCTTATCCTTATATTTATTCTAAAATAATAATATGTATGTTCTTAAGTTATATCATCGGGCTAATTCAAAAAAAAAAAAAAAAGCATCAATTTTAGGTCAAGTGATCATCTTGGCCCGGACTTTCGTTGCCTCATAAAAAAAAAAAAACACCAATTTCAGGTCAAGTCACAATTCTAACCCTAATTTTTTTTTTTTTTTTGTCTTGTAAAAAGTATTGATTTTGGGTTGAGCGACAATTTTGATCCCAACTTTTTTTATCTCATAAAATTTAAGACTTTCACCTTTATCCCAAATTTGGCCCCTCCACTATTAACTCTCTATCTAAAGTCAACCTTGTTTTAGGAAAAAAAGGTTCTACCCGTGAGGTTGGGTAATCTCGTCTATGGTGTCTCTCGACAAGCGGTGGTCTACAATTTCATATTACAACGAAACGACAAAGTCTAGAGAAATTCAATCTAGTTTGACTTGCTGGTGAAGTGTATGATGCGATGAACATCTTCACGATTATTCTCCAAGCTGTGGCGCAGAGAAAAAGACAATAAATAGTGCTTTAAATCCAACCAACGAGTGCACATGGATATATTGCTTAGGACAATCGATAGTTTTAAGTTAATGGACATAGATTTGAGATTTAAGTGAAAGTTTGTGATTTTTTTCGAGACAAAAAAGTTGCAGTCAAAATTGTCACTTGATCTAAAGTTAGTGATTTTTTATGAAACCTGAAAATTAAGGTCAGAAATGTCACTCGACCTAAAGTTAGTTTTTTTTTTTTTGGAATTAGGTCTCAGGAAATGATATGAGATTAGGTTTGGGACTAAGACAATAAAAATGAATTTAAATTGAACATGGGGTATGAGACTAAACTCGTAATTTTCAACAAAAGAATTTTTTTTTTTGCGCATGGCTGTCACGTGTTAATAATTGTGTTTAACTCGGCTATTTTTTGTTTAAAAATTTCATTGGAAAATCAATGGGACGAAATGAAGCATTAGACAAAAAAAAAATGAGGAAAAAAAATGACACAAATGGTTCATGAACTTTAGCACCATGTGTAATGTGATTCATGAAATTTTAATTTGTTTAATGTAATATTTGAACTTTAGCTCAATATGCAATGTCATCCTGAACTTTCTAATTTGTTCAATGTGCTCCGTAAACTTTTGGTATATGTCTAATCTAATCCCTAAATTATATGAAAATATCCAATGTTAGCCATCCATTAATTTAGCTCTAGCGACAATATTAAAAAAATTTACACTGTTCTGGAGACCAGTTTGAAAAGTTCAAGAATCACAATGATATTATACATTAGATTGAAATTTATGGATCATATTAAATAAATCAAAAATTTAGGAATCAAACCACATATTAAGCGAAAGTTTAGGGGGCGATTTGAAGACTGAGAAGAAGAAGCTGTTTCTACATACAATCAGTTGCCGATTTGCATGTTAATAACTGACAACCAACAAGGGAGAGACAAAGAAAACTCCATGAATTAAAACCATGGGAATTGTGCTCTGCAGTTTGTGCTTGTAGCTTTACAGTTTTGTGACAAATCCACAAGGTATTTAGTATTGTCTCGAATGAGTAAAATTTGAGAGAACAAGTGCAACTGAAGAGAGAGAAGTCATCCTGAGGATGATCTACGGTCAACTTTCTAGCAGAAATTTTTTCTAACATCTGTCAGTATACAGCTCTCTTCATCTGCAGTCGAGGAACCTATGACAGGGTTTTTCAACTTTGTATACAAGGATGTGATTCCCTTATCTACTCGACAGTAGTCACTGAGATCTCCTGTGTATTACAATCGGCTACGCCTTTTTGGTTCTCTAGTTGTGCATTGTCTAGGCTCTCCTTCCTTTTGCCCCAGAGCACACAGTACAGCCCCAGAACAATGATAACAGCTCCTATTAGGCTGAGATAAATGCAGAGACAGAAGTTAAATTCTTTGGTTAGACGGCATTGGCGTCAATGGAGCGTGCTTTTGTACCTACATGAAACGTGCTAGATGACATTTAATGATCCATTTAACCTGCCCAGATGAAACTGCTCCTTAAACGCCACAGCCGAGAATATTCCCACGATCACAAGTAGCAATGGACTGAACATCGCCGCGAACACCGGCCCTTTACGACTTATGCACCATGTTTGTAGATAGTACACTAGCGATGATATCACGACCCCCTGTGGAAGAAAATGGGCAAGATGATTTAATTTTATTGGATGGTTGAAATAAGTCCTAACTTCAGGTCGAAAATCCTATAAAAATCCTTGAATTATGAGAGGACTTTGATTGGCTCGTGATGTCAAGAGTGTAGGTTACCCGTCAAGGACCAGAGTTTGAAGGGAACGGGAAAAGTAGTAAATAAAAAAGAGAAAAGCACAACTTATACTGATTTTACCGAGAAGAATCCGTTGTGATTATGTAGAGTTGTATTCACAAGACAAGCTTACACTGTAGATGATGGTCCAGAGCTGCACGTTCGCCTCCAGCTTCCACAAGCTCCGATTTCGCGCAAAGAACAGAGAAAGGACAGAAGATTGCAGTGATGCGAAGAAGCAAATCAAAGCAGTGAGTGACAGTGGAGCTGGATAGGCTTTGTATATGACAGCCTACAATCACGTAATGCGCTAAATTATTCGATTCTTTCTTCCTTCATAATTCATCTTTATCACTAAAAGTTCACCCTCGGCAAAATCACCTGGAGAATAAGCCATGCACTCAATGCAATATGGCTGGTCAGGATAAGTAAAGAACCTTTGATCCAATTTTCTTTTCCATGCGTCAAGACATCAGAAGCTTGGCCGGTGTCATGAAGGCTTATGAGTGGCTTGTTCAGAAGGCTTCTTATCAGGTACCCTCCCTTCCAGAAGGTAAACGTGAGAGACCCGCCGACGCAGATAAGCGCGCCAACAATCTTAGCTTGGCCGCTAGCATTCTTGATGCTGAGTTTCTCCATCCTGAATCAAGAACACGACCCAAAGGGGAAAATTTTGGTGATCTATTACAGAATCGGGAAATCAAAGACCGTTTCTTTGCACTTTGAAACAAGGTGTTACCCGAGCATAACTGCAATGAGAAACGTTAAGCAAGGGACGACATTACTTAAGGCACTCGCGACAGTCGCGGAAGTGTACGCCAAACCAGCATAGTACACATTGAGATGGATGGTGGTGCCGAGGGAGGAGAGCATGAAGATTTTGGCCATGACTTTGAACGAGAGCGAAGGGCGCTGCTTCCTGCTTTGTCCATGCACAGTTTACCATGTCAGTCAAATGCAGAAAAACAGGAGAAGCATATGACAGGACGAAGAGATTCTTTACCTTTCAAGCACATAAGCGAAAGGGCCTAACAACAGCACGGCGATCAGATGGCGGTAAACCATGAAGACGAGCTGATTGAGCCCTTTCTCGAGGGCGATCTTCATGAGAATGGTCGTGCCTCCATAGGCCAATTGAACTAGCACCATTGCCACGTAAGAAGCGCCGTTTTCCATGACAGGAACACAGAGCAAGCCCTTTTTGGTTGTTTTTAGTTTCTGCCCGTGGCTTAAACTGAATAGCTTGTGGAGAAGCCTCAGGGATTACTTATATGAGGGGTAAACAGGGTAAGTGGAAATGACAATCAGCCAACTTGTATGGTGGGGAAGCAAAGCATTATAAGCCCCACCTTTCTGGCTTCCCATCCAAAAGAACATTTCTTACAGAGGCAGAATGACAAAGGTCTTTGAGATGCTGGTTCTTCCTGTCGTATGAGATGTCACGTCCTCTGATTATGCTCCTCGGAGAACTCGATTCGACTATTTATCATTCTCTTGCTTTTGGGGCCCCACTATCGCTAAATTCGTGGCATATGGAGTTAATTGAACACCGATCCACGTGTCCTTCAGTAGTGGTGCTTTTTTGCTCGCTCTTAACACTCCATTTGATGACTTCGTTGTTGGAAGATGTGTCAGCATCAACCCAAGATTGCAGTTGATTTAATGAATCAATCTAGGATTGGATTTGATTTCTTAGATTCAAGTTCCACCAACTCAAGGCGTGCTATAGCGTTCAGTTGGTGGAACTTGGCATTCAAGCTAGCTACAGCCCGGGTTAGCTTGCGGCTAACCTCTACGTGGTCCTTGGGTAGCCTCGAATTTAATCGGTTAGCATCCAAACCATCGTCACCTTTGCAAGTGACCTGCCATTACCCCAGCAGCCGTAGACCCCTCGCTCCTCTCAGTATTGTTTCTCCCCTGAGAGGCGGGATACGGGGACCCCACTTTGGGGACTCTCACCCCTGGGAGGTTTTCCCTCCAGTCCCCTTAAGCAGTTTAAGGACCTGCTCAGGTCCAGATTTCTTAGATTAGTCTAACATATTTTCTTTCTATTTATTATTCATACTTTGTATTATATAAAGAGCTTTGTACATGTAATTGAAACAAGTCACAGAAATACCTAATTACTAATTATGTTTTGACAAGGAGATTGTCGAAACATTTGAAGGCGTTTGTGGGCCAATGTCTCTGCAATTCAAGTTCCTAGTAGAGTACAAGAAGCCTTGAGGGATCCCAAGTGGGTTTAGACAATGAAAGAGGAGATGGAAGCCTTGCAAAAAAATAAGACCAAGAGACTAGTAGAGTTGTCGAAGGGGAAGAGGGCAATATGGTGCAAGTGGGTCTTCACCATTAAATACAAAGCAGATGGGTTGGTTGAGAGGTACAAGGCATGGCTGGTAGCAAAGGAATATACCCAAACCTATGGTGTGGACTACCAAGAAATATTCTCTCCAATTGCAAAGTTGGATACCATACGGGTTTTGATGTCACTTGTAGCGAATCTGGACTAACCTTTGCACCAGTTTGATGTGAAGAATACGTTTATTCATGGAGATCTAGAGGAAGAAATATACATGGAAGTCCCACCTGGTATGCGTGTGCTGATCAATCAAATGTGTGGTGCAAATTCCATTGGTCATTACATGGGTTAAAGCAATCACCCTACGAGTGGTTTTGTCGGTATAGCTCAGCGATCAAGAGGTATGGACACACTCAAAGTAATTCTGACCAAACATTATTCTTGAAGTATAGACTAGACAAAGTGACAACATTGATCATATATGTGGATGATATGATTATCACAGGAAATGATCTAGAAGAAATTGCAAACCCTCAAGGGTGGCTAGCCAACGAGTTTGAAATAGAAAAATTTGGGAGGCCTGAATTATCTCTTGGGAATTGAAGTAGTCACATTGAAGGAAGGTATTTTCTTGTCTCAACGAAAGTATGTGTTATATATATTAGCCGAGATTGGCATGTTAAAGTGTAAGCTTGTTGACACTCCTATAGTTCAAAATCATAAACTTGGAGAGTTTCCTGATCAGGTGCCTACCAATAAAGATAAATATCAAAGATTAGTAGGGAGATTGATATATTTGTCACACACTTGTCTTGATATTGCATATACTGTAGGGGTTGTGAGCCAATTTATGCATGCTTCGAGTGAAGAACATATGAATGCTATGATTTAGATTCTGCACTATTTGAAGTCAACTCCAAGAAAGTGGTTGTTCTTTGCAAAGAACGACCACCTTGAGGCAGAGGGACTTACGAATCCAGATTGGGTAGGTAGTATCTCTAATAAGAGGTCTACATTAGGCAATTTCACATTTGTAGGAGGAAACTTGGTAACATGGAGGAGCAAGAAGCAGAAGGTTATAGCCTTGTCAAGTGCTGAAGTAGAATTCCAAGGGGTAGCTAAAGGTCCATGCAAGCTACTATGGCTAAAAAGGTTGATGACAAAAATTGGTTTCCCACCTGAGTCTGAGATGAGACTATTTTGTGACGATAAAGTTGCAATTGAAATTTATCACAATCTAGTTCAACATGACTATACTAAGCATGTTGAGGTAGATAGGTATTTTGTCAAGCAGAACTCGGATGCTAAGGTGATAAAGTTTTCATTTGTCAAGTCTGAAGATTAGTTGGCGGATGTTCTTATAGAGGCTTTATTGAGTCTAGCTTTTCACAGCTCACTTGTCAAGTTAGGTATCAAAGACATCTTCTCACTAACTTGAGGGAGAGTGTTGGAAGATCAACAATATCACCCTAAAATTGCAGTTGATTGAATGAATCAATTTGGGATTTGATTGGATTTCTTAGATCAGTCTACGAAATTTTCTTTCTATTTATTATTCATACTTTGTACATGTAATTGAAACAAGTCACGGAAATACAAAAAGCCTTTCTCCATTTCTTCGATTCTTCTTCCTCCTCCCTATTTTATGACATTCAGGTGCCTTTCTCTATCAGTGCACTGCGAAATTTGTACGGTCCTAGGATCTTGGTGGAGTTTTTTCAATTCAATACCAAGAAATCACACGCCGCGGCTTTGCCAGAATCAACTGAGGTTGATCTAATAATCTTCATATCAATGAGAGCTTAGCTTGTCTAGAAAAAGAAAAGGCTACCGAGTTCGGAAGTGAAGAAGCAGACCTGATGAACACCAGGTATTGAGGCCTCTCCAATTGACAAAGTTCGGTTCTTGCGCCTGAACTTTGCCAAGTGACCACTACTTACGAGAATGACGCAATCAAATGATACTATCATACTATTCTCCCTTGAAAGAGCTAGTGATATTAACTATCTGCGCTATTTGCGGATCTTTATTATCAGCGATTGATAAATCTTTTTGGGTTTTTTGTTTTTCTGTTCCAGTTGGAATTATGAAAAGTTTATTGTCAGGTTTTATGGAGGTTCCGAGGAAATGAAGAAAGAATCTAGTATAGAAAAAGGAGAGAATTAATCTCAAGCCAGTCCCTTGCAAGGCAGATCATCGAATAGATGTGAATTATGGTTGCAATAATATTTAAGACTAAAGTGATAGCAAATTGCGAATATTTCTATCAAATGTCTCAGGTACATGAATTTCCACTTATGTTTTAGTTGAGTATGTCTTTAATCATGTTACAGACATTTGACTTGAATTTAATTTGGATACTCGAATTGAAATTTGTGGTGACCCAACTTGGGAAAAATATATGAAGGTTTAGAATTGGTAGCAAAAAGCTTCGGAGGCTCAAGCCCATAGCCCAACACTAGGGTTAGCATAAATGTTGTTTGTTTCAAGTTATTAGGTTAAAAAATTAAAAAATTAATACAGAAAGAATCTTAATTTTCTTGAACCACCTATTGTAATCCTTAAATTTTCATAGTGGATTTTTATTCTCCTTTTTAGTGATTTTTCCTGTAAGGATTTTCCACATAAATCTATATGGCCTTTTGTATTTCTCAATTTTAATTTCACTGCAACTTTCACGTTAGTTAGGACAGTTTTAAATAGTTTGGGTGAAAAAGAAATCAAATATTTCTTTTTTAAGCCTCGTACTTTTATCGCTTATGATTCTTTATCTTATATTTATTCTAAGATAGTATTACGTGTGTACTTTAGTTGTCGGCGGGAAAAAATCCAAGACTAGATTTGTTACTAATTCAATATCGATGAACTTAAAGTGAACAAAGGGTGCGGGGTCGTCTTAGCTCAACCGAGTGGAAAGGCTTCACAGGAGTGCGTCTTGATTCTCTGTCTCAGTACCAACAGCGACCCTTCGATTCGAATTTATTCTTCATCGTTCGACTGCATTATTTTTCGGTGAGGGTGATGGATTTGCTTTATGATGTTGGTTCTGAGAAGATGGCTGGTGCAGGAAGATAAAATTGCTTCGGCTTTGTGTTGGGTTCAATTTGATTTTAACTGCAGTTCAGAGAAGATGGCCGGACCTGGAAAATGAAATTGGTTTCAACTCTGTCGTGATTGCCTGCTAGATGTTCGTGAACATTTCTGTGAGAAATTTGACTTAAAAGGTTTGAAACTTTTGGCATGTGTAGTTCGAGTTAGTTGCGTAAATCAGAATGTTCATAAAGCCTCTCTGTTTCAGTATCTATAATATGTTTGATACTTCGCGTTGTCCAGGAGGCTGGTTAGTTCGGGTCCAAATACTTGCTCCTCTTATGCATGCAATTTATTCACATATGGAGCAATCTATGGTGCGGGTTTGTTTATCAGTAAGTTTGCTGCTTGGTGATCATTCTAGATGTTTGTAACAACTGCAGAAACTGCTCTATTTCAGTATTGGATAGCCCATCTGCTTCAGCTGGCTAGATGTCTGTAAAGGGAAGGAAAGTTTCGGGGAGGGGGGAAACAGTGTCCGCAAATTATGCATTTGGCCCTCTCGAAGACGAGGTAATGATAAAGCATAGACTACCCACACCACAACAACAAGAGGCGAACCGCCTTTGAAGAAACTTCAAAAGAAATTCGCCTCCTTTGTTGTCGAAGTTGACAAGGACGAAGATAACTATGGTGAGTGTGAGAAATTGTCTAAAGCCTTCTTACAGGAGCTTTCTACTTTTGAGATTCCTTTTCTCAAGAGCAAGGCGGTTGTCAGTGCTAACGTCAGAGAGAAGGATAATTTCAATGAGTTGAAAGACGAGATCAATGGACAGATTCTGCAGGCACAGGCTGATATAAAAGAGCTGAAGAAGCAATTGAGAGGAAGCATAAAGAGGAGCGTGAGGCAATTAGAAAGTTGATTGCTATGCAGCCACCGAGATCGGAGATTGGTTGCAGATGTTCTTTCTTTTTCCCCCCAGGTAGATTTGGGGTTTTAGTGCGTGATTTATCAGCCCAAAGATGGTGCATCTCGAGTGCGATTTTTGCCTTCTTTTCCCATAGACGTCTTGGTTCTAATTGGCTTCTGTGATTTGAAATGGAAATAGAATAAACCTGGGTGAGTTTTAGGCCGCTGGGGACTTCCTCTTCACTTTCTCTGGGGCCGCCGGATACAAAAGTAGTTCTTGTGCCTCTTGCTCTTCGCCTTCGTTTGTTAGACATCTAATTCTCATTGGATTGTGCGATTGAAATGGAATGAATTAATCCTTGCAAATTTTAGGCCACATGGGACTTCAACTTCATTTACTTCGGGGCCTGATGATCAGAATGTGATCCGCTCTCACAACTAAAGTTTGCAAGCCTTTAAGTCATAACCAGTTTGTTTCTCTTCCGACTAATTTTAGGTATCGAAATTTAAAAGCGATTCATTGAACATAAAATGTGTAGAATTTCGTTGGTTCAGGCTGTCCGACTTGAGAGGAAGATGCTGTTTCTACATACAATCAATTTACAACAGATTCATCGAAGCTGGTACTGTTGTAGCCATTTAAAATTGGGTTAATACCCTGAAAAATCCAAAATTGATATACCTGTAATAAATTTATCCCAAACTAATTTCTTGATCATCAAAAATCCTAAACTGGTACACATTTGACAAATTTCTCCTAAATTAATACACTTGTGATAAATTTATCATATGTCAATTTATGTTAAATTTTACTGTCAAATTACTAAGTTGAATAACACATGTATACCAATTTGCAATTACTCTTCATTCATCATAGTTATACAATTTTTGTGATTTTTTGTGGTATTAATTCAATTTAACGAATGATATATTTGTTACAAATGTACCGGTTTAGAGTTTTTGATAATTAAATAAATTAGTTTGGGATAAATTTATCACAAATATACCAGTTTGGGATTTTTTTATGATCAGTTGGAATAAATTTGTCACAGACATATCAGTTTGGAGTTTTTCATGGTCAAAAAATTAATTTGAGATAAAATTGTCACACGTATATCAGTTTGGGATTTTTAAGGGTATTAACCCTTTAAAATTAGAGGAAATGTGCAATACCAGGTAACCTTCGAAAGGGGGGCTAATTCCAAAATGAAGCGCCAACCTTAGATCTAATGACAAATCTAGCCCAAGTATTTTTGTTTTTGTTTTTGTTATTTTTTTTCTGTCTCGTAAAAAAGCATTAACTTTAGGTCAAGTGACAAATCTAGTCCAAACTTTTTTCTTATAACATAAAAAGCACCAACTTTAGGTTGAGTTGACAATTCCAACCCCAACTTTTTTTTGTTTCAAAAAAATCACCAACTTTTGCTTAAATCTTAAATCTGGCCCCCTTAACTTAGATCCATTAATTATTCTTAGCAATAAGTCCATGTGCACTTGGTGGTTGGATTTAAAACACTATTCATTGTCTTATTGTCAGAGTCAAGACTCAAAGAATGACGATGAAACTATTTATTGTCTCTTGCACTTCACTAGCAAGTAAAAAAAAAAATTGCAAATTGAATTTCTCTAGCCAGACTTTGTTGTTTTATCGTAATATAAAACTATAGACCATCACTCATCGAGAGATTCCATGAATGAGATATGCTAAGCTCATGGTTGGAACCCTTTTTTCTGAAACAAGGTTAACTTCAATAGGGAGTTAATGTTATGGGTAAAATTTGAAATAAGGGTGAAAGTTTGTGATTTTTTATGAGACACAAAAAAATTAGGACTAGAATTGTCACTTGATCTAAAATTTGTGTTCTTTTGTGAGACAAAAAAGGGTTTGAGCCAAATTTGTCCCTCAATCTAAAGTTTGTGTTTTTTTATGAGACAAAAAAATGTTTGGGCCAGATTTGTCTCTCAACCTAAAATTGATGCTATTTTTTCGGAATTAGCCCTTCGAAAGGTGTTAGCTGTCTAGGTTGTAGGTTTGCATGTTGATAACTGACAACCAAGAAGGAAAAGACAAAGAAAACTCTTTGAATCAAAACCATGTGAATTGTGCTCTGCAGTTGCTGCTTGTACCTTTACAGTTTTGTGACAAATCAATGTGGCATTTAGAATTGTCTGGAATGAGCAATATTTGAGAGAACAAGTGCAACTGAAGAGAGAGAAGTCATCTGAAGATGATCTACGGTCGACTTTCTAGCAGAAATTTTTTCTAACATCTGTCAGTAACCAGCTCTCTTCATCTGCGGTCCAGGAACCTGACAGAGTTTTTCAACTTTGTATACAAATATGTGCTTCCCTTATCTACTCGACAGTAGTCACTGAGATCTCTTGCGTATTACAATCGGCTACTCCTTTTTGGTTCTCTAGCTGTGCATTGTATAGGCTCTCCTTCCTTTTGCCCCAGAGCACACAGTACAGCCCCAGAACAATGATAACAGCTCCTATCACACTGAGGAAAATGTAGAGACAAAAGTTGAATTCTTTGGTTAGGCAGAATCAGCGTCGATGGATTTACACGCCAGAGCGTGCTTGTGTACCCACATCAAACATGCTACAAATATGAGAATACAGTTTAATGATCCGTTTAACCTGCCCAGATGAAACTGCTCCTTAAACGCCACAGCCGAGAATATTCCCACGACCACGAGTAGCAACGGACTAAACATTGCGGCAAACACTGGCCCTTTACGACTTATGCACCATGTTTGTAGATAGTACACTAACGATGATATCACGACCCCCTGTGGAAGAAAATGGGCAAAATGATTCAATTTAAAAGGTTGAAATAAGTCCTCCCTTAAAATCCTATAAAAATCCTTGAATTACGAGATGACTTTAATTGGCTCGTGATGTCGAGATTGTAGATTATCAGTCAAGAGCCAGATTTGAAGCAAACGGGAAAAGTAGTAAATGAAAAGAAAGAGGAGCCCAACTTAGATTGATTTTACTAAGAAGAGTACGGGACGATGTAAAATTGTATACACAAGACAAGCTTACGCAGTAGATGATGGTCCAGAGCTGCACGTCCACCTCCAACTTCCACAAGCTCCAATTTCGTGCTAAGAACAGAGAAAGGACCAAAGATTGCAGAGATGCGAAGAAGCAAATCAAAGCAGTGAGGGACAGTCGAGCTGGATAGGCTTTGTATACGACAGCCTACAATCACGTAACACGCTAAAGTATTCAGTTTCATCTTCCTTCAATGATTCATCTCTATCACTAGAAGTTGAACATCAGCAAAATCACCTGGAGAATAAGCCATGCGCTCCATGCAATATGACTGATCAGGATAAGTAAAGAACCTTTGATCCAATTTTCTTTTCCATGCGTCAAGACATCAGAAGCGTGGCTGGTGTCATGAAGGCTTATGAGTGGCTTCTTCAGAAGGCTTCTTATTAGGTACCCTCCCTTCCAGAAGGTAAACGTGAGAGACCCGCCGACGCAGATAAGCACGCCGACAATCTTAGCTTGGCCGCTAGCGTTCTTGATGCTGAGTTTCTCCATCCTGAATCAAGAACACAACCCAAAGGGGAAAATTTTGGTGATCTATTACAGAATCGGGAAATCGAAGACCGTTTCTTTGCACTTTGAAACAAGGTGTTACCCGAGAATAACTGCAATGAGAATCGTTAAGCAAGGGATGACATTACTCAAGGCACTCGCGACGGTCGCGGAAGTGTACGCCAAACCAGCATAGTACACATTGAGATGGATGGTGGTGCCGAGGGAGGAAAGCATGAAGATTTTGGCCATGACTTTGAACGAGAGCGAAGGGCGCTGCTTCCTGCTTTGTCCATGCACAGTTTACCATGTCAGTAAAATGCAGAAAAACAGGAGAAGCATATGACAGGACGAAGAGATTCTTTACCTTTCAAGCACAAAAGCGAAAGGGCCTAACAACAGCAAGGCGATCAGATGGCGGTAAACAATGAAGACGAGCTGATCGAGCCCTTTCTCAAGGGCAATCTTCATGAGAATGTTCGAGCCTCCGTAGGCCAATTGAACCAGCACCATCACCACGTAAGAAGCACCGTTTTCCATGACAGGAACACGAAGGAAGCCCCTTTTCGTTTGCTTTTAGTTTCTGTGTATGGCTTGAACTGAATAGCTTGTGGAGGAGAAGCTATAGGGAGTTCTTGTATGAGTGGAAACAACCAGTTTTATAAACAGGTAAGTGGAAATCACAGTCAGTCAACTTGTATAACAGCGAAGCAAAGCATGATAAGCCCACCTTTTTTGCTTACTGTCCAAAAGAACATATCTCTTATAGAGGCAGCATGACAAGGCCCTTTGAGATCCTGGTGCTTCCTGTCGTATGAGACGTAACGTGCTCTGACTGTGCTCCTCGGAGACTTGATCCGACCATCCACCTTCTCTCGTTTTTCGGGCCCCTCTATTGCCAAGTTAGTGGCGTATGGAATTAGTTCGACCCTGATCCACGAGTCCTGCGGTAATGGTCTTTCTGTTGCTCGCTCTTAGCACTCGATGTAACAACTTTATGTGCCTTTCTCCATCGGCATACAGCAAAACTTCTACGGTCCTAGGATCTTAGTGCAGTTTTTCAAGTTGTGTACCGGAAAAGCACACTGCACGGCCTTGCCGGAATCAACTGCGGTCAATCTAATGATCTTCATATTAACAAGAGCTTAGCTTGTCTGAAAAAGGAAAGGCTAATGAGTTTGGAAATGAAGAAGCAGACCAGGTAAGTATATTGATGTCTCTCCAATTGGAAAAGTTCGGTTCTTGCGCCCGAACTTTGCCTAGTGATCGCCGCCTGGGAGGAGAATGATGCTATCAAATGATAGTACCATACTATTCTCCCTTGAAAGAGCTAGTGATATTTTCTGTCTGCGCTATTTTGCGGTGCTTTATTATTGGTGATCGATCAATCTTTTTGGTTTTTTCTTTTTCTCTTTTAGTTGGAATCATGAAAAGTTTACTGCCAGGTTATATGGAGGTGCCAAGGAAATGAGGAAAGAATCTAGTATAGAACAAGGAGAGAAATAATCTCAAGTTAGATCCTAGCAAAGAGGATCATCAAAACTATAATTGCAATAAAACTTAGGACTAACGTAACAGCAAATTGCGAATATCTTCATCGGATATCTTCGGTGCAAGACTCGCCACATATGTTTTAAATAGTTTGGGAAAAAATATGGGGTAATTTTACTTTCTTAACTGGTCCTAAAAATATTTTCTTTTTAATATTCATGTAAAATTAGATGGAACTCGATGAATTGTCATTGAAGATTGACACATCGCATCAACATTTTCAAGCCCCTAAATATAAATCACACATTTATTTTTTTATCCTCGACCATTTATGGCTTATGATTCTTATCCTTATATTTATTCTAAAATAATAATATGTATGTACTTAACTTATGTCATCAGGCTAATTCCACCAAAAAAAAAAAACACTAATTTTAGGTCGAGTGACAATTTTGGCTCTAAATCGAGTGATAATTCTGGCCTTGACCTTTTCTTGTCTCGTAAAAAACATCAATTTTGGGTCAAGTAACAATTCTAGCCCCAATTTTTTTTCTCGTAAAAATTCACAAACTTTCACTCTTATCCCAAATTTAGTCCCCAGTGTTAACTTTCTATCTGAAGTTAACCTTCTTTTAAGAAAAAAAGTTCTAGTTTGGCTAATCTTGTCTATAGTGTCTCTTAACAAGTGGTGGTCTACAACTTCATATAACATCAAAAAAACGAAGTCTCACTAGATAAATTCAATTTAGAGGTCTTTTTTACTTGCGGGTGAACTGTAGGAAATGATAAACAGGTTCATTATTATTCTCTCAGTTGTGGCTTAGAGAAGGGGGCATAGATTTGGCATTTAAGTGAAAGTTCGTGATTTTTTCAAGACAAAAAAATTGCGATCGGAATTGTCACACGACCTAAAGTTAATATCTTTTTTTTCCTCAAAATTAGGTCTCAAGAAATGATACAAGACTAGGTTTAGGACTAAGACAATAAAAATGAATTTAGATTGAACATGGGTATGAGACTAAACTTGTAATTTTCAACAAGAGAAATTTTTTGCGCAGAGGTGCCATGTGTTAATGATTGTGTTTAACTTGGCCATTTTTTGCTTAAAAATTTAATTGGAAAATTGATGGGACAAAATGAAGCATGGGACAAAAGCAACGAGGAGGAGAAATTGATATAAATGATTCGTGAACGTTGGCTATGATATGATTTATGAAATTTTAATTTATTCAATATAATCCTTGAACTTTACTTAATGTATAATTTGATTCTTAAATTTTCTAATTTGTTCAATATGCTTCTTAAACTTTTAGTAAATATCTAAAATAATCCTTGAACTATACAAAAATATTCAATGTTATCTGTCCATTAATTTAGGTTTAGGAATAATATTTAAAAAAAATTATACTATTTTGGAGATTAGTTTGAATATGTACAAAAAGTTTAAGAATCACAATGATATTATACATTGAATTAAAGTCGATGATCATATTAAATAAAATAAAATAAAATAAAATAAAAACTTAGGAATCAAATCGCATGTCAAGCGAAAGTTTTAGGGCTATACCAATCGTTTTCCCAGCCACGGAAAATGGACTCGTCCACCGCTCTCATGGATCGCTATTCAGTGTCGTAATCAGCGCGCTGGTCTTCAGCTCTTCAGCTTGTCTCTATCCTTGGTTTCGTGCCCGGTCGGCTCGGCTCGGCTCGGCTCAACCGAGCGGAAAGGCTTTACTGGGGTACGTCCTCATTCTCTCTTTTTCTCAGCATCAACGGCGACCCTCCGATTCGAATTCTCCCTTCATCGTTCGACTGTCATTATCGGCTTGGTGAGCGTGCTTAAGCCCTTGTAACGATGGTTGCTTCTGATTTCTACTCTTCCATTTTTTTTTGTCATGACGGTTGCTTCGGAGTTGATTTGAATCCATTCTCGACCTGGGTTTGTTTGTTTGTTGGTTTTTTTTTTTTTTTTGAAGCCCTGTTTCTGGGTTTGGAAGGTGGGTGGGTAGGGGGTTGGATTTGCTTTATGGTGTTGGTTCTGAGAAGATGGCCGTTGCAGGAAGATAAAATTGCTTCGGCTCTGTGTTGGGTTCGATTTGATTTTAACTGCAGTTCAGAGAAGATGGCTGGAGCTGGAAAATGAAATTGGTTTCGACTTTGTGGTGATTGCCCGCCAGGTGTTCGTGAAAATTTCTGTGAGAAATTTGACTTAGAAGTTTTGAAACTTTCGGCGTGTGTAGTTCGAGTCAGTTGCGTAAATCAGAATGCTCATAAAGCCTCCCTGTTTCAGTATCTATAATATGTTTGATACCTCGCGCTGTCCAAGATGCTGGTTAGTTTGGATCCGATTACTTGCTCGTCTTATGCGTGCAAGTATATTCACATATGGAGCAATCTATGGTGCGCTTTTGTTTATCAGTAAGTTTGCTGCTTGTTGATCATTCTAGATGTTTGTAACAACTGCAGAAACTGCTCTATTTCAGTATTGGATAGCCCGTCTGCTTCAGCTGGCTAGATGTCTGCAAAGGGAAGGAAAGTTTCGGGGAGGGGGGAAACAGTGGCGGCAAATTATGCATTTGGCCCTCTTGAAGACGACATAATCATAAAGCATAGACTATTAACCCGAACCACAACAACAAGAGGTGAACCGCCATTGAAGAAACTTCAAAAGAAATTCACCTCCTTTGTCGTCGAAGTTGAGAAGGATGAAGATAACTATGGTGAGTGTGAGAAGTTGTCTAGAGCCTTCTTACAGGAGCTTTCTACTTTTGAGATTCCTCTTCTCAAGAGCAAGGCGGTTGTCAGTGCTAACGTCAGAGAGAAGGATAATTTCAATGAGTTGAAAGACGAGATCAACAGGCAGATTCTGCAGGCACAGGCTGATATAGAAGAGCTGAAGAAGCAACTTGAGGAGAGTAAGATTGAGAGGAAGCATAAAGAGGAGTGTGAGGCAATTAGAAAGTTGATTGCTATGCAGCCACCAAGATCGGAGACACAGAAGATCATTACAGAGCTGGAGAGAGAGATTGCAGCTCTTGAGGCTGAGAATACAGCAAGTTCAAGAATGCTTGAGCTTCGGAAAAAGCAATTTGCCCTGTTATTGCATGTGGTATGTGGCAAATGTCTGTATTTGGATCAACACTTGCTTTCCCTAACTGCTCGACATGATATGGTTAAAAGACTCGTGTTCAGCATGATTTAAGACTGTCCTCGTAACTTATCTTGTAGTCAAGCCAGTATTTAGAGAATCAATAGAACTAGTATAGAACCATGCTTGTCCCCATCCTCAGTTAACCAGTTTGCTTACAAATTTAACAGAACATGGAGCTGCGTATTTATTGTTCCTCTAGCACTCTCACATCTCTCTCATTGTTAAGTACTCAGCTATCTTCGTAAACATATGATTGAAGTCGTCGCTAAATTGAGAAGCTCTTATGTTAGAATAACGTGCATAGAAGTTTTGCCTTGAGATATGGTACTATTATTATGTCATCTTTTTCGGCTTTTGGTGGGATTCCTCCAGAGTTGGTTTTACTTTGGCCTAACCTTTATGACAAATTCATCTGCCAGAGGTCATATCTGCTAGATGCTATTTTCTCTGATATACGACCATTCTTTCCAACAAATTTTAGATTAGTTCCTCTTACAGATAGTGCATAAGTACTCATCTTGAAAACTTTCGGTTCCTATGTATAAATAGGTGGAGGATCTACAGACTACTTTAGAGGAAGATCAAAAGAATCTGATTGAGGAGATGCGCATTGCTGCAGAAGAACAGAAGAATGGATCGGAGGATGCTAATGGAGGTTCTGAAGCCATGGTAGTTGATTAACGAATATGTTGTGTTTTGATGCTGAAATTGTAGTTATATATACACTGTCCATTTTTTATTTTTCAACGGTGACTGGGAGTTATTAATGTGAAGAATGAGCGGACTAATGTTCATTTCTGCGGAGCAAGAAGGTTAGGATTCAATGCCATAGCTTCTCATTTAATTCTTATTTTCATGTAATGCCTAGTTGCTTTACATGGTCATGTTGCAATGGCTTGAAATGCAAGATATCCGCGTTCTGTTGTGAACCTTTGAATCTGCTGCGGGTTTTACCTGAGCATTATGAGGAGATCATCATTGATTGAAGAAAGATCTTGCAAATTCGTTTATTTCAGGTACTTATTTGCCTTCAATCGCCTTTTCTTTGGGACGAACGCCTTCTGTGGCTTCTACCCCTTAATGCCAATCCATTGAGGCTTGGACAAGAACATCAACGAACTTATAAAAAATGCAGTGACTGATGATAAATCATGTTGTAAATGGATGACTGACCTTTATTTTTCATCTTTCTCTTTTTCCTTTTTGGGTATGATGGACATGGATGCAGAATTCCTGTCTCTATGAATTCATTTCGTAGAGGACATAATCATATTGCTTATTTCACTCTTACCCCACAACATGCCACCTTTCCTTGATTAACTCATCTAATAGGTGAATAGCTGCAACCCAATGAGTTTCTCTGTAATGCCGTGCATGTTCATATGACAAGCGTGGAGCTGGATTTTCTTGTTGCTTGATTGGGCTTTAGGACCCAAGTGTTCCACGATCCTTCTTAGTCCTTCCAACTGAGTATGCAATTTTTTCCCACAGGATATTTTATCGATCCAAATCCAAAATGACAATTGAGCGTATCAAATAATGGAAAAAATTGCATTGGTGAAAAACACAAAGCTGTGTTTTCTTTAGGGAAAATTATCAAAAAAGTCCCGAACCTATTATAATTATGCCAATTCAGCTCTAAATTTTTTTTTTGTCAATTTAGTTCTAAATTTTTTACAATTGTGCCAGTTTAGTCCATTTAGTCAAAATTGGCTAGCCGGCGCTGACATGGACATGGATCATTCGGCGAAAACAAACATGGTAATTTTTTAATATTTTTTATTTTTATTTTCGAATTTTTAAATATTTTTTGAATTTTTGAATTCTTTTTTTTTTTTTTGTTACCTTCTCTTTCCTCTAGCCGATCGGCGCCAACCAATGGCAAGGCCGGCCTCACTGTCATTGGGCGAGACCTTGTCAAATCTGGCAAAGCTTGGCCTCGCGTAGCCATGGTGAGAGCCGAGCTCGCCGACACTAGCGAGGTCAACCCGTGCCATGGCTAGGCGAGGCCGAGCCTCACCAAATCTAAGGCAAGAGTCAACCTTTCTGGTGGCTGACGAGGGTCGACCTCGCCAGTGGCCAGCGAAGCTTCTCACCTAGGGACAACAAGGCTTGCCAAATCTGGCGACAACGGCCTCGCTGACCACCGGCGAGGTCGACCCTCGCCTTGCCAAATTTGGTGACGGCAGCCTCGCGGTCGCTAGGCGAGGCTCACCTTCGCCAATAGCTAGTGGGGACGAGCCTTGCCATTGGCTGGTGCCGGCCGACCTCATCGGCTAGAGAAAGGAGAAAAAGGAAAAAAAAATAATTCAAAAAAATATTTAAAAATTAAAAAAATTGTCATGTCAACTTTCGCCAGACAAACAGCGTCCCCGTCAACACCGACTGACCAATTTTAGTTAGATGGACAAAACTGGTACAATTGTAAAATGTTTAGGACTAAATTAGCCGGTGTAATGAGGCAATTATCGATATGGGCGCGCATGTTTTTATTTCTGTTCTTTCTCTTTTCCCGGGAACAGAAATAAAAAAAAAAAAGTGTTTCTGTTCCGGGGAATAATTTTTTAATAAAAAAAGTATTTGGTGAACTTGTTTCGGAAATAAAAAATGAACAGAAACATGTTTGGTAAATTTTATTCTTTTTTTGTTTCTTTTAATTTTTTAATATTTTTATTTTATTTTTCATTTTTTCATTTCTTTTTTATTTTTTCTTTTTTTGGCCGGTCGTCAGCCTCCGACAACCGGCCGACGGGGCTGGTAGCCTCGCCCAGCCATGGCGAGGCTCGCCAGCCCTTGGCGAGGCCGAGCTCGCCCAACCAAGGCGAGGCTGAGTCTCGCCATGGCCGGGCGAGCTCAAGCTCGCCCAAATCTGGCGAGGTCGCCGACCCTCGACGGCGTCACCAGCCCTCGACGGCCGGTCGCCGGCCATGGCCGAAGCCGGCGACCGGAGAAAGAAAAAAGAAGAAAAAAAGAAGAAGAAAAGAAGAAGAGAAGAAGAAGAGAGAGAAGAAGAAACGTTTTTTCAAAATTATTTTTGAAACAAGAAGTAATTTTTTTTTTCTTTTTTTTTTCTTTTTGTGTTCCGAGAACAAAAGAACAAAAAAAGAACAGAAACGCAACCAAATGTGGTTCTGTTCTTTTTTTGTTCCCGGAAACAAAAAAACAAAAAAGTGTTTGGAACACTTTTTAAGAATAAAAACATGCAGACCCTATTTCGCCCTCCCACTTCTAGACGCGTGAAAATATTGTCTTGAAAAAGAAAAAGACTTAAACAGGAAGAGTCAATGACCGGGAGTGGCACTCGTTGACTCATTGACCAAGATCCCCAAAATTCATAGAGACCAAGCGTTTATTGGGATCTTGAGCCTATGGCGGCTCACCACGAAGGGGGTGCTCATGGACTCCTTTGGTGTCGTTGGTCTCAAGCCCACCAAATTTTAAGAGGAGGATCCTTTTATGTAAGTGCGCTTTAAAGTTCACATCCTAAATTGCCACAATCTTATAACAAAATCAGTATGAGACTATGAATATAGTATATGAGAAAGGTAGTCTATTTCCAAACTAAAAATTACAAACTTGAAGTATTCTAAAAAGAAAAAAAAAATTGCTATCGATCTTAGAATGCATTTAGCTTGTGCAAACTGTCTTTACCAAAAGTGATTTGTACGCAGTTGATGAAATTTGAACAAGTCACCTTTGATTTTTGAGTTATAAATCTTCTGACCTCTTAACCAACCTTGTCAATCTTCGAGGTTTGAAATAAATAAACAAGTATGTAGATGCATATCATCTACACAAATGAGGTAATGCTTATTTTTCCTGGCAAAGTGTGGAATATACAAATTTTCAATCATTTTTCAGAAGTGATTTGCCAACTTTTATCGTTTGAGATTTCTCTTTCTTTTGTGTGTGTGGGAGTAGCTTGGAGGAAAACACTACTCATTCGGCGTAATAATTTGAGGGGACACGTGACCGCGTACCATAGAAAGTTAGGTGGGAAATTGACGGGATGGCACTCGTTGACTCGTTGACCGAGATTGCCAAGAATCATAGACACCGACGGTTCACGTGATCCTTGAGTCTGTGGCGGGCCCACCGAATGTGACGTCACTTGGTTGTGACGTCATGTAGCGAGCTCACCCAGAGGGTGGCGCTCGTTGACCGTTTGACCGAGCGACCCAGTGTTTATGTGTTATTGACCGAATAATGACCTCTCGATCAAAGAAATGGGCGGTAGGCCTTGCCTTAAATACTCTAATTGCTGCTACAAATTCACATTGCTCTCAGCAATTTTCAAAATGACAACTTTATAATTGCATTGAAATGTTTCTATAGCGACACAAATAAGCATACGAAAATAGTGATATTATGCAAATTCATGACCTATATATAAGAATAATAAATTAAAATAATGCCTCTATCTTGCAAGAATTTTTATGATTGTGTTGCTTTTTCTTAAAACTTACATCTACGTAATTTTACTTTTATTTAGAAAGAAACAACTAAAACCTCCCCCACGTGAAAATAATTAACATGTAAATTCACATATATGTGACATGATTTCCATTTTCAACATTTTGAAAAATAGAGTTTGCCTTTTCTTTAAGTAAATTCATATAGCCTATAAAATGCACATTTGTATCTCCTAATTCACCTGCTGCGGGATTTCTTGTTTTCACATTTATGGCTATATAATATTGCTTCTGAATCTTAACTAGGAATATAATGGAATCTCAATAATTTTTACTCTTTGGATGAGGTTATTTTCATTTTGAATGAATTCAAGCTCAATTAGGTGTTACCTGATGTGCCTAATGTTCTTGTGCAAATAAATTTTTTGGTAAATAATGCACAATCACTTAAACACTCATATGTTTGAAATGAAAGAGAATTGATTTTGGACGTGAGTTATGATTTGAATGAGTAGCTTAGCAACTACGGAATCTAAATACTTATTAAAAATGGCCCGACAAAATTGGATCTTTTTGCAAAATTAAAAATTTAACATTTTATCCTCCTTTGCTATTAGGAGGATAGCAGATAATATTACTAAAAATTGATGATAGACACATATTTAAAAAGTAATATGGAATCTTGAAGAGTAGACATCTCACTTGGAGACTAATTTTATAATAATGTTAAATTTATATGCACACCTACCCACATGCATATGTACATACATTTAGTGTTGATTGTTCCCCACGAAGGTGGATCTTTCTTTAGAAGCATTTGCAATGGGCAAAATAGTTAGATGATTTCTTTCAAATAGTGGACAATGCCGACAAATTGCTATATTAGATTATAAAACATATTCTCAATTGGAGTCTTTATAATAAATAAAATTTGAAAAAGTTTAAAAGCAAAAGACATGAATTACTAAGACTAACAAATATGTGAAGCACTAGGTTCACACATGGCTATGCCTACTTTTGTTTTGGAAGTATTTGAGCAAGTTGAAAAAGACCCTCTCGACCATTAAAGTGCAATAACTCCTGGCAACTCGTATCGTCCGCTCTCAAATTGGATTTCGATGTTGTTTTCAACATTAGACTCAGCATGATGTTTTCTATGTTTAGGCTTCCCTCCAACCATAGGTAGAGAGAGGAAGAAAAAAGAAAAAAAAAAAAAAGGAAAGAAAAAGGAAAAATAGAAGAAAAAAAAAGACGAAAATGTTATTGTTAGGGTAAATGTGTCACGATTAGAAAATTTTAGAATTTTTTATGTCACAAAAAAAAGTTTAAAATAAATTTATCATTTTGAATAAAGTTTGGGATTTTTGATGACTTTTTTTCTATTCTTTATCATATTTCAGTTTCCCACCTCTTAATTCTTAATTATTTGGCTTGTCAAAACTTCACACGTGCGAATGTCGTGGAAAAGACTTGCGAGAGATGGACCCCATGTCCTTAACCGCTTTTGCTCATGGATTTCTTGGCCTTTTTTTTTTTTAAATCTTTTTAAGTATTTATCCTCCACCAACGCCAAGTCGCCAGGTCATATGTCCTTCAGCCAAGGACACATTAAATTTGAGGTCATTCTCTTTTTTTTTTTTTTTTGGTCGAAAGGAGGTCATTCTCAAGCACCCAGTTTGTGACCAAAATCGCTCTTCCTAATGACTGTTTCTAACATGTCATGCAGAACCACACTCAAATTATTTCTAAAGAATAGTCAACCCAAAAATAATAGCAATAATATAAAAAGGCGACCTAAATAAAGAAAGTTTGCAATTTTCCATGCCATGATTTACTTGTATTAGATATAAACAAGGTTCTTAAAGAAAAATTCAACATAAGGTCAAGCCCTCATAAGAAATACTTGAAATGACAACACGATATGATAAGTAGGTGAGGGTGGATTTAATTTATGAATAAATATCACACCGCATCATTCATTCGACGTCAAACCTGAGGCGTTGCAAGCTTTTCCACTTCAATCACTAACGTAATTGTTAGTGTTGGCTTGTACCGCTCAACAATACTCTCATTCTTCGATTTATGATTCAATCCACTCTCATCCCTTCAACATCCTAGAAGTCTACTGGGAGCCACATCTTTTTTGGGCTTGCTTGCTGGCCTAGGTAATTACTTTCCACCATCATCGAACCGGATTATTACAGACCTACTAACTTCCGCATGATTCGAAATGATGTACGATCTATCAGGATTATGCCATATAATTTCGCCAATCAATTTTGTGTTTGTTCATCTAAGACCATTACTCTTATTATTGTTATCTAATTACAATATTTCTAGACAACAAAAAGGTGATAAATAAATTAGGAATGTATGGTTTTGTCTATTAGCATTTGGCCATCCTTTCATTTTTTTATTTTTTATTTTTGTATATATCGCCCACTTAGGCGAAGCGCCACATTAATTTTGAGTTCATTAGGAGCATCTCGAGCACTGTAACCACATTCTGAATTATTTTGCGAAGGCAAGTGAACCCAAAAATATCAATATATCTCACCGATACCGATCTTATGGTCATGTTTAATTTAGTTTTTCCTTACTAAAATATTGTAGTTGCTTTGGTCACGGAGCGAGTTCATCGCTCTAGCCTACAGAACGATCAATCTAGTATATGTAGAATATTATTCTCATAAACAATTAATCAATTAACAACAAACGGATCCATACATGATTGTAAAACACCGAGATCAATAAATACAGCGGAATTAAAGCGTACCTATTTGAGCCATTGCTTCACTTGCAGAAAAATAGATCACTCTGATAATCAGGGATCTATCGGAATGCCAGATCTTCCTCTCTATGACTTATTTCGATATAGCAGCTTTCAATGGGATTAAAACAACTGATAGGTATAACCTACCCTTTTATAGGCTAGAGAGGGGACCTAGCAAACCCTAATCAATAGCGTGTCAACTGGACCCTTCCCATTACGGGCTTCAGTCAAACACAATTGCCTACACTTTGCTGCTCAACTAGGCCCGTTATCAATAGATGCCAATACCCAATTCAATCAGATCACTTTAGGGTTCAACAAATATTGGAATATCCATTAACCCGATTATTTAAAATAGAAAATCAATTAATTAATGTAAGCCCATATTATAGGAAATTTCCAACATTCTCCCACTTGGGCTACAATAATTAATTTATTTTATTTTGAAAAGATTTTATATTGAAAATGACACTATCGGGTTAATAACTAAAATTTTGTTTTATGTGGCCACAACTTTTTAAAAAATAATATTCCAATAATGGCATCTCAATACCAATCCAATCCTATATAACCTCAATATAGGACTATGGAGATCAATGTGTTAAGAAAATATCATTACACAAGACCTTCCATAATCACATATAATAAGCATTATATTTTCATGGATCATGGGCCTAGTAGTGTAGTAAGAAATAGTGCCAATATGTGATCAAAATATACACTATTTCTTATCGGTCCTCAATGCAATTTCTCAACGACATGAAATTGCATTAACGCAATTTCTAAACAACATGAAATTGCCTTAGTGTGATTTCTAAACAACATGAAATTGCACAATTATGTCACAATCCAACACGAGATCTCATAATCAGTGACATCCAGTCATCTTTAAACAAAATTTGTTTAAAAATACTGTTTTATACTTCTATTTCTCAGTCAACAGGAGAAATGATAACAATATAATCAATAACAACAGTTATTAAAATAAATGCTTTAATAAACATCATAAAAAGCATTATCAATCTGTATATAACTATAATATCCAGAAATATAATTTGTATAACTCCCACTAACAAAAGAAATCAAAAGAATTTAAAACACCCATATTCTTTACAAGTTCTTTAAATAAAATGGGTCGTAAGCCTTTTGTTAGAGGATCAGCCAATATGGACTTAGTTCTAATATTCTCAATTATAATGTCTCCCTTTTTGACCAAGTCCTTAATAGTATAATATTTGATCCAATTAACATTTCAACCGTGGCATTGTTGTTATTTATAGCAAAAATAACTGTTTGTCACATATAATGCAATAAGATCAATTATGGGCAATAAGTATTTTTAACAAAAATAATTAGTACATTATAAACTCCCCTTTGGGCAGAGTGTATAATGCACCATTATTTTTTACAGCATGAAGTTTATGAAGCAACAATAAGGAGAATTACATATAATTGTCAATGATCCATCCCCTTTGGGCAGACAAATCATTTAAATTATACATCTCCATGATATCAATATATAGAGACGATAAATGAGAATTACATATAATCTTCAAGGATCAATCCCTTTGGACAGACAAATCCTTTAAATTATATATATCTCCATTATCTCAACATAGAGGGGAATTACACATAACTCTAAAAAATTTATCCCCTTTAGGCAGATAAACCTTTTGAGTCACACATCCCCATCATTCATCTCTAATATATCAATATAGAGGAGAATTACATATAACTTTCAAAAATTTATCCCCTTTGGGCAGATAAATCTTTTTGAGTCATACATCCCCATCTTTTAATTTTGGAATTTATCTTCATGCAATTTTGAAATTAATATACACAATAACCGCCTTTGGGCAGGTAATTGTATATACTAATTTTTATCAATAGGAAACTCCAAAAAAATATATGCCCAAAATTCATCTAACAATATGAAGCACTTTACAACATGTACTTCCCAAGATCATATTACATTTATCAAGCAACAATTTTTCTCATTATATATATATATATATATATATATATATATATATATATTTTCGTGGGTCAGAAAAACGGTTTTAATCCAAATCACTGAATTAACCCAACAAAAGAAAAGATAGGTGCCTCTAGCACTTCAGTCAACATATTTCATATTAAGTTTAAATTACTTGTGCACCGAATACCAAACAAAAAGCACCCAATTACTTCAGACAGGGAAAACAACCCACCATTCTGTCACCTTTAGTCAATAGGTCCTCATGTTTAAATTAGTAAATAAAAGCCCCACTAGCAAATCTTAAGCACTCACATCAAATCCCAAGTACATATAGGCAAGAGACCAAGACAAAACAGCAAATTGAAAAGTGAACGCTAATTCTGCAGCAAGAATTGCAATATGTTATGAAAGAAAGCATCACTTCCACAAATTTTGGGCTTGAGATCTTAACTACCCGTAGGCTAAGCTCTCCGACAATGAGTGACGGGAAGCAAGAAAAGTGCCATATATTTCTCAAATTAGTAACATATAAATAATCAGAACAAAGGCACGCAACTCAGCACTAAGGATAGAAGAGAGAGACATCAACAACCAACCAAGGATACATAAATCACTTCCACAGCTAATGATCCTGCACAACACATACGCGATGCAAATTCAAGATCATTCTCTAACTTGATCACCCATAGAGGAAGGAAAAAGAATAATTAAATAAATAATCATATCCTCAAAACAAATATTTATATAGTAAAGAATCAAATCCTCCCAATTTAAAACAATCTAAAATTTACTTTAATTTATATTACTTTAAACACAACGTTCAAGAAGACCACATCATGGGATTTCCCAATACCTAAACCCACCATGCTTCAGCATCAAAATCCATCTCACAATCTGATTCAAAAACTGACAAAACCCAAAAATTTGACAAATTTCGGACGGCCAACTACTGTGACCGTAACCTCCCTTGGGATTTCACCGCCACTTACCAAACAAGCAAACGGTTGATCGCAAAGCACAAACCACGCTAAAAGAAACATATTTGAGTTCTTTTACTGGGAGCTGCATAAATGCCTATCGAGTAATCAGCTACCAATAGTCAACCCATTACTGTTCAACACTCCAATTGACAAAATTGTTTAAAAAAAAAAACGCAATTCTATAGATAAAGGATGCACACGTCAAGTTAGTTGACAACTTCACTGCCTCTTAGTAGCATCAATAGGAGCATGAACATATTAGACTGTTAACACTTCTTTGGCGGCCTAGGAACCAGATGGCTCGAGGTGCTATTGGAGATGATGTGTGAAAGAAATGATCAAAAGTACCAAATATACTAAGCAATCCATGCTCGAAAAATATGGTGGTGAAAGCAGAAGAAGGTCCAGAAGCAAGGATTGCTCAAGAGGAAATGGGCATGATGACAAGCAAGCTTTAGGAATTCAATTAAATAGAAGGTTCCTGAATGGCACTGATGTACAGTCACCCCAAAAAGTGGCAGTGGCTACAAGATCATGGGTAATTAGTTATTGCTAACAGAAATAGGCAGTCAAGGCTTTGTACGCTCATCAAAGAAAACAATTCAAAGGAAAACATAAGTGTTGCTTCATTTTATGAGTTTCTATCCACTAGTTTTAGCAAACCAGCTTAATCCACATTTCATCTCTCGCAGCTTATTTGCAAGCACTCACTACTTTGTGAAGGGATCGTAACATAAGAGCATGCTCGGTACTCCGCCTTTCATTAAATTTTCAGCTCGAACCATCACTAGCTACGACACCCTTTTGAACATATAGGACGACAAGGTTCGCGAGACGTATATATTCAGAAACATGGAAACATGCTTGCACACAAATCCACCATTGACATTCGACAATTTCATTATTCTTCGACAGGTAGCACTCGACACTCCTTTTTCGCACAGAAAGAAAGAAAATTCAGCCGACAAGGTGATCTTCAGCCCTGTAACTCTAGCCATGAGACTGAAAAAAAAAACTTACTCAATGGTCACCAGCTCCTCTCCTCAAGGATTGAACATTCTACCCATCCAGTCTAGTTGAACAGGGCAGGTAACAATTAAATCCCATCCGAAATAATTTCAGTGAAAAACCCATCCTTACCCACGATTATCCATCATTACAAACCAAGTCTTTTCGACCACACTTCGCGTAAAACGACAATTAAAAAAAAACAAAGCCCATCAACAAGAAACTCATAAACCCCATAAAGATTCGAAACAAGTAGACACGAAATCAACCAGTATCCACATTCACATAGATCACACGAAAAACCACACCTTACCGAGCTTCGAATCAAGCTCGCAACAAACTAAACTAAAATCCGATTAATAGAATACCGATTTCTAGAACATCAATATAATAGCAATAGCACGGGCAAATAACATGAAAAAACGCTTGATAATTTCAAGCCAAAAAGTTTGTGAAACGGAGATTTACATATAACATCAATATAATTGACTAGAATGAATTAAACAAAGAGAAACCGAGTAAATCTACCACATACAAGCTTCCAAATTTCAGATCCAAGCCTCCTATGGCTGAAAATTTGGTTTTCTTGTGTATGGCAGCTTTCTATCAAAGACAGCAGCAACACTTTCTTGTCCTGGAAACACCAATATCACTGCCGTTCCCCGATCCTCTATGAATTCGGGAGGCTTCGAGAACCATTCATCAATATTATTATGCTGGAATACCCATAAGGTGTCCAGCTCAACCATTTAACCCGTCCCCCTTAAAAAACTCGATTGGTTCATTCTCATCCAAGAAATTGTCCACATGATCGATATTTCCAATGATACTTTCTATGATTTACGAGCAAAAGAAAGCATGATAATGGAGAACCCAGCTAATTAAAGCTCAAGAAACTGCGATAAGAAAGTGATGCTGCATTGCATAGAAAGACAAAACAGTGCTTACGAACAGCTTTCACTTTCAGGAGTAAAATCAGCCGCAAAGCTTACAAATTGCGACTATAAATATCCAGCCAATTATTCTATTATGCGCTTGCGTATCGATGCCCCGCACAATCACACAATCACACAGGAGAGTCGGTTGCCAATACCGAAGACAGACTCAAAGCAAAACTATCGTTGCTTTTCCAAAAAAGAAAATCCATCCTAAGCACCCACAAATAAAAAAAATAAAAACGAAAACTTGAAATCAAGCGCAGCAAGCACAGATCGCCAAATTCCTCCTTAATCTCGCTCTTTGTCCAATCCTTTTTTTTTTTTTTTGATAGGATATCGAGGGCTTTTCTTAGGCCGTGATTAATCATGGAGTTTTTCAGGGGAATTATCTAGAAACCTAAGTTGACCACGGTTCCCATCTCGATGGACACAATCTGCCCAGAGGGGCAACGGGGTAACAATCCACCGCGAACTATAGAATACACACGTGAGAGCAAGCGAAAGAAAACAGAGACTAACATTCAAATCGTCATCTGCACAATTAAAACGGTCAGCCCAACACACACAACCCTAATTCGCTCCGATGGATCATGGAAGATAGCAAGCACGCAGAGAGAGATATCGCATGAACAACTAATTAATCAAGAGCAATCTAAGAATTCAACCATATTCAAGTTCAAGAAATTCAGATCTAACATTCCCATGACTACAATCCATATTTCCACAAATTTAAGCCAAAAAAAAAAAAAAAACTTACCTTAATGCAACAATTTACCACGAACATCAATCAATTGCAAGTAATCTGAAAATTCTAGAACTTTTTAATGCATAAACCCTAGAATTTTAAATTTAAAATTCTCTCTCAATTCTTAACGAAATTATGCAAATTATATATGGTTGGAAAGATCTTGACGTGTAGAACAAAAGCCCTATGGTTACGGGATTAATCAAACAAAAAAGTACACGAAAAAATAATGCCCATATTATGGCTCAAAGAGGAGGATTTCAAATTTGTCCATAAAAAAAATTGGGTTCTACAATCATATACGATCGGCTCTGATACCACATGTAGAATATTATTCTCATAAACAATTAATCAATTAACAACAAACGGATCCATACATGATTGTAAAACACCGAAATCAATAAATACAGTGGAATTAAAGCGTACCTATTTGAGCCATTGCTTCACTTGCAGAAAAATAGATCACTCTGATAATCAGGGATCTATCGGAATGCCAGATCTTCCTCTCTATGACCTATTTCGATATAGCAGCTTTCAATGGGATTAAAGCAACTGATAGGTATAACCTACCCTTTTATAGGCTAGAGAGGGTACCTAGTAAACCCTAATCAATAGCGTGTCAACTGGGCCCTTCCCATTACGGGCTTAGTCAAACACAATTGCCTACACTTTGCTGCTCAACTAGGCCCGTTATCAATAGATGCCAATACCCAATTCAATCAGATCACTTTAGGGTTCAACAAATATTGGAATATCCATTAACCCGATTATTTAAAATAGAAAATCAATTAATTAATGTAAGCCCATATTATAGGAAATTTCCAACAGTATAGTGATCCCCGAATAGTAACAAATTGAGTTGTCAAGGTTCTATGATATTGCGCACTTTTGATTCTTCATTTATGTGGTGATTGTTCATTATTACTCCGATTGCTTTAATTAGCTGCGAGCATGCACGGATCAAGGTAATTAAACAGGAGGTCGAGAGACCCTGATTAGTTGATTGTCGTGAATTTCATCTTTCCACTTCAATTAGTGAGTTTAGCGAATGGAAAGTCTTTTCCGGCCAAAAGATAAAGAAATTGTGTTGGCATAGATAAATAAATTTTCTTTTCTGTAATCTAAGGGCATGAGCATAGAGATCCGGCTATTTATAAGTCCTTAAAACACCCTACAAGCCCCATAAACTGGTTAAGTTTGGCCTTTAGCCTATGCATGTGGCTCTAACCAAGAGTAATTTGCACACAATTGGTAAGATTTAAGTAAGTGACCTTTGATTCTTGGGCTGTTAGTCTTCTGATTTTCCAACTAACTGCGCCAATCCCTTAAAGGTTATAAATAAACAATAAATTATATTTACCAAAGTTTTGTCACGTTTTAAAAATGATTTCAAGGAGACCAATGTCATTCATCTAACCCCTGATATTTAGATCCTACTGCAGCAAAACACATGAGTATCTTATTTTTTGACCAGATATAGATATTTTGTGCGGCTTGGCATTGCAGCTGCTGCAGCATATGCTGTTTTCAATGAACTCATATTCCAACCAAAAGGAGTAGGAAAAATTGTCTTCTTTAATACGAATATTTGGCTTTGAATTTAGAGAACGGAGTTCTTACTACGCTGTTCGTCAAGAGATTGCTCTCCTCTGGCAGGTACAAGATCTTCAACATGGCTCTGAAAAAAATTCAAGATGACGGTTAGGTATATATGTATGCGAGGAAAAAAGCCCTTCATGTCTCGTTACTGGTACACTGGTGTGGCAGGCCCAGAAGACGGATGGATTTTCGCTTTGGGAGCATCAGTCAAATTGGATAGTTGTAGCTATGCCGCCCAGCAATCAACTATCAATCACTCAATGAGCTCAGACAACTCCTTTGTGGATATAGGATTGGTGCTCCTAGTAGCTTCTACTTAGATTTGGAAAAGCAATTACCTGCTGAATAAGGCATGGCAGTGGACTAGAAGTTCCAAGTAAAATAAATGAACCCTTTCATAACATGAAGAGCCTAAATTGCTGGCAGAATCGTAGTCCATGTTTGCTTGTGCATGTGCTTTTGAGAGTTAACCTTTCGTGGCAGCCCGGTGGCTTTAGTCACCTGAGCAAACTTAAGACCATGTTTCCCGTCTAAATTCCTTTAGCTCAGTTCATTGACATCGTCTATTCACAATTAGTTTGGAGACAACAGTTTCAACTCAAGGAGGTGCTGCATCCGATTTCAGATTCTTTCCTTGTGACACTTTCTCTCGAAAGATATTTCTTCTGCCTTGTGGCTGAATATGATGGATCGTCTTGAATCAGCTTCGGGTAAGGATTGAATCTCCAGCCACTGGATATGTTCAAGGAAGTAGGAATCGAGCGGACTGCAAACGTATTCCACACAGGGTCTGGACCGATGGAGATGGTGTAGATCATTGGTGACTCAGTTTTCTGATCTAATTTTTATGTCTCTAGAATTATTCGAATCTGCATGAACTGTCATCATTCTCCTAATGACACGGGTTGATGATTGGAACAATTTTTAGTCATCGTCTATAGAGAGAAATACAAAACAGATGAATCCCTCGACTACATGTGCCATGAACTTAACAATTTTCGTAAAATGAAAAAAAAAACAAAAATCCAAGGGCTTGTACTTCATGTAAATCGAACTCAAGTGACCCCGGTAATGTTACTCGTTCTTAATGCGCCAAATGAAGAATAATCAGAAGTCTTCCCTCATTAGGTAGTTTATTCAATGGGGCCTTTCCCAAACTTGTAAACCCTGTTATTCATGTGATTAGTTTTCTTTAAAATGGCAACTTTTTTTTTTGGTAAGGTTATTTAAAATGGCAAGTTCGTCATGTAAGACTGGATAATATTTTCTCACGTACAGTGAATACCCTAACAAACTTTAGATATGATTGCTTTCGGGTTCAAGAGTATACCTAACTTTAGGTTGTCGAGAGTCATATTTAGATACAAGTCCAAGTCATTAATTATAGTAAAAAAGACCCATATTGTTGAAAAGGAAATATTAAAAAAAAGTTAATATCATATAAAATCTCAAATCGATACATCTGTAATAAATTTATTCCGAACTAATTTTTTTATCACAAATAAAATCCTAAACTAGTACAATGTAATAAATTTGCCCTCAATTAATTTCCGTTAAATTTTACCATCAAATTACTTAATTAGATTATAGGTGATAGTTGACAAGTATATCAGTTTGAAATTTTATCAACTATTTATCACAGGTGTACAAAAGAGAGAGAAACCATGATCATGAGTTACAGTGCATGTGTATCTTCTTCTTTCAACTTTTGCTGGGATCCGTGGAATTCTCTATTTGATGATACGTCTTTTTCTTGCGGAGTGATCGGTTTGCCTTCTAAAGGATCTTCCCATTAAGAAAAGGCGAGAAAGAGCTATGAATTTATGTCGCTGCGTTGCAAAGGTAAGACTCTGGAGAAGCTTGCAATTCAAATCCACAGTTACCGAGCTGTGGGAATAACCTCCCAGAGCGCGACAGATGTCAGATACTGCTCGCCTAAGTTGATGTTTCCTAAAATCTTGCCGTAAGGGTTTTCGATGCCGCTTGTCCACATTCATCTGATGTTTGTTACAAGTATGGACTACATCCACCCGTGCTAGTCTATACTCACATACTAAGGAGAAATGTTAGTGCATTAGAGCAGTTTTCCTTTTGTATTGGAATAATGAGAAATGATCAATAAATTTTAATTCAATATGTAATGCGATCTCTGAACTTTTAAACTTCACATAAATATTCAATGTAGTTTTTGAATTTTAATTTATTTTATGTGATCATTGAACTTTTTGTTCATACTCAATGTAGTCCATGAACTATATGAAGATATTCAATGTAGTTCTTCCATTAATTCTTGATCACTGATAATCTTGAACATTTACGAACTAAATCGAACATATATAAAAAAATTCAAAGATTTGATTAAACTAATTTAAAATTTATAGATTACATTACACATTTGACTAAAGTTTATAAACTATATTAAATAAAATAAAAGTTCATAGACAATATTGCGCATTGAGCTAAAGGTCAGAGATCATTTTTGTTTTTGTCTTTTTTCTTTCATTTTGATGATAATTTATTTGGCTTTTTGGACGTGGAATATATTTGTTGAGATTCGATTGTAATTTGTAGGTTATGAGAGGAAGACATTCTGTCGGAATACCGGGTTTTGAAGAGCTTTAGAAGCTTTAGTCAGGGTTTCGGAATATTGTCTCTTATTTGATATGGTTAGCTGCTTTTATCCTTTCCTTCTCTCTGCAAAAAGAGTACTTTGATGCAAATCAACTTTTGAGACTCGAAAAAGTGGAGTTAAAATAATCGCATGTATTACTATTATTATCGTGCTGCATAAGCTTTCGCTACTAATATAGTAATATTATAAACAAGCCAGCCATGTAAGGTGCATATAATCTGGTATAAAAAATTGCTTGAAATTCTTTAACGAATGAATTTAACTTATACTTATGGTCTTTAGACCAAATAGAAGTACTTCAAATGTACATTTGCGCGCCCAGGGGATTTCCAATGAGGAACTTTTTGTTTGAGTCGCACATATTGCTTTGAATTAACACCACTTGCATAGGCTAAAAGCCCGTATTTAATCAGTTTATGGGACGTGCAAAGTGTTTCATGAGCCTCTTAGCCGCTCCATAGCCATGCCCTTGGATTATTAGAAAAATAATTGCAGTTGATGATTACAACTAGTTCATTTAGATAGAACATAAATTTTTCATTCGTTTGTGTCTTATTACCATCTTTCTATGTTTTTTCTTCCTCTATTGCTTTGAATGTAGGGTTAATACCCTGAAAAACTCTAAACTGGTACACTTGTAATAAATTTACTCCAAACTATTTTTTTGATCACCAAAAACCCCAAATTGGTATACTTTTGACAAATTTACCCCAAACTGATACACTTGTGACAAATTTACTCTCTGTTAGTTTTTGTTAAATTTTGCTGTTAAATTATTAAGTTAAATAACACGTGACAATTAACTGGTATACCAATTTGAGATTTTATGCTCCATTTATGACAGTTTACAAATTTTTGTGATTTTTTTTTGTGGTATTAATCTAATTTAACGGGGGGTATATTTGTCACAAATTTACCAGTTTTGGATTTTTTGCGGCCGAATAGATTAGTTTGGAGTAAATTTATCATAAATGTACCAGTTTAGAGTTTTTTTATAGTTAGTCGGGGTAAATTTGTCACAGGTGTACCAGTTTGGAGTTTTTTATGGTCAAAAAAATAATTTGGGGTAAATTTGTCACAGGCCAGTTTGGGGTTTTTCAAAGTATTAACCCTTGAATGTATAAAACGTAAGTGTATAGAGGGGCATGTATTGCATCGTACAAGAGCATGTAAAGGGTTAGTTTCTACATTCTTTTTTAAAGATCAATGTCCTTCCAGTCAATTTATATTCATGTTTAATGATCTTCTATGTAAACGGGGATATTACAAAGTGGCCTTTACTTTATATTTATTATTATTTGATAATGCGAAATAAATTTCAACATAACGAAGCATGAGTTATCCCCGATCATTGGATTTCACAAATGTACACACGCACCTTATTTAGGGACTCCAGACCAAATTTTTTTTCTTGAAGTTGAAAGATATGCTATTACACGGTCAGCTTAATTCAACATGGGAAAGATTATTCACGATCCCCATTCCATAGTAAGAAAGAAAATATTTTGAATGCACTTTAGACCATTGGAAAAGCTAGAGTCAAATGACACATGGACGACTCAACTTGGCTTTTTTCTAGCGTGTACTAAATTGTAAATACCATGACAAACATTCACCAATCTGAATTCGAAAACTTACCTTTCTTTACTGGTAGGCAGTAGGCACCGCCTTTCTGAAAATAAAACGTTTAAAAAACTAAAAAAAATTAAAATATGTATTAAAAAGGAAAAAGAAAAACCTTATACGAGAGGAAATCCGCCAATAGCAAAGACTTTAGACCGAATTTTTTTTCTTGAAATTGAAAGATATGCTATTACTCGATCGCAAAAGGTCAGCTTAATTCAACATAGGAAATATTATTCACAATCCCCATTTCATAGTAAGAAAGAAAATATTTTGAATCCACTTTAGACCATTGGAAAAGCCAAAGTCAAAAGAAAGATGGACGACTCAACTTGGTTTTTTTTTTTTTTCATGACCAAAAAAAAAAAACTTGGTTTTTTTTTTCTAGCGTGTACTAAATTGTAAATACCATGACAAACATCCATCAATCAGAATTCGAAAAACTTACCTTTCTTTACTGGTAGGCACCGTCTTTCTGAAAAATAAGCATTTAAAAAACTAAAAAAAAAAAAAAAAACTAGTACGAGAGGAAATCCGCCAATAGCAGATGACCCCCTCTCTTCGGTCTTCTCCCTCTTTGTCCCGATAGGCTTCGAGGAAGGCGAGCAAAGACTCTTCCTCTGCCTCCCTCTCTCTCTGTCTCTCTCTCTCTCTCTAGAACTGCATCCCTCGCTTTCTCTCTCTTCCTGCCTTGGTGGGTTCCTCGCTCTTCTTCTTGCTGGCTGAGCCGCCGGTCGTCCAGGTATGGATCTTTCTTTCTGTGCTTGCTTGTTTGGTTCATGCGTCGAAATCAAGATCGCTTGTGGTTTCGGTTTATCGCGTGAAGATCTGATTTTGAGCGCTCCGGCGTTGGTTTTGGTACTTTTCGAGGCTGCCCATGATCGATCGCCTCCTTGTTTTATGGTGGAATCGGGTGTCGCGACTGCGCGTATGTCGAGGCAGTGGTTGTTTAATCTTTTCGCTTGATGAATTCAATTCGTTCGGCGGGGAACGTTCTGGGTTCTGCTTTCTGAAAGGGTGATATGTATAGGGTTGTGTGATTTACTGGCGGTATGTGGACGAGACCGCTTCGAGTAGTCCCTGATCTAGGTGGTGGCGAGTGAGAGGATTTGCTGGGTAGGTCGGCTCTTCGTGTTTCGCGGAGCTGCTCTGGTGTTGTGAGCTAGGGGATGGAGTGTTGTAGAGATTACTACTGATGCACCGTTTTGTATGCTGAGATGTGACAAGTACGAGATTTTGTAAGGGTCAGTCGTGGAGGAGTGTAGGGAAGTGAAGAAACTAATGCCCGTTCTGTTTCTTCGCTCTGAATTTTAACTATGGTGGATTGAAGTTGACCCAGAAGTTTTATTGTGAAGTTTGGTTTAAAAAAGAAGTTATGTAGTTGATGGCATTTGACAACTTGATTATGCTAGTATGATAAATGCCTTTCTTTTCCATGGGAATTGATACTCCCTGGTATTTTCTATTGATAGCATAGAGAGAAGAAGCTTATTTATAATTGCGTAGGAAATGCGACTTTTAGCCAGGACAACTTTATGCCCATTTCCTTTGAAGATTCCTTTATCTATTGTGCATATGAAGTTACAATCTTTTTTTGTTTGTTGTTTTATTCTTGAAATGGTGAATTTAATTTTGGGTGTGATTAATTGTTTTGAGAAAATCTAACGTTACATGAATAAATGATCTTTTGTTAGTTTTTCCAATGTGTTATATGGGAGTACAAGTGATTTTTGGTTAGTATCGAATGGCGCATTAATCAGAATAGTTAATGTCAGGTAGGAGAGATGGATGTATCCAATTGCTAAAGCTCTTCCAGCTTCTTGTAGACGGAACTCTCTTCTTTTAAGCCTTGGAGTTTTTTTTTGGTGGGGTGATAGAATTTTTCTTTGCCACCAGTGGCGACTAAGTTTTGGTAACAATCAAATTGCTCCAGCACTAGAGAGAATACCAAGCAAAATCAGTAGTTTTGTCTTCTAGTGGAAGTTTAAGGTGATAACTGGACTAAGATTTCTGTTCATGAACTTTACTTTGTATTGCTTGTTCTTGAAGTGGTGGCTCTTTATTGTCGTTTTCGCTGTCTTTAGTATGCATGTATTTCTGTTTGATGTACCTCTAGCTACTGAAAGAATATTATTGTGGGCAAGGTCCACTTGGTGGCAAGCATTGCTGATTGTTTGCTTAACGGTTGTAATCATTCTCTGAGAATTAGATTTGGCCCTGTAAACTTTCCTTTTAAAAAGATAGATTAAGATCCCTGGTAACCAATTTGAGTGTTTCTGCTTCCAGATTGGTGTTCATAAAGTGATATAATCATGTTTGGGCGTTTTCCAAGGAAGAGTGATAACACCAAATACTACGAAGTACTTGGTGTCCCAAAAAACGCCAGTCAAGATGAACTTAAGAAGGCATATCGAAAAAGTGCCATAAAGAATCATCCTGACAAAGGTGGTGATCCTGAAAAGGTAAATAGTTTGTTTGTCATATCGTTATTATACTCATGTATGGATTTTATGTCTGAAATTCTTCAGCCCCTTCCCCACAAGATCTCGCTGAGGAGGTGTTTTGAAACAGTCTCTTCATGCAAAATCGACCAGCTCCATATAGTATGCACGATTCCCTCCCCCGCCCCCACCCCCCAAAAAAAAAAAAAAAAGAAGCAAAAACACACCCCAAAAAAACCATCCCCACAATAAAATTAAGGCCTTTACCCAAAAAACGAATGGATACTATCAACAGAAACTGAAAGGTTTTGAAAAGACTCCCGTTCAACATGGATGACAGTGCATCTCAAAACACATTTCACAAACATTGTCATTAATTAAGCAAATATAACCATGAAGGTGCTTATCTGTGGAACATGATCAACTCAAAGAGTTTACAAGTTAAACTTACAAATGCCTAGGTTTCTGTCACATCCACAATATACTTATCCAATGTCATAGAAATAGAGAAGGTGAAATAAAGAAAGAATTGAATAAACAGATTTCCACATGAATAATGGATTTTATATCTTGATTGAAGTATGAAAATGTGAGATGTTTTAGTTTTCCTCTGGTGGATATCTCTTTAGTCCTATCTGATATTCAGATTTTTCGTCAATTCAAAAGGAAAATTGTTTTTGCAAACATTCGAAAGGTGCTCATGCCCATCAATTGCCATCTATAAAAAGTGATCATGACAGATTTACACATGTTGGGGTAGAAGTTTTACTGGATTACTCATAGTACAGCAGGACAGTAATCTGTATGCATTTTATGAGTGCTTTAAGGTAGTATTTGATGGTAGCATTGTAGTATAGTGGCAGAATTACTTTTCAAAGTGAAGGATTGGAAGTAACATGCACTTTTATGTAAGATTCATTAATTGCCATTCATTTCTTCTTTTCTCTGTTAATATGGATTAGTTCAAGGAGTTGGCTCAAGCTTATGAAGTTCTTAGTGATCCAGAGAAAAGAGATATGTATGACCAATATGGCGAAGATGCTCTTAAAGAGGGAATGGGAGGGGGTAGTGCTGGTCATGATCCATTTGATATTTTTGAATCATTCTTCGGTGGAGACTCTTTCTTTGGTGGAGGATTCGGTGGACGATTTGGTGGTGAGTGAACTAATCTGAAGCTCTTTTTAAAGAAATTATGCCTGTGAATTTTTGCTTTTATTGGGGAATTGTTTTCATGGATGATTTAAAAAATTTTATGTCAGGTGCCAGTAGTTCTAGAAGGAGAAGGCAGAAACAAGGGGAGGATGTAGTGCAGGTTCTGAAAGTTTCTTTGGAGGACTTGTACAATGGGACTATGAAGAAACTTTCTCTTTCCAGGAATGTATTGTGCCCCAAATGCAAAGGGTATGTTTTATTGTTGACTTCTTTCACTAAATTTTGAAGTTTGAAGGGCTGGATTGCATCTAAAAATGTGGGGAAAGAGTCGGTTTGTGGTTGAAACTCGTGAAAAGAGTTTCCGGCCATTTACCATCAGATCCATCTGCTGTACTCTCTTTTATCTGTCGATTAAGCACTTTGTCTGAAAATATGATCCTCTTAAGGTAAATGCTAGTTCTTTACTGATGGAATTTGAGTGCATGGAGAGCCTTAAGAATGAATGATGAGGATGGAAGCTCATGGAGATGGAGATACTCCAAAATGGTAAATGATAATACAGAACAAGCAACCTAGCCAGTTCAACTTCGAAAGCGGACTACTTCAAAAGCGGACTAACTGGCCTTACCCGATCGGTTTCATGCCAGTTCAGAAGGGGACCAGCTAGTTTCATGGTTGAAAAATGGTGTACTGGCCTTGATTGATTCAGTTCCCGATCTTAAATCGTGATCTGTTAATTATTGGGTAGAATCGGTTTGAATTGGATCTTAACCTATTTTTACTTTATCTAAATAAAATAGATGTGTTAGACATAGGAATTGAACTTGGGTGGCCCAGATTCAGTGGCTCAATTATCTCAAAGGTCGTTGACATGCAATCATTAAATTATATCTATATTACTTAAGAGTTTGTTTAAAGTTATAAAAAGGGGTAGAGTCGATTCCTGGCTATATGCTAACAACAGCTGATTTGGTTCCAGAAATGGGGAACCAATTGCCAAGGTAGGTTCTAGGTTTTGTTCTGAAACCTACCCACCTATCATCCCAAAATGAATGCTTGTGCAGCTTACTGTTGTTAGACAACTGGAGGAGAAAAGAAGGATTCTGGCTATTGTTTTTGAAACTCGAGTCAGTTGGTAATGTTTAATGGGATGTTTAGTGTGCTTGAAATTTAACAAGCTTTCATGTTTCAGGAAAGGTTCAAAAAGTGGAGCCACTAGCCGATGTTATGGATGCCAAGGTAAAGGAATGAAGGTGACGACACGCCACATTGGAATGGGAATGATTCAACAAATGCAACATGTCTGTTCTGAATGTGAAGGCACAGGCAAGAAATCTGCACTCAATTTGATTATTGCAATAATTCCCTTCTCTAAATTTTCATTTATGACTAATTTTAGTTATGCAGCCTATGTGACTCATTTTTTACACAGCCCAAATCTATGAGCATTGAGTGGATGGATGGTCAATCTTTCAAAGTCTATATTAAGTACCCATAACAATTGTGATAAAGTTGGGTTGTGTCACAAATGGGTTATGCATGCTGTATAGTATATGAAATCCCTATGTTAAACCGTAAATGCAGAAGAAAGGAATATATTTAACCCCTTTACTTTATTTCATGTTGATACAGGTGAGGCTATTAGTGAGAAGGATAGGTGCCGCCAATGCCTAGGAAGCAAGGTGTCTCAAGAGAAGAAGGTGCTTGAGGCGCATGTTGAGAAGGGGATGAAGGACGGCCAGAAAATCGTGTTCGAGGGACAAGCAGATGAAGCCGTATGTCATCAATATGTTGATATTCTACGTGTGCCTTCTGTGTTGAATTAATTGATTTAGTATTCCACTGTATTACCTTTGGCTGGGGTATCAAGAATGTGGTTGCAGTCCCATAATTTGGTTTTCAATAATTAGATAATTTATATTGGAGAAGTTGGTATGGTTGACGGGATTGGGGATTTGAGATGGCTTCCTCACAACGGTTTTTTGCTTTTTGTCTTTTGGTGCAACACTTTGTTTTGACTTTATTGTTGCTAATTATGCAATTAAAAAATGAGACCTCACATGTTTCCATCCCTATTTTGCAGCCCGACACTATTACTGGAGACATTGTTTTTGTCGTGCAAGAAAAGGAGCATCCCAAGTTCAAGAGGAAAATTGATGATCTTGAGGTGGAGCACACACTAAGTTTGACTGAGGCACTCTGTGGGTTTCAATTTGTCCTGACCCATCTTGATGGCAGGCAGCTTCTCATCAAATCTAACCCTGGAGAGATTATTAAGCCTGGTAAATTTTGCCCCGATGATTAATCTTGCATTAAAAGTCAGTTATGAATTCGGACCAAAAAAAAGAAAGTTGTCTGTTGTGAACCAGCTTTGATTGCTCAATAATTTCCTTTGCTTTGCAGGTCAATTCAAAGTGATTAATGATGAGGGAATGCCTCAGCACCAGAGGCCCTTCATGAAGGGCCGACTGTTCATACACTTTAATATTGAATTCCCAGACGCGGGGGCTCTGTCCCTAGATAGATGCCAGGCTCTGGAGAAAGTCTTACCACCAAGGCAGGGCAGGACTTTGTCAAACAAGGAGGTGGACCAGTGTGAGGAGACCACCTTACATGATGTCAACATGGAGGAAGAGTCAAGACGGCAGCACCGTCACCGTCACCGTGAGGCTTATGTTGAGGACGACGATGACGACGATGACGATGAACACTCAATGCCACGAGTACAATGTGCTCAGCAGTGAGACTTGGGCCTATCGCCAGGGTTCTCAGATGCTGCCTGGAGGTACCAATATTTTCTATCCAAAACGGCCTAGAGGTTACCCTGCCCTTGGGGTTGCTTTGCTGGGTTTAAAAGAAATGAAGTCTGAGGCCCTTGTCCTTGGAAGGGAGATGCTATTAATGCTACAACTTCTGGGCGTCGGGAGCAGGTTTTCATTATAATATATTACCCAAATCCTCCTATAGTAAGCTACAGAATATGCTTGTTCCTTCTAGTTATGCATTGTTTTTTGTCATGTTAGGCTTTTTGTTATTGGTTTACTAAAGCAAAGTTTAGCTTTATGAATATCACATGTAGTATTTGGATGAGATGAACCACCAGATTGAATATGGAGTTTGCAGCACTCACTTTTCGTGCATTTTTTGGGTTGGCATCTATACCCTGCTCAGTCTGCAATTCTTTCATAACCATCAAGCCAATCTTCAGATGGCTGTAGCTCGAGTATTCGAGGAACTTTCTTGTTAAAACTTATTCGGATCGCTTATGTAGTTTCGACACATAGTCAAACAAATGGCTGCTTCCATCAATTGTCGGCAATCAACATGATGAGTGCTCTTCCTTGAGGTCAATGGGATGAGCTAGTTGGATAGGATTTCGTTAGAGAGCATCCCCCTCAAGTTATCAGAAAGGATAATTTGCAATTTCAATGTTGTGATTATTTTCATGACGATGGATGATTAATATTTTGAAAATGGAATATTTACCTCGTTTGTTTTGCTAGTGATTTGGAGGCACTTGTTAACAAAGCCTTTAGGGTATAATACTCAAGCAACTTCGGATGTTTCGAGTGAATGCATGTCAATGTGTTCATTTGAACCACCCTGAAGTACGAGCTTGATGGTTATGGTCGACAATAAGTCTACACATTCGTCTGTAAAATTTTACAAAAGATCGAAAGTACTGATGCTAGCTCGCAGAAAGTCAAGAATCTATGGTTATCTGATGTTCGGCCATTTCTAGTACGATATGATGCTGCGTTCTTAAGATAACAAGAGAATTCGACTCAATACAAAACAAATTTATCAAGAAATTCAAACCCGACACAAATTAGAAATGATTAAAAGTCAATACGATTTTGTATGTTGTCAATCATTTTCAGAAAAAGAAATTTGTCACCGCATCAATCATTTTGGCGTCAAAAATGAATTGACACAATAAGAATATTATAATTCAAGTTCCTTAAAAATAGGAGGATAAAGTTCTCAAATCTAGCTTGACTCAAAATTGAAGGTTTCACAACTCTCTCGTCAATTTCCTTGGTTGAGCACCTCCTTAGTTTATTCATGTGACCTTCTATAGCTAGGTACTGTAGAGGGGTAATAACATCACAAGCTTCCTAAACTTTCCATAGAAAATACTATGATTCTAGCTGCAACGGCATACGGAAAAACAACGTACGAAATCAGCACATTGGATTATTAAACAGAGGAGAAGAGAGTCCATGTTCGTGGGCTTCTCTTTCATCGTTCCGAGAAACTCGTCGGTCCATGCCGCACCCTGGATCGGAGCTTTCGAGTGGACTGGACTCGGGACCAATGCTCGATGTCGGCAAAAGAGACTCGAAGGAACCTAGGCTGAAGCGCAGTGAGTGGCTACATGTGTGGCTGCTTCCTGCGTAAGTATAACAGAGGGGAAACGAGCTCCTTTGGTTAGGCAAAGGAAGAAGAAGAATAAGATGAGAGAGACAGAGTGAGAAATGTCTAAAGATTTTCAGAAGATGTGCGAGAGTACAAAGCCGCTTCACATTGCTGAACCCGCCGACTCTCTCAGAAAAACTTCTCAAAATTTCACTAGTTTCAGCCTTAAAATCCTAACGCATTCTCCAGAGAATCCAGTGGAAACCCATCTGCTTGTGTGGTGCCACGGTAGACCTTTGAGTGAGGAATAGACTGTGCTGACCTGGAGTGACCGGACTATCTAATATTTTCTCCTGATCTAAGGGAGGCGAGATTTAACAGTTTGCAGAGTTTTTCTCTTTTTACCTTTTTTTTTGGTAATTTCTTTCCAATCTTCAAAGGAGTGATGCAGGTGGACAACTGTCTTCAATCACCTTTTTCTTTTCGTTTGACTAATAAAAGAAGTGAAATTGAAACCCCCCTCAGAGTAATTACTGGATAATTTAAATTTGGATTTTTAAATTTAATCTGAACTTCAGATGGGAGGGTGTTTTTAGTCATTTCGATCTCGTCGCCTTTAAAGTTCCCGCCGTTTCACACTAATGGAGTTTTCTCTCTCCAAGTTACATCTTCCCACCAGCTGGCTCTGCTGGTGCTTTTTACTTGCATGGCCTTGAACTGAAAATTTGTACTTTTCATTTTATCTGGACCTTATTGCAAAATCCCAACCAAGATTACCCATTATTTCCTTGTTAGTTTTTCTAACTAATTTCGTCGCATATAGATGAATGGTCTCGGTAATGGGTAAAAAAAAATTTCGTTTTCGACATGCTCATTGTGCATGACATAAATAACTAATTTTTATTTATTTTGGTATTTAATGGGTGTTTTGAAGATACTTATCAACAAAATCCATTGAGAAAAAAAAATTACAAAATTCGACTCTCAGTTGGAAAATTTTAGGCAGCTAAATTCTCAGGCTATCATAATGTGAAACAACAATCCACCAAAATTCATCCAAGACTGAATCTTTGATTTCCAAACAAAGTGTAAGTGAGTAAAATCCATTAAAAGGGAAAGAAAGAACTAGCAAGCAAAACTAGTAGATTTTCTCCCGCACCGTGAATCGAACCAGCCATGGAAATTGTCAAGTCACTTCCGACTACACGTTTCCATTTCCTTATCCTTAATTCCTAACTCCTGGTTTCTTTTCTTGGTTGACCGGGAAGCTCTCTTCCGGTTGCCTCTTCCAGAGATAGAAGGAAGCTTCAATCCACCGCGGATCAACCAAAAACTTCTTTTCCTTGACCGCCCAATGTGTCTTCTTTGATCCAGCATGCATTGCAACCACATGGTTCACCGAATCATCGAGGTCCACTGTGCATGTGGCTCCCAACTGCTTCGCCATCTTCCACAGATGCTGATAGTTGGCGGGGGAGAAATGTGGCCGAAAACGATCTTACAGCCTCCAAGGACTTCCATACGAAGCGTCTTCAAAACCTGATCAACTCGATACAGAAGATGACATGTCAGAAGTGAAATGACCACTTCCCTTAATCTAGCTGCTGGCTAGACCATCACTCAAATGTTCTCACATATGGTAGTGTAGAAGTATATACTGTACTGTTCCATACTATCTCTTTTGTTCCAATGCTTTATTTTATTGCCTATTTATTCTGACCATGGTCCTAGTTCTAAAACCTTGCTTGAGAGCACTTGAGATATCTCTCTAAAAATCTCTTGCCCGTTTTAATCATTTCAATACACTTTAAAATCCATGTTCAAGGGCATATTCAACCAACTTCAAGTAAGAATTCTAAAATTCCTAGCTAAAACAGCATAATCATTTAAACACTATAATTTCTTTACTTTAATGGGAGTATGGAAAAACTAAAACAAATCCAGTCAGCAAAAGAATACCCGTGTAACGTTTCTGCCGGCAAGCTCGTCCTCAAGTTCCTGCAGAGCAAAAATCCAGTCATAAGATAAAGACAACAAACAGTAGAGACTTGTAGTATATAAATGATACTACAGGCCATAAAATACCCACTTGGACAAGGAATTTGTCCTCTTACAATGTAAAAACCCGTAGCCACACTCCAAAAGGTTACAAAGTTCTCATACAGTCAGAGAAGGAGCACAATACATTAGAAAAATATGGTATGAATCCGCTTGAGGACTCCAATAACAGTTGCAAGTGTTCCATCACCCTCGCTTTCATCTATCTCAAATTGAAAGAGTGATTTATGTAGTAGTCCAAATTGTCGACAGCTTGAAGCAAAAAAATGGTATCTGTCTATCAATATCGATTTGTCTTTGTGCTTTGTCCATGCCTACAATAACAGGAAAATTCAAGAATTAAAATGATGATTCAAAATAAGCCTCACCTTCAAAAGAGCTATAGCGAGACTCTCATGGAAGGAACGTTATTTTGAAATCAACTTACCTTTTCAGTGTCGTCCAATATCAGTACACAACTTTCTTGGCCCAGCACAACATCAAGTCCTTTTTGGCGTGTCTTTATGAACCATCATCTCGAGAGATCACTGGGGAACCAAAATATTCTCTGTTTGGGTCGAGAAGCTTAGCCATTTCGTGGGCGTACAATCGATCGCCCATTGTGTGTATGTACATCTCAAACATTTCACTAGCTTTCTTTAAGAAGGTCCGCACGAAGGGTCTCAACTTGGTCATTGTATGCATATGCTCCAATACAAAGAGACTGCCTTCGTATACGTCTGCCCGTTCCATTATGATTAAATCCGACAAAGAGACAGGAACCGATACTTAGAAATGGGCTCAGTACTTAAAGCCACAAGGAGGGAACTTGTAATATGGCTCATGGCACCACATAAATTGAAAACTCCACGGTCCACATAGCATCTAAACCGGAAGGAAAGGTATACCTCGCCTTCCTCTTACGTGTTCCTTCTCCGGAGTAATATTTGTGAGTGGAGTTGAATTAAGCAACGTGTGATCTAAGTCAAGGATCAAGTAAAGCTTTTGGTTGCGCAGCAAATTCTTTGTGTTTTGATTCCACAGCCGAGCAATTTCATTGGTTGAAAGCCTTAGACCCTGCATATACAAGTGCTAAATATATCATATCCAGCTAGGTAAAAATGGTAAATGCTATACGTATATGACAAATAAAAAGCCAAGCCAAACATTTCCTCTTGCCAAAACAAGAATTTAAACAGTCATCCCTGAGCTATTCAGGGAAGGCGTCGAACATCATCAACTAGGAGGCTGTTTCATGAGAATGCTGCCATTCGTTCTCAAATAACCATTTTTTAAAAATGTTTTTAGCTAAGATTACAAAGCAACGAAGCATTTAAGAGACTAATGAGCTTAAAGTGCTTATTCCGTTTTAGAACCAGAAGCGAGTGAAATTAAGTCCCGGGCTGATCATCATTCACTTCCTTAAAGGGAAGAAGGAACTGCTACAAGCAAAGCGAACATCGCTCAAAATCTCTAAATGCCATACGGTTCAAAAGATGTCATAACTTCTGCACATAGCCAAATGTTACATCATAATCCTCTTCAAGAAGCTCTCCACAACACATGCACATCCCATAGAAACAACCAGGATGTGAACAGGTCGTCTCTGCACATCAGCAAAAGGCCGGATTATTATATGGTAATCCCAAAGGAAGATAATTCTACAACAGGAGCTTGCAGGGATTGAAGCAACAGTAAGAACGAGAAAAGAACCCAGGAAAAAAAAAAAAAAAAGCTGGATAAATAAAACCAGTTACATAAGCACCGGAAGCAGGTGATGACATCTATGTATTTTTCAAGAACCCATCAGTTACCTCTTCTTTTTCAGACCCAGAAACATCCGAGCATCACAAAACGGGGCAATCGTATCGAGTTTACATGCAAAACCGTAACAACGCAGAGAAAACCACACATTCCCATTAACCCTAAAAGGCAAAGACGGTTCAACCTTTGAGACCAAGCAAAGCAGGGATCGTATTCAATCAGACCAGACAACGGTAAATCTCGGCCAAAAGCGGGGGAGACATATAAACACGGAACAGGAAAGCCGACCGAAGATCGACAACAACCTTAGGTCTCCCTCCAGTCAACAAAAAAGCATTACGAATCGCAGCAACCGCAAACCATTACCCGAGAGAGCCGACCGAAGAGTCGAGCCATCGGTATCACTCAAAAAAACCACGTTAAATAAACCAGATAACAAGTAAGTAATCCGGAACGAGGGAGGGAGTACCAGGGCTGCTGCGGGAGGTGGAAAAGGGATCCTTCTGGGGATCCTCGCGGTCCCTCGAGATCCGGATCCGCTTGGAACCCATCTTCTCAACGTCGACGAGCGGATCGACGCCGGACGCAGATATCGCAGAGAGAGATTATCCGGTTTGGTTTGCGTTCGCGCGGGAGCGCGAGAAGGAGACAATGCGAGAGCGATGAGGAGGGCCACGAGGAGGAGGGTTTGAATAAATAGAGCGGGGGACGACTTTCGAAGTGGGCCGGGCCCCCATCTGCCATCCGACGGCTCTGATGTGTCCATTCGTTAGCGGGCCCAACCTTCCACCAACGGCTCTCGTTCTTTTTACCGGTTGACCCTAAGCGGCTGCCTTCGTTGCGCTTGCGCCCCTTCCTTCGGTTACTACAGTAGTAATAATAATTACGAAACTATAAAAGGTTAATACCCTGAAAAATCCCGAAATAGTATACCTGTGACAAATTTACACCAAAATATTTTTTTTATCACAAAAAACCCAAAACTGGCATACTTTTGATAAATTTACCCCAAATTGTATATTTATGACAAATTTACCATTTATTAGTTTTCGTTAAATTTTACTATCAAATTATTAAGTTAAATGACACGTGACAGTTGACTAATATACCAATTTGAGATTTTATGCTCCGTTTGTCACAATTTACAATTTTTGTGATTTTTTTATGATACTAATCAAATTTAGCGGAGGGTATATTTGTCACAAATTTACTAGTTTTGGATTTTTTGTAGTCTAATAAATTAGTTTGGGGTAAATTTTTCATAAATGTACAAGTTTATAGTTTTTTTATGGTTAGTTAGGATAAATTTGTCACAGGTCTATTAGTTTTGGGTTTTTCATAGTCAAAAAAATAATTTGAGGTAAATTTGTTATAAGTGTACCAATTTAGGGTTTTTCAGAATATTAATCCAATTATAAAAGACATATCACTTTGAAAGGTAATCAAATATCGTGAGTTCCTTCTGAACCTGTTCGATTTAATTCGATTGGATCATTGGATCATTCTTTTTAAGTGACTATTATATCAGATGAAATCGAAGTAGCTTTACTCTTTATAGTATATTACACTGCAAATAGTATAATTCAATTTTCTCCATATAATATTCAGCATGCACAGTAGAGTCAACTTTATGTGAAATTATAAAGTGTTACTTTCTTATTCTCTTTGAATTTATTTTACTATTTATTGCTTTTTTATTCTCATTGAGTTAAATTTTTTAAATATATATATATATATATCTCTCTTAATTTTTTCCTTAAAATGTATTTTCTAACTCTCATAGGTCGATTTTGCAACTCATTGTCTAGAGATTTTCCTCCAAACTTTCACTTTTTCTTAAACTAATGTTAAATTTTCATTTGGAAAAGAAAAGGCACATTTCGTTAAAAAGTATATTATATCAAATTAGATTAGGAATCCCATGTGCTATCGATTTTTTTTATATAAATATATTAAGTAAGTGTCGTACCTAGACAGATCCTTAATGGTACGTTTGGAAACATTTTTGTTTTTGGGAGCAATAATTCTATTTTATTCCTACTCCCTAGAATGGTTATAAAAAAAAAAAAAACACATTTGTTAACAGTACAAAATTTATATTCTCAAAATAGAAAAAAAAAATAGGAATACATTTTGTACAACTCACAAGTTCTTTTTTTTTTTTTTGTAACATAGAATTTATTTTAATTTCTTGATAATTTTTTTGAGATTTTTCTTTTTTTTTTCTTTTCATTTTTTTCCTCTCTTCTTCTTCCTCCTCTAGCTAGTAGCTAGGTGGCGGCAAACGGCGGTGGGTGCCTGGCGACGATGAGTGGCAGCATGTAGTGGCGACGAATGAGCATCGAAGCTACCAACGGCAAAGGGGCGGCAACCAGTGGCAGGGGTAGGGGCAACGAGCAATGGGGACGGTGTGTGACATCCCGAAATTTCGAAAAAAGAAATTATCGGATGAAAAATCGGAGATTAGAAGAAAAAGAAAAATGATAACAATATTATTATTATTTTTCTTCTCTCTCTCCTCTTTCTCCTCTCCTTCACCCTTCCCCCTCCTTCGCACGCTCCCCCTCTCTTTTCTTCTCTCTCTCCCACTTTCCACCCCCTCACTCACGCCAACCCCTCTGTAGCAATTTCCCTTCAACTTCCCCTCCATTATTTTATTGTTTCTCTCTCATTTTCCCCCCTTCCTCCTCACGACAACCCCCACTCCCACGTCCCTCTTCTTCTTCTCTTTTTCTCTTTAGTTCTTTTCTGTTCCAAAACAGCACCGTGTGCTGCTGTTTTGTCCCAAACCAGCCACCATCTTGCGCCATGGCTGTGAGCCATCACTGTCTGCAAGCCGCCATCCATCGCCGAAGAGCCGCACCACCCATCCACGAGCCGTCCGCCCGCCGTCCTTGCCAAATCGGAAATCACCTCCGCCGAGACCCATTTTTGTCGAGCACTTCCGTGACATTTTGGACGTAATCGTGAGTAGCCCTCTCTACTGCCGTTGGGAATTTTCATCGAATCTCCAATGGAAAGAACCCAGAGCTTGAAGCGGAAGAGTCAGGAGTATAGGTGACTCAGTAGTCCTTTATGAGATGGACATTCTGTATAAGTTTGAGGTGTTTATGAAAGTGTATTTGATTTGAAACTGGCTGTCCTACTTTTTTATCCCATGTTTGTGGTTGTCAGGGGATCAGTTAATTCGCTTCCGCATGTGCAATAAAATGAAAAGGGTCGGCAACGAGTCTTGGGAATGTCGCAAAATTTTATCAACAACCGAAGGATGTGCGCGCGCTCGAGGTTCGAAGCGTGACATAGTGGGGGCAAACGGGGGACAACAGGGGCAACAGGCAATGAGGAAGAAGAAGAAAATAAAAAGGCAAAGAAAGAAAATAATTTATTTCTAAAAATTGTACTCAGTAACAATAAACTACTTTTTTCTACTTCTTATTTCTATTCAAAATCGATTCTCCGACCACTATACTATTCCGAGGAATAGTAAAATTAACTCATGTTGCCAAACAGATTTGTACTCTTTTTTTAATTATCGAAACAAAGAAACAAAGAAATAGGAACGTTACATGTAGTGCCTAAAAGGCCTATAAGAAAACAGAGGGGATGACCCTTTCTAGGGAAGGTGAACCCTTATAGGAGTGAGTATCGATCCAGGGTCAACCTTGGACCGACCCTAGACCAGCCCAACCTTGTTGGTCCTGGTCCGATTTCTAAGGAGATTGGGTCGATTCTTCATCCTAGAATTCTTCCTAGAATTCTTGGACCAACACTGTATAAGTTGATCCTTGATTCTGAGAGTTCCGGGTCGGTCTAACCCTGACTATATATATATTAATTATAATTTTTTTATATAGAGAAAACCTTAAAATAAATGGCGTCAACAATATTAAACAGTTCTTTAGTGAGGAGTTCAAGTAATTTTACGTTGTTCTTTAATAAATTAAATTTTAATTTTTTTTACGACATTAATAGTTATAATTTACGAAAGAGGAAAATGTTTTCGTGAGGAGTCCTCACGACACTCACGATATCAAAAAAAGCATAAACATCTCCTTATGGCATCATTCTCTAGTATTCATTTTTTTTTTGTCTTATTTGTCTTCTTAATCTTCAATTTGCCAAAATCGAAAGAAATAACTTATCCGCTCATCACTTGACACTCGCCTCGCTTGCTTTGGGTCACTCATGCCGCTTGTTGCTCGATGCTCGCTTGGCTTGTTGCTTCCCGCTCGACATTCGATACTCATTCTATTCGATGCTTACCCCACTTGACTCTTACCGCTTGCCTTTCTTAACTGACCTCACTCATCATCGAATCCATTAGGTTAGTATGGTCCTTGGTTGCCCTTTTAAGGAGTACAAAAAATGAAAAAAAAAAAAATTATTGATTAGTCTTGGGTTGATCCTGAAAATCGAACCCATTGGGTTATGTCAGTCTTCAATCACTTTTTTAAGAAGTACAAAAAATGAAATAAAAAATTATTGATTGATCTTGGTTGACTTTGAAATCAGACCGAACCCATTGGGTCAGTTCGGTCCTCAATCACTTTTTTAAAGAGTATAAAAAATGAAATAAAAAATTATTAATTAGTGTTGGGTTGACCCTGGAATCGAACCGAACTAATTGGGTCGGTCCGGTCCTTGGTCCGAAGCTCAATAGGATCCATCTTTAGTCTAAAAATTTGAGGACTAGCACTGTGCGGATTGATCCTAGGATTACGGGCGGACCGACCCAACTCGGATCATACTCACCCCTAAACCATTATGCTCCTATTCCTAAAGGATGGGGCCACATCCTATCGTGGGTGTGGGCAACTGATGGTGCTGGCCCTTACCTTAGGGTGTCCCCTGACGTAAAATTAAAGGGCTAAAGGCAGTTCCCACATCTCAATAAATATAGTGGTTGGGTTAACACTCATAAGACTTGAATTTGAACAGGTTGTTAAAAGACTCAAGGGATAAGAGATGGATGGGAGATTCACTTTGGGGTAGGAGGCATCGCAATGTCACTCCTCATATTCCCATTGGAGAAGGAAGAAAAAATCTTCTCCGTAATTGGGGGGTGAGGTGTAAGGGCCATTACACGTTAAAAAGGATTGGCATCCAAGCTAGGCACTAGGTTACTAGACTTATGCTCGTGAAACCTCATCGGAGTTTTCAACTCCTACTAGACTTTGCACAATATCTTGAACTGACGTGCCAACTACTACCCCCGGTTCAAGATATTGTGCGGATATTAAATGGAAAAACCAATTTCAAATGCTAAAAGTTACAGATACAAATAACCGTAATTTAACATTATATGTTTTTCCTTTTATATTAAATCGGTTGGATTTGGGCTGCAAAAAAATTTCAAGCAAGTAACTCCAGCCATAACGTCAAAGTGAGGTATCCCTGCTATAAAAACAACATGCCTATCTACAGCAGCTTTAAAATACTTCATCGATAAATTCAAAAGAGTCACCATCAAATTTTTTTAGCTTTTCTAGATTATACAATGTATTTGTTGTTTTTTAAAAGGTTAATCCCACAAAAAATATTAAACTAATACACTCATAACAAATTTATCATAAATTAATTTTTTAATCATTAAAATTCCAAATCGATACATCTTTAACAAATTTACCTCAAATCAATACATCAATGATAAATTTATTCTCTGTTAGTTTCTATTAAATTTTAAGGACAAATTATTAAGTTGGATGACATGTGACAGTAACTGGTGTAACAGTTGACTGGTATAACAGTTGATTGGTATACTAATTTGAAATTTTACTCTCCGTTTGTAAATCCAAATTAACGGATGGTTTATTTATTACAAATGTACCAGTTTAACATTTTTAGAGATAAAAAAAATTGATTTGAGATAAATTTATCGTAAGTGTATTAGTTTATAGTTTTTTGTAGTCATTTTGGATAAATTTATCACAAGTATACTAGTTTGGCATTTTTATGGTAAAAAAACTAGTTTTTAGTAAATTTATTATAAGTGTACAAGTTTAAGGTTTTTTTTTTGTGGTATTAATCATTTTTTAAATAATTAATTATCAATTTTTAGCTTTACTTTGCGTATTATGTGTGATTAAAATACAAGCTACCTAAGTTTATACTAGATACCTTGTCTTTTATGAACGAATCGGATTTTACAGTTGCTCGATATTTAATTAATAAGGTAAAATAAATATTTAAAAACACTATAAGTAATGTATAATTTAATAATTTTTTGAAAAATGCATCATATGTGGTTTACTATTACCAAAAAAAAAAAAACTCTCATATTGATACACATATTACAAATTTACTCAAAATTAATTTTTTGACTACAAAAAATCTTAAACTAGTATATTTGTAATAAATTTACTTATGTTAGTTTTTGTTAAATTTTATTGTTAAATTATTAAGTTGAATAACATGTGGCAGTTGACGAATGTACCATTTTAGGGTTTTACGCTCTATTTGTCACATGTAGGGGTAAGCATGGTTCCAACCTTGAGAACCAAACCGATGAGTTCTAAATTCCAATTTATATAGGGCAGGTTCTAAATTCCAAATATTGTAGAACCTATTTTGATAATAAGTTATAGATTCTAAGTTGATGGAATTTGAAACCTATAACTTGGAACTTATAACCTAAAACCTAAAATAAGTCTTTTTTGTTTTTCTTAGTCTATGTCTTCATGCAATCTTGTAATATTCCATAGCATTTGATGATGAATATATAATCTAAAACATTATTATTCTTCTTTTTTAACTAAAATTTTTACTTTGTTGATATTTTATATTTTTCATGTTGTTTAAAAATAAGTTATGATCAGTAAATTATAATAGCAAGTGGTGATTATTAAATAGATAATTCATTGCAACCGTTCAATTGATAATAAAAATAAAAGCAGAGTAGAACTTTGGAAACGACCTCAAAACCTCTAATAAGGTCCAGATTCCAAAGTATATAGAGTATGTTTCAAGTTCCAAAATATGATTAACTTACTCCAATTGGTAGATTTTATATTCTAAATAAAACCTATACAAAACCTAAAACCACTCACCCTTAATCCGATATGTATCAATTTTGTGGTAATCATTATATTAATTTAATTTAACGGAAATCAACTGGCACCTTCTCTACTATTGCCTCCCTTAGCGCCTCCGTGATGGAGGAGTCGCTTTCTTTGGTGATGAAATTTGGCTGCACAACTTAGACGAAGTGCTTTCTCCTTGCTCACGAGAAGGGTTGAGAGCCCATCATGCTCCGAGGTCCCGATACGTGATTGGAAAGGTTTGAACCTCACATACAGGAGGAGCTCATAGGAGATGGGAATTTTCAAGATTTTCAGACGCAAAAAATTCTCAATTCCCGTTTTCTTCTTCGGGTGTTTTTCTTTTGCATCGGCACCCTTCCTCCTATTCTTTGTATCTCTGGTTTAAGCTTTTCATATTATACTTACCTTTACTAAAAAAAAAAAATTATCAATTCCATTTTAGATTGTAGATTTTCAAAAGTTTCAAATTTTTTTTTTCAAACATCTCAAATTATATCTTAGATTGCACATTTAACGTGATATCTTCACAATCCACCAATATTTGGAAGATTTTAAGTTTCCTTTATCTAATCTTATCTCAATTTGAATTCAGATTACTTTAGGACGCGAATAATAACCATTCTGACCAGAAATAGATTTATGGAAGAGAAATATATATTTTTTTATTTTTATTTCTAGATGAGTTTCTAAGTAAAATACTCATTTGATAACAATACAAAATTTCTATTTTAAAAATAGAAATTCGTTTGATAACGACACAAAATTTCTTTCTTTTGAACTATGGCGACTGGTGGTTGACGATTGACGGATGGTGGCGGCCGGTGGATGGTGGATGGTGGCGAATGGCGGTGGCAGCCGGTGGACGGTGGATGGTGGCGGCGGATGGCGGATAGCGGCGACGAATGGATGACCGGTTCATAGCAAGGATGAGCGATAAGAAGAATTTTTATTTCTTATTTCTGTTCCATAATTAGAAAAGTAGAAAATTTTTATTTCTAATTTCTATTCTAAATCTATTTCTGAAATAAAAATCTATTTTAGAAATAAAAAAATGAAATAATTTTATCAAATGGATTTCTATTTTAGAAACAAGTTTAGTTTGGAATAAAAAAAATTGTTTATGGAACATAAATTTTAGTTTGTTATGCACCCCCTAACTTTAATATTTTTTTTGGTAATTCAGGAATCCGTACAGCCGGTGAGTAAACTTGGGGATAGGTAAGCAGAAGAACCCACCACTCCCACTTAAGACCCCAAGCGAGCGTGAGGGGATTTGAACTTCTCCTCTTCGTGAGAGGGAGAGATCAAACCATCGTGGCCACCTACCAAGGTGGTGGTAAACTTTAAAATTTTTTGTGATATCAATTCTATATATTTTAAATCACAGCCGGCGATAGGCGCGATAGTTAGAGCTTTCTCCTCTATAGAGAAGAGAGGGGTTCAAAACCTTGCGTCCCCATTGCGTGACTCACATGCGGCTGGATTTGTGGTGGTGGCCCAATTTGCTCCGAGTTTACTCCGCTAGATACCGACTGTACGGGGTTTGATGGTCATGAAAAAAAAAAAAGTTCTATATATTTTAAACTATCATACTTTAATAGACAGTGCGCCTGCTAGGTACCCGCTCCGACGATGTCTGACTTCTGGTTCGGATCCTCCGGCGCCACCGCGTCCAGCCCTAGTTACTTCCCCGCTCCCTTCGGCGTCGCTCCCTCCTCTTCCTCTTCGTCGACGTCGTCGGTGTCCTCTGCTCCTACATCCTCCTTCGGATGCGGCCTCGCGGGGGCCGTGCCGGTGGGGACACCCTTCGGTGCGCCGCGGTTGGCCGGCGACGATGACTCGTGGCTATTAGGAAGGTTTAAGCTAGGGGTGTGCAAAATACCCGGGATCCGCCCGGACCGCCCGGAACCGGACCGGAACCGCCCGGAACCGGCGGGTCTTGAGGGAACCGGTCCGGTTCCCGGTTCCAATAAATTGGAACCGGTGGGTACTGGTCCGGTTCCCGGTTCCGTGGGCGGATCCGCCCACCCGGACCGGACCGGAACCTTTTTAATATTAAAAAAAAAATTACTAAGAGAAACCCTACATCTCATCTCACTCTCTAGGGAACCTTTACCTTGGATCAAAGAAAATTGAACCATCTATGGTTATTTGCAAGTAGGAAATGGGAGAATGTTGCATTCCATTTGTTCACGTTTTTTTTAATCTACGAGATACATTTATAATTACAACAAATAAATATTTGTTCCACGTACTTAAATTTAATTTTTCTTTTCTTAGCTTGCTTTGATGTCACGTAATTGTTTTTTTGTTGAAAACCGAAAAAATTTCGCGTCAAAATCGGTTCCATGGATCCACCCGAGAACCGGACCGGACCGACGGTCCGGTTCTCGGGTGGATCCACGCAACAAACGGGTGGATCCCGGTTCCAATTTTTTGGAACCGGTCCTTAGCGGGCGGTTCCCGGTTCTAGGTCGGGAACCGCCCGCCCGGACCATGCACACCCCTAGTTTAAGCGCGGTGGAAGCCCCGGTCCGTCGCCGTTAGGGTCCAGTTCTCCTTCGCGATCCTTTGGCTCGTCGGCGAGCTCTGCTGCTTCTCCGTTCGATACGCCTGCGCCTTCTTCCGGTGCGCGCTCAGGTTGGGGCTCGTTTGGGACGCCTCAATCCGCGGCGAGTTCTGGATCGTCCTTGTTTGGAGCGGCCACTGCCGATGCGCCGCCGTTCGGGGTGGCTTCGAGGGTAAGCTCGCCACTGTTCGGTGCGGCTCCAACGTCGTCGTCGACTTGGACCGCAACTGCTGCTCCGTCTCTGTTTGGGACGCCGTCTTCCGCCGCCGCCGACGCCTCTGGAGCGTCCTCATTTGGAGGGACTGCTTCAGCCACTAGCTCTGGAGCGTCCTCCCCCTTCGCCGCCGCCGCCGCCGCCGCCGCCTCCAACCCCCGCTCCTCCCCCGCTCCCGCTCCCTGCGGCTTTTCTCCCCACTTTTCCGCTTCGTCGGCGTCCTCTGCTCCTTCATTCTCATCCGGCTCCACACCGGCGGCTTCGGCGCCGACGCTCTTCGGCACGCCCTCGTCGGCCGCGTCCGGAGGCTCGTCGCCCTCCGGAATGGTCCAGCCTGCCGCGAGCCCGTCGCCGGTCGGGCCGAGTTCCCCTTCGCTATTGTTCGGCTCGTCGGGGAGCTCCGCTTCTTCTCTGTTCGGTACGCCTTCGCCTTCTTCCAGTGCGAGCTCGGGTTCGTCCGTGTTTGGAGCGGCCACTTCCGGTGCGCCTCTTTTCGCAACGTCTTCGAGCGCAAGCTCGCCACTGGTCGGTGCGGCTCCAACGTCGTCATCGACATCGACTACAGCCGTCGCTCCGCCTCTGTTTGGAACGCCGTCTTCCTCTGCCGCCGCCTCTGGAGCCTCCTCATTTGGAGGAACTGCTTCAGCCGCTAGTTCTGGTGCGCCATTGTTTGGGACAGGTCTGTCCCTGTTCGGCACAACCGCCACCTCCGCGAGTGCATCGACTCCATCTGCAGGTGGTTCCGCTTCGGCGTACTCTTCGACGACATTGCCTTCATTTGCTGAAGGTGCCTCGTCGGCGGCTGCGAGTTTGACGGCGTCAGCAGCCAGTGCAGGATCTTCGACGCCTGCTAGTTCCTTCACGGAATTTGGAGTGACCGCAACACCTGCTTCTTCAGCGACTGCTAATTCGGTCCCAAGCTTTTCGCCGTCTACCAAAACTTCAACACCAGCTTCATCTCAAGCACCTTCTGCCACCACCGTCTCTGCTTTTAGTGAGTTTCTACTGACACTTTGCGTTTGAACTAGCATGATGAAGAAGTTGGAATGCCCTCGTAAATACATAAGAAGTGCCAATTGTAGTGCTCTGCATCATGACGCATGCTTATTCTACATGTGCATAATCCTTCTAGTTTCAAGGGCGTTGCCTTGTTGTCTGTTTTGGTTAGTACGATGAGATATCAGTTTGTGGATCCTGATTCCTCTCACCTTTTTCATTACCTCCATATGTGAATCAAAAGATTTTCTTAGTGGCTCCATATGTGAAGCAGTAGGTTAAAAAGTCCTGAATAAGAAGTAAATGGATCTTCTAGTCACAATATCCCATCTTCCCTTGGGGACACTCTCATTGGCATTGTTCGTTGTCCAGTTGTCACATGCATACTTTCGACACATACCTGAGCATCCTTGTGCACAGTGTTGTGGCTTTTTGGGGTTGGGGGTTGCTATATGCGCTGCAATATTGGTGAACACAAGGTGTGCAACATGGAACATATTTTTTTTCCCTTTGCTTTGTATAAACACGCAATCTTTTGCTTGCACATACATTTATTCTGTCATTCTCTAGTTCTTCATACAGGAGTCTTGACTGTTCAGTTACCTATTACAATAAGTTCTATGAAAATATTATTGTAAGGACAAATGTTCATGCCAAGATGTGACTTGCTGCTGCAATCACAAATAGAGTCTGACCCTTTCATTTCTTTACACTAAAAATTATAAAAAAAATTAATTGTTGAATCCTTTTTAACGTTTCTGCATAAGCTTGGTAAAAGGAAGAAATGCTCTCATGGTATTATCTGGAAGTTTGCACCTTTTGCAGTATCTCATCACTGCTCTTCCCTTTTTTTATGACATTGACTTCCCTGTGCTGCTTGTCCTGGGCACTTGGATCCTTGGATTGTCTTCATAATATAGGCATTCTTGACTTGCCGAGTAGTTCGCATCTTCTTATCATCTCTTAGCACATAAATATGGTATGACATGGTATTGTTATATTTAATTCATGTAGAAACTAACACAGGAAGCTGATACGTTGTTGTGCATTTCTGGTTTTATGCTTAAGGAATGGGATGTTGTGTTGAATAATTTTTGACAACCTCTTTTTAAGGTGCCCCTGCTACAACTTCTGCAGCAACAACAGCTTCTAGTGCCAGTACAACTGCAGCTCCTACATCATCTCTTAGCGTAGCTTCTAGTAATGGGTCTGTATTCTCTGTCTTGATAGCTAACTAATGTACTTTTTACTTCATAACATGGCATGACACTTTCTTGTTCCATATCTATGGATATCTTGGTATTTGTTTCGCATATTCAAGGCAATTAGTGCCTAGTTTTTGGACTATTCATTTAAGGATTAACTCCTTTCTTTGTTTGTTTCTAAAGAATTCTCATTCATGTAAGTTTGCTTTATCTACTAGCTTTGCTTTATCTAACTATCTGTTTCATCTAGAATATTTTTGAAGAACCTGCTTTTGTTTTTTTTTTTTAAATACAGGAAGGATTTCATAAACACTTTCCTATCTTCTCCCTACCATTTGTTTGTTTCTTTTTCTTTTTTTTTAGATTAATATATTCTGTTTGAGATCATTAGCATCATTTTTATGTTACTGAATTTCATTTCCTTTTGTTCAATGATGAACATATAATGTCACTCCGAGAGCATGTGTTGTTGACGTCAGAATTTTTCAGCTTATTTCATTTTTCTTATGCACTTACTTTAGAACAACATCAAGCCCCAGCTCTGCAGCTGCTAGACCTTCAGAGATTGCGTCCATGGCCATGCCGACATCAACAACTACCACACCTTTGCAGGAATCAAACATAGGCGCAGTTGATCAATCAAGTGTGCCAACACCAGAACCAGCTGAAGAATCAACTACTGATCTTTCAGACGTCGAGCCGGCTGATCTAGATGCAGTCGACGAAATCCTGGGAGTAATAGAACCAAGATATGGAGAGCCCCTCCCTTCTAGTTCTGACCCTTCTGACTCATCGATGCCCGTGGCTTTCGGTGATGTTAAGGCTAAATGGGAGGAGTTATACCAACTGACAAAAGGAGGGTACTCCCAGATTGCTTCTAACTCAGCCCTCGAATGCAGAATAAAACATCTGCTTGCTGAGTTGAGTTCTGGCGAAGACTGCTTCACCAAGACTCCTGAATTTCGGCATGAGTGCGAAGAGTTTGCCAAACATTTTGCATGTGGCACTGAAGTCTATAGACTGAACTGTGACAAGATTGAGTCGTCGATAGCTGCTGAAGAAGGTCTCGACAAACTGGAAGACCGACTGACTGCAGGAAAGCAAACTCTGAAAGAACATCGCAGTTCTTATCAGGCTGCCGTGGACAGAAAGGCTGAGCTCACAGAGGAGAAAGAAAGACTGGAAGCGCTTCTTGCTGAAGTTCAACGCCAGATAGAATCGACCCAACTTGAAGTTCAGCGTGAAGGAAGGTCTATGAAGCAACAGCTTCGGGATGTCGTCGCAACCATGCAGGAATATGATCGACAACAAACGGAAGTCGACAGGCATTTATCCATCAGAAGAGTATGTGTTGCTAATAACAAGACATTGGATGAAGACCTTTCGGATTTCAGGAGAAGTGTGAAGAAGCTGATTGAAGATCCGGAATACATAGTAATCTAGCTAGCTCTCTTTACATCTCGACTGTCTCGCTGTATTTTTCATTTCTACTATATCTCTTGCATCTGTCACATAGTTGGATAAGAAACTTTTTAGGTACTTGCCATTAATCGGTTGTGGTAATATTTCACCATCCAAGTCCATCAATCGATAGGCATTGCCACTTAGCACATTTAGCACCGAGCATGGGCCTTTATGAAGTTGGCGAATGCTTACCGAATTAATCGCTTTTGCAATTAACAGGCAAAAAAGTCTACATACCAAATCACCAATGGCAATATTTTAATTTTAACAGACTAAAGTATAGTCTAAGTGTCAAAACTTGGCACAAAGGAACACTTAAGTGCCAAAATTGGAGCAAAATGGATCAATTAAGTGTCAATCCTGTCAAATTGCTGATATAGCAATTTTTCGGCAAGGTGAGTGTAAAACGGCATCATTTTGCACGCTGACGTGACTAGAAAATACAAAAAAGTCTCGTTTTTTCTATGATGTGGCAAATAATTAATATAAAAATTAATTAAATTTAATTTAAGACTAAATTTATTTAAAACATTTTTTTTTTTAAAAAAAGGGGGGTTGAAGGGAGGCGGCTGAGGGCTGAGCCCTCGCCGGGAAGGGCCAGCGACGGAAGGGGGAGAGTCGATCGGGGTCACCGGACCTTGGCTGACCGGCGGCGAGGGCCGCAACCCTCGCCTAGATCACTGGCCCCTGGTTGACTTGCGGCGAGGGCTTGTGAGCCCTCACCGGGTCTAGGGTGAGGGTCGGCGGCCCTTGCTCGGTCGGGCCAAGGGTCGCCGCTCGTTGAGGGGTCACCCCAGCGGGCGGCGGCCTTGGCCCGACTAGGTGAGAGCCGCCGACCCTCGCCAAATCTGGGCTCGGTCTCGTGGGCCCTTGCCGTTGGTTGGTCAGGGGCCAGTGACCCCAACCGTCCTTCCCCCCTCCATCGCCAGCCCTTCTCGACGACGGCGGGGAGGCGATGGCAGCGAGAGCTTAGCCCTCAGCCACCTCCCTTTGCCCCCCCCCCCCCCCCCAAAATTTTATTTTAAGTTTTTTTTTTAAATATTTTAAATAAATTTAAATTTAAATTTAAATTTAATTAATTTTTATATTAATTATTTGCCATATCAGAGACAAAATGATATCGTTTTTGCATTTTCTAGCCACGTTAACATGTAAAGCGATGTCGTTTTGTACTCACCTTGCCGGAAAATTGTCACGTCAGCAATTTTTTTTTGGGTCGGTGTCACGTCAACAATTTGGCTGGATTGACACTTAAATGATCCATTTTACTCTGATTTTGGTATTTAATTGTAACTTTCGAAAGTTTTGGCACTTAAATGTCCATTTGTGCCAAGTTTTGACACTTGGGCTGTAATTTAGTCAATTTTAACGTATTTGTTGTTATAAGCCTAGGCGACTCCTTTCCTTTGCATGACAGTATGCTTTAGTGCCTATGCTCGAATTCCATCCAAACCATCTAGATTCACATGCATGACATATTTTAATGTTTGTCTTTTGAGTTTTTTGTCCCTTCATTGACTCTGATCTTTTAATATTCAATGAGCGACTGTTTCCAATTTTCTTTATCTTTGGCCAAATAAGTACCTAACACCATAGTTCGAATTTCATTTGATGATGGTACTTTTATTTCTGTTATTATTATTTTGGCTAATCCTTGTAATATTTTGTATTCATATGCAATTTGAGTTAATTCAGTGGCTTCCGGATTTTCATATCTTCCGATATGGATTCAACCATAGCTGGGACCAATAGCTTTGCGCGGGGCCAATATAATTTAACCAATTATCAATTCATTTGACAAAATTTGGTTAGTTGGTCAATTGAAATTTGAAAAAGTTGATGATTTAGGCTCGACACAACAAACATCAAACTCACTTTCAATTTGTTTTATTAACACAATCGGGAGGTGGTATTGAAAATTTCACGCAAAACTAAAAAGTTCTAACTATCCAAAAAAATCGAGGTGTAGCACTTGAGGTACTTTCTTCTAGTAGCACACTAGTATAATCTGTAATTCTCCTATGTCAAAATGTCGTAAGATCAATATCATCATAATCATACTCTTATAGGTGATATTTCATTACAATAATACAATATAAAATTCGAGGCGCAAAGGAGGAATTTGAATTTGAATTTGGATTGAGAATTTTAGTTTCTTTGAGCTCCATTACATTGGCACGAAACATTCATAAATTATCACCAAACGGCAAGCAGCCCTCCTTAGCAAAATCCCAACTTATAATAGAACTTTGTTAGTCTCATTATAAAATGAAAAAATAGCCAGATGAATGGAGAATGACTTATTTCTAAAATATACATGTCGAAATCTAGAAAAAAAAATTCTCGAATAAATAGCATTCCAAGAATGGCCATGATTTTCTTTTACATGGAAAGTGTCTCATGCCAGATCCTTCATAAATTCTTCAATAGGAGGAAATTATTTAATTGCTAACGGCACGCACTCGTATTAACGATGCTCGCAAGAAATGGGTAAGTATCATTTATCTTTAAAAAGGGAAACATTTCAAATTTGATTGGAGAAGGTAAAAATTTCCTAATATAGACACAAGCCCGTTTCCCATTTACAATTTAATCCCACGTGGAACTTTGTAAATATTTCCTTTTTTAAATAACGTAAACGTTTCCTATTTTAACTCCATCTTGCAGCTACTTAGGACGCATTTGGTAACGATTTTATTCTCTTGAACATATTCTGATAAAAAATTACTTTTTTTATTCTATTTTCGGAAACAATTTCTAAGCATTTTAAGTCATTTGGTAATTGTTCAAAATTTCAGATTCTGGAATAGAATTGTGCATGGTCCTTTGCTCATTAATTCTGTTTCAAATCAATTTCTTTTAATTTTTAAATAATTTTTTTACTTTTTACTTATTTTTTTCTTTTCTTTTTTCCCCTTTTCTCCTATTTTTCTTCTTCTTTTTCAAGTGGCCAGTCGCCGAGGCCAGCCCTCGTCGGCCGACCCTTGCCGATGGCTAGGCCGGCCTCGACGGGGCTCGGCGAGGCCTACCTGGCCACCGGCGGGGCTAGGCATGCCTCGCCAGACCTCACCCTGGCCTGGCGAGCCTGCCGAACCGGTTGTTGGCGACCGGTGGCGACAACAGTGGACCGCAGTGGACAGCAATTGCGAGATGGCGGTCGATGAAGAAGAAGAAAAGAGAAGAAGAAGAAGAGTTGATTTTGATTCTTAGATGTGTTCCTGGAACACGAATCGATTTTATTTATTTATTATGTTACAAATCTACTTCTGAGAATAAAAAAATAAAAATTTATTCCAGGGAACAAAAATTTAACCAAACGCGATTCTATTCCAAAACTATTATTGAGAACAAAAATCAAAATCGAATACTGTTTAGATGGTTACCAAACAACCCCTTAACGCACGCGTCCTCAATTCTAAACCCAACATAATAACAGTTTCTAGTTTTCTCACTCGCGATACTCTCTGCTCTCTCAGTTTTTTTAATTGCCACTCGACAGTCCTGTCTTCCTCATTTCTCACGTTTCAGAACCCGTCAAGATGCATCCTCTTCACAAGATCACCTCCTACGGCCAGCAAATTTACGCTTGCATCACCTACGACCCCTCCATCGTCACACGTTGGATCAACGACGTGGAGCGAGCCTACCTGCCTTGGCTGAATCGGCTTGTCGTTGGCCTCGACATTGAGTGGCACCCGAACCTCGAGCCAGGCGTCATCCACCCTGTGGCTACACTGCAACTGTGCGTCGGCCACAGTCGCCTCATCTTTCAAATCCTCCACGCCGAGTACATCCCTGGGTCACTCCATGCATTTCTCACAAATCCCAACTACACAGTGTCCATGCATTTCTCACAAATCCCAACTACACATTCGTCGGTGTCGGCATCGAGGATGACACAACAAAGCTGAGCGACGACTATGGGCTTGCTGTGTTGCGCATGGTCGATCTCCGTATGCTGGCGATGGGGAGGTGACGGAACCCGTCGTTGGGTTACATGGGGCTGAAGAAATTAGTCAAAGTTATACTCCGAAGATCTCGAGAAGCCCAGAGAGATCACACTGAGCCTGTGGGATGATAATACATTGACGGATCGTCAAGTGGAGCCTAATTGCGTGATGGTGCCTAATCCCGTTGGCCCTATTTCGCTTCGCCAGTTTCCCTCATGAAGTTTGTAAACCTAAATGAATGTAATTGCCTTTCATAAATAGAGTTTTTTTGTTGTTGGCATTTACATGAGTCGATCTTTTAGAATATGCCGGTGAATTGTGCAGTGCATGCACAGTCAAATATTATTCATACAATGCTCATCAAACCCGGAAAATAAATGAGATTTTGAAAACAACAATATAAATCAAGTAAAGTAGACCTGTTCTTTAATTAATTTTCAGTACCCAGAAACAATATTGGCCTCACAATATTATTAAAAATCTGTAAAATAAAAATTAAGTTGAAAATACTATAAGGAATCCAATTTTTATGGTGTGAGATTCGTAAGAGATATAATAATAAAAGGTTGGAATATGCAAGATATAAAAAAATATGGAGGATTAATGTTTTGGAATTTCTCATATGTCACGGTTACTTATAATTCGTTCAAATGTTGTGATTCCATTTACGGTGCAAAGTTTCAAGTGGAAGATAACTTTGCAAGGGCTAGGATCGTATAAAATACAACGAGTTACTTGACAAAATTAGTTCAGTCGGCCTATTGAAATTTGAAAAATTTAGTGATTGAGGCTTAATATAACAACCGTAAAATCACTTTCACTTGTGGTTTCAACACAATCTGAAGTAGTATCGAATATTTAATGAAAAATTATCAATTTCCTAAAACAATCAAAAAGTAGCACCGGAGGCACTCTCTTTTAATAGCGTACTAGAATTACTCTAAAGTGGGGGATACATTTTCAAAGATGAATAAATAGATCACCGTGATAAAAACCAAAATTATATATCGATTGCAAAGGTTAGAACGTATTCGAATTAAGTGCCTTTCTAGGCAAAAATTGTGAGAGTGACAATGAAAGTGAAAATTGAAAGTTTTGTTTTAATAAAGTAATGCTTCTCGTTTCTCTAGCTTATCCACTGAGTTTAATCGAAACAAAGTGAAAGATTTTCTGACGAATGTTATAATGTGTTTGCATGTACTTTTTCTTTTTGACTTTTTGTATCTAATTTAGATCTTGACACAAATGCACCGACTTCTTAGTGATATACTGATGCTGACATATATAGTTACATATACATTTTTTTTTTAAATTTAAAATTATATATTAAAGATTGATGGGAAGTTCAAAAAGTACATTTTACTTAAGCTAAACATGAGCGAACAAGCTTATCTTGAAATTAGTTACAAATAGGATCAAAATTGTTCATCAGGGCCAGCGATTATTAGTGATAAGTGCATAAGGATTACAACGACGGCATATATATTAAATTACAACCACAATGTCAAACTATTACATGTACGTGTGATCGACCTTGGAATAATCTCTCGTTAATTATGGCAAATTTCAGAAAAATTACGTTTTACACAAGATCTGCTGTTTGTACAAATAGTGGTATATCTTCTCAAAAGCTATGTGCATCAATTGATGCCAGGCTTTGACCTGGTTTAAGTTCTCTTTATGACATCAATGTAAGAACTCAGAAAAAAATAATCTAAGAAATACAATTTGCTGTGTAGTTGAAAAATTATTTCGGATGAAATGTACTATGAAACACGATCAATATTAAAGCAGGCTACCATTCATGTATATGGAGACAACCGACACCATTGAGGTGTTACTGAACACTTCTATTATGGAAGAGAAAGGAAACTAGTATATTTTGTATAATGCTGCAGTAAACTCATGTACATTATCTTAAGAATGTCATCACAGAATTCACATTGTTAATTATCATGTTGTGCATCTATATCGAAGAAATTGAATATTGCATAACTAGAAGGGCATTATCATGTTGTGCATCTATATGGAGGCAATTGAATATTGCATAACTAAAAGGGCAATGCTAGAGGCGTAGAGCTTCATTAAAAACCTAGTATTCTAATGTGAAAAACTATAACTAGCTGTTTTAACAAGCAAGTCATATCCATGCACCCCTGTGAATCAAATTTGTTAACCCGTCTTTGTATGTCTCACATTAAATTCACAATTGAAGCATGCCATGGCTTATACTAGAATTATCTAACCCTTGCTCTTCATGGGCAGGCATGATGAAAAGCACCAGAGATGTATTAAACCTAAAAACCATAGAGAAAGATTGCTGCTAATCTTTATGTCCTCCCGAAACATGTCCTATACTGGAAAGGCAAAAGTTGACATTCAAATGAAATTTTGTGATATCAGATAACGTAAGAGGAAAGAAAACTTGCAACCACTTTCATTCAAACCAAATTTCAGGCTCACAATGAGTTTCGTATTATTAGTCTCGGGTTTATCTATTTGACCATAGGAATTCCTTCGAGAGCAGTATGGGCTAATGATCAGTTTTGACAGCAAGAATTGAATGGAGAGATGATAGAGCACTTGAAAAGAGATCAGGAAACTGGTAGAAGAAAATATTCTAAGCTTTATTTTTGAAGACTTTAGTGGCATTACTTTCAAAAGCTCCGGCAGCCAAGTGTAAATTTTGAAGAGATGCCAACTTAGAGATAACGTGTAGCTTATTGTGAACATAGATTTTGATTGTTTATGGATCTAGAGCCGTTTTCCTTAACAAAGAAAAGAAAACAACAATATTTTTGATAACATTCTTTTTCACTTTGATAAAGAAAACAACAAATTCAAAGTTTGAGATATCAAAATAAAAGCTGTGCCACAAGAGCTCACCTCATCTCCAAGATGGAAACCATAATCTCAATTAAATTCATGCAACTAAAACCTTTAAAATGAAAGCTGTAAAACATTTCTTCCAACTCCCTCATTCTCTTCGAAAAACTAGGAAGTAACCATTAGCGTTCAAGTATCAAGTATGGGAATTTGATTTCACAAAGCTTTTCAAAGATTTCTTGATTATTAAACAAGTTCACTTGTCTTTGGCATTTCCTCAAATTATGAAGTCCAATGTCAATTCTCCAGCTGCTTTGGGGCATCCTACTATCAAAAGACAAATCGAACCATCTAATTTTACTTTTGACTCCCGGGGAAACCAATCTTTTGGGTCATCTCCTCCATCAGAATAACCACATATGTACCAAAGAAAATAGTCCATGGGTCAATGATGTCAGGTTTATCTAGCATCGTCCCTTCAAAGAGAATCTTTTGTATCATTTCTTTCATCACAATGCCTAATGATCCACTACACATACATCTTATCTAATCTATTTAGTATCAGCATTATAATTTTATTAGAGAAAAATTACAAAGATCGGAATAATTAAATCACTTGAAACTTTTTTACCAAAAAAAAAAAAAATCACTTGAAACTCTGTACCTTTATCACTAATTAAATAATGCACGCAAATAAAATCCTAAAAAAAGATGAAATTCCTAAGCTAGCTTTCATATATGAAAATAATACTCTGTTCTAAATATACAAATATCTGATCATAAATGCACTAGTTACTTAAGTCTGATAGACTAAACATTAATCATTAATATATCCTCGATTAAATGCATTGCATGAGATTCAGTCTAGAAGTTTGCAGCTACAAGTACATGAAGTTCACAACTTTCTATCTAGACAGTTGACATATATATTTTCCTTGTTGTTGCCTTACCTACACAATTCACATAAAAGGGATGTTTATAATCTATCACAATGAAGCTTTACAATGGAGTTTTATTTAAAGCTTCATGAAACTACAGCTTCAATGAAGGGTTTAGATCTGTAATATTAAGCTTAATGAGCGTACTCACCCAAACAACATGTATCGGTTCAAATATATTTTTCAAGAAAAAGAAAGTAGAGAGAGGGAAAAGAGATAACTACTCAATTTCAGGAGAAGTAGATAGGACACATACCGTTGCTTCAAAGAAGTGTTGAATCTAAACTCACCTTCAAGAGCTGAAGTGCGAGATCAGCTTAGACTTAGAGGACTCGAGTGTATATATACTAAGTGTTTTACCTGGAGATTACAATGTTTTTAACTTTAAAGAAGTAAATACAACATCACAAATTCATTCTCCAAAATTTAAAACTGGAAACAGTTTCCTTGTTCCATCTAGAAACAATTTCGAAAATGTCACCGGACCTGCTCCATAGCATGTTCAAAGAAACTCCGCAAGAGCTAAACAGGCCTAGTGCTCTTTAGAAAATATGTCTAAGGACGACAAATAATCAACAGACCCAAAAGTCTCCATGTCCTCACTATGGATTATTTCCCGGAAAATTTAGAGTTCAGTCACTAAAATAAAGTAAACCAGTCAACGCTTAGGGCTTGGGCTTCACCGGAGCACTGTCGGCCCTTGGTGAGCTCTCTGGACTTGGCCCAACCAATCGCCTGCGATTGGCGATAGGGGGTGGCAGACGGCGGCGACAATGACGGCGGTAGAAGCAGTTGAAGAAGAAGAAAGAGGGAAGAAGAACAAGAAAAAAAAAAAAAAGAGAGAGAAAATATGTTAACTTGATTTAGAATTGTATAAAGAATCAACTTTTTTTACTTCTCGATTTTATTCCAAAATCTACTTCCGGGAACAAAAAAATAGAAATTTGGTCTCGCGAACAAAAAATTTACCAAATGAATCTCTATTCCAAATCTACTCCCGGGAATAAAAAAAAATATAAATTGTTATTATTTGGCAAGTTGCCAAACAGAGCTAAGGGCCTATTTGACTTGCCAAACAGTGCTTGTTTCAGTTTTTTTTTGTTCCTGAGAGTATATTTGGAACAGAAAAATTTTGTTAAAAATTTTGTTCCCAGGAACAATTCTAGAATTAAGTCGACCTATTTTTTTTTTTCTTTTTCTTCTTCCCTCTCCCTTGTTCTTCAAGTGTTGCCACCGCCTATTGCTGTCCGTTGCCACTAGTCGCCAGCAAGCTTGCCGAAGGCTCGCCCAGCCACCAGTGAGCCTTGCTTGGCCAGGTGAGGCTCAACCTCGGCCATATCTAGTGAGGTTAAGCCCTGCTGGCGGCTGAGCGAGCTTGGCCTAAGAAGAAGAAGAAGAAGAAGAATTATTTAAATAAAATTATTTAAAAAATAAAAAATTTTAAAGTAGGAATTGAAATTTTGCTATGTATAGAATACATATTTAAATTTCTATTTAAATTTATTATTTAGTATTTATATTTATAGTTTATTATTTACTATTTAATAAAAATTTGATTAGTTAATATTTTTATTACTTAGTATAAATATAATTAATCAATAGAATTTCTATGATTTGATAGAATTTTAGAATGAAATAGAATTCTAAATTCGAATTCTTTTGAAATTGAAAATATAATAAAATATAATATGATTTCTTCATTCATAAGAAAACAATTATATTGATGAGTGGTCTATGAGAATTCAATATCAAGTTTACATTCATCCAAAAAGGTAATTGAAAAAGAATTTGAATAGAAATTTGGGATAATACCCTAAAAAACCCTAAACTGGTACATTTGTGACAAATTTACCCTAAACTATTTTTTTGACCACAAAAAACCCCAAACTGGTATACTTTTGACAAATTTACCCCAAACTGGTACACTTGTGACAAATTTACCCTATGTTAGTTTTCGTTAAATTTTATTCTCAAATTATTAAGTTAAATAACACGTGACAGTTAACCAGTATACCAATTTAGGATTTTACGTTCCGTTTGTCACAGTTTACAATTTTTATGATTTTTTTGTGGTATTAATCCAATTTAATATAGGGTATATTTGTCACAAATTTACTAGTTTATGATTTTTTGCAGTCGAATAAATTAGTTTGGGGTAAATTTGTCATAAATGTACCAGTTTATAGTTTTTTATAGTTAGTCGGGGTAAATTTGTCACAAGTTTACCAATTTGGGGTTTTTCATGGTCAAAAAAATAGTTTAGGGTAAATTTGTCATAAGTGTACCAGTTTGGGGTTTTTCAAGGTATTAACCCTAGAAATTTTATTCAATTACAAAATGTATTTTTTTTTTCTATTCTAGAATCAGAAATTTTGTGCAGTTACAGACGCGTTCTTTTACTAAGAAATTATTCCCGAAACAGAATGGTTACGAAATGCATCATAAGTGTCTGTTTTTGGAATTTTTTTTTTTTTGGTCGGACTGTTTTTGGGATTTAAATAATAGTATTTTTGTCAATATATAAAAAAATTCAAAAAATTCAAAAAATTGAGGGACCAAAAACCCCATGGCGCGGCTCGCTTCTCCTAAACCCCCCGTCATTTTTACGCACTCTCTCTAGCTTACAGAGAAAGAAAGGAGGGAAAGAAAGTAACCGCTCCGACGATGTCGGGTTTCTCGTTCGGGCCCTCCGCCGCCGCGGCCGGGTCCTCCTCCGTCGCAACCGCGTGCCCCTGCGCGTTCGGATCCTCCTCTGGGTTCACCTTCGCTCCTTCCTCCGCCGCAAACCCTAGCTCCGCCTCCGCCTCCGCCTCCCCTCTCTCCTTCTCCTTCGCCCCCTCCTCCGCCTCTCCCTCCCCCTTCGCCGCCGCCGCCGCCGTCTCTCCCTCCCCCTTCGCCGCCGCCGCCGTCTCCAACCCTAGCTCGTCCCCCGCTCCCGCTCCCTTCTTTCGCCTCTCTTCCTCTTCGTCGATTTCGTCGGCGTTCTCCGCTCCTTCGTTCTCATTCGGCTCCACGCCGGCGGCTTTGGCGCCGTCGCTCTTCGGCACGCCGTCGTCGGCCGCGTCCGGAGGATCGTCGCCCTTCGGAATGGCTCAGCCTGCCGCGAGCGTGTCGCCGTTCGAGTCGCGTTCTCCTTCGATATTGTTCTGCTCGTCGGGGACCTCCGCTTCTTCTCTGTTCGGTACGCCTGCGCCGTCTTTCAGTGCGAGCTCGGGTTCGTCCTTTTCTGGAGCGGCCACTTCCGGTGCGCCTCTTTTCGGAACGTCTTCGAGTGCAAGCTCGCCACCGTTCGGTGCGGCTCCAACATCGTCATCAACGTCGACTACAACCGCCGCTCCGCCTTTGGTTGGGACGCCGTCTTCCTCCGCGGCCTGCTTTATAGCGTGCTCATTTGGAGGAACTGCTTCAGCCGCTAGTTCTGGTGCGCCATTGTTTGGGACAGCTTCATCTCAAGCACCTTCTGCCACCACCGTCTCTGCTTTTAGTGAGTTTCTACTGAGACTGCGTTTGAACTAGCATGATGAAGTTGAAATTCCCTCGTAAATACATAAGAAGTGCCAATTGTAGGTCTGCTCTGCATCATGACGCATGCTTATTCTACATGTGCATATTCCTTCTAGTTTCAAGGGCGTTGCCTTGTTATCTGTTTTGGTTAGTACGATGAGATATCAGTTTGTGGATCCTGATTCCTCTCACCATTTTCTTTAGCTCCATATGTGAAGCAGTAGGTTAAGAAGTCCTGAATAAGAAGTAAATGGATCTTCTAATCACAATATCCTATCTTCCCTTGGGGACACTCTCATTAGCATTGTTCGTTGTCCAGTTGTCACCTGTATACTTTCGACACATACCTGAGCATCCTTGTGCACAGTGCTTCTGGAGGTGCTTCCAGTGAAGAAAGAGTGTCCATTTTTCATTTTACTACTTTTCTGGTTCTGTGGGTTTTTGGGGTTGGGGGATTTGATATATGCGCTGCAATATTGGTGAACACAAGGTGGGCAACATAAGAGAGATTTTTTTTCCCTTTGCTTTGTATAGACACACAATCTTTTTGCTTGCACATACATTTATTCTGTCATTCTCTAGTTCTTCATACAGGAGTCTTGACTGTACAGTTACCTATTACAATAAGTTCTATGAAAATATTATGTAAGGAGAAATGTTCATGCGAAGACGTGACTTGCTGCTGCAATCACGAATAGAGTCTGACCCTTTCATTTCTTTACACTAAAAATTATAAAAAATTAATTGTTGAATCCTTTTTAACGTTTCTGCATAAGCTTGGTAAAAAGAAGAAATGCTCTTCATGGTATTATCTGGAAGTTATCCCCACCATTTCTGCTTCAAAATATATTATTCCAGTGCACATGCTACGTTAATGAATTAATGTACCAAAAAAATCATTATGCAGGGAGTTTGCACCTTTTGCATTATCTCATCGCAGCTCTTCCCTTTTTTTATGACATTGACTTCCCTGTGCTGCTTGTCCTGGGCACTTGGATCCTTGGATTGTCTTCATAATATAGGCATTCTTGACTTGCCGAGTAGTTCGCATCTTCTTATCATCTCTTAGCACATAAATATGGTATGACACGGTATTATGTTTAATTCATGTAGAAACTAACACAGGAAGCTGATATGTTGTGCATTTCTGGTTTTATGCTTAAGGAATGGGATGTTGTGCTGAATAATTTTTGACAACCTCTTTTTAAGGTGCCCCTGCTACAACTTCTGCAGCAACAACAGCTTCTAGTGCCAGTACAACTGCAGCTCCTACATCATCTCTTGGCGTAGCTTCTAGTAATGGGTCTGTATTCGCTGTCTTGATAGCTAACTATTGTACTTTTTACTTCATAACATGGCATGACACTTTCTTGTTCCATATCTATGGATATCTTGGTATTTGTTTCGCATATTCAAGGCAATTAGTGCTAAGTTTTTGGACTATTCATTTAAGGATTAACTCCTTTCTTTGTTTGTTTCTAAAGAATTCTCATTCATGTAAGTTTGCTTTATCTACTAGCTTTGCTTTATCTAACTATCTGTTTCATCTAGAATATTTTTGAAGAACCTGCTTTTGTTTTTTTTTTTAATACAGGAAGGATTTCATAAACACTTTCCTATCTTCTCCCTACCATTTGTTTGTTTGTTTGTTGTTACTGTTGTTGTTTTTTTTTTTTTTTTTTTTTTTTTTTTGAGATTAATATATTCTGTTTGAGATCATTAGCATCATTTTTATGTTACTGAATTTCATTTCCTTTTGTTCAATGATGAACATATAATGTCACTCCGAGAGCATCTGTTGTTGGCGTCATAATTTTTCAGCTTATTTCATTTTTCTTATGCACTTACTTTAGAACAACATCAAGCCCCAGCTCTGCAGCTGCTAGACCTTCAGAGATTGCATCCATGCCCATGCCGACATCAACAACTACCACACCTTTGCAGGAATCAAACATAGGCGCAGTTGATCAATCAAGTGTGCCAACACCAGAACCAGCTGAAGAATCGACTGCTGATCTTTCAGACGTCGAGTCGGCTGATCTAGATGTAGTAGACGAAATCCTGGGAGTAATAGAACCAAGATTTGAAGAGCCCCTCCCTTCTAGTTCTGACCCTTCTGACTCTTTGACACCCGTGGCTTTCGATGATGTTAAGGCTAAATGGGAGGAGTTATACCAGCTGACAAAAGGAGGGTACTCCCAGATTGCTTCTAACTCAGCCCTCGAATGCAGAATAAAACATCTGCTTGCTGAGTTGAGTTCTGGCGAAGACTGCTTCACCAAGACTCCTGAATTTCAGCATGAGTGCGAAGAGTTTGCCAAACATTTTGCGTATGGCACTGAAGTCTATAGACTGAACTGTGACAAGATAGAGTTGTCGATAGCTGCTGAAGAAGGTTTCGACAAACTGGAAGACCGACTGACTGCAGGAAAGCAAACTCTAAAAGAACATCGCAGTTCTTATCAGGCTGCCGTGGACAGGAAGGCTGAGCTTACAGAGAAGAAAGAAAGACTGGAAGCGCTTCTTGCTGAAGTTCAACGCCAGATAGAATCGACCCAACTTGAAGTTCAGCGTGAAGGGAGGTCTATGAAGCAACAGCTTCGGGATGTCGTCGCAACCATGCAGGAATATGATCGACAACAAGCGGAAGTCGGCAGGCATTTATCCATCAGAAGAGTATGTGTTGCTAATAACAAGACATTGGATGAAGACCTTTCGGATTTCAGGAGAAGTGTGAAGAAGCTGATTGATGATCCGGAATACATAGTAATCTAGTAATCTAGCTAGCTCTCTTTAAGTCCCGACTGTCTCGCCGCATTTTCAATTCTCGTATATCTCTTGCATCTGTCACATAGTTGGATTAGAAACTTTTTAGGTACTTGCCATTAATCGGTTGTGGTAATATATCACCATCCAAGTCCATCAATCGATAGGCGTTGCCACTTAGCACATTTAGCACTGAGCATGGGCCTTTCCGTAGTTGGCAAATGCTTATCGAATTAATCGCTTTTGCAATTAACCGGCAAAAAAGTATACATGCCAAATCACCAATGGCAATCTTTTAATTTTACAGTATTTGTTGTAAGCCTCGGCGACTCTTTTTCTTTGCATGACGGTATGCTCTAGTGCCGATGCTTGAATTCCATCCAAACCATCTGGATTCATATGCATGACATATTTTAATGTCTGTCTTTTGAGTTCTTTGTCCCTTCATTGACTCTGATCTTTTAATATTCTATGAACGACCGTCTCCAATCTTCTTTATCTTTGGCCAAATAAGTACCTACCACCATAGTTCGGATTTCATTTGATGATGGTACTTTTATTCCTGTTATTATTATTTTGGCTAATCCTTGTAATATTTTGTATTCATATGCAATTTGAGTTAATTAAGTGGCTTCCGGATATTCATATCTCCCGATATGGATTCAGCCATAGCTGTGACCAATAGCTCTGCGCAGGGCCAAGATAATATAACCAATTATGAATTCATTTGACAAAATTTGGTTAGTTGGTCAATTGAAATTTGAAAAAGTTGATGATTTAGGCTTGACACAACAAATATAAAGCTCACTTTCAATTTGTTTTATGAACACAATCCGAGGTGGTATTGAAAATTTTATGTGAAACTAAAAAGTTCTAACTATCCGAAAAAATCAAAGTGTAGCACTTGAGGTACTTTCTTTTAGTAGCACACTAGTATTTTCTGAAATTCTCCTTTGTCAAAATGTTGTAAGATCGATATCATCATAATCATACTCTTACAGGTGATATTTTATTATAATAATACAATCTAAAATTAGAGGCGTAAAGGAGGAATTTGAATTTGAATTTGAATTGAGAATTTTAGTTTCTTTGAGCTCCATTACAATAGTGCGAAACATTCATAAATTATCACCAAACGGCAAGCAGCCCACCGTAGCAAAATACCAACTTATGTTAGAACTTTGTTAGTCTCATTATAAATTGAAAAAAATAGCCCGATCAATGGGGAATAACTTATCTCTATAATATATATTTCCAAATCTAGAAAAAAAAAAAATCTCGAATAAATAGTATGCCAAGAATGCCCATGATTTTCTTTTACATGTACAAGTGTCTCATGCCAGATTCTTCATAAATTCTTCAATAGGAGGAAATTATTTAATTGCTAAGGGCACGCACTCGTATTAACTATGCTTGCAAGAAATGGGTAAGTATCATTTATCTTTAGAAAAGGAAATATTTCAAATTTGATTGGAGAAGGTAAAAATTTCCTAATATAGACACAAGCCTGTTTCCCATTTACAATTTAATTCCACGTAGAACCTTTGTAAATATATCCTATTTTAAATAACGTAAACGTTTCCTATTATAACTCCACCTTGCAGCTACTTAACGCACACGTCCTCAATTCTAACCCCAACATAATAACAGCTTCTTAGTTTCTTCACTTGCGATACTCTCTGCTCTCTCAGTTTTTTTAATCGCCACTCGAGAGTCCTGTCTTCCTCATTTGTCACGTTTCAGAACCCGTCAAGATGTATTCGCTTCACAAAATCACGTTCTACGGCCAGCAAATTTACACTTGCGTCACCCACGACCCCTCCATCGTCACTCGTTGGATCAATGACGTCGAGCAAGCCTACCTGCCTTGGCTGAATCGGCTTGTCGTTGGCCTCCACATTGAGTGGCAACCAAACCTCGAGTCTGGCGTCATCCGCCGTGGCTACACTGCAACTGTGCGTCGGCCACAGTTGCCTCATCTTTCAAATCCTCCACGCTGATTACATCCTTGGGTCACTCCATGCATTTCTCGCAAATCCCAACTACACATTCTAGCCTCGATGCTTTTGTCACCTTCAAGCTTGGAATGGCTTTGCAAGCGTCTTTAGTGGGGAGAGCTTGTGTCGGTGGGTGTGTGAGGCCTAATTGCGTGATGGTGCCTGATCCGGTTGGCCCTATTTTGCTTCATCAGTTTCACTCATGAAGTTTGTAAACATCAAATGAATGTAATTGCCTATTATAAATAGAGTTTTTTCGTTGTTGGCATTTACACGAGTCGATCTTTTAGCATATGCCGGTGAATAGTGCAGTGCATGCACAGTCAAATATTATTCATACAATGCTCATCATATCCGGAAAATACATGTGATTTTGAAAACAACAATATAACTCAAGTAAAGTAGACCTGTTCTGTAATTGATTTCCAGTACCCAGAAACAATATCGGCCTCACAGTATTATTAAAAATCTGTAAAACAAAAATTAAGTTGAAAATACAGTAAGGAATCAAATGTTTATGGTGTGAGATTCATAAAGATATAATAATAAAAAGATTTGAATATGCAAGATATAAACAAATATGGAGGATTAATGTTTCGAATTTATCATATGTCATAGTTATTTATAATTCGTTCAAATGTTGCAATCCCATTTACGCTGCAAAGTTTCAAGTGGAAGATGACTTTGCAAGGGCTAGGATAATATAAAATATAACAAATTACTTGACAAAATTAGTTCAGTTGGCCGATTGATATTTGAAAAATTTAGTGATTGAAGCTTGATATAACAACCGTAAAATCACTTTCGCTTGTGGTTTCAACACAAACTGAAGTAGTATCGAATATTTAATGAAAAATTATTAGTTTCCTAAGACAATCAAAAAGTAGCACTGGAGGCACTCTCTTTTAATAGCGTACTAGAATTACTCTAAAGCGGGGATACATTTTCTAAGATGAATCAATAGATCATCGTGATAAAAACCAAAATAATATATCGATTGCAAAGGTTAAAACGTATTCGAATTAAGTGCCTTTCTGGGCAAAAATTGTGAGAGTGACGATGAAAGTGAAAATTGAAAGTATTGTTTCAATAAAGTAATGCTTCTCGTTTCTCTAGCTTATCCACTGAGTTTAATCGAAACAAAGTGAAAGATTTTTTGACGAATGTTATAATGTGTTTGCATGTACTTTTTCTTTTTGATTTTTTGTATCTAATTTAGATCTTGACACGAATGCACCGACATCTTATTAATATACTGATACTGACATATACAGTTACATATACATTTTTTTAAAAATCTAAAATTATATGTTAAAGATTGATGGGAAATTCAAAAAGTACATTTTACTTAAGCAAAACATAAGCGAACAAGCTTATCTTGAAATTAGGTACAAAATAGGATCAAAATTGTTCATCAGGGCCAGCAATTACTAGCGATAAGTGCATAAGGATTACAACGATGGTAGATATATTAAATTACACCCACAATGTCAAACTACTACATGGCAAATTTCAGAAAAATTACGTTTTACACGTGATCTGCCGTTTGTACAAGTAGTGATATATCTTCTCAAAAGCTATGTGTAGGGGTTAGCATGGTCCAGGTTGAGCCGGTCCGCCCCCTAATCCTAAGACCAACTTGCACAGTGTTGATCCTCAATTTTTGGGACCGAGGATTGGACCGATCCAATGGGTTCGGTCTGGTTCTAGGATCAATCCGAGACCAATCGATAATTTTTTATTTTTTATTTTGTACTCCTTAAAAAAATGATTGAGGACCAAACTGACTCGATAGGTTCAGTTCAAGACCAACCAATAATTTTTTATTTCATTTTTTGTACTCCTTAAAAAAGCGATTGAAGACTGAACTGATCCAATGGGTTTGGTCCAATTTTAGGGTCAACCTAAGACCAACTAATAATTTTTAATTTTAATTTTTGTACTCCTTAAAATGGCAACCGAGGATCATACTAACCCAATGGGTTTAATGATGAGCGAGATTAGCTAAGAAAGGCAAGTGATGAGAGTCAAGTGAGGTGAGCATCAAACGAAATAAGCATTGGATGTCAAGCAGGAAGCAACACGCCAAGCGAGCATTGAGTGGCGAGCGGCATGAGTGACCCAAAGCGAGTGAGGCAAGTGCCAAGTGGTGAGCGGAGAAGCTGTTTCTTTCGTTTTTTACAAATTGAAAACTAAGAGGATAAATAAGATAAAAGAGAATGAATATTAGAGGATGGTACCATAAGGAACTATTTATACCTTTTTGACGCCGTGAGGACTCCTCACAAAAAGATTTTCCTCATTCGTAAATTATGACTATTGATGCCGTAAAAGACATTAAAAATCTAAGTTATTAAAGAACAATGTAAAATTACTTGAATTTCTCACTAAAGAGCTGTTTAATATTGTTGACGCCGATGCCGTTTATTTTAAGATTTTCTCTATATATAAAAATTATAAGTAATATATTAGATATATATATAGTCAAGGTTGGTCCAGGTTAAACCGACCCGGAACTCTCAAGATCGAGAACTAACCCGCACAGTGTTGGTCTAGGAATTCTAGGACCAAGGACCGACCCAATCTCCCTGAGAACCGAACCAGGACTAGCAAGATTGGGCCGGTCTAAGGTCAGTCCAAGGTTGACCCTGAATTGATGCTCACCCCTAAATTGTGCATTAATTGATGCCAGGCTTTGACTTGGTTTAAGTTCTCTTTATGACATCAATCTAAGAGCTCAAAAAAATAATAATATAAGTACTACAACTTGCTGTGTAGGTGAAAAATTATTTCGAATGAAATGTACTATGAAACATGATCAATGTTAAACCAGGCTACCATTCACGTATATGGAGACGACCGACACCATTGAGGTGTTAATGAACACTTCTATTATGGAAGAGATAAAGGAAACTAGTATATTTTGTATAATGTTGCAGTAAACTCATGTACATTATCTTAAGAATGTCATGACAGAATTCACATTGTTAATTATCGTGTTGTGCATCTATATCGAAGAAATTGAATATTGTATAACTAGAAGGGCATTACCATGTTGTGCATCTATATGGAGGCAATTGAATATTGCATAACTAAAAGGGCAATGCTAGAGGCGTAGAGTTTCATTAAAAAACTAGTATTATAGTGTGACAAACTATAAGGCTGCGTTTGACAGTCGGGATAAAATTCGGGATAGGATATGATTTATCCTATCCTACATTTGGTGCTCGCTCAGGACAGGATAAAGTCGGATATAAGGGGGATATAGACATGATAAAATTATCTCATGGGGGAGGTGGGATAAAGGTAGATAGGATTTCTAATGTCTATATTAGGAAAGTTATTTTTCTTAAATAACAAACTTATTAAGTTAATAAAATTGAAATTATATTTCAATATAAATAATAATTGAATTACAATTTAAGAAATTTAAAAATAAAAAAATAAAAAAAATCATTTTTATTAATTCTATTTTAATTTATATATTCAACTATAATTTTATCTTATAATAAACATTCAATCTATAATTAAAATATTTATATTTATTATATCTTTTAGGTATTTTTGTATTTTAGGTATGGTAATATAGTTTACTATTTGATAAAATTTTATTAAAGAATGATGAAAGGGGAAAAAATAAAAAATATATAAAATATATAAAAAGAGAAATAAAATAAAAATAAATTAAGGAATAGTGTTACGAGAGATTTTCACTATCTCCGTTTAAGAATATTTAAATTCATTTATGATGATATGCCATTTATATATAAAAAAAAATGTACATGATATGATGTATACATATCCGACTTTAATTATGTGATTCACTAAACAATGGACAGTATATAAAAAAATCCTATGATTTCATATCCTATCCTATCCAGTCTAGTTGTTTTAACAAGCAAGTCATATCCATGCACCCCTGTGAATCAAATTTGTTAACTCGTCTTTGTATGTCTCACATTAAATTCACAATTGAAGCATGCCATGGCTTATATTAGAATTATCTAACCGTTGCTCTACATGGGCAGGCATGACGAAAAGCACCAGAGATGTATTAAACCTAAAAACCATAGAGAAAGATTGCTGCTAATCTTTATGTCCTCCCGAAACATGTCCTATAGTGGAAGGGCAAAAGTTGACATTCAAATGAAATTTTGTGATGTCAGATAACGTAAGAGGAAAGAAAACTTGCAACCACTTTCATTCAAACCAAAGTTCAGGCTCACAATGAGTTTCGTATTATTAGTCTCGGGTTTATCTATTTGACCATAGGAATTCCTTCGAGAGCAGTATGGGCTAATGATCAGTTTTGACAGCAAGAGTTGAATGGAGAGATGATAGAGCACTTGAAAAGAGATCAGGAAACTGGTAGAAGAAAATATTCTAAGCTTTATTTTTAAAGACTTTAGTTGCATTACTTTCAAAAGCTCCGGCACCCAAGTGTAAATTTTGCAGAGATGCCAACTTAGAGATAACGTGTAGCTTATTGTGAACATAGATTTTGATTGTTTATTGATCTAGAGCCGTTTTCTTTGCCAAACAAAAGAAAACAACAATATGTTTGACGACATTCTTATTCTCTTTCATAAAGAAAACGACAAATTCAAAGTTTGAGATATCAAACTAAAAGCTGCGCCACAAGAGCTCACCTCATCTCCAAGATGGAAACCATAATCTCAATTAAATTCATGCAACTAAAACTTTTAAAATGAAAGCTATAAAACATTTCTTCTACCTCTCTCATTCTCTTCAGAAAAACTCGGAAATAACCATTAGTGTTCAAGTATCAAGTATGGGAGTTTGATTTCACAAAGCTTTTCATAGATTTCTTGATCATTAAACAAGTTCACTTGTCTTCGGCATTTCCTCAAATAATGACGTCCAATGTCAATTCTCCAGCTGCTTTGGGGCATCCTAGTATCAAAAGACAAATCGAACCATCTAATTTTGCTTTGGACTCCCAGGGAAACCAATTTTTTGGGTCATCTCCTCCATCAGAATGTCCAAATATGTACCATAGAAAATAGTCGTCAATGATATCAGGATTATCTAGCATCGTCCCTTCATAGAGAATCTTTTGTATCATTTCTTTCATCACAATGCCTGATCATCCACTGCACATACATCCAATCTAATCTTTCTAGTATCAGCATTATAATTTTATTAGAGAAAAATTACAAAGAACGGTATTATTAAATCACTTGAAACTCTGTACCTTTATCACTAATTAAATAATGCACGCAAATAAAATCCTAAAAAAGATTAAATTCCTAAGCTGGCTTTCATATATGAAAAAAAATACTCTGTTCTAAATATACAACTATCTGATGATAAATGCACTAGTTACTTAAGTCTGATAGACTAAACATTAATCATTAATATGTCCTCGATTAAATGCATTGTATGAGATTCAGTCTAGAAGTTTGCAGCTACAAGTACATGAAGTTCACAACTTTCTATCTAGACAGTTGACATATATATTTTCCTTGTTGTTGCCTTACCTATGCAATTCACATAAAAAAGGGTGTTCATAATCTATCACGATGAAGCTTTACAATGGAGTTTTATTTAAAGCTTCATGAACCTACAGCTTCAATGAAGTTTTTTGAAGGTTTAGATCTCTAATATTAAGCTAATGAGCGTACTCACCCAAACAACATGTATTGGTTCAAATATATTTTCCAAGAAAAAGAAAGTAGAGAGAGGGAAAAGAGATAACTACTCAATTTCAGGAAAAGTAGATAGGACACATGCGGTTGCTTCAAAGAAGTGTTGAATCGAAACTCACCTTCAAGAGTGGAAGTGCGAGATCAGCTTAGACTTAGAGGACTCGAGTGTATATATACTAAGTGTTTTACCTGGAGATTACAATGTTTTTAGCTTTAAAGAAGTAAATACAACATCACAAATTCATTCTTCAAAATTTAAAACTGGAAACAGTTTCCTTGTTCCATCTAGAAACAGTTTCCAAACTGTCACCGGACCTACTCCGTAGCATGTTCAATGAAACTCTGCAAGAGCTAAACAGGCCTTGTGCTGTTTAGAAAATATGTCTAAGGACGACAAAAATAATCAACAGACCCAAAAGTCTCCATTTCCTTACTATGGATTATTTCCCGGAATTCAGAGTTCAGTCACTAAAATAATATAAACCAGTCAAGACCTTATAAAAAAATTCATACTGTAGTAACAATTTGAACCTGGAATCAACAAGCACACAACCGATGTTGGCAACTTGGGTATGCCATGTCTGACAGAGAGAAGAACGGAGTAATCAGCAATTGCAGCATGCAAAGACCAAGCTAGTGGGTGGAAAACACAATATAAAATATATATATCTTATTACCTGATGTCTTCCAATATTTTCATGAAATTTTAAGTTCCATCTTCAACTGGACACAATCCGGAATATCGTTGAAGCCATCCTATATCATCAGCAGACTCACGAACAGTCCTCTATGCTCGTACAATAAGACTGAAGGTTAGGATGAAAACAATTTTGTCACCACAACACTTCCTATTCTAAGGATAAGTAGAGCATCAGAACCTGCCACTTTGCTTAGTCAACAAAGTCGCATGAAGTTTGTATGAGGGATTAAGACAAAATTTCACTATATATATAATTTTAAACTAAAATGACAAAAAAACCTAATGCATAGCCAACTATCATCGGAAGGCAAAATGAAAATAAAATCTCCAACACCAATTGTTCAGATAATAGTAAACATCCAAATAACCTTACAATGTCCCATTAGGAAAGACATAGGTCAGGACTATGTGTGAATCACTACCTTTGAAACATGGAAATTCCGTTTGACCCCATATAATTTGAAACAAGTGCATCTGTATTTGCAGATGAACTCCTAAAGGAATCCCTAGTTATTTCATCAACTGCAAAAGAGGCACCAATTTCATTGAAATATGATCCATGCGATGCTCAACTTTCACTGAAAGAAAGTCAAATGCTTGCAAGATGTCTTTCATTTCGTCTAGATGTAAAAGTCACTAAGTCCTGCTCACGTGGCAAACAATGCTCAGAGTCCCCAGAAGTGGATTCCACCGCAACAACGCAAAAATCCATCATCTCATCATCCAACAAAGGAAGCTTGAAAAAGTAGTCCCAGGATGGAGCAGCATATAATTCATAAGAAGTGAGAGTACTAGAAGATTTTCAAAGCTAGCAAAATGTTAGAACCCATAGGGATGAAACTGACCCAAGGTGGGGGTGGATTGAGTCAGTTATGTGCCTTAAATCATCTATTTAGCATATGTGTAGTTTATCTCATTTTTTCCAAGTCCTTAGATACCAATTACAATTGGCAGACGCTTTTCTTAAGTTAGGAGCCACCACGTATAGCATAGTAGTGTGAAAATTTAAACCTATTACAAGACAACAGCAAACATTTATCTAACTATCATAGACCTAACACAACAGCAGACACCCCCCCTCTCCAACAGTATGCGACAAATGTCTCACAAGAAAGATCTTTTTTATCTTTTGCAAGGAAGCTCAATTTAAAGGAAGAATGATCTGCAGCTTACAACGAAAATCATAATGTTTGTGTCTCTACTCTCTAGCTATTTCTCTTAGACCTTGAACACAATAGTTAGAAAACACATTGATTAAGCAGTTAAATTGCTTCCACGTTTAGAAGCTCCCAGTACTCATGAAGATGGAGAGAAACAACAAAGGAGAATTTTCTTCATGGAATTTTTTCACTGGATTCTCCCTTTCCATGCACTTGTGCACGTGCATGCTTGTGTGTATGAGAGAGAGAGAGAGAGAGAGAGAGAGAGAGAGAAGCGAAATGAAGGAATAAAAACAGAACTTTGCACAATGAAGAGAAGACCAACTACCAGAATAATCAGGAAAGCAACCAGTTATGTAGGAAGTTATCTGTGCAAGGTTCATTTAGTGACGGCATGGCGGTAAACAGCTGAGGTAAGAGTCCATCATATCCCATAGAAGAATTCTACCCTTGTCTAAGAGAAACGTGTTCATCAAATCACGAGACGACAATCTAATTTAGGAGGTGAGTCATACACTGAAAAGATGGCAAACTAACATGACAATATATCTACAGATCCAAAAAAAAAAAAAAAAAACGACAATATATCTTCTCGCCATGTTTAACTCACCCAAATATACTAACAGGCACATATTCGCAGGTGGGTATGCATGCACTAGTAGGCACATTCTCTATCAGACTATCTAATGAAATTATTCCTCTTTAACGCGTGACATGTGGAGAGCAGAAAACTCACAGAATCCAAACTCTGAAGGTCTTTCTTTATAGAAGCATGCCCAAGATTCTCGTGAAAAACACTGGGCTAAAACCAGTGGCCAATAGAAAATATTAGTAGGAAAATAATTCAATAAGCTAATGAGGCTTCATTCCACGCACGCATACACACCCCATATTTCGCAATCAATTGGGTTCAAGGCAAACACCAATAGGACAATACATCACAAAATTCGAAGAAGCACTCCCAAGCCCGAAACTCCATCATCCACTTTGGGTATATTCACCCGCCTCGACTAGTTTCCCCAAGCCGGCACAACACCAAATGACTCAACGACGCTTGAAGTGGAGGTGCTCAATTTGACATGTAAGAGAATTTACTAATTTCTGGGAACAGAAAGCCAAACCCAGTGGAGGCGATCGTTGGGGCGGACTCCTTTCGGAGCCAAGCAGAGTCCTCCCCTCATAAAGCCAAGCCACGCAGCCCAGCGGTTCTTCCTGGGGACCCACGACGTGATCGACGGCCGTCTATCTGGACGAGCCCATTTACTTCAAGGACGAGACCTGCCTCAAAAAGTCGAGGCCAACAGCGAGGAATTCTGTAAGGGCTTGGCGAGGGGTTCGAAGATGTGTTGTGCGCGGTCCACTGGGGTGGACTCGCGATCGTGAACAAGCTGGAGGACACGCTGAAGCTGAAGAGCGACAAATTTGAAGGCAGCAGGAAGGCACGGATGGACTATGGGAAGGTGAGCAGCAACACCATTTTCTACGTTGGAAGAAGGCATGACTCATGCCATGCGTAGCCTTTCTTTCGCAGGCAACGTGGGATTGTCCAATCATTACTTATGGTACGAAAAATTTACGGATGACTGAACTCTTCAATATACAGCTATTAAGAACAACACATTTTTATCAATCATGTTAGAACTTTTATTTATTTCATTATAAAGATAAAATGACTAGATTGAAAGAAAAACCAAAATTTGGAGAAATCATTCTCAAATAGATGCCATCCCGAGAATGCCAATCATCGTCTCATGCCAAATCCATTTATAAATTCTTCAATAGGAGGAAGTTATTTAATTTCCAATGGCACGCATGCGTGTGACCGACCCGGCAGATATGGTACATCTTCAAAAGGGAATATTTCCAAGAGGTAAATATTTCCCCAAATAAAATGAACTTAAACTCAAATAAAATAAATAGGAATGCGACTTATCTAATATATTTTGAATTTTCATTAGTTAGTATTTTGTAATCAATTAAAACATTACCACGGAGAAAAGTTCATTAATCTCCGCTTCATTGATTGACGTCGAATTTTAATTGGTATCCGTCATTATGTATTTTAGACATGTAATGTTTAATTTTTTTCTGTCCTAATCTCATTTAGATGGACGCATTTTGTGTTGCTTATCTTCATATGCTAGAACTGCATTTCATTCTACTAGGAAACCAAAAGGGCCCATTAAATTAGTACACAAAAGGTCCAAAAGAGTTTGAGGAGGCCGAACAACCCAATATGAAGGTAGAGAATTGTGTATGTGGGCTTTAGTGGCCCAATTTCCAAAAAAAAAAAAAAAACAGAGCGAGTAGAAGAAGAAAATTATGGTTTTTCCTTTTTTGAATTATGGATATGTATATATAGAGAGAGAGAGAGAGAGAGATGGTCCTCGACGGTGAGTCGGTCCGACAATTGACTAATTGCAAATGTCAAGCCCTCGAAAGTCGAAACGACGCCGAAGCACTCGAACCTCCACCGCCTTGCCGTGCGCTCGCCCGCTGTTGCTGACGCTCTTTTTCCAAGGGAGGACGAAATCCCGAAAATTCTTCCAGCTTCTCGCGTGGAACAACTTCGAACTCGAATCTCTTCTCGCGCAACGCTCCACGCCCCTCGTAGCGATCGTCGAATCCGATCCCTATCGCCGCCGAATCAAATCCCGAATTCCTGGCGCTTCGTGGAAAGGCGGGCGTTTCCGTGATGCGAAATCGCGGCTCCTCCTGACGAATGATGGACCCCGGAGGAAGAGCTCAAGCTGGGGAATCGAGCTCGCAATTGTTCGTGAGTGTAACGGTTTTCCGACTCGCTCGTCGCGCGAACTTTTGCCGCTTTCTTTTGCGGTTTGTTCTTAGCGTTTTTTGTGCTTTGTTTTCTTCTTTCCCGTTCTTCAATCCCCCTGAAGGATGGAGTTCTGAAGGTTTCGTGTTCTCGCGGTAATGGCCGAAATCGTTGATCGACGAACGCCTCGTGAAGTTGGGGTTTGTTCGTGTTAGGGTTTGCGCGGGTGCTGCGTATCGTCTTGGGTTCCCGGGGAAACGGGAAGCTATCTTGCATGTCGAATTGAACGGGAGTACAAGTCGAGGGTAGGGAATGCAGCAAAAGTGGGTGATGGAGTTTGGGACTTTGGGAGTGCTTCTTCGAATTTTGCGTTGCGTTGGATTGTCTTGTTGGTGTTTGCCTTGAACCCGATTGATTGCCAAATATGGTGGGTGGGTGCATGTGTGTGTGTGTGTGGAATGAAGCCTTATTAGCTTATCAAATGATTTTCCTGCTGGAAGTCTCTGTCCACCACTGTTTTTAGACTAGTGTTTTTGGTGAGAATCGTGGGCATGTTTCAATGTGGAAAGGATGTCTAGAGCTTGGATTTCCTGAATTTTTTGCTCTCCACAGGTCAAGCGTTGAAGAGGCAAAATTTCAATAGATGTGCTTGTAAAGTATGTATAAGTATGTTAAACGTTGTGAAAGCGTATATCTATACGTGAGTTTGCCCTCTTTTCAGTATGTTGTTGACCTCCTAAATTAAACAGTTGCTCAAGATTCAATTAACATATTTCTGTTATGCAGGCACAGAACTCTTCTCTGGAATATGATGGACTCTTCCCTCAGCTTTTTACCTCCATGCCTTCATTAAATGAAGCTGCTTCTTATCTTGCCCAGACAACTTCATACATAACTGGCTGCTTTTCTGATTATTCTGGTAAGTCTTCTCTAACATTGTGCAATGTTCTGTTTTGTTGCTTCATGTAGCTTCTCTCCTCCCCCTCCCCCCCCCCCCCCCCCCCCCCCCCCCCAAAAAAAAAAAAACCCCGGCAAAAAAAAAGAAAAGAAAAACACCTACGCACACACACACACACACACACACACACACACACAAGCACACAAAGGAAAAGGAAGAATCCAGTGAAATTATTCCATGAAGAATTCTCCTATCGTGCTATGTTGTTTCTCTGCCTTTTTTAAGTACTGGAAGCTTCTGAACATAGAAATAGTAATTGAACTACCTGATCAATGTTCGTTCAAACTGTTGAATTGAAGGTCTGTGATAATTAGCAAGAGAGACCTTTCTCGAAGACTATGATTCTCAAGTTTAAGCTGGAGAACATTCTTCCTTTCAATAAGTCTCCTTACAAAAGAAAAAAGATCTTTCTTGGTATACATTTGTCGTCCATTGTTGCAGAGGTATCTGCAGCATTATTGTTTTGGGTTCAATGTATGACACTTACTTTCAGTAATAGGAAATGGTCACAAGTTGTCATGTAATAAGTTCAAAATGTCAAACTACTATGCTATACATGGTGGCTAACTTGACAAAAGCATCTGCCAGTTGTAGTTGGGATCTGAGGACTTTGAGAAAAGGAGATAAACTGGATTTATGCTGAAAAAAAGATCTAAGCAAATAACAGATGCAGTCCATCTTGAGTCAGTTTCATCATTTTGTTACCTTTTTCATATCTTCTATTACTCTTCTTATCCAGTATTTGTTTTTCCATCCTGAGGCTACTTTTTCAAGCTTTCTGTGTCAGATGATGAGATGATGGATTGTTGTTTTGGTGCAGTGGAATCCACTTCTGAGGAATCTGAGCATTCTTTGCTGCGTGAGCAGGAGTTAGTGACTTTTGCTTCTGGACGGAATGGAAGACAACTTGCAAGCAATCAACTTTCTTTTAGTGAAAGTTCTGCATCACATGGATCATCTTCTAACGAAACTGATGCCGCTCCTGCAGTTGATGAAATAACAAGGGATTCTGCTGGGAGTTCATCTGCAAGCACAGATGCACTTGTTGTTTCAAATTATATGGGGTCCAATGGAATTTCCATGTTTCAGAGGTAGTGATTTACACAAAATTCTTATCTGTGTCTTTCCTAATGGGACATTGTCAAGTTGGTGGGATGCTTTATTAATATTCGAAAGATTCTTAATGGAGAACTTCTTTTTTTTTTCCTTTTACCTTACTTTGATTCAATGGTAGGGCTGTGCATCAGGGTTTTTCCATTTTAATTTAAAACTTCAGATCTGTGATAGTGGGATTTTGTCTTAGTCCTTGGTACCAACGTTAAGGAGCTTTGTTGACTAAGCGAGCTGGCAACTTCTGATGCTTTACTTATCCTTACATTAGGTAGTGTTGTGGTGACATAATTGTTTATATCCTAACCTCAGTCTTGTCGAACGAGCACGGAGGACTGTTCGCGGGTCTGCAGATGATATAGGATGGCTTCAACGATATCCAGGATTGCCTCCAGTTGAAGATGGAACTGAAAAGTTTACAAAAATATTAGATGACATCAGGTATTTAAATATTTAATTTTAATTATGTGTACCATCGGCTAACTTGGTCCTTCTTGCTGCAATTACTGATTACTTTGTTCTTCTTGCTGTCAGACATGGCATACACACGTTGCCAAAATCGGTCGTGTACTTGTTGGTTCCAGGTACAAATTGCTGCTACAGTATGAATTTTTCATAAGGTCTTGACTGATTTAATCTCTTTATATTAGTGATAGAATTTTAAGATTTCAGGGAAATAACCCTTAGAAAGGACATGGAGACTCTTGGGTCTGTTGATTATTTTTGTCATCCTTAGACATATGTTCTAATAAGCATAAAGGCCTGTTTGGTTCTTGCTGAATTTATGTTAACATGCTACGTCGTAGGTCTCGTGACATTTTGGAAACGGCTTATAAATGGAACAAGGAAACTCTTTCCAGTTTTAAAGTTTGAAGAATGAAATTGTTATGTTGTTTTTACTTTTTTTAAAGCAAAAATACATGGTTATCACAGTAGAACACCTTTTAAATATACACTCGAGTCCAAGCTGATCTTGCACTTCCTCTCTTGAAGGTGAGTTTCAATTCAGCACTTCTTTGAAGCAACTGTATGTTCTACCCACTTCTCTTGAAATTGAGTAGTTCTCTCTTTCCTCTCTTGAGTTTCTATTTCTTAAGAACTATATTTGAATTGATGCATGCTGTGTGGGTGAGTATGCTCATTAACCTTAATATTACAGATCTGAACTTCAACAAATCTTCATTGAAGCTGTTTCTTCTTGAAGCTTTAAATAAAGCTTCATCGTGTAGCTTCATATAAGAATAATGTATATGTCAACTGTCTAGATAGAAAGTTGTGAATTTCATGCACTTGTAGTTGCAAACTTTTAGACTGAAGGTCATACAATGCATATAATCGAGGATTTATTAATGATTAATCTTTCGTCTATCAGACTTAAGTAACTAGTGCATATCATTTTCATATAGTTGTATATGTAGAGCAGAGTATTTTTTTCATATTCGAAAGCCAGCTTAGGAATTTCATATTTTTTTTAATAAAGTATTTGCATGCATCATGTTAGTGATAAACGTACAGAGTTTGAAGTGATTTAGTGGCTCATGGTACTAAATTAGATCTTTGTAATTTCTCTCTAATGAAATGATAATGGTGATATTTGATCAATTAGATTGGATGTATGTGTAGTGGATGATTAGGCATTGCAATGAAAGAAATGATACAAAAGGTTCTCTTTGAAGGGATGATACTTGATAAACCAGATTTCATTGACCCAATTAATAGGTCTATTTTCTTCAGTACATTTGTGGACATTCTGATGGAGGAGATGACCCAAAAGATTGGTTTCCCTGGGAGTCCAAAGAGAAATTAGATGCTTAGATTTGTCTTTTTGATAAAAGGATGTCTGAAAGCAGCTGGAGAATTCGCATTGGACTTCATTATTTGAGAAAATGCCAAAGAAATGTGAAATTTAATCAAGAAATCTATGAAAAGCTTTATAAAATCAAACTCAATCAAGAAATTTATGAAAAGCTTTATAAAATCAAACTCAATCAAGAAATCTATGAAAAGCTTTATAAAATCAAACTCTCATACTTAATTCTTGAACACTAACAATTGTTTCCAATGAAATTGGGATGAGAAGGTACCTGAGTTTTTTGAAGAGAATGAGAGAGGTAGGAATTTGTTTTAGGGCTTTCATTTTAAAGGTTTTAGTTGCACGAATGTGATTGAGATTATGGTTTCCATCTTGGAAATGAGGTGAGCTTTTGTGGCATAACTTTTAGTCTAATTTCTCAAACTTCGAATTTGTTGTTGTCTTTATCAAAGAGAAAAAGAAACAAAATACATTTTTGGACAAAACAAGAATGTGAACATTACTGTGCAAAATTTAATTTCAGGTAGAGCCATGACAATGTTGTTAAACGTATTGTTTTTTTCTCTTTGGTAAAGAAAACAGCTCTGGATAAATAAACAATCAAAATATATGTTCACAAAAAGCTATATGTTATCTCCAAGTTGGCATCTTGGCATCTCTTTAAAACTTACACGTGTGCTGGAGATTTTGAAAGTAAAGCCACTAAAGTATTTAAAAATAAAGCTCAGAAGATTTTCTTCTTTCAGTTTCATGGTCTCTTTCAAGTGCTCTATTATCTCCCCATCTAACTCTTGCTTTCAAAACTGATCATCAGCCTATAATGCTCCTGAAGGAATACCTATGGTTCAATTGATAAAACTGAGACTAATAATATGATAGCTCATTGTAAGTCTGAGTTTTGGTTTGAATAAAAATTGTTGCAAGTTTTCTTTCCTCTTACGTTATCTCATATCACGAAATCTCCAGTTAATGTCAACTTCTGCACTTCCAGTATATATTTCAGGACTTAAAAATTGGCATTAATTTCACTAAAAAAAAAAAAAATTGGCATTAATCTTTCTCTATGGATTTTATGTGTAATAGATCTCTAGTGTCATTTCATCATGCCCGCTCATGTAGTGCCAGGGTAAGATAATTCTAATATAAGCGATGGCCTGCTTCAATTATGAATATAATGTGAGACATACAAAGAGGGGTTTACAAGATTGATTGACAAGGGTGCATGGATATGACTTGCTTGTAATCAGATGGTGCTAGTTTATCACATTGTTAGTTCACTAGTTTTTAAACTAACTCCATGTCACTAGCATTGTCCTTCTAGTTATGCAATATCCAATTGCCTTCATATAGATGCTTAACATGATAATTAATGGTGTGAATTCTGTGATGACACTCTCAATATAAAGAATGAGTTAATTGCCGGATTGTTCAGACTATACTAGTTTCCTTTTTATCTCTTCCTCAATAGAAGTGTCCCATGAATACATCAATGGTGCTAGTTGTTTCAATATACTTTAACAGTAACCTGGTTTAACATCCATCGTGTATCATAGTACATTTCATCCAAAATAATTTTCACTTACACAAAAAATTTGTATTCTGAGGGACCATATGTTTTTGCCACTTTGCAATTATTTACCTGCACTTAATCTAGAAATATTAATTTAGCAGAATAATGAAACTTTGTTGAAGCTTCAATTGAAATCTCTTTTGAACTTCAATTGAAGCTGTGTTGCATTTTCACAGATTGCAAAACTCAAAAGCTCTAATGAAGGTTCAGATCTGTAAATATGAAGGCTAATGAACAGTTCTATCAACACAATTAAGATACACTATTTACATATTAATTTTCTGATCTAGTCCTAAAAAAAAAGGAAAAATTATGGTCATCAGTATACGAAGAGGAATCTGCTTGCTTTGAGAGAAGTTAGTTGCTCGAATAGTGATGCCTTGAACCTAATGCGTTGCTCATCTTCAAATGAGGGGAGAATGGTGCACGTCTTCAACATAGAGGAGTTGAGAGAACAGTGTTCTCATTCTGGCACCACTTGTGGCTTAACTCCACACACTCATTACAAGTTGGATTACATCTTTCTTTGTACCTGGTTAAGGACTGAGCTGCAACTGCAGATGCATCATCCTTGATCACCTTCTCTTTATTGTCATCTAGTTGGGCAAGAAGCATGAATTTCTTTTACCTTTTCATTTTGAGCTCTTGAGTCTTTAAAAATTATAGCATTTTTTTTATCTGTTTCCAAAGTAAATGTCCTTATCTATTTTCGTTCCCTAATGAGAATGAAAGTAGAAACTTCTAAATTCTCAAGAATCAAGTAGGCGCTTAGTTTATAGATGGATGCCTTGAAACTTTGCTTATTTCCTATCACATGTATGTAATTGGCAGGTCTTTTTAGTAACCATGGACCAATGTATTTTGTCAATACAAAGACGAGTTTATCAAAGATGGGCCTTGCTTGTCATATTGCGAAGATTCATAGCGAGGTACTTGTGATGATGCTTCTTTTATTGTATGTGTCATTATGTTCTTGATGTCCCATTGAGTGTGAAGGCATTAATCTTCAGGCTTCAGTTGAGAAAAATGCTAGAGAAATAAAGGAGTATATTGAGGAAATATATTGGGGTGCCAAGAAACGTGTCTTGATTCTTGGACACAGCAAAGGTGGAATAGATTCAGCAGCTGCTTTGTCATTGTACTGGCCAGAGTTGAAGGATAAGGTAGCTGGGTTGGCCGTAGCACAGAGCCCATATGGCGGTTCTCCAGTAGCTTCAGACATTTTGCGGGAAGGACAACTTGGCGATTATGTTAGTTTAAGGAAACTCATGGAAATTCTGATCTGTAAAGTGATCAAGGTAAGAAGTGTCTTATCCATTATGGTTTGTGCTTTCTTTTCTAATTTTTTATTTGTTGTTTTTCGAGTGTAGAAGCTAGTGCCTTACTTCGTGAACAAACTATTTACTTAACCTGGACTGTTCTTTGCTTAACATTGACTGATCGTTGCTTTACACAAACAGTCTTTTAGTTTAATACTTTTGATGTAACCTCTTCCTCCTACACCTTAAGCATTGTCAGTCTGCAACCGAATAGCCTAACAACAGTCTAGTCATCCCCCCCTGCTGACACCAGAGGCAATTCCAAGAAATGTTATCAAATGGTACCAAGAGGAGAACATTTTAGGTGCTAATAGAATTTCTTACTCTCCTTTTAAGTATGCATGTATTTCCCTGTGTCCTGGCATATTCTAAATATATCTGTGGCAAGGTACAGATCATTGAGACAACAATTGCATTGTGTGGAAGAGTAATACGGTAATCTCTTTGGACTGGTACATTTGAGTATATTTTTAAGGTGCTGATAATAGGCAATCTTAGAAACATCTTTTCATGCTCATGAGCTGAAAGTGGAAGCGGAGAGCATGGGTATCAGATGGTCCTGTTCAATGTTCTCACCGGATGGTAGGATATGTGGCGGATAAAGGAAAATTATGAAGAAGCTTGCTGGATGTTTAAACTGAGTAGAAGAGTGTGGATGTAACAGACATATAAGTGGGGAAAGTTGGAGTTTGGAAATAAGGCTGGCTGTGATTAAGACATGTTTCTTACTATATCAGATTTCTCTCATTTATCCTACTTTATTTTACATTTGTCACTTTGAATTTAGTTGGTTGCAGCATTGGACGTCACCTAAGGTTAATTATGGCAAGGAAGTTCCACAGCTATAATAGTATCGTGTTTCATAACAAATTAATTTGACATTCATCATTATAATATGAAGAAGGTAATGGGAGCTCATTAGTATATGATATTCATTCCATTTAACAGGAGGGCAACTATTTTTTTCCCACATAGTAATTCTCATTTCATCTGCATCTATTACATTTGAATTCCTTCCTCTACCAATAGAAAGAGCAGGCATTGTTAGGACAATGCTGTGTACTTCTCTATTCAATTAGCGGAATGTTAAGTGAATTTCTTAATGTTAAATGCATGTTAATTGGGTGACATTGGCTGGGGCCTGTGGTTAACAGAATAAAAGATCCTGCTTTTCTCTTTGATCAACAAACAGAATTTAAAGAAGTAATTGCACATTGACTAGCTTATGTCTCATATTCTCATACATCTTTCTGAAGGGTGACATGCGAGCTCTGGAAGACTTGACATACGAGAAGAGGAAAGAATTCTTGACTAGGCACCAATTGCCAAGAGAACTTCCGGTGGTTTCATTCCACACGGAGGCAGGGATAACGCCTGCAGTTATGGCCACTCTGTCTCATGTTGCTCATGCAGAACTTCCTTCCTTCTTGGCTGGTCAGCCTGCAAAGCTTCCTGTGGTAATGCCCCTTGGAGCTGCAATGGCTGCATGTGCACGGCTCCTCCAAGTCAGGTATGGTGAGAAGAGCGACGGGCTCGTTACGAGGCGGGATGCAGAGGTTCCAGGATCCGTGGTTGTGCGGCCCACACGCAAGCTGGATCATGCCTGGATGGTTTACTCGACTTTGAGTGAGAACCCATCTGAGGTTGATGCATCTAAAGTGTGCGAGGCTCTTCTGACATTGCTTGTGGAAGTCGGAGAGAACAAGAGGCAGGAGCTTGAACCCAAAGATGAATAAAAGCTATAGGGGGTCCTTTCCCATCTCAACACAGTAAGTTGTAATACTTGGATCATTTTTTCCAAGTTCTTAGATTGATGTCATAGAGAGACTTAAACCAGTTCAGAGCCTTACATCAATTGATGTACATAGCTTTTGAAACGTTGTACCATTATTTGTACAAACAGCTGATCTTGTGTATAGTGTAACTTCGGAAATTTAACGGAGTTACCTGAAATTATTCCAAGATCGGTCTCACCTTACATATTGTAGTTTGACTTCATGGGTGTAATTAAATATAATCTACGGACGCACTCATCATTAGTAATAGTAGGGTGAATGGTAGGTACGCAGTCATCAGTAGCAATTGCTAGCCCTGATGAACAATTTTGATCCTATGTTGTAACTAATTTTAAAATAAGCTTGTTTGTGTATATTTAAGCTTAAGTCAATTGTACTCTTTTTTTGCCCATCGAATTTTTACAATATAATTCAAATTCTAAAAAAATACATAAAAATGTATATTTGAATTTATGTTTCAATATTGGTATATTGTTCAAGGTTACCAAAAACTCGGAGCACTTAAGCCAAGATCTAAATTAAGGAAAAAAAATTCAAAGAGTAAAAGTACATATAGACACATAAAATAAGTGGTCAAAGAATATTTTGCTTCATCTCGATCAAACTCCGTCAAAATGCAAGGAAACAAGAGGTGTCTTTTTATTAAAACCAAATGTTGCCCATAAAGGCACTTGGTGAGCCCAATCGTTCACGTGATATAAATGAATGAACTTTTGCATATGAACACACAACTAACATTTGATTCTTTATAATATTTTCAATTTATTTTGGAGTTCTATATATCTTTCATAAAATTGTGAGGCTGTGACTTTTTTAGGATACAAAATATTAATTACAGACCAGATTTGCTTTACTTCACTTGTTTTTATTCTTTTTCCGAGAAAATCACGTACGTTTTCTCACGTATGAGTAAGAATTGACCGTAACTCACCAGCATACACTAATCGCCACCAAGAAAAAACTTGAATTGAAAAAGGAATTAAATCAAACATCCAGACCAACTCTTGTGAATGTCAACAAGAAAGAACTTCATTAACAAAAAGAAATTCGTAGGATGTTTACAAAAACTTTAGCACTAATTTGGTTCATGACCGAACTTGACGAATCAAAATAGGGGCATACACTAACCGCCACTAGAGAAAACTCAAATTGAAAGAGGAATTAAATCAAACATCCAGACCAACTCGCGTAAATGCCAACAAGAAAAAACTTTATTAACAAAGAGATATCCATAGGATGTTTACAAAACTTAAGTTCATGAGCGAACTTGATGAAGCAAAATAGGAGGAGGAACCGGCATCATCACGCGATTAGCTCCGGCACACCATCCGACACGAGTCCTGCCCACTGACCATGCTTGCATAGCTAGTCCAAGCTCGGAGGTGACGAAGGCATCGAGGCACGCATACTCCACTTGACGATCTGTCAATACCTCATCGTCCCACTGGCTCAAGGTGACATCTTTGGGCTTCTCGAGATCTTTGCGAAGTATCACTTTAACCAGTTTCTTCAGCCCCATATAACCCAATGACAGGTTCCGCCACCTCCCCACCGCCAGTCCGCGGAGATCGACCATGCGCGACACAGTAAGCCCATAGTCTTCGCTCAGCTTCATTGCGTCATCCTTGATGCCGACGCCAACGAACGTGTAGTTGAGATTACCAAGAAACGCATGGAGCGACCCGGGGATGTATTCCGAGTGGAGAATTTGAAAGATGACGCAACTACGGCCGACGCACAATTGCAGGGTAGCCACGGGATGGACAACGCCGGGCTCGAGGTTGGGGCGCCACTCGATGTCAAGGCCGACGACGAGCCGGTTCAGCCAGAGCAGGTGGGAGCGCTCGACGTCGATGATCCAACGGGTGACGACGGAGGCATCGTCGGTGACGCAAGCGTGGATCTGCTCTCCGTGGAAGGTAATCTTGTGAAGAGAATGCATTGTCGGCGGGTTCACAATGAGTGAGACGAAAGAATGCAGTGACGAAGAAACTGAGAAAGAGAGCAGAGAGCAGAGAGCGTCGTCGCGAGTGAAAAAAAACTAGGAAGCTGCGATCGCGTTGGGGTCAGAATTGAGCGTGTGGCTTAAGTAGCCGCTGCGAGGCGGCGTCAGAATAGGAAATGCTTCCTTTATTGAAAATAGGAAATATTTCTAACGCCGTTGGATCAAATTGCAGTGGAAGTTGGCCTGTGTCCTAAACAGGAAATATCTACTGCTTGAATCAAATTAGACTATATTTTCCATTTAGAAGATAAACGGTAGTAATCCATGTGCGGTTAGCAATCGGTTAATTTCATTCTATTGATAAATATATGAAGGAGTTGGCACAATCCACGTGTACATGTAAATGAAAATCATGGGCATTTTTGGTATGATATTTATTCAACAATTTGTTTTCCAGACTTCGACACATATACTATAGGTATCCTTCCCATTAATCTGACTATTTTCATATTATAATTAAATAAATAAAATTTTTAATATGATTGACGGATTATTTTGTTCTTGACAGTTGTATATATCTGATAAGAAAATTTTTTGTACCAGTAAAAAGTAGTGTGGTGCAAGTAACGACTTATCAATAGAGATATCTTGCTTATATTTTCAATTTCAAATTCCCTCCTTACGTGTCCGCTTTAGATTGCAGTAAGTTACCGAATTGCGCGACACATTTAGCAATTCCCCAGCGAAACTCGCAATTAAGACTTTGGGCAATGCTACGTTCTCCTTTTTTTTTTTTTTTTTTTTTTTTTAATGAAAGGCTGCGCATGAGAATGCCTTCGAATGTAATGCCTGGTCCGAACGCCAATGCAAGCCTCCAAATCCTCACCACATTCTCTCTTCGTCAGCTTATCTCTCGTTCTCCATCGATGTTGGCCTCGATCTTCTGAGGCAGGTCTCGTCGTAGCTTGAAGTGGATGCCCTCGTCCGAGACACGGCCGTCGATCACGCCGCGGGTCCCTCGGAGGAACCGCTGGGCCGCGTGGCTCGGCTCCACGAAGGGAGGGACGACTCTCCTTGTCTCGGCAACGGGTCCCCTTCAACGGTCGCCGCCACTGCGTTTGGCTTTCTGTTCCCAGAAATTGGTAAGTTCTGTTACGTGTCAAATTGAACACCTCCACTTCAAGCGTCGTTGAGTTACTTGGTGTTGTACTGACTTGGGGAACCGGTCGAGAGCGCTGGATACAGCGAAAGTGGATCGTAAAGTTCGAGACTGGGGAATGCTTCTTCAAATTTTGTGTTGGATTGTCTTGTTGGTGTTCGCGTTGAACCCAGTTGATTGCAAAAAATGGGGTGTTTGTCTTATTAGCTTATCAAATGATTTTCATACTGAAATTTTGTATCCGCCACTGTTTTCGGCCTTATGTTTCACGAGAATCTTTGGCATGTTTCTATATAGAAAGAGACCTTCAGAGCTTAGATTCTCGAGTTTTTTGCTCTCCACATGTCACGCGTTAAAGAGGCACAATTTCAATCTATAGTTTAATAGACTGTGCGCCTACCGGCGCATGCATACCCACCTCCGAATATGTGTCTGTTTAGTATATACGAGTGTGTTAAACATGGCGAAGAGATATATTGTCGTGTTTTCTTTGGTCTGTAGATATATCGTCATATTAGTTTGGCCTCTTTTCAGTGTAGCATACACCTCGTAAATTAGGATAGTTGTCTCGAGATTTGATGAACATTTTTCTCTTATATAGGGGCAGAACTCTTCTATGGGAGATGATGGACTCTTACTTAAGCTGTTTACCTCTATGCCATCACCAAATGAAGCTGCTCCTTATCTTGCACAAACAACTCTATACATGACTGGTTGCTTTTGCAAAGTTCTCCTTTGTTGCTTCACCCTCTCTCTCTCTCTCTCTCTCTCTCTCTCTCTCTCATGCACGCACGTGCACGCACACGCAAAAGTAAAGGAAGAATCCAGTGAAGACAAAGAACTGTACTTTGTTGAGTTTCTTTTCTATAGTACTGGGAGCTTATAAACATAGAAATAGTAATTTAACCGCTTGATCAATGTCCTTTCTAATTAGTGTGTTCAAGATATATGAGAATTAGCTAGAAGTGAGGACTCAAACATTATAATTTCCGTATGTAGGCTGGACATCAATCTTCCTTTCAATCGCATCTCCTTGGAAAAGACAAAAAGATCTTTCTTGAGATACATTTGTCATATATTGTTGCCAGGGGGATGGGGTGTTACTCTTGTGTTAGGTTTATGATAGTTGGGAAAATGTTTACTGTTTTCTTGTAATAAGTAAAAAATTTCATACTACTATGCTATTTGTGGCGGCTCCTAACTTTCTTTTAATGAAAGTCGCGCATCACATGGATTATCTTCTTATGAAATTGGTGCTCCTCCTGCAGTTGATGAAATAACAAGGGATTTTGCTGGGAGTTTATCTGCAAATACAAACGTGCTTGCCTCAAATTATATGGGGTCGAACTGAATTTTCAAAGGTTGTGATTCACACATATTCCTGATCTATGTCTTTGCTAGTGGGACATTGTAAATTTGTTTGGATGTTTACTATTATTTGAACAATTGGCATTGGAGTTTTTTACTTTTCTTTTGCGTTCCTCTGATTCATTAAATGGTTTGTCATTTTAATTTTGAAATTTTACATCAGTGATAGTGGGATTTTGTGATGACATTCTTAAGATAATGTAGATGAGTTTACTGCAGCATTTCAGAGACTAATACTAGTTTCCTTTATCTCTTCCATAACAGAAGTGTCCCAGGAGCACCCCAATGGCGACAATCATTTCCAAGTACATGAACAGTTGCGTGGTTTGACATCGATCATGTTCTATAGTACGTTCATCTAAAATAATTTTCACCTACACAAAAGAAAATATATTCCGGGGTCATATGTTTTTGGCACTTGGTAATTATTTACTTGCACTCAATCTAGAATTAGAAGTTGTTTACTGGATTCTCGAGTTTTTTGCTCTCCACATGTCACACGTTAAAGAGGCATAATTTCAATAGATAGTTTAATGGACAGTGCGCCTACTGGTGCATCCATACCCACCTGTGAATATGTGCCTGTTTAGTATACATGAGTGTGTTGAACATGGCGAAGAGATATATTTTTGTGTTTCATCGGTCTGTAGATATATTGTCGTGTTAGTTTGCCCTCTTTTTGGTGTATTTTTGTGTAGATATATAAAGAATTGTACTTTGTTTTTTCTCTGGCTTCTATAGTACTGGGAGCTTATAAACATAAAAAAAGTAATTTAACCGTTTGATCAATGTCCTTTCTAATTAGTGTGTTCAAGATATATGAGAATTAGCTAGAAGTAAGCACTCAAACATTATGATTTTCGTATGTAAGCTGGAGATCAATCTTCCTTTCAATCGAGTCTCCTTGGAAAAGAAGAAAGATCTTCCTTGAGATACATTTATCATATATTGTTGCTGGGGGGAGGGGGGCATTTACTCATTGTTGGTTTTATGATAACCGGGAATATGTTTACTGTTGTATTGTGATAAGTTTAAAATTTCATACCACTATGCTATTCGTGGTGGCTCCTAACTTAACAAAAGCATCTGCCAATTCTAATCGGGATCTAAGGACTTGGAAAAAAATGAGATAAACTAGACATATGCTAAAAAAAAAAAGATTTTAAGGTGTATACCTGACACAGTCCGCCTCGAGTCAGTTTCATCCCTAGGGATTCTAATATTTTGTTACCTTTGAAAATCTTCTAGTACTCTCACTTCTTATATACAGTATATGTTTTTCCATCCTGAGACTACTTTTTCAAGCTTTCTTTGTTGGATGATGAGATGATGAATTATTGTGTTGTCGATGTCCACCTCCAGGGAATCTGAGCAATCTTTGCTACATGTGCAGGAGCTTGTGACTATTACTTCTGGACGAAGTGGAAGACATCTTGCAAGCAATCAACTTTCTTTTAGTGAAAGTTGAGCATTGCATGGATTTTCTTCTTATGAAATTGGTGCCCCTCCTGCAGTTGATGAAATAACGAGGGATTCTGCTTGGAGTCATCTGCAAATGCAGATGCATTTGTTTCAAATTATATGGGGTCAAACTGAATTTCCATCTTTCAAAGGTAGGGATTCACACGTATTCCTGATCTATGTCTTTCCTAATGGGACATTGTAAAGTTATTTGGATGTTTTACAATAATCTACAAGGTTGGAATTGGAGATTTTTCTTTTTTTCTCTTTTGCCTTCCTCTGATTCGTTAGGTGGTTTGTCATTTTAATTTTTAAATTTACACCAGTGATGGTGGGATTTTGTGATGACATTCTTAAGATAATGTATATGTGTTAATTGCAGCATTCTACAAACTATACTAGTTTACTTTATTTTTCACCTACACAAAAGAATATATATTCTGACTAGGGATATGTTTTTGGCACTTGGTAATTATTTACCTGCACTTAATCTAGAATTAGAAGTTGTTTATATTGTTTTAGCTGAATAATGGAACTTTGTTGAAGCTTCAATTGAAATTTCTGCCGAACTTCAATTAAAGCTGTATTGAAGCTTCACGGAATTCCAAAACTCAAAGCTTTAATGAAGGTTCAGATCTGTAAATATGAAGGCTAACGAACAATCTCACCAACATAGTTCAGATACAGTATTTGCATATACATATTTGAATCTAGTTCTCAGGAATAAGAAACTATGATCACCAGTAGAGGAACAGAAAACTCGTCACTTTTTGAGAGAAGTTTGTTGCTTAAATAGTGATGCCTTGAACCTAATGCACTGCTCATCTTCAAATAAGGGTAGATTGGAGCTCACCTTCAACATATAGGAGTGTCAAGAATGGTGTTCTCATTCTGAGACCACTTGCTGTGGCTTAACCCCACACACTGGTGACATATTGGATTCCATCTTTCTTTGCACCTGCTTAAGGACTGAGCTGCAACTGCGGATGCATCATCCTCGATCACCTTCTCTTTGTTGTCATCTAGGAGGGCAAGAAGCATGAGTTTCTTTTACCTTTCTTGTGTCTTAAAATATCAAAACATTTCTTTTATCTCCTTCTGATGTGTCACCAAATAAGTTTATGTTATGTATTTTCGTTCTCTAACGAGAACGAAAGTAGAAATTCCAAAATTCTCAAGAATCCAATAGGCCCTTAGTTTATAGATTAATGCATTGAAAATTTGGTTATTTCCTATCACATTTAAGTAATTGGCTAGTCTTTTTAGTAACTACGGACCAATAAATTTTGTCAATATAAATATGAGTTTCTCAAAGATGGGCCTTATTTGTCATATTGCGAAAGATTCATAGCAAGGTACTTGTGATGATGCTTCTTCTTATATACGAGTCATTATGTTCTTGATGTCCTATTGAGTGTTAAGGTATTAATCTTCAGGCTTCAGTTGAGAAAATTGCTAAAGAAATAAAGGAGTATATCGAGGAAATATATTGGGGTGCCAAGAAATTCCTATTGAGTTATGACTCGGTCAAGAATGAGCCACGTGACATGCTCACAAACGAGTTTGACCTAGTAAAACCAATACTAGTGTTATAGTGGTATTGCTTATACTTTCGATTGCCTTTCCTCATTTAACTAATATTACTACTTCAACATATCTTGTTACAGGAGCAAACAAAAATATAGTGTGCAGCACAACTTAAGATAGGCAAAATGACACAAATAATTCATAAACATTGGTTCAATGTGTAATATTGTCTTTGAACTTTTAACTTATTTAATATGATCTTTAAACTTTTAGGCTACATAAAATAAATTTACCAATAGTTTGAGAAGAAGATTGAACAGATTAAAAATTTAGGAAAGATATTATATATTAGGTTATAGTTCAAGTACCATAATGTACAAATTAAAAGTTGATGTACGATATTGCACACAATTATTTGGTTAAGATAACTCTCATTAAGGTGAAGAATTTGACGAAATGGAGGAAAGCCATCTAGATTTGGGAATTTGCTTATTTGTTTGAATTATTTCACTTTTTCAAAAATATCGCATGTACTTATATTATTATTCAATAAGTACTGCAACTGTACTTCGCATGTTTTATTTAAATGGGAGGATAAACCTCCACGACAGGATTCAAATTCATTTTGAGTAAAACTCCACATAAAGCTCCAATGGAGAATTCGATTCATGCAAAAACTCATTTTATTATTATTTTCTACTAAATGATTGTGTTTTTCTTGTGAAATTCATGCCGACACCAACATTTACAGTAGTACTTTACTTCCCGATATCTTGTTAATCACTTATTTTCTCATAGCATTCTTAAATTCAAGAATATTTTAAATTTCAATGAGAAAGGAAAGAGAAAATGAAAGAGAGTATACATTTTGGATGCAATTTGAAGAGGGGACAAACATGCCTAAGTTTTATTATTACTGTCATAATAATACTAATAATAATAATAATTATTATTATTATTATTATTATTATTATTATTATTATTGTTATTATAATTATAATTATAATAATTCATCAACTGTCATCAATTGCCAAGCGGGTCAAGCAATTAGAGGAGTCTTTCCGCCACTTTATTATTATTATTATTATTATTGCATTTTTTGTTTTCCTGAGCGGGGGGAGTAAGACTCAGTCAATATTTTCTCGGGTGCTGTGAGATCAAGTCAACAGTCTTCGCAAAACCTTGACAAAAATGGCCGTCCCCTACGCGCTCCATCCCTTCTTCCTGTCCTGATCAGCGTCTCTCTCTCTCTCTCTCTCTTATCCATTCCATCTTCTTCGTCTTCTTCCACACGAGCGCCAACTACGGGAAGAGAGAGAAAAAGCCTCAAAGCTCCGTTCACACCCGAACCCGCACTCGTCCCGCCCCTCCTCTCACGCTCTCTCTCGCTTATATCTTTGGTCTTTTTAGCTCCCTTTCCAGACGTGCATCCGCTACCGTCTCCGCCTCCCTCGCAGCTTGGAACCCTCTTGGTCGTTCGACCCGTTTCCGCCGGCGGGGGGCCCCGGTTCTTGATGCTTTCTTGCCGTTTCGACTGTGTGCGGGAACCGATCGCGATCAACGAGCTCTCGGGTACGTGTCTCCGTCCGTCCCTTCGCTGCCTCCGTTGCTTTGCTTTTTTTTTAGCTGGACGGAGCTCGCGGCTTTCGTTTGGGCCGTCCGCGAGAGGTTCAGGTTCCCGTTCCCGTGTCTGTGTGCTGATTGTTTTTGCGGTTCCGATGGTTCGAATATATATGGGTCCCGTAGGTGCTTGGTATCGAGAAACGATGAATTTGTGTCGGATGTTCTGGCTTTTCTTTTGATTCATTTTCTGGGTTCTTTTTCTTCTGTTTTCTAACGGGCTGTGTTCATAGTGGGAGGAGTGTCCGCAATTTGAGCGATTTCAGCAGGTGTCTGTTCGTGGAATTCGAAAGGCTTTTCTTCGCGCGGGATGGAGTTGTGGAATCGGGTTTCGAGCCTTGGAGCCGCGGGATTTCTATGGGCCTTGCTTAGCTGTTGCGTGATCCACTGCCTCGAGACCGATATCAACTGCTTGAAGACCATAAAAGCGTCGGTCCAAGATCCTCTGAATTACTTGAACTATACGTGGAATTTCGACAACGACACTGAAGGCTACATTTGTCGATTCACCGGAGTGGAGTGCTGGCATCCTGATGAGAACCGGGTTTTGAATCTAAAGCTTTCCGATATGGGACTCAAGGGCCAGTTTCCCCGCGGCATCGAGCAATGCAAAAGCTTGACAGGATTGGATCTCTCGAGCAACGAGTTCTCTGGACCGATCCCGGAAAATATATCGAGTATAATTCCGTACGCGACGTCTCTCGACCTGTCGTCCAATAGTTTTTCCGGACAAATCCCGGTAAACATTTCGAACTGTCGCTACTTAAATTCCCTTAGGCTCGACCACAACCAGTTGTCCGGTCAAATTCCAGCTGAACTCAGCCTACTCGGTCGACTCAAATCCTTTAGCGTGGCCAACAACCTTCTGACGGGGCCAGTCCCCGCATTTGGCCCTAACACTACAATCACTGCGGATGATTATGCAAATAATCCAGGACTTTGTGGTGCTCCTCTGCCTCCGTGCATGATATAGAAGACCTCCAGGTGGACTCTACATAGCCTATAAGATCGACCGTTGTGAAGCACTCAATTCACCAGACTCGGGTCTAGGGAAATATCTCTCGTGATTGATCTTGTCAATTTAATAAATTTCCTGTTATTACTATTCGATGTTCGATGTTCCGTTTTATAACTCGAGGACCATGGTGGTGAAGGATTGATCTCGACACCAGCGTGATCTTTCCGCCGCCGAGTCATAACTAGGGTTGTCATGCTTTTGAGAGTAGAAGTTATTGTAAATGATTACGCTCGATCAAACGGAACATTAATAACAAAAATGTCATCAAAGATACAGATATCTTTATAGAACTGTGTTTCCATGAGGCAGTGAAATGGCAGGTCGTTAGCGATTATCCCTTAGGTGGAGGAAGAAGAGAGAGTGGATCACTTTTTAGAAATACCATATTTGATGTAAGCTGTAACAGCCCATATGATGGACTCTGTATTGTAAATTAAGTCGGATCACAATCGATTGCAGTGGAATTCTAAATGTTAGAATTGCACAATAAGTGGAACATAAATAACACAGCAAATAAGAGAAAAGAACAACACACCATAAGTTTATTTTCGTGCAAAACCCATGATGTGAAAAATGAAGGGGGCGCTAATCCAGGAACTCTCCACTATGATCAAAGGATTACAATTAACACTCTAAAAGTGTTTCTCTTGCAATAAATTTGTTGGGAGCAGCCCAACACATTGAATAGGCAAGTCATGTATGGTCAATCAAATACTTTGATGTGATTTGTTAGAAAGTCCAATGACAAAACCCGATCTTAAAGGTAAAGAAGCTGAATCACACATAAGAATTGAGCTTTTAGAAGTAACGACTAAAACGGTACAAAAGAATATACATAGACTGAGCTATTGGGACTTTAGCCTGAGCCTGGCGTGAAAATATTTAATTAGGGAGGCAAATATTTAAACTTACTATGATACCTTGTGGGGTTTTGTCGAACCACCGCCCATCATTATAAAAATTTAAGTTGTTAGATAATAGAATAATTAAATATTGAATTACGCATTCCACCAATAGCTTAAACTTTTAGAATTGTTAAAAGTCTCACATGGTATCACAATATAAAGTCTCAAGTTCAAATCTTTTCAGGTCCTATTTACTCCACAATTAATTAAGTACATCTTACACCTAATACTAGGCAAAAAGGGCAAGACTAAACGTGAATGGAAGTAATAAAATAGTTAAATATTAAATCATACTTTCATTCAACAATTTAAACTTTTAAAACCAACGCTTTAATAACACAAGGATAAAAACGCCACGTGGGAAAATCACTAACATGAATAATTGCTCCAGAAACAAAATTTATTAAAAAAGGAAAAAAAAGTTACTTTGATCAATCATCGTATTTAGGTTTTGCGTGTACAAGCCAAATGCCAAGGCATCCTCTTTGAACCGTCGCGTGGAGAGGAAAATTTTAGTCACGGACACGACGCTAACGTGAAACATGGTTCATGGAAATTCAAAGCGGACGGGAAGATTCTCCTCCTCCTCCTCCTCCCTTTAATATAAAAGAAAGAACAACGACAGTTCCCACTTTTCTCTTCTATTCCCCTTTTCTTTTTCTTTTTTGTTTTTCTCGTTAATTTAAACAAAAAAACGACTTGGAAATAACAGATTTCACTGCAAGCGAAACATGATATATTGCCCAATTTTCTGCTAAGTGAAAAGGAGGAGGAAAGCTCGCGTTGACCGGGTCAACGATGTCGAAGTGCCCGATGGGGCGAGGAAAGTTCGTGGGCATTTACTATTTGAACCCCACTTTTGAATCTTTCTTCCTTCTCTTTTTTTTTTCCTTTTTTATTTATTTATAAATTTGTGGAAACTCATGCCGGGTTAAATTCTAATCATTGGAGGATCATATTTACCAATACTCTATAGGATGCCGATTAATTATAATTACAAATAACAGTTCTTAAGACGTTTTGAAAATGAAAGATACAAATTTAAACATGGAAAACACATAATAATTGATTATTTGAACTTATGTGGTTCCGTATTTTCTTCGTGTGTTATAAATATGTATTAATGTGTTGGTAAGTGAAACTCAAAAGAGAAACGGTGTGGTTTTTTAAAGCAAATTATTCGGATTTGTTCGAAGTCACCTTTATACTATAATTCTACAAGCAGAAAGTAAATACAGAAGTAAGGAAAAGTTGGTTTTTGAAAAGTTAAAATGGAAGAAAGGAAAATTAACTAGAAATATATGGTAAAGGGGAATAAATAATGGAGAGTGGGGTTAGGTACCGTAAAACCTCATCCCTTCAACTTTTAAAGATCGGAGATTGCAACAATTATTGCAGGAATAACAGAATCCATAAGCACGAACTCCTCACTAGTAATAGCTAGCCTGATGAACAATTTTTTAATTTTATTTTGTACTAAATTTAAAAAATAAGCTTGTTTGTTTATATTTAAGCTTAAGTAAAATGTACTTTTTTTTTAATTTTCCCATCATTTTTTTTACATTATAACTCAAATACTAAAAAATACATGAAAAATATATGTGAATTTATGTGTTGATATCAGTATATAGTTAAAATTGCAGGTATTTCAAGGTCACCGAAAAGTCAGAGCATATCGATGCCAAGATCTAAATTAAGTAAAAAATTCAGGAAGTAAAAGTACAGATAAACACATAAGATTAGTGGCCAGAAAATCTTTTGCTTAATCTCGATTAAACTTCCTGGAAATGCAGGGGAAATAAGAGGCGTCACTTTATTAAAACCAAATTCTGCCGTCGTTTTATTCCCCCGAAAATCACGTATGTTTTCTCATGTTCGATGACTAGTATGAATAAAGATTTAACCGTGCATACACTAACCACCACCAAGAGCAAACTAAATTTGAAAAGGGAATTAACAAAACAACCGGACCAACTCGTGTAAATGCCAACAAGAAAAAACTTTATCAACAAATTCATAGGATGTTTACAAAACTTTAGTTCATGAGAAAACTTGACGAGACAAAACAGGGGCAACCATATTAGGCATCATCACGCAGTTCGCCCCTCGCCCCGCACACCAACCAACACAAGCTTTACCCACTAGCCATGCTTGCAAAATCATTCCAAGCTCGAAAGTGAAAGGCATCAAGACACGCTTACTCCACTTGACGAGCTATCTATGTCTTCTCGTCCCAGTGGCTCAACGTAATCTCTTTAGGCTTTTCAAGATCTTTGCGAAGTATGATAACAAATTTATTCAGCCCCATATAACCCAATGATGGGTTCTGCCACCTCCCTACTGCCAATCCACGGAGATTGATCATCATGTAGTCGTCACTCAACTTCATTGCGTCATCCTCGATTTCAACACCAACAAACGTGTAGTTGAGATTACCGAGAATTGAGATTACCAAGAAATGCACGGAGCGTCGCGGGATATACTCAGCTTGGAGGACTTGAAAGATGAGGCAACTGCGGCCGACGCACAATTGCAGGGTAGCCACGGGACGGACGACGCTAAGGCTCGAGGTTCAGACGCCACTCGATATCAAGGCCGATGACAAGCCAATTCAGCCAGAGCAGGTGGGCGCCCTCAACCTCCATGATCCAACGAGTGACAATGGAAGGGTCGTCGGTGACGCAGGTGTAAATTTGTTGGCCGTAGAAAGTGATTTTGTGAACAAGAATGCATGTTGCCGGGTTATGAAGTGTGTGAGAAATGAGGAAGACTAAAGTATGAAATGGCTAGGAAACTGAGAAAGAGCAGAGAGTGTCGTAAGTGAAAAACTAAGAAGCTGTTATTGCGTTGGGATTAGAATTGAGATTGGGCGTGCATGATAATCATTATATTTTTGTTCCAAAACTATTTTTCTATTCCAAACTTGTTTTTGAAATAAAAATTTATTTGATAAAATTATTTCATTTTTCTTTTTCTTGAAAAGATTTATATTCCAGAAATAAGTTTAGAATAAAAATAAGAAGTAAAATCTTTTTACTTTTCAATTTTTGAAAAAAAATATGAGAAATAAAAAAATTTCTCAATCTTTGTCCTCTCTATTAGTCAGTTGTTCATCTGTCGTCACTGACACCACTCTCGGCCACCGACCATCCCCACCAACCATCGTTGGTCACCAATCGCCCGCCGCTCGCCGTTCACCATTCCTTGTCACCATTCCCAGTCGCCGATTGCCACCACTGGTCACCAACCCCACGATCGATCATCGACCATCGCCACCAGTTGCCCGTCACCATCCATCGATTATCAGAAATGGAGAAATTTTGTATTATTATCAAACAAATTTTTATTTTAAAAATAGAAATATTGTGTTGTTATCAAACGCATATTTTTGCTTATAAACTCATTTAGAAATAAAAATAGAAATAGAAAAATCTAGTTATCTTCCATAAGTCAATTTATGGCCAGAATGGTTATCATTCACGCCTTAAGTCGCTACGAGGTTGTGTCAGAATAGGAAATGTTGCCTTTATTGAAAATAGGAAATATTTACAAAGCCGTTGGAAATTGTAGTGAAAACAGGCTTGTGTCCTAAAGCAGCAAATGTCTAATTGACCAAAAAAAAAAAATCTAATTAGGAAACATTTCCCATTTTGAAGATAAACGGTAGTTATCCATGGGCGGTTAGCAATTAAATAATTTCATTCTATTGATAAATATATGAAGAATTTGGTACAATCCCCCTCTACACGTAAAAGAAAATCATGGACATTTTTGATACAATATTTATTCAAGAATTTTTTTTTCTAGACTTCGACATGTAAATTATGGATACGAGTTGTTCCCATTAATTCGGTTAGTTTTACATTATAATTAGACAAATAAAAGTTATAACATGATTGGTGGATTATTTTACTCTCAATAGCTGCATACCAAAGAGTCCTCTAATCCATAAATTTTCTATTATAATATTATGAGGTAATACAATACAAGTAATGATTTATCAATATAAATATCTCACTTGCATAATAAAGCTCGGACAGGCTAAAAATCTCAAATTCAAATTCCTACTTACGTGTCCACTTTAGATTGCAGTGGGAACGTAGCTGCATGGCCGTGCATGGGCAAGGTTCTCGGTCACGTGGAGAATTGGGGTCAATGGTCTTCACCCATTGCATGAAAATGCATGGACTAATGCGGCTGCCGATTGTGTCATTAGAAAAAGGTGCACAGTCCCATGCGTGTGTGCCTTTCATTGCTAGCATGGTCGAGGTCTTCATCTTTCCCTTGCCGTTCAGCTGTGGAGAACCGGCCATGATTGTTGCATGGTCTTGCATGATCAAAGTCAACATCTTCATTTGGTTAAAGGTAGGGTTGTCAACGGTTCGGTTAGAAAAATCTTTCGAATCGAACCAAATAAGACCCGAACCGAATACAAACCGAACTGAAATTTTAGTTCGGTTGAGTTCGATATTTCGGTTTTCGGTTTTTTTTTTCGAAATTGAGGGAGAACAGGCTAGAGAGAATAGAAGGGGGAAATCAGGGGGCTTCTCTTCGTTCTTCTAAAAAACCAAAAACACAAAAACGAAAGCTTTAGAGGGAAAAGTTAAGAAAAGCTGTACAGCAGCAACTGCAGAGAAGAGACAGAGAGGGAAGAGACGTGAACGTGAAGGACAGGCCAGCAAAAGGAAAAAGTGAAGTAGTGTTCATCTTCTTCCCCCCGCACTCGCTGCCTGTGTCCGCCATTCACGAGCCCAGCACAGGTGGCCTAGCGGTCAGTCACTGCCGCTCCGCCGGTCTCACCCGCGACGTGTAGCCCTGTCGCTCGATCGCCTTCACCACTGCCCGCTCAGCTATGCCAGAATGCTCGCCGCCTCTGAGTGTCTCCGCCTGCAACCTAATGCCAGCAGATCCCAGGCCGGTCACCCCTCACCCGCGAGCTCGCACCGCCGCTCCACTAGCAACCTGCGAGCCCGACGCCTGCAGTCGTGCCACCACTCACACGTCCCCTGTAGCTCCCCCCTCTGAGCAACGACACCACAGCAGCTTCCCCTCCGCCGCACCTGAGTGATATGCAGCTGCTCGACCCTTCCTCGCCGAGCCCCCTACTGTCAGAGGAGGACTCAGACCCAGAGAGGAGACGGGAGTTGGGAGAGATAAAAATGGTTTGTGGATTTTATCGGTTTGTGGTTCGGTTCAATTCGGTTAATCGATAAAAACCGAACCAATAAAAGAATGTTGGTTTTTAACGGGAACTAAACCAAAAACCGAACTGAACCAAAAAAATCGAATTTTTCGATTTGGTTCGGTTCGGTTTCCGGTTCGGTTCCCGACACCCCTACTTAAGGGACGTGGCTAAAGATTTTGATCAACCCTTTTCCATTTCCTTGACTGCTTGGACGTGTGCATGGCTAGAAGAAAAAGTTGCATGGAGCTCAACTTTGGCAACGTATCATTTGGAAGGAACCACAATCTCGCGGGTGACATTATGTGAAGAAATTTCTAGATGAGGTGCTATCGAGAGAACGTGACGAAACATCATGTTTCAGTACGATGAGAGTGGTGACGAAACGGCATCCATAAGTGGTGCCGATGAAGTAGTTTGACGACATATTCGTCGACCCATCACGGACCGTTATGTACTCGAGGTCTGGCGAAATCAGGATGTCACACTATACCAAACAACGAAAAATATCTTTTAGTTTGTTTTCAAGTTTCAGCCTAACATAAAAAAATATTGTCATTTTCCTAAAAGTGAACTTTCTAAAATATATTTTTCAAAAATATCAAAATTTTTCGCTAAATAGAACCCAAGACTATATTTTGGCTAACCGCAAAAAAATTAATCCAAGGACCATATCAATGTTTTGATTTACTTTCTGTTATTCAAAATCTAGACTCTCGAGTCTATAGCCATATAATATGAGGCCTTCTTATCATAAAAACTCTTCGAATGAAATCAGCTTGTCAATATGTTTTCGCTTTACGATGACAAATATTACCTTAACTAAGGTGAGTACCCTGGACCCTTCAAAGTAATTTTCCTATAAAGTAAACTCTTTGACCATAAGATTTTCACATTTGATAGCGTGCCGATTCGATATTGTATAGTACGTCTATACAATCCACGTATCTGATTGCTTGACAACTAAAGCTGGCAAACTTCACGGGTTTGAATTTTCTTTTTTCTTGTTTTTTTTTTCTTTTATTGCTAAGTAACTACACAAGTTTGACATATGATTCAGTAACAAGTCATCGAAATATAGAAGTGGACAAGTAATCAAATTGGTTGACAAGCTAATCTACATGACAACACTAGGTATTTGGCACATGATATGTAAGACGCATCGACAGAGATGGGCGAGCGGTTTTATTTGTTGGATTACTTGAGCCTAGGTCCATAAGGGCCATTACACAGGTCCATTGAGGTTGGGCTTGGGACCTAGGTGCCCGTGCCCCAATCCTTGGCACTTAGGTCGGTGTCCATCAAGGCCTAACTCAAGACTGTAATGCATGTACCTGATTCCTCGATAGCAAATGCATAAGTTACTAGCACCATAACATTTTATGTTTATTTAGATTTGATTTTCTACACCAAATGACTAGAAAATATTTTACAGTTTATTTTTAGGTTTCAGCTAAACATTGAAAATATTATCATTTTCCTGAAAAATGACTTTCTAAAAAACATTTTCCTGAAATATCACATTTCTGTCGAAACAAACGGAGCCTAAGTTTACAAGCTCCAACTACCCCGTACATGCAACAATCATAGATATGGTTATAAAAAAAACAAAAAAACAAAAAAACGGAAAAACGGAAAACCATAGTACAAATCATGGCACTGAAGGAATTGGGCCTCAGGAACTTCTTATGTGGGTCTTCTGAGCTGTTAACGTCAAGGCCTACCTTGGCAAAAAAGGGCCAACAAAATAAACGAAGAAAAGAAGAAAGAGCCAGCTCACCGTCACGTGCGCAATCCCAAACGGGAAATTTGTGTTGCTTACATCCTCTAAATGAATTAGAGATGCATGATGCATCATATTGTTTGAACATCGCATCTAAAAAGTGGAATTCTCTATGAATAATTGATAGAAAGTGATGCAACATATGTCTTCTTTCTTTCACTTAAAAAGCATATATATCCACAACATGTTAACATGATCAAATAAATCCTCATGGATAGGAATTATATTAACCACATGAAGATAGGTAGATGCATTTTTCCTTCTGATTCTGTTCACATAAGATTATATAAAGAAACCACACCAACATGCACGGTACTCATTCATAAAGGCGAGGATCAGAGAACCTTGGCGAAGGAATAGCCACTAGCGACTTTTTCTTTTTCAAGACGATCCCAAATTGCTCTCTTATATCCATCTTCTCTCCCTCGGGTAGCTTCCAATCAAATGAATGCAAGAGCGTGGCAAGTGAGTATAGCACCATCCTCTCAGCCATCGCTATCCCTGCGCATATTCTTCTCCCAGACCCAAAGGGGAAGTAATTGAAGTCGTTTCCACTATAATCGCCTTATCGTGCAAAAACCTCTCGGGATTGAACTCTAGTGGGTCGCTCCATATGGAAGGGTCCCTATGTATCGCCCACACGTTGACAAAGACCCGAGAGCCCTTTGGGACCGTGTAGCCTCCAACAGTGCAAGTCGCGCTTGGGCAGTGGGGGACCAGCAAGGGAAGCGCCGGGTGCAATCTCAGTGACTCTTTCATGACGGCGTGTAAGTAAGGCAGCCTAGGAATGTGAGATTCTTCTACTATATTGTCTTTGCCAACCACAATTTCCAATTCATTTTGGATACTTCTTAGAACACTAGGTTTGTTCATGATCTCAGCCATGGCAAACTCAACTGTATTGGAGGATGTGTCTGTTCCACCAACCACCATATCCTGTCAAAGTAATTTAATTACACGTAATTTTCAATAGAACCGTCCTAAAGAGAAATTGAAGTCAAGGAGAAGAATTTATAAGCAGGCAAGCAAGAGTTAGGATTATGAAACTAATTTTTTAAGGGTAAAAAGCTAAGTCATTTCAATTATTTTCTTTCAGTTGTTGTTTGTTGAACTAGACTTGTGGCAAATAGCCGTAGGGTCGAGACACATCAAATTGCCCTTTACAAATGGTCAGCCGACACATCAAATTGCCCTTTACAAATGGTCAGCAGTGATATGACACCAAGCACGCAACAGAGGAAAATTGTTGAGAACTTGGAAGAGAGGGCAACTCATGTTATTGCTCGTTTTCATGTTCGTCTCGTTTAATGCGATTGAAAATTTAACTTTAGTTCTGTACAATAACAAAATCAATTTATGTTCAAAACATGTTAGGTCATATAGTTTGGAAACATGTTACGGTGTTGTGTCAGAAAATTATTACTCTCACGTGGAAAAGGGTTATAGGGTTGGACTTCTAGGAGGGAAAGTACAGCTATGTCACTAAATGGACTTAGAGAAATTGAGTCGCACACTGTAAACGCTTGATCTTACATAAATTGAGGTGATGGCTGAATAAGATAGCATAATTGGGAAATGTAGGATTTATCAGTACCAAATCAATATAACCCTACCAAAAAAAAAAAAAAAACCTAAAATAATTCCCTTATTGATAAGGGTGCTAGGTCAAGTGTGCATTAATCATTTTCATTTTTTTGGTCAAAGTGCATTATCATATTGTAAATTCTCGATATATGATAGGGTTACTCTCTCTCTAAAAAGAATTAAAATAAAACCCTATATTCATACGCGTGCTGAGGCCAAGTGTGCATTATCATATTGTAAATTATTGATATATCATGGGGTGCCCATCTGAGGGACAATTTACTTATTGACAAATTAGCATTCAAAGACGCAAGGTACTAACATCCTATCACCTCTGGCACGATCTAGATGCTGCTAAAATTTTAGAATAAAAAAGACCGAAAAACATGCAAAATATAAATGTGTCAGTTTCAAACTACATAAGAACTGCAGCCTAAATCTGACCCTTTTATGTAAATGAAATATTATGACCGATGATTAAACTGATCAAAAGAAATCGATAATCTGGTTGGCTAATTGGCTAAACAAACCCCAAGTCAACCTAAACCTTAGGCCTGCCTGTGAGTCGAGATATTCATCTGCCAACGATGAAAGCACAAGGATCGTGCTCTTTTTCTCCCTTTTTTTTTTTTTTTTTTCAAGTGACCATTTTTCTCAATGGTCACTTGAAAGGATCTTTTCATTTGAACTACTCCTGAGATGGACAGCACAGATCACATGGCAGCTTCTTTGTTTCACAATCCAGAGGCACGATAACAAATACCCGACTATTTAAAGGTTTATAAAATATTTTGTGAATCTCATAAACCGATTAAATTCAGATTTGTATGCATGCATATGAACTTAACTCAAAGCAATTTACATTCTGTTGGTGTGGTTTTAATAGGAAACCTCAATTTCTGAACCTAAATCCCTTGACAACCTAACCAACTGGACCAACCCTAAAATGATCTAGATGACCCTCTTCACCCACTAGACTTCGTAGATTCTATTTATGAGTACAGAAAATTTGCCTTTCGATACCATAAGATCAATAACATCACATTGTTATCGCTATCTTTTCCTTTGAGTCCTCATCATGACTGAAAATAAACTGGTAGCCAGAGTCAATAAGTTTAACTGTTACTCGAAACTTAATACTAGACATCTAGAAGAGGAAGCGTGAGCACTCATTTGGATAATCCCTACACATATCTCAATATTTAGCTCAAGCATGGAAATCGATTATTACTGTAAGTATATTTTTTGTTAATTAAAACTTCTAAGGCTGCGTTTGGTTCAGCATTTCCAAGGGGCTTTCAAACCTGAAAGCCCCTTAGGGGAAATGTTGGACTGTTTGGTTCAACTTTGAAGCTGGCTTTCAGCTTTCAACTTGCCTTCAAAATGCTGAAAGCCCAAAACTAGTAGAGACTAGCTTTGGGCTTTCAGCATTCCACTGAATGCTGAAATTATTTACCAAATACAATTTAAGCCGGTTGCATGCCATCTACCGAAATGTCAAGGACATTCCGATTAATTAATGGAACTAAATTATCAAGCAACATGACAAATTGAAAAATATCATTAAAAAAGAAATAGTCATGTGATCCACGCAAAATTTATCTTCTTCGAACATTAATATTACTCAAAACAAAAGAATAAAGTATAAGTAATCTTTGCCAATAATATAAGGAGACTAAGGAAAACTCACCATGAGCAGAGCTTTGAGGCTAGTCATTGTTAGAGGGGTCTTGGCATCTTTCTCATCCTTCAACTTTAACAGAAACTGCAAGAAATCTTGACACCCGCTTCCGCCTTCTCTCTCCATTTTCAACCTTTGCTGAATCATCTTCTCAAAAATTCCATCGAACCGTCTCACCAACCCCTTCATTTGCCTCTCTATCCCTTGCAAATCGAATCGGGCCAGACTGGGATAAAAGTCCGAAATGTTCGGCTTGGCTAGAAGCTCTGTGATATCCGATACCACCTATTTAGGGAAAAGGTCAAAAAGAAAGAAATCACAAAATCGACATCCAAATTTTTATCAATGACAAGCCAAAAATCTAATAGAAAAATAATAAATAAGATATATTTTGAACTTAAATAAGAAAAAACTGAACGATTAAGCACACAATTCTTGCAACATGCGCAAGAAATAGAACTGATCATAAATCTTGATGATTAACTGGCTTAGTGGGTTGCTTACTGCCCTACCTAAATGGAAACAAAGAGCACGCTCGAGCAAACTTTAGCGACACCAACTAATTATAAACCCAATCCAGCCTAATTCAAAGAAATTATAATCATGTTCCACTATAGTTTGGTCTAGAAAATAACTTACTCACAACCCTCTAGTCCCGAAAATGGATCACCTTTAGCATAAAATAAGAAAGAGCCGAATCTTTTATTTAGTTTTTTTTTCCTTGTTAGTGAGAAAACAGTAGTCATAACATGAAAAGCGGTTGTTGATTAGATTAGCAGCTTTAAACACTCGACCGAAGGATTGGCCAGCAAAATGTTTCTTATGCTGACAGCAGGATACTCTACTTGTTTATGGAAAAAGACACAGAGAAATACTAACCAGTTGTCATTATCACTAACTAACCTGCCTGAAATCAGCACCCACGCGCTCTCTCTCCTCGCCCTGCAACGTACCACCCCACAACATGCTCGTAATCACGTTGAGTACCGTCAAGAACATCAGCTCGCCAACGTTCACCGGCGACCCGGCCTGGCTGCGGAAGTACCCGACCACCTTTCGGACCTCACTCCGCCGGAGCTCGTAGACGGAGTCCAGCGTGTGGTTGCTCAGCATCTTGAGCACGCACACCTTCCGCAGCATCCTCCACTCGGGCCCGTACGGGGTCGACACGATGTCGGAGCCGCCGTAGGTCGCGGTCCTCCCGGCGATGGGCACGTCGCGGTTGGCGAACGTGACGTCGTTATCCTTCAGCACCTCGCGGGCGGTCGCCGGGGACGTCACGACGATGCCGAGCTTCTTGCCGAGCTGGAGCTTCAGGACCGGGCCGTACGTCCTCGCGAGGGCGGCGAAGTAGGTGTGGAGCTCGGGGTCGAGGAAGGGCAGATTCCCGACGAGGGGGAGGCCCGCCGGTCCCGGGGGCAGCGGCAGCGAGGTTTTCTTCTGGGCTAGACGAAGCCATGCCCAATAGCTGATTGCGAAAATGCTTGAGAGAAGGAGAAGTAAGTGCGGCAGCGAGACGCCGTGCAACGAAAGAGAAGATCGGACATCGTGGAGAAAGGGATGGGACATGCTGGGAGACAGAATGACCAATGAGTGCGCTCGACTAACGTGGCTCACTTCCCAATATATAGGGGAAGTGGGGGAAGTGGACATCAAAAGTGGTAATTAAGATTAGAAAATATTTGATGCATCTCGTGGGCCCAACACCATACATGGTAAGATGGATCTTAGAGAGTTAATTAAGATGCGTATAATAATCATTTTATTTTTATTTTAAATTTATTTCTATAAAAAAATTCCATTTGATAAAATTATTTCATTTTTTTTATTTTTAGAATAGATTTCTACTATAGAAATAAGTTAAAAATAAAAATAAGAAATAAAATTTTTTTACTTTTCTATTTCTAAAACAGAAATGAAAAATAAAATTTATTCCTATCATTTGTCATTGCAACCAGTTGGTTGCTGTTTATCGTTGTCGGCCATCGTTTGTTGTCTGTTGCTACTACTCCCCCCTCTCAGCCATCAATTGCTACCTATCAATAGCCGAAAATTAGTCGTCGACCACCGTCAATTGCCAATTGCCGATCACTAGCTGTCGTCGGAACGAAGAAATTTTGTATCGTTATCAAACAGATTCTTATTTAAAGAATAAAAATTTTGTGTCATTAATCAAACGCATATTTTTATTTAAAAACTCATTTAATAATATAAAAAATACCAAATTAATTTTTACCAAAAAATATAAATAAAAATACTTCTCCCCAAAAATCAATTTATGGCCAGAATAATTATTCTTCGAGCCCTTAATGTCTCCTTTCTCTCTCACTGTCACTCTATTTCCTCGCCTCCCTTCCTAACAACTCTCTCTCTCTTCCTCCCTACTTCTCTTTTGTCTTTTCTTTCCTCTTTCGTCGGCCATGGCTCGGGCTCGCGTCCAAGCCTCATGCCCACTTCAAGTTGAGGAGGGACGGCACACCGCCGGACGCAACGATGAGGGGGGTGATTCGACACAAGGTCCCGAGGTCTTTTCTTTCCTCTTCCGTTCGCCATGGCTCGAGCTTAAGTCCAATCCTCATGCCCATTCCGATCAAGGAGGGACGGCATGTTGTCGGACGCGACGATAAGGGGGGCGATTCAGCGCAAGGTCCCGAGGTTTGGGAGAGTGGAGACTGGGTCAAGCTATGTTTGCGATGAGATGGCGATCTAAGGGGATTCGTAGCGATTTCACAGGAGATATCAAGCCGCTATTGGCCACCTTGTGCGTTTGCTGTTGAGTTTGCTAAGCTCGATAGCATCTTGAATTTGTGATCCACCGTCCCCGCTCAATAGGGCTTCAGGGACAAATTCCTCCATTCCTCTCTCTCTCAATCTAGTAGCCATGGACGGGAGTTTAAAGCTCAGGCCACCATGGCCTTGAGCTCAAAGGTCAAGTGGCCATTGCCATGAGCTTGAGGCCGAGCTCGAAACTCGAGCAGCCAAAGCTATCCCAAGCCCTAGGTTCGAGGACGAGCTCCATGGCCAAAGCGGCCATGAGCCTTGAACTTGAACTTGAGCCACGGCAGACACGGCGGTAAGAAAAGAGAAGTAGAGAGGAAGGACCCATTTGGTTCGGCTTTGGGGAAATGCTCTAAGAAGAATGCAAATACCTTTAAGGTAAAGAGGTTTTCCGAAATGCTAAACTATTTAATAAACTATAATTGAAAAGTGCTTTAGAGAAATGCAAGACTGTTTGGTAAACATATATTTGAAAAGCCCTTTAGTGTAACTAAATTAAGTTTTTTAGTTTTAATTTTAAAATTGCAAAAAAGAAACAATTACTATATAACATTTTATATTTTCATGTTGTTGAGAATAATATAAAATATATATTAGTAAATTTATTTAAATATTATATTAAAAGAATTTGATAATAGATTAGATGCAAAGCTCAACTTTTGGCATAGGGTTCTTTTAAGTTTATTTTTAACTTTGAATATTTTTTTTAATTATTGTAGTATTAATCACATTCGTTAATTAATGATCATTCTAGTGTATTGATAAAAAGTTGGGCTTTAAAAATGACCAAAAAAAAAAGGCGAACCCAACATTTGCAAAGATTTTTTATTATTTTTTTAAATACAAAAATAAAATATGATGAAACTCCGTTGCCGATCAATAGCGGTTGGGGTGTGGGGAAGATGATCGGTTTAAAAAAAAAAAATCAACAGATGAATAGTAGAGGTGAACTTGCATTTCAAAAACTAATATTTGGCTAAAGACATATTTAAATACTGAACTAAACACCTAAAATTTTTCTTAAGATATTTTTAGGATTGAAAGTCCCTTGAAATACTGAATGAAACAGGATCGAAGAGAAAGAGACTCACGGTCAGTGACAGATGAGAGAAGAGAGAGAGTGACGATGATAGAAACTGGACGCATTAATTGACAAGTGGGACCCATCTTAAAGAAAAGACAAAAGGCACTTTGAGAGGAAGTTAGAGAGAGTGACTAGTAGCGGAGGAGAGGTAGGTAAGTAAGGGGCTGCATGTTTTTGTTTCTCGGATCTGTTTAAAAACAAATTTTGTGTTTTTTTGTTCTCAAAAACAAAAACAAAAAATGCGTTTGTTTGCGTTTTTGTTCTTTTTTTGTTTTTTCATTCCCGAGAACAAAAAAGAACAGAAATGAAAAACAAAAAAAATTTGTTTCTTGTTCCAGAAACAATTTTGAAGAAACAATTTTTTGTTTCTTTTTTCTTCTTCTCTCTCTTCTCTTTTCTTCCTCTTTTCTTCTTCTTTTCTCTTTGGCCAGTTGCCGGCCTCGGCCATGGCCAGCGACCGGCCGTCGAGGGCCGGTGACGCCATCGAGGGTTGGCGTCGCCGACGTGGGCGAGCTCGGGCTCGCCGGGAGCCGATGAGCCTCGCCGTGGCTGGGTGAGGCTGCCGGCTGAAAGAAGAAAAAATAAAAATGAAAGAAAAAAATGAAAAATAAAATAAAAATATTTAAAAATTAAAAGAAACAAAAAAAAAGAAGAAAAAAGAACATAATATTACCAAACGTGTTTCCATTCATTTTTTATTCCCAGAACAAGTTTACCAAACGCATCTTTTTGTTCAAAAATTGTTCCCCGGAACAGAAACACTTTTTTCTATTTCTGTTCCCTGGAACAGTTTTTGAATAGAAACATTACCAAACGCATCCTAAGGTGACGGAGAAGGTAGGCGATAATAGACAAGTGGGACCCATCTTGCCATTAGATTAGTTAAGTGTTTGTCGATATCTACTTGATATTTTCTCGATGGATGAAAGATTGGGTTGAGATCGGTTAATGTCAGGATGTCAAATCAATAAGACGAAATTGGTTTTTTTTTTTTTTTGGACAAGCAATAAGACGAAACTGGTTGGATATGTAGATTTTTAGTCAATAAATGTATAGAATAAGGGATAGATTCTTTATTTAATAATCTTTGATCGATGGCAAGGTTATTATTTTAAAAGAGAGAAAAGAAAATCTAATTGATGAATTAGGCTGCGTATGACAACGCTTCTGTTCCTAGGAATAGTTTTTTTTTTTTTTTTCAGAAATAGTTCTTTTCTATTTCTACTCCAGGGAACAATTTCTAAGTAAAAGAACCCGTTTGGTAACAACACAAAATTTCTACTCTTGGAATAGAAAAATAATAAAAATGCGTTTGGTAACGCAACAATTTCTTTTTTGTATTTATTCATTTTTTATTTTTGCCGGTGGATCGCCACCGCCGTCGCTAGCGGGCGGCGACGGCGACCGGCGGCGGTGGCGGCGGCCGGCAACGGTGGCGATGGGCGGTGGCTCCGGGCTGTTGATGGTGGTCGCGGCAAGAAAAGAAAATTAAAAAAGAAAATCAGCTTACTTCTAGAAATTGTTCTTGGGAATAAGAATCAACTTTTTTTTTGCTTTTCAAAACTGTTCCCGGGAACAATACGGGAACAAAAATTAGAGAAATTGTTCCCGGGAATAAATGTTTTACCAAACAGGTTTCTGTTCTTTTTTTGTTTCGGGGAACAAAAGAACAGAAATTGAGAGAAACATGAGCGTTACCATGCGCTACCTTATTGACTATCAAGTCTCTATACGGAAAGGTCCACCACACCTTTTTGTCCTACATTCTAGCAAACAAAAGTTTTACATTTGAAATTACCAAATCAATTATAAATTTATTATACGAATACTTATTCAATTATAATTTTTTTAATTTTATCAAGTTTTTCCTAGATCTTTATGCGAATTCAAATGTAATTTTTCCTATCAATTGCTACAAGAAATTGTTAATGTGGCAGTTTATGATAAATTAGCGACCATTACCATGTCAAGTCAACAATTTCAAATTAAAATTAACATAGATAATTATATTAGAATTTTATTAAAAGGTTTAGGATTATATTTGTATTTTTTTTTATATTCATACAATAAATTTAGCATTGATTTGGTAATCATTCTCTTATACGTGCGCACTAAATTTTATTAATTGGTAGCACAATTTCACGAGCGAGTGTATTATGAAGCCAAACGCTTGGATAATCGAAGCGATTCCTCAGGACTATATGCAATTACAAGATGCAACCAGCCTTTGGCCAAAGATTTGGGGGTTTCTGTGTGATATTATAAGAGGGAAAAGAAAATCAAAAAGTGGAAAACATGTCAATACAACCAATAGTTGACTTAATACAAAAAAATCAATTTTAGGTAAGTGATTGCGAGAGAGGCGGTTCCAACTTCCGCATACGACATCAGAATAATGATGCCCTTGCAACTCTTCTCAAAGATGCTTTCCACTTCGAGGTGTCCCTTTGCGGGTGTGTACATCCTAGAGCGGATTCGGGAACCCCTAGTCCTTGGTTACGCCCCGGCCACTTCTTTCCGAAAGAGTACGACAGATCAACCATTCGACTAGGCAACACCGAAAATGCATGTATAAGTACGATTCCATTTCTGGGTGGTTGTGAACATAGTGAGATCGTGGTATCCAGTTAGCACTATTTTATCGGATTCTATAGATGTGTCTTCGCATCTTGTTACTCGTCTGCTGATTTCGATGGACATTATCGGGTGAACCGAGCGCATACAAGTCCAATACATCTCGATCCTTGGATCATGTTAACCCTACGCGAGCTCATCAAAATCAAATGATTTACTTATTTAATCATAAACATCTTGACAATTTTTTTAATTTATTCATTCCAATCCATTTTAACCAAAAAAATACTAATGTAGATTGTTTTACGTAATATGATCGGGGCTAAAACGATCAATGCTAACGTGAACAATTCTTTTTGTATATTTCTTTAAAAATTGTCAATGTTTCATCTTTTTCTATTTTTTTCCTTTTTCTTCTTTTCATTTTTCTTTCCCTTTAATTCCAACTCTTGGCCGCCGAGTGTGTGGAGGTTGCCGGCCGACCCTCCCAAACCACATGTGAGGGGCTGAGTTGTCATATGAGTTTATTATATTCAATAAATTAATCATAAATAGATTTAGAATAGTGAATGTGAAAAATAATATGGGTGTTAATGGATTCGTTACTTACTTACACCCAATTCACCTATATGATTTTCCCTTCACTCTCCCACCCTCTCACTTGATCTAACATGCATTCACTTTGTGCTCTCATAGCAATTTAGTTATGAGTTTTTCTAGATTAAGTTAAGTATAGAAGAGTTTTAACAATATGAGTCTACTCAAGTACGTATCCGGTTGGGTATAAATGTGAATTTATATTACTTGAAAATAGGTCACAATAGTCAATTTGAGTCAAACTATTTTCAATCCGATACATGTATTTGACAGATCTAATATTGAGCATGCATAACTTCTGAAGCATCCTCCACTTGGGCCTGTACAGGGTCCAAACGATGTAAGAACTGCCATAGGACGCGGTCTTCTCGCTATGGACATGTCGTGGTTGGAAAACGTTACGTCGCTATTCTTTAGCACCCCGCAAACGGTGGCCGGCAACATCACGGATACACCAAGCTGGAGCTTCAAGACTGGGCGGTACATCCTTGCGGGGGCGGTGAAGTAGGCACGGAGCTGATCGATGAAGAGCAAATTCCTGACGAGCAGGAGGCCCGCAGGTCCCGGCAGCCGCAACCGCTAGTTCTTCTTCTCGGCAGAACGACGCCATGCCCACCAGCTAATTGCGAAAATGCCTGAGGGGAGAAGAATTAAGTGCGGTAGCGAGAAATCGTGCCACAAAATAGAAGATTGGAGATTGTGGAGAAGTGGATGGGATATGGTGGGGGACATTGTTAATTATGAGCGCGATCGATCACGTGGCCCGTATTCAAATAAGTAGCGAAGGGGAGATGCACTTTTGTGGGCATTGAAAGTAGCATTTGAGATAACATTTTAAGAAAAACTAGAAAAAAGGACATTTTTATTGATGTTGGACCCGTTAGTCACGTTATTTCGACCGACGCCAAGATTTTACACTAGTAAGTATTGAGTGATAAGCTGTTCAATTTCAAGCTTTAATGGAGTGCTATATTTTATGTACGAATTATTAGAGAATCCATGTATATAATTGAAGATTCGATCTAAAAATCCCTAGAAACAGATTCGTTAGCTAAATTCCAGATAGAAGTCACATGCGAGCTTTGGTGAAAGGGACAGAGATCTCGATTGGGCATGGGCATAGAGAGTGTGAAGACAAAAGTTTGGTTGTCCTTCGATCCGAATGTGGCTGTTGGTATATTCCATTTCGTTCACCCGGTTGTTCTACGTAAGTATCTCAAACGAATTCGGAACAAAGAACCACAAAACTATCAATTTTATGGCCGCACGCCATCCCGATGATTCAATTTTATCAGCTTCACATGAGACCTACTTAACCTAAGAGTTTGGATGTTGTGTTGGACATATACCGAATGCTTAAATTTTGTCAGTTAAGTGAAATTGTGCTATTTTGTTTTCTTAGGGAGAATTGTCCAAAAAGTCCTAAACCTATCGCAGTTTTGCCAATTTAGTCATAAACCTTTCAATCTTGCCGATTGAGTCCTAAACCTTTTGTCAATTTGCCAATTGAGTCCATCCAGCCAATTTTGGCCGGAAAATGCTGACATGGACGCCGGCGGTGCCACGTAGGACTGCCAGCGCTAACGTTGACAATTTTTAATAATTTTTTAAAATTTTTAAATTTTATTTTATTTTTTTAATATTTTTCTGTTTTTTCCCTCTTTTTTTTTTTTTTTTGGCTTTTCCCTTGCCCTTTTCCGATGGCCGGCCCGCTGGCCTCGCCCGCCACAGGCGAGGCCCGGCTGGGCGACAGCGACGTCAGGCGAGGGCCGGCCTCACCAGATTTGGTCTGGACGAGGCCGACCCTCGCCTGGGCGAGGGCGAGCCCCGGCGAGGGCTCCCCTCGCCCGGCCAAGCCTCGACTGTGGCGAGCGAGGCCAGCCTTGGCCCCAGCGAGGGCCGGCCTTGCCAGATCTGGCGAGGGGAGCCCTCGCCGGGGCTCACCCTCGCCCGCCCGGCCAGGGGCGAGGCCTACGCTTGCCTTGGCGAGGGCGAGCCCCGGCAAGGGCTCCCCTCGCCAGATCTGGCGAGGCCGGCCCTCGCCGGGGCTGGCCTCGCCCGGCGTCGCCGTCACCCGGCTGGGCCTCGCCTATGGCGGGCGAGGACAGCGGGCCGGCTGTGGCTGGTGGCCGGCCACCGGAAAAGGGCAAGGGAAAAGCCAAAAAGAAAAAGGAAAAAAACAGAAAATACTTAAAAAAATTAAAAAAATTATTAAAAATTGTCCACATCAGCGCCGACAGTCCTACGTGGCATCACCGGCGTCCACGTCAGCACTTTCCGGCCAAAATTGGCCAGATGGACTCAATTGGCAAACTGACAAAACGTTTAGGACTCAATCGGCAAGATTGAAAGGTTTATGACTAAATTGGCAAAATTGCAATAGGTTTAGGACTTTTTGAACAATTCTCCATGTTTTCTTAACGTAATCAACGACTTGGACATTAGTGACATTTTTCTCTCTCTCATTTTCACACATCTTTCTTCTTCAATCTTCATGGAGGGAAGGGTTTGAGTTAGATCTCTCCCTCCCCTCCCTTTTTCCTTTTTCTTTGGTTGATTTGGTTCTCTATTACTTTTTCTTGCTTTTCTCCCGTTTTGAGGATCTAATCTAATCAAGATTTAGAAGTTTATCAATCCTGTTTCGAGGAGACTTCTATCCCAATCTAGTCAAAATTTGAGGTTTTTTGCATGTATAATTTCAAGGATTCGCTTTCCACGGGTTTCATTGGTGTACAAGTCCAATTTCGAAGGAGATTAGAGAAGCTCTATGAAGATTTCTCTCTCACGGGTATCAGATCTATGCACATTCAATTTTGTTACTTGGAATGGTGATAAAGTTGGGGATGCCAAACATAGTTGCGCATCACTGAAAGGCAAAGACATAGTAACGGATAAAAATATCGGTGTGTGCCATTTATTGAAGATGGATTTGGAGATCGGCTACTGATTTTGATTTGAAGAAATCACAGATCTGCTTCTCGAGTATTTTATCTCTAATTTTGTTATGATGATTCATCTTCCTATTTGAAGCTTGTTTTATTTTGGATTTATCTAGAATTTATTTTGATTTACAGTTAGACTGTGTTCCTTTCTTGTGTATCCATAGAAATGAATGAATTGTTCCTTTGAAAAAAAAAAGAAAAAAGACTTGAATTTTTTTTTTTTTAACGGCCAATTGAACTTAATAGGCATCACTTCGGCCAGAGACTACGACCTTGCATTGAGACTTCTAAAGGGTTTGCCGGCCACTTTTGCTTTGAAAGGAATATGACTGATCAATGACATGATTAAGCAAAACCAAATGTATAAATAAATATGATTGATTACTCGGGGGATCATATCCTTTAGCATCATTTCTTCGACAGCCATACATTAGTGCCTTTTATATCTCGCTATGTGTCCACTAATTCTAAGAGACATTATCGGGTGCATCAAGTGCATACGAGCCCGGTGCACTCCATTCCATATAGCACGTGAGTCCTATTTGAAGCCCGACAAAATCAAAGGTTATTACGTATTGGGTTCACATGCAACCCAGAGCACCTAAATTATTTCCTAATTTCACATGGTACGGAGGTCACTCGATTCACGTAACTTTTGCTAGACAACACGTTGTCATGTAAATAAAATATGTGTACCTTGCATAATTTAAAGTTTTGTTCAACAGTAATATCTTGTCAATATAAACCCAACACAATTTTATTGGATAAGCCTCACATGAGGCTCACATTATCCTTTTTTTTTTTTTTTATTGACACCAAACAATGTCCAAGTCTTCAATCGTCAACTCGGTTAGCAAAGACCAAGTTAGATGCGATAGAGACCAAATTTGTTAATTGTTGAAAGCTCCTAGTTGGCAAACTCGATTGGCCAAGAAGAAAAGTAGTTTTTAGCTGATAGAGAATATGAATGAAAATAACCAAATCTTAGAATGGAATGTCAACAAATGAAGATTGAAAAAACCACATTTGATGTAACTCGGACAAAGTGAGTTTGAAATAACCGTATGATGTTAGAGCCTATGATTTTAGATTCAACCGATAAATGGGCATTTGTAAATGAGTAAACTCAACGTAACAAACCACTGGGATTTGCCCCAGTAGGTAACCACCCTTCCTACATGGAAGGGGGAGATAGAGGGTTCGAATCCTCATCTTGGGGTGGGGACGATTTAGTTTCAGGAGTGGGTTTTGACTCCCACGCCCTGTAAGGAGGCAGAGCGAAAGTCTGAGAGTGAGAATTAGAGTAAGCATAAAGTAGAACTGACCAAAAAAAAAAAAAAAACAAAACAACTCAACGTAACCGTCAAGTAGTGGAACCAAGAAGTTTGGAAGCAACTAATAGTGACAGTAGTGAGGAAGTGGAGAAAACGCAACCATCAAAGTAGTGAGGCAATTTAATTCTAGGTAACTACCCACGCATAGGAATTGCTAGATAGTAACTTAGTAAGTATAAATGCTTGAATTCCAGTTTGTACGAATCAATGCCAATCAATCAAAAAATACCAATTGTTCAATTTTACTTTCAGTTTATCTTTACATTCCAATATCTTTACATGGTTGGCAACAATTGTTCACAGTTTCAATACCTTTAATTTTCTAGTCGTTTAGATTTCCTATCCAATAATCAACAATAGAAAAAACCCTATCAAGACCTTTGTTAGTTCACATTTATCCATATTTCATTAGACACTTTTTAGTGAAACAATGCTCATGTGAACCGAGATCATGCGACAGCAAACCGAATTTAGAGCCCGTTTGGTTCGGCTTTTGGGGAATGCCATTGGGAGAATGCAAATATCTTTGAGGGAATGGGGCTTTCGGAAATGTTAGACCGTTTGGTAAATTTTAGCATTGAAATGCAACTTAGCATAAATACCGCTTGGCAAAATTGACATTTGTAATTAGCTTTTGTTATTTTTTATTTTTTTTTAAATTCTGAAATCAAATTCTGGTGGCCGGCCACTGCCGGCCAACCGCCGGCCACCGCCGGACGGCTGGATCTGGCCGTCGCCGGACCGCCGGATTTGGTCGCCGGAGGTCGCGAAGGCCATATCTGGCCGTCGAACGGCCAGATTTGGCCTGAAGACCGCCAGATCTGGCCGTTCGACAGCCAGATCTGGCATCGCCTGGTTGCCTGGCTCGCGCGAGACCAGGCGACGCCGGCTGAGGTTCGCACGACCTCAGGCGGCGTCACTTGGTCGCACGAGACCAGGCGACGCCAGCTGAGGTCCGCGCGACCTCAGCCGGACCTCAGCCTGCGTCGCCTGGCTCGCGCGTGCCAGGCGATGCCACCTGAGGTCGCCCGACCTCAGGCGAGGCTTCTCGACGGCCAGATCGCGGCTGAGCACCGCCTTTGGCAAAGAGGAAGACGAACAGCGAAGAAGAAGGCGAACGGCGGAGGAGACGATGAACAGTGACGCGATGAATAGTAAAATCGCATATCCGGAATGCTCAATGCTCAAAGCTGGTCCCCCCGGGCATTCGGCTTTCAACATTTAAAATGCCCACATTTCGCAAATGGGCATTCAAAAGCCCTTGCCAGACACCCAAAATTTCTCCCAAGGAGCTTTGGGCTCCCAAAGCCCCTTGGGAATGCCCAACCAAACACCCCCTTAAACGGTTCTGCAAGACGCTTGCCATTCGATTGAGTGGTAAAGAAATATTTGGCTTCCTGCAAGCAAGAAAGGAATTCATATGTGTGGGTTCATAACCTTGTTGGATGCAATAGTTTTTCAGCACATTCTCAAAGAAAGAGAGAGAGAAGAGAGAACGCATATGGATAAGGACCAAGCCCCATATCGTCTAGGTGTGCACAAGTAAGTTTTGCTTGCACTTTACTACTAAAGATAAGTTTAGTAACTATTTTATTCCCAAAAACAATTTCTATTTAGAAATGATTTTTTTTTCTATTTAACTAATATTACTACTTCAACATATCTTGTTACCGGAGCAAACAAAAATATAGTGTGTAATACAACTTAAGATAGGCAAAATGACACAAATAATTCATAAACATTGGTTCAATGTGTAATATTGTCTTTGAACTTTTAACTTATTTAATATGATCTTTAAACTTTTAAACACCTTCATGTAGTATAGAGGCTACATAAAATAAATTTACCAATAGTTCGAGAAGAACATTGAACAGATTAAAAATTTAGGAAAAATATTATATATTAAGTTATAGTCCAAGTACCACAATGTACAAATTAAAAGTTGATAAACGATATTGTACACAATTATCTGGTTAAGATAACTCCCATTAAGGTGAAGAATTTGACGAAATGGAGAAAAGCCATATAGATTTGGGAATATGCTTATCGGTTTGAATTATTTCACTTTTTCGAAAATATTGCTGTACTTATACTATTATTCAATAAGTATTGCAACTGTACTTTTTTTTTTTTTTGGACAAGGTATTGCAACTGTACTTTGCATGTTTTATTTAAATGGGAGGATAAACCTGCACGGCAGGATTCAAATTCATTTTGAGTAAAAATCCACATAAAGCTCCAACGGAGAATTCGATTCATGCAAAAACTCATTTTATTATTATTTTCTAGTAAATGATTATGTTTTTCTTGCGAAATTCCTGCCGACACCAACATTTACAGTAGTACTTTACATCCCGATATCTTGTTAATCACTTATAATTTTTTCATAGCATTCTGAAATTTAAGAATATTTCAAATTTAAACGGGAAAGGAAAGAGAAAATGAAAGAGAGTATACATTTTGGATGCAATTTGAAGAGGGAAACAAACATGCCTAAATTTTATTATTACTGTCATAATAATAATAATAATAATAATAATAATTCATCAATTGCCAAGCGGGTCAAGCAATTGGAGGAGTCTTTCCGCCACTTTATTATTATTATTATTGCATTTTTTGTCTTCCTGAGCGGGGCGAGGGGTGCTGTGGGATCAAGTCAACAGTCTTCGCAAAACCTGGACAAAAATGGCCGTCCCCTTCCCGCTCCATCCCTTCTTTCCTCCCCTGATCAGCGTCTCTCTCTCTTTCTCCATTCCATCTTCTTCGTCTTCTTCCACACGAGCGCCAACTACGGGAAGAGAGAAAAAGCCTCAAAGCTCCGTTCACACCCGAACCCGCACTCGTCCCGCCCCTCCTCTCACGCTCTCTCTCTCTCTCGTTTATATCTTTGGTCTTTTTAGCTCCCTTTCCAGACGTGCATCCGCTACCGTCTCCGCCTCCCTCGCAGCTTGGAACCCTCTTTGGGCGTTCGACCCGTTTCCGCCGGCGGGCGGCCTTGGCTCTTTGATACTTTCTTGCCGTTTCGGCTGCGTGCGGGAACCGATCGCGATCGACGAGCTCTCGGGTACGTGTCTCCGTCCGTCCTTCGATGCCTCCGTTGCTTTGCTTTGTTTTTAGCTGGACGGAGCTCGTGGCTTTCGTTTGGGCCGCCGTCCGCGAGAGGTTCAGGTTCCTGTTCCTGTGTATGTGTGCTGATTGGTTTTGCGGTTCCGATGGTCCGGATATATATGTGTCCCGTAGGTGCTTGGTATCGAGAAACGATGAATTTGTCTCGGATGTTCTGGCTTGTTTTGATTCGTTTTCTGGCTTCTTTTGATTCATAGTGGGAGGAGGGTCCGCAATTTGAGCGATTTTAGCAGGTGTCTGTTCGTGGAATTCGAAAGGCTTTTCTTCGCGCGGGATGGAGTTGTGGAATCGGGTTTCGAGCCTTGGAGCCGCGGGATTTCTATGGGCCTTGCTTAGCTGTTGCGTGATCCACTGCCTCGAGACCGATATCAACTGCTTGAAGACCATAAAAGCGTCGGTCCAAGATCCTCTAAATTACTTGAACTATACGTGGAATTTCGACAACGACACTGAAGGCTACATTTGTCGATTCACCGGAGTGGAGTGCTGGCATCCTGATGAGAACCGGGTTCTTAATCTAAAGCTTTCCGATATGGGACTCAAGGGCCAGTTTCCCCGCGGCATCGAGCAATGCAAAAGCTTGACAGGATTGGATCTCTCGAGCAATGAGTTCTCTGGACCGATCCCGGAAAATATATCGAGTATAATTCAGTACGCGACGTCTCTCGACCTGTCGTCCAATAGTTTTTCCGGACAAATCCCGGTAAACATTTCGAACTGTCGCTACTTAAATTCCCTTAGGCTCGACCACAACCAGTTGTCCGGTCAAATTCCAGCTGAACTCAGCCTACTCGGTCGACTCAAATCCTTTAGCGTGGCCAACAACCTTCTGACGGGGCCAGTCCCCGCATTTGGCCCTAACACTACAATCACTGCGGATGATTATGCAAATAATCCAGGACTTTGTGGTGCTCCTCTGCCTCCGTGCATGATATAGAATACCTCCAGGTGGACTCTACATAGCCTATAAGATCGACCGTTGTGAAGCACTCGATTCACTAGACTCGGGTCCAGGGAAATACCTCTCGTGATTGCTCTTGTAGATTTAATAAATTTCCTGTTATGATAAATTCGATGTTCGATGTTCGATGTTCCGTTCTATAACCTGAGGACCGTGGTGGTGACATATTGATCTCGAGACCAGTCTTCGACTATGTTCAAGATTGTGCTTCTCTTTTTCTCTTGAGTTGCTCAGTTTTCTAAAAAGTAGGGGGACGACAAGTTCGCTTTGGCACGATCTTTCCGCTGCCGAGTCATAACTAGGGTCGTCATGCTTTCAAGAGTAGAAGTTATCGTAAATGATTACGCTCGAGCAAACGGAACATTAATAACAAAGATGTCATCAGAGAAATAGATATCTTTATAGAATTGTGTTTCCATGAGGCAGTGGATTGGCGGGTCGTCAGCGATTATCCCTTAGGTAGAGGAAGAAGAGAGAGTGGATCAATTTTTAGAAATACTATATTTGACGTAAGCCGTAACAACCCATATGATGGACTTTGTGTTGTAAATTAAGTCGGATCACAATCGATCACAACGGAATTCTAAATGTTAGAATTGCGCAATGAGTGGAACATAAATAACACAATGGATAAGAGAAAAAAAGAACACACCAGATTTAGTTATTTTTTGTGTGGAAAACCCAAGATGAGAAAAATCACGGGGTGCTAATCTAGGAACTCTCTACTATGATCAAAGGATTACAATTAACACTCTAAAAGTGTTTCTCTCACAATAAATTTGTTGGGAGCAGCCCAACACATTGAATAGGCAAGTAATGTATGGTCAATCAAATACTTTGATGTGATTTGTTAGAAAGTCCAATGACAAAACCCAATCTTAAAGGTAAAGAAGGTGAATCACACATAAGAATTGGGCTTTTATAAGAAAGTATGGACAAAAACAGTACGAAAGAATATACATACACTGAGCTATTAGGACTTTAGCCTGAGCTTGGTGTGGAAATATTTAATCAGAAAGACAAAGATTTAAACCTGTTATAATACCGTATGGGGTTATGTCGAGCCACCACTTACCGTTATAAAAATTTAAGCTAAGATAATAGAATAATTAAATATTGATTTACGCATTCAACCATTCAACCAATAACTTAAATTTTTAGAACCGTTGAATAAAAATCTCACGGTATCATAATGTAAAGTCTCGGGTTCAAATCGTTTTAGGCCCTATTTGCTCCACAATTAAGTACATCTTACGCCTAATACTAGGCAAAAAGGATCAAACTAAACGTAAATAAAAGTAATAAAATAGTTAAATATTAAATCATATTTTCATTCAACAATTTAAATTTTAGAAACCGACGCTTTAATAACACGAGGATAAATCACCACGTGGGAAAATCACCGATGTGAATAATTGCTTCAAAAATAAATTATTAAAAAAAGAAAAAAAGTTACTTTGATAATGCCAAGGCATCCTCTTTGAACGGTCGCGTGGAGAGGAAAATTTAGTCACGGACACGACGCTAACGTGAAACATGGTTCATGGAATTCAAAGCGGACGGGAAGATGTCTGAAAGCAGCTGGAGAATTCGCATTGGACTTCATCATCTGAGAAAATGCCAAAGAAACGTGAACTTTAATCAAGAAATCTATGAAAAGCTTTATAAAATCAAAATCAAGAAATCTATGAAAAGTTTTATAAAATCAAACTCTCATACTTCATTCTTGAACACTAATGATTGTTTCCAATGAAATTGGGATGACAAGATACCTGAGTTTTTCGAAGAGAATGAGAGGTAGGAATATGTTTTAGGGCTTTCATTTTAAAGGTTTTAGTTGCATGAATGTGATTGAGATTATGGTTTCCATCTTGGAAATGAAGTGAGCTTTTGTGGCATAACTTTTAGTCTAATTTCTCAAACTTCGAATTTGTTGTTGTCTTTATCAAAGAGAAAAAGAAACAAAATACAATTTTGGACAAAACAAGAACGTAAACATTACTGTGCAAAATGTAATTTTAGGTAGAGCCATGACAATGTTGTTAAACATATTGTTTTTTCTCTTTGGTAAAGAAAACAGCTCTGGATAAATAAACAATCAAAATATATGTTCACAAAAAGCTATATGTTATCTCCAAGTTGGCATCTTGGCATCTCTTTAAAACTTACACGTGTGCTGGAGATTTTGAAAGTAAAGCCACTAAAGTATTTAAAAATAAAGCTCAGAAGATTTTCTTCTTTCAGTTTCATGATCTCTTTCAAGTGCTCTATTATCTCCCCATCTAACTCTTGCTTTCAAAACTAATCATTAGCCCATAATGCTCCTGAAGGAATACCTATGGTTCAATTTATAAAACTGAGACTAATAATATGATAGCTCATTGTAAGTCTGAGTTTTGGTTTGAATAAAAATTGTTGCAAGTTTTCTTTCCTCTTACGTTATCTCATATCACGAAATCTCCAGTTAATGTCAACTTCTGCACTTCCAGTATATATTTGAGGACTTAAAAATCGGCATTAATCTTTCTCTATGGATTTTATGTTTAATAGATCTCTAGTGTCATTTCATCATGCCCGCTCATGTAGTGCCAGGGTAAGATAATTCTAATATAAGCCATGGCCTGCTTCAATTATGAATATAATGTGAGACATACAAAGAGGGGTTTACAAGATTGATTCACAAGGGTGCATGGATATGACTTGCTTGTAATCACATAGTGCTAGTTTATCACATTGTTAGTTCACTAGTTTTTAAACTGACTCCACGTCACTAGCATTGTCCTTCTAGTTATGCAATATCCAATTGCCTCCGTATAGATGCATAACATGATAATTAATGGTGTGAATTCTGTGATGACACTCTCAATATAAAGAATGAGTTAATTGCAGGATTGTTCAGACTATACTAGTTTCCTTTTATTTCTTCCTCAATAGAAGTGTCCCATGAATACATCAATGGTGCTAGTTGTTTCAATATACATTAACAGTAACCTGGTTTAACATCCATCGTGTATCATGGTACATTTCATCCAAAATAATTTTCACTTACACAAAAAGTTTGTATTCTGAGGGATCATATGTTTTTGCCACTTTGCAATTATTATTATTTTTTTTTGGTAACCCAGGAAACCCCGAAAGCCAACAGCCGGCGGGAAAAACCTGGGGCTGACGCAAGTTGGCCACCACACTCACGCCAGCGGTTAAGTCACCCTGCGACGCACTGGGGATTCGAACCCCTCCCCTTCACGAGGGGGAGAGGACCCAAAGCCAGCAACACCACCTAGGTGGGTGGTTGCCACTTTGCAATTATTTACCTGCACTTAATCTAGAAATAGTAATTTAGCAGAATAATGAAACTTTGTTGAAGCTTCAATTGAAATCTCTTTTGAACTTCAATTGAAGGTCTGTTGCATTTTTCACAGATTGCAAAGCTCAAAAGCTCTAATGAAGGTTCAGATCTGTAAATATGAAGGCTAATGAACAGTTCTATCAACACAATTAAGATACACTATTTACATATTAATTTTCTGATCTAGTCCTAAAAAAAAAAAAAAAATTTATGGTCATCAGTATACGAAGAGGAATCTGCTTGCTTTGAGAGAAGTTAGTTGCTCGAATATTGATGCCTTGAACCTAATGCATTGCTCATCTTCAAATGAGGGGAGATTGGTGCACGTCTTCAACATAGAGGAGTTGAGAGAACATTGTTCTCATTCTGACACCACTTGTGGCTTAACTCCACGCACTTGTTACAAGTTGGATTAGGTCTTTCTTTGTAGCTGGTTAAGGACCGAGGTGCAACTGCAGATGCATCATCCTTGATCGCCTTCTCTTTATTGTCATCTAGTAGGGCAAGAAGCATGAATTTCTTTTACCTTTTTCATTTTGAGCTCTTGAGTCTTTAAAAATTATAGCATTTCTTTCATCTGTTTCCAAAGTGTCACCAAATAAATGTCCTTATCTATTTTCGTTCCCTAATGAGAATGAAAGTAGAAACTTCTAAATTCTCAAGAATCAAGTAGGCGCTTAGTTTATAGATGAATGCCTTGAAACTTTGCTTATTTCCTATCACATGTATGTAATTGGCAGGTCTTTTTAGTAACCATGGACCAATGTATTTTGTCAATACAAAGACAAGTTTATCAAAGATGGGCCTTGCTTGTCATATTGCAAAGATTCATAGCGAGGTACTTGTGATGATGCTTCTTTTATTGTATGTGTCATTATGTTCTTGATGTCCCATTGAGTGTTAAGGCATTAATCTTCAGGCTTCAGTTGAGAAAAATGCTAGAGAAATAAAGGAGTATATTGAGGAAATATATTGGGGTGCCAAGAAACGTGTCTTGATTCTTGGACACAGCAAAGGTGGAATAGATTCAGCAGCTGCTTTGTCATTGTACTGGCCAGAGTTGAAGGATAAGGTAGCTGGGTTGGCCGTAGCACAGAGCCCATATGGCGGTTCTCCAGTAGCTTCAGACATTTTGCGGGAAGGACAACTTGGCGATTATGTTAGTTTAAGGAAACTCATGGAAATTCTGATCTGTAAAGTGATCAAGGTAAGAAGTGTCTTATCCATTATGGTTTGTGCTTTCTTTTCTAATTTTTTATTTGTTGTTTTTCGAGTGTAGAAGCTAGTGCCTTACTTCGTGAACAAACTATTTACTTAACCTGGACTGTTCTTTGCTTAACATTGACTGATCGTTGCTTTACACAGTCTTTTAGTTTAATACTTTTGATGTAACCTCTTCCTCCTACACCTTAAGCATTGTCAGTCTGCAACCGAATAGCCTAACAACAGTCTAGTCATCCCCCCCTGCTGACACCAGAGGCAATTCCAAGAAATGTTATCAAATGGTACCAAGAGGAGAACATTTTAGGTGCTAATAGAATTTCTTATTCTCCTTTTAAGTATGCATGTATTTCCCTGTGTCCTGGCATATTCTAAATATATCTGTGGCAAGGTACAGATCATTGAGACAACAATTGCATTGTGTGGAAGAGTAATACGGTAATCTCTTTGGACTGGTACATTTGAGTATATTTTTAAGGTGCTGATAATAGGCAATCTTAGAAACATCTTTTCATGCTCATGAGCTGAAAGTGGAAGCGGAGAGCATGGGTATCAGATGGTCCTGTTCAATGTTCTCACCGGATGGTAGGATATGTGGCGGATAAAGGAAAATTATGAAGAAGCTTGCTGGATGTTTAAACTGAGTAGAAGAGTGTGGATGTAACAGACATATAAGTGGGGAAAGTTGGAGTTTGGAAATAAGGCTGGCTGTGATTAAGACATGTTTCTTACTATATCAGATTTCTCTCATTTATCCTACTTTATTTTACATTTGTCACTTTGAATTTAGTTGGTTGCAGCATTGGACGTCACCTAAGGTTAATTATGGCAAGGAAGTTCCACAGCTATAATAGTATCGTGTTTCATAACAAATTAATTTGACATTCATCATTATAATATGAAGAAGGTAATGGGAGCTCATTAGTATATGATATTCATTCCATTTAACAGGAGGGCAACTATTTTTTTCCCACATAGTAATTCTCATTTCATCTGCATCTATTACATTTGAATTCCTTCCTCTACCAATAGAAAGAGCAGGCATTGTTAGGACAATGCTGTGTACTTCTCTATTCAATTAGCGGAATGTTAAGTGAATTTCTTAATGTTAAATGCATGTTAATTGGGTGACATTGGCTGGGGCCTGTGGTTAACAGAATAAAAGATCCTGCTTTTCTCTTTGATCAACAAACAGAATTTAAAGAAGTAATTGCACATTGACTAGCTTATGTCTCATATTCTCATACATCTTTCTGAAGGGTGACATGCGAGCTCTGGAAGACTTGACATACGAGAAGAGGAAAGAATTCTTGACTAGGCACCAATTGCCAAGAGAACTTCCGGTGGTTTCATTCCACACGGAGGCAGGGATAACGCCTGCAGTTATGGCCACTCTGTCTCATGTTGCTCATGCAGAACTTCCTTCCTTCTTGGCTGGTCAGCCTGCAAAGCTTCCTGTGGTAATGCCCCTTGGAGCTGCAATGGCTGCATGTGCACGGCTCCTCCAAGTCAGGTATGGTGAGAAGAGCGACGGGCTTGTTACGAGGCGGGATGCAGAGGTTCCAGGATCCGTGGTTGTGCGGCCCTCACGCAAGCTGGATCATGCCTGGATGGTTTACTCAACTTTGAGTGAGAACCCATCGGAGGTTGATGCATCTAAAGTGTGCGAGGCTCTTCTGACATTGCTTGTGGAAGTCGGGGAGAACAAGAGGCAGGGAGCTTGAACCCAAAGATGAATAAAAGCTATAGGGGGTCCTTTCCCATCTCAACACAGTAAGTTGTAATACTTGGATCATTTTTTCCAAGTTCTTAGATTGATGTCATAGAGAGACTTAAACCAGTTCAGAGCCTTACATCAATTGATGTACATAGCTTTTGAGACGTTGTACCATTATTTGTACAAACAGCTGATCTTGCGTAAAGTGTAACTTCTTCGGAAATTTAACGGAGTTACCTGAAATTATTCCAAGGTCGGTCTCACCTTACATGTTGTAGTTTGACTTCATGGGTGTAATTAAATATAATCTACGGACGCACTCATCACTAGTAATAGTAGGTACGCAGTCATCACTAGCAATTGCTAGCCCTGATGAACAACTTTGATCCTATATTGTAACGTTTTAAAATAAGCTTGTTTGTGTATATTTAAGCTTAAGTCAATTGTACTCTCTTTTTGCCCATCAATTTTTACAATATAATTCAAATTCTAAAGAATACATGAAAATGTATATTTGAATTTATGTTTCAACATTGGTATATTGTTAAAATTTCAGGTACTTAAAGGTTACTTAAAACTCGGAGCACTTGAGCCAAGATCTAAATCAAGGAAAAAAATTCAAAGATTAAAAGTACATATAGACACATAAAATAAGTGGTCAAAGAATATTTTGCTTCATCTCGATCAAACTCCGTCAAAATGCAAGGGAAACAAGAGGTGTCTTTTTATTAAAACCAAATTTTGCCCATAAAGGCACTTGGTGAACGTGATATAAATTAATGACCTTTTCCATATGAACACACAACTAACATTTGATTCTTTACAATATTTTCAATTTATTTTGGAGTTCTATGTATATTTCATAAAATTGTGAGGCAGTGATTTTTTTAGGATACAAAATCTTAATTACAGACCAGATTTGCTTTACTTCACTTGTTTTTTTTTTTTTTCTTTTTCCCAAAAATCACGTATGTTTTCTCATGTTCGAAGGCTAGTATGAATAAGAATTGACCGTAACTCACCAGCATACACTAATTGCCACCAAGAAAAAAACTCGAATTAAAAAAGGAATTAAATCAAACATCCACATAGGATGTTTACCAAACTTTAGCACTAATTTGGTTCATGACTGAACTTGACGAACCAAAATAGGGGCATACATTAACCGCCACTAGAGAAAACTCAAATTGAAAAAGGAATTAAATCAAACATCCAGACCAATTTGCGTAAATGCCAATAAGAAAAAAATTTATTAACAAAGAGATATATCTATAGGATGTTTACAAAACTTTAATTCATGAGCGAACTTGATGAAGCAAAATAGGAGGAGGAACCGGCATCATCACGCGATTAGCTTCGGCACACCATCCGACACGAGTTCTGCCCACTGACCATGCTTGCATAGCTAGTCCAAGCTCGGAGGTGACAAAGGCATCGAGGCACGCATACTCCACTTGACGATCTGTCAATACCTCATCGTCCCACTGGCTCAAGGTGATATCTTTGGGCTTCTCGAGATCTTTGCGAAGTATCACTTTGACCAGTTTCTTCAGCCCCATGTAACCCAATGACAGGTTGCGCCACCTCCCCACCGCCAGTCCACGGAGATCGACCATGCGCGACACAGTAAGCTCACAGTCGTCCCTCAGCTTCATTGCGTCATCCTTGATGCCGACGCCGACGAACGTATAGTTGAGGTTACCGAGAAACGCATGGAGCGACCCGGGGATGTACTCCGCGTGGAGAATTTGAAAGATGAGGCAACTACGGCCGACGCACAATTGCAAGGTAGCGACGGGATGGACAATGCCGGGCTCGAGGTTGGGGCGCCACTCGATGTCGAGGCCGACGACGAGACGGTCCAGCCAGAGCAGGTGGGAGCGCTCGACGATGATGATCCAATGGGTGACGACAGAGGCATCGTTGGTGACGCAAGTGTGGATCTGCTCTCCGTGGAAGGTGATCTTGTGAAGAGAATGCATGTCGGCGGGCTTTGAATTTGTGAGAAATGACTGAGACGGAAGTATGCAGTAACGAAGAAACTGAGAAAGAGAGCAGAGAGCGTCGTCCCCAGTGAAAAAAAAACTAGGAAGCTGTGATCGCGTTGGGGTCAGAGAATTGAGTGTGGGGCTTAAGTAGCGGCTGCGAGGTGGCGTCAGAATAGGAAATATTTCCTCTATTGAAAATAGGAAATATTTCTAACGCCGTTGGATCAAATTGCGGTGGAAATTGGCCTGTGTCCTAAACAGGAAATATCTACTGCTTGAATCAAATTAGACTATATTTTCCATTTAGAAGATAAACGGTAGTAATCCATGTGCGGTTAGCAATCGGTTAATTTCATTTTATTGATAAATATACAAAGGAGTTGGCACAATCCACGTGTACATGTAAATGAAAATCATGGGCATTCTTGGTACGATATTTATTCGAAGTTTTTTTTCCTAGACTTCGACATATATATTATAGGTATCATAATCATTAATCTGACTATTTTCATATTATAATTAAATAAATAAAAGTTCTAATATGATTGACGGATTATTTTGTTCTTGATAGTTATATTTATCTGATTCGTAAACATTTTGTACCAGTAAAAAGTAGTGTGGTGCAAGTAACCACTTATCAATAAAGATATCTCGCTTATATTCTCAAATTCAAATTCCCTCCTTACGTGCCCGCTTTAGATTGCAGTAAGTTACCGAATTGCGCGTGCATTTAGCAATTCCCCAGTGAAACCCAATTAAGACTTTGGGCAATGCTACGTTCACCTTCTTTCTTTTTATTTTTTATTTTTAATGAAAGGCTGCGAATGAGAATGCCTTCGAATGTAATGCCTGGTCCGAACGCCAATGCAAGCCTCCAAATCCTCACCACATTCTCTCTTCGTCAGCTTATCTCTCGTTCGCCATCGATGTTGGCCTCGATCTTCTGAGGCAGGTCTCGTCGTAGCTTGAAGTGGATGCCCTCGTCCGAGACACGGCCGTCGATCACGCCGTGGGTCCCTCGGAGGAACCGCTGGGCCGCGTGGCTCGGCTCCACGAAGGGAGGGACGACTCTCCTTGGCTCGGCAAGGGGTCCCCTTCAACGGTCGCCGCCACTGCGTTTGGCTTTCTGTTCCCAGAAAAATTTAAGTTCTGTTACTTGTCAAATTGAACACCTCCACTTCAAGCGTCGTGGAGTTACTTGGTGTTGTACCGACTTGTAGAACCGGTCGAGTGCGCTGGATACAGCGAAAGTGGATCGTAAAGTTCGAGACTTGGGAATCCTTCTTCAAATTTTGTGCTGGATTGTCTTGTTGGTGTTTGCCTTGAACCCAGTTGATTGCAAAATGTGGGGTGTTTGTCTTATTAGCTTACCAAATGATTTTCCTACCGAAATTTTCTATCCACCACTGCTTTTGGCCTTTTGTTTTTCACGAGAATCTTGGGCATGTTTCTATATAGAAAGAGACCTTTTCAGAGCTTGGATTCTGTTAAGTTTTTTGCTCCCCACATGTTACACGTTAAAGAGGCATAATTTCAATGTATAGTTTAATAGACTGTGCGCCTACCGGAGCATGCATACCCACCTCCGAATATCTGTTTAGTATATACGAGTGTGTTAAACATGGCGAAGAGATATATTGTCGTGTTTTCTTTGGTCTGTAGATATATCGTCATGTTAGTTTGGCCTCTTTTCAGTGTAGCATACACCTCGTAAAGTAGGATAGTCGTGTCAAGATTTGATGAACATGTTTCTCTTATTTAGGGGCAGAACTCTTCTGTGGGATATGATGGACTCTTGCCTCAGCTGTTTACCTCTATGCCATCATTAAATGACGCTGCTCCTTATCTTGCACAAACAACTCTATACATAACTGGTGGCTTTTCTGATTATTCTGGTAGTTAGTCTTCTCTACATTGTGCAAAGTTCTCCTTTGTTGCTTCACCTCTCTCTCTCTCTCATGCACGCACGCACACGCGCATGCAAAAGTAAAGGAAGAATCCAGCGAAGACAAAGAACTGTACTTTGTTGAGTTTCTCCGGCATCTATAGTACTGGGAGCTTATAAACATAGAAATAGTAATTTAACCGCTTGATCAATGTCCTTTCTAATTAGTGTGTTCAAGATATATGAGAATTAGCTAGAAGTAAGGACTCAAACATTATGATTTTCGTATGTAAGCTGGAGATCAATCTTCCTTTCAATCGAGTCTCCTTGGAAAAGAAGAAAGATCTTCCTTGAGATACATTTGTCATATATTGTTGCCGGGGGGAGGGGGGCATTTGCTGATTGTTGGTTTTATGATAATTGGGAATATGTTTGCTGTTATATTGTAATAAGTTTAAAATTTCATACCACTATGCTATTCAAGGTGGCTCCTAACTTAACAAAAGCATCTGCCAATTCTAATCAGGAACTAAGGACTTGGAAAAAATGAGATAGACTAGACATATGCTAAAAAAAAGATTTAAGGCATATACCTGAGGCAGTCCGCCTCGAGTCAGTTTCATCCCTAGGGATTCTAATATATTGTTACCTTTGAAAATCTTCTAGTACTCTCACTTCTTATACAGTATATGTTTTTCCATCCTGAAACTACTTTTTCAAGCTTTCTTTGTCGGATGATGTGATGATGGATTATTGTGTAGTTGCAGTGAAGTCCACCTCCAGGGAATCTGAGCAATCTTTGCTACATGTGCAGGAGCTTGTGACTATTACTTCTGGACGAAATGGAAGACATCTTGCAAGCAATCAACTTTCTTTTAGTGAAAGTTGAGCATCGCATGGATCATCTTCTTGTGAAATTGGTGCCCCTCCTGCAGTTGATGAAATAACGAGGGATTCTGCTTGGAGTCATCTGCAAATGCAGATGCATTTGTTTCAAATTATATGGGGTCAAACTGAATTTCCATCTTTCAAAGGTAGGGATTCAAACGTATTCCTGATCTATGTCTTTCCTATTGGGACATTGTAAAGTTATTAGGATGTTTTACTATAATCTACATGGTTGGAATTGGAGATTTTTCTTTTTTTCTCTTTTGCTTTCCTCTGATTCGTTAGGTGGTTTGTCATTTTAATATTTAAATTTTACACCAGTGATGGTGGGATTTTGTGATGACATTCTTAAGATAATGTATATGTGTTGATTGCAGCATTCTACAAACTATACTAGTTTCCTTTATTTTTCACCTACACAAAAGAATATATATTCTGACTAGGGATATGTTTTTGGCACTTGGTAATTATTTACCTGCACTTAATCTAGAATTAGAAGTTGTTTATATTGTTTTAGCTGAATAATGGAACTTTGTTGAAGCTTCAATTGAAATTTCTGCCGAACTTCAATTGAAGCTGTATTGAAGCTTCACGGATTCCAAAACTCAAAGCTTTAATGAAGGTTCAGATCTGTATGAAGGCTAACGAACAATCTCACCAACATAGTTCAGAGACAGTATTTGCGTATAGATATTTGAATCTAGTTCTCAGGAATAAGAAACTATGATCACCAGTAGAGGAACAGAAAACTTGTCACTTTTGGGAGAAGTTTGTTGCTCAAACAGTGATGCCTTGAACCTAATGCACTTATCATCTTCAAATAAGGGTAGATTGGAGCTCACCTTCAACATATAGGAGTGTCAAGAATGGTGTTCTCATTCTGAGACCACTTGCTGTGGCTTAACCCCACACACTGGCGACATATTGGATTCCATCTTTCTTTGTACCTGCTTAAGGACTGAGCTGCAACTGCGGATGCATCATCCTCGATCACCTTCTCTTTGTTGTCATCTAGGAGGGCAAGAAGCATGAGTTTCTTTTACCTTTCTTGAGTCTTAAAATATCAAAACATTTCTTTTATCTCCTTCTGATGTGTCACCAAATAAGTTTCTGTTATGTATTTTCGTTCTCTAATGAGAAGGAAAATAGAAACTCCAAAATTCTCAAGAATCCAATAGGATGAAAATAGAAATTCCAAAATTCTCAAGAATCCAATAGACCCTTAGTTTATAGATTGATGCATTGAAAATTTGGTTATTTCCTATCACATTTATGTAATTGGCTAGTCTTTTTAATAACTACGGACTAATGTATTTTGTCAATACAAATATGAGTTTCTCAAAGATGGGCCTTATTTATCATATTGCGAAAGATTCATAGCAAGGTACTTGTGATGATGCTTCTTCTTATGTACGTGTCATTATGTTCTTGATGTCCTATTGAGTGTTAAGGTATTAATCTTCAGGTTTCAGTTGAGAAAATTTCGAAAAAGATAAAGGAGTATATCGAGGAAATATATTGGGGTGCCAAGAAACGTGTCTTGATTCTTGGACACAGCAAAGGGGGAATAGATTCAGCAGCTGCCTTGTCATTGTACTAGCCAGAGTGGAAGGATATGGTAGCTAGGTTGGCCATAGCACAGAGCCCATATGGCGGTACTTCAGTAGCTTCAGACATTTTGCGTGAAGGAAAGCTTGGCGATTATGTTAGTTTACGGAAACTCACGGAAATCCTGATCTGTAAACGGATCAAGGTAAGAAATGCCCTATCCTTTATGATTTATGTTGTTTTTTTCTCATTTGTTATTTGTTTTTCAAGTGTGCATGCTAGTCGCCAACCATTGGACAAGAAAAAAGAAAGAAAAACAGAGAGAAAGATGGGGTTCAGTTCATGCGAGACGGAATCGGCTTTTGCTTTTTCCGCGGCCTTGTCAGCAGCTTCCATTGTTATGCGTCCCAAGCTCGCTCCGAGAGAGAGAGAGAGGAAAAGGGTCAAGCAGGAAAGGGGGAGGAAGTTATGAAAGCATGGAGGAAGGCGAGAGGGAAGAGGAGATGGGCAAAGATGGTGGAGAGTGTGGCCTGCCCAGATACGCGCACAGAGAGATGGTCAGCTGCAACTAAAATGGCAAAAAAAGACCACGATCTATTAACGCCTTGCGGAACATAAACAGATCAGCGAGCAGGAAGACGGGGTCGCAGTCCTCGGGGGAGATCTCAGTAAAGACAAACGACGGGCAAGAAGAAGGGGTCGCGGTCCTCGGAGGGAGATCTCCACCAGGTCAAATCGCACCTCGTGCTCCCGTTCGGGGTCGCCATCGCGTTCCTTGATGGACAAGATCTGTTGCTGCTGATTCTGCTTACTCTAAGCGAGCTTCTCGCTTGGGTCGTTGCTGATGAGGAAGGAAGACGAAGGAAGGAATCCCCGGAGTGAGATCTCTGCCAGGTCGAATTGCACTCTGTGCTTCCGCTTAGGGTCACCATCGCGTTCCTTGATGGCCAAAGCCTGTTGTTGCTGATTTTGAGCAAGCTTCTCGCTTGGGTCGTCGCCGATGAGGGAGGAAGACGAAGGAAAGAACATGAGGGGAGAGAGAGAGCCCTTCGAAATTGAAAAGAGGAGAGAGGTTTTTCTTGAGCGGGAGCGCGCTTTTACTGTTCTGTCTTTTCTCCATGCGTTCTCTCGAGCAGAGGAGAGAGAGAGTCAGAGTGGTGGGCCCAGGTCTGCAGAAGAGAACGCGCCGAGCGAATTTTGAACCTTTAACGCCATTTACACGTGGAGCCACGTGTCGAATTCTAAATGGTCTTACATCTCGCTGACGTGGAGTGTAAAACCTAGCCAATATTTTCTCGTGTTCATAGGGGGAGGAGTGTCCGCAATTTGAGCGATTTCAGCAGGTGTCTGTTTGTGGAATTCGAAAGGCTTCTTCGCGCGGGATGGAGTTGTGGAATCGCGTTTCGAGCCTAGGAGCCACGGGATTTCTTTGGGCCTTGCTTAGCTGTTGCGTGATCCACTGCCTCGAGACCGATATCAACTGCTTGAAGACCATAAAAGCGTCGGTCCAAGATCCTCTGAATTACTTGAACTACACGTGGAATTTCGACAACGACACTGAAGGCTACATTTGTCGATTCACCGGAGTGGATTGCTGGCATCCTGATGAGAACCGGGTTCTTAATCTAAAGCTTTCCGATACGGGACTCAAGGGCCAGTTTCCCCGCGGCATCGAGCAATGCAAAAGCTTGACAGGATTGGATCTCTCGAGCAATGAGTTCTCTGGACCGATCCCGGAAAATATATCGAGTATAATTCAGTGCGCGACGGCTTTCGACCTGTCGTTCAATAGTTTCTCCGGACTAATCCCAGTAAACCTTTCGAAATGTCGCTACTTGAATTCCCTTAGGCTCGACCACAACCAGTTGTCCGGTCAAATTCCAGCTGAACTCAGCCTACTCGGTCGACTCAAATCCTTTAGCGTGGCCAACAACCTTCTGACGGGGCCAGTCCCCGCATTTAGCCCTAACACTACAATCACTGCGGATGATTATGCAAATAATCCAGGACTTTATGGTGCTCCTCTGCCTCCGCGCATGATATAGAAGACCTCCAGGTGGACTCTACATAGCCTAAAAGATCGACCGTTGTGAAGCACTCGATTCACCGGACTCGGGTCTAGGGAAATATCTCGTGATTGATCTTGTCAATTTAATAAATTTCCTGTTATAGTAAATTCGATGTTCGATGTTCCGTTTTATAACTCGAGGACCGTGGTGGTGAAGGATTGATCTCGACACCAGTCTTCGACTATGTTCAAGATTGTGCTTCTCTTGTTTTGCTCGGTTTTCTAAAAAGTAGGGGGACGACAAGTTCACTTTGGCGTGATCTTTCCACTACCAAGTCATAACTAGGGTTGTTCATGCTTTCGAGAGTAGGTCTAGGGAAATATCTCTCGTGATTGATCTTGTCAATTTAATAAATTTCCTCTTATAGTAAATTTGATGTTCGATGTTCCGTTTTATAACTCGAGGACCGTGGTGGTGAAGGATTGATCTCGACACCAGTCTTCGACTATATTCAAGATTGTGCTTCTCTTGTTTTTGCTCGGTTTTCTAAAAAGTAGGGGGACGACGAGTTCACTTTGGCGCGATCTTTCTACTACCAAGTCATAACTAGGGTTGTTCATGCTTTCGAGAGTAGAAGTTATTGTAATTGATTACGCTCGAGCAAATGGAACATTAATAACAAAGATGTCATCGAAGATACAAATATCTTTATAGAACTGTGTTTCCATGAGGCAGTGAAATGGCTGGTCGTTAGCGATTATCCCTTAGGTGGAGGAAGAAGAGAGAGTGGATCACTTCTTCGAAATACCATATTTGACGTAAGCCATAACAACCCATATGATGGACTTTGTGTTGTAAATTAAGTCGGATCGCAATCGATCGCAACAAAATTCTAAATGTTAGAATTGCGCAATAAGTGGAACATAAATAACACAGAGGATAAGAGAAAAAAAGAGCATGCCAGAATTTTTTTTTTCTTTTTTGTGGAAAACCCAAGATGAGAAAAATCACGGGGTGCTAATCTAGGAACTCTCCACTATGATCAAAGGATTACAATTAATACTCTAAAAGTGTTTCTCTCACAATAAATTTGTTGGGAGCAGCTCAACACATTGAATAGGCAAGTCATGTATGGTCAATCAAATACTTCGATGTGATTTGTTAGAAAGTCCAATGACAAAACCCGATCTTAAAGGTAAAGAAGGTGAATCACACATAAGAATTGAGCTTTTAGAAGTATGGACTAAAACAGTACGAAAGAATATACATAAACTAAGCTATTGGGACTTTAGCCTGAGCCTAGCATGGAAATATTTAATTAGGGAGGCAAAGATTTAAACCTACTCTAATACCGTATGGGGTTTTGTCGAGCCACCACCTATCATTATAAAAATTTAAACTGTTAGATAATAGAATAATTAAATATTGAATTACGCATTCCACCAATAACTTAAACTTTTAGAAATGTTGAAAATCTCACACGGTATCACAATATAAAGTCTCGAATTCAAATCTTTTTAGGCCCTATTTACTCCACAATTAATTAAGTACATCTTACACCTAATACTAGGCAAAAAGGGCCACACTAAACGTGAATGGAAGTAATAAAATAGTTAAATATTAAATCATGCTTTCATTCAATAATTTAAACTTTTAAAGCCAACGCTTTAATAACACAAGGATAAATCGCCACATGGGAAAATCACCGACATGAATAATTGCTCCAAAAACAAAATTTATTAAAAAAGGAAAAAAAGTTACTCTGATCAATCATCGTATTTAGGTTTTGCGTGTACAAACCAAATATGCCAAGGCATCCTCTTTGAACCGTCTCTTGGAGAGGAAAATTTAGTCCCGAGAGGTGAGTGGTTCCAGGTTCCAGTTCGGTTCCATCTGGAGCCTGGAACCTACCATCAGGTATAGGTTTCTCATTTTTTGGAACCTGAAACCTACCCGTCACAACCGAGAACTTGGAACCTACCATGTCACAAGTTCCATGGTCATTTCCAAATTCCAACAGGTTCCTTTTTTTTTTTTTTTTGTTATTTTTAGATTTGAATTATAACGTACGCGCATACTTTACGGTAACTTCCCACATCTTAACAAACATACCAATGCCAATTGCCAAAAATTTGGACATACATAATCAAAACTAATAAGAAGTTTCCAAAGAGAAAATGAGATGCTTGATTAACTATAATTATTGTGCCCACGTATGTCAATATATGTGCACTAAAGCTTAAATTGTCACATTTGCCATTTGTCATATGCCTTATCAGCTTAATCAAATGAAAATAACAAAGCAAAATATATAGGAGATGAAAAACCATAAGTGTCAAAAAGATCTCAAATTTTCATCTATTCCATAGTGTGAACTCTGCAACATTGCTCTTATAGATATATGTACATTCCTGTTTCACCTCTCCTTACTTTCATATTGTTCATCATCTTTCTCAGATGCAGACAATCATTCATCAGGTCGTTGACCTCTAGTCGACACTTGCCGAGTTCCAAATTTAACTTACCAAGGGTCGTTCAATGCTAGCAAGCTTCGCCAAGGGTAAATGTTGGCATTTGGTCTCCAAATCTAGCTCGCTTGAGGTTGCGTGACCTCAGTGTCGCCTCACTTAGGGTCACACAACCTTGATAAACAGTCTCTTAAGTTGTCGCCTCACTTAGGGTCACGCAACCTTGATAAACAGTCTCTTAAGTTGTCGCCTCACTTAGGGTCACGCAACCTTGATAAACAGTCTCTTTAAGTTGTGCTACGTAACCTAAGCTTATTCATTCTATGATTGGAGGGGATGACACGTTTTGTTTTTTGTTCGGGAAAAATGACACCAAAAGTGAAGCCATAAGTTTACCAAACACTACTTTTTTCATGAAAACTCTTTAAAATAAAGTTTTTATCATGAATGCAAAGTCCTTGGACCAAACTTGAATCCAATGCACTTTAAAAGGATCCTCCTCCTCAGAGGAAAAGCAGCGCCCTCAGCCTATAAGTCTAAAATTCCCTTGGATACAAACTGAAGATTCATTGTAAGAAGTTACGTGCGCTGTCAATTTTTGCTATCGTTGCACGATCGATCGATTGATCGAGTGAGAGAGAGGCAACCAAAAAAGCGACTTGAGTACATGAATTCTATTTTAGAACAAAAGGGGAACATGTGCTGTCTTTACTCACAACTGAAAGTGAAAGAGTCGGGACTGGGCTGCGCCAAGCGTGGGAGGGGGTTCCGAAATCGGTTCCGCGACCGGTTCCGATTCTTGGAAAAATGGAATAGGGAACCGGAACCGGTCCTTTAAGAACCGGGAACCACGCTCACTCCTATCAGACACGACGCTAACGTGAAACATGGTTCATGGAATTCAAAGCGGACGGGAAGATCCTCCTCCTCCTCCTCCCTTTAATATAAAAGAAAGAACAACGACAGTTCCCACTTTTCTCTTCTTTTCCCCTTTTCTTTTTCTTTTGTGTTTTTCTCGCGTTGTTTTAGTTTAATTTGAATAAAAAACGACGTGGAAATAACATGGTAAAAAATTGAACAGATTTGACTGCAAGCAAAACATAAGATATTGCCCGATTTTCGGCTAAGTGAAAAGGAGGAGGAAAGCTCGTGTTGACCGGGTCAACGATGTCAAAGTGCGCGATGGGGCGAGGAAAGTTCGTGGGCATTTACTATTTAAACCCCACTTTTGAATCTTTCTTCCTTCTCTCTTTTTTTTTTTTTTGTTTTATAAAATTGTGGAAAAACACGCAGGGTCGAATTCTAATCATTGGAGGGTCTTATTAACAAATACTCTATATGATGCCAATTAATTATAGGGTTAATACCCTAAAAAACCCTAAACTGGTATATTTGTGACAAATTTACCCAAAATTATTTTTTTGACCACCAAAAACCCCAAACTGGTATACCTTTGACAAATTTACCCCAAACTAGTACATTTGTGACAAATTTATCATTTATAGGGTTAATACTTTTGACACGTGACAATTGACTGGTATACTAATTTGAGATTTTATACTCTGTTTGTCATAGTTTACAATTTAATCCAATTTAACGGAGGGTATAATTGTCACAAATTTATCAATTTAGGGTTTTTTATAATCGAATAAATTATTTTGGGGTAAATTTGTCATAAATGTACAAATTTAGGATTTTTTATGGTCAGTCGGGATAAATTTGTCACAAGTGTACCAGTTTGGTGTTTTTTATGGTCAAAAAAATAGTTTGGAGTAAATTTGTCACGGATGTATCAGTTTAGGGTTTTTTAAGATATTAACCCTTAATTATAATAACAAATAACACTTCTTAAAAGGTTTTAAAAATCGAAGATGCGAATTTAAACATGGAAAACGCATGATAATCGATTATTTGAACTTATTTGGATTCTGTGTTTTCTTCGTATGTTATGAATATGTATTAATGTGTTAGTAAGTGAAACTCAAAAACACGAACGGTGTGGAATAGTAATTAAAGCGACCCATGTATAAAGCAAATTATTTGGATTTGTTTGAAGTTACCTTTATATTATAATTCTACAAGTGAAAAGTAAATACAGAAGTAAGGAAAAGTTGGTTTTTGAAAAGTTAAAATCGAAGAAAGGAAAATTAACTAGAAATATATGGTAAAGGGGGATAAATAATGGAGAGTGGGGTTAGGTACCGTAAAACCCTCATCCCTTCTACTTTTAAAGATCGGACATTGCAACAATTATTGCAGGAGTAATAGAATCCATAAGCACGAACTCATCACTAGTAATAGCTAGCCTGATGAACAATTTTTTGATTTTATTTTGTAACTAATTTTAAAATAAGCTTGTTTGTTTATATTTAAGCTTAAGTAAAATGTACTTTTTAAAAAAAAAATTTCCCATCAATTTTTTATGATATAATTCAAATACTAAAAAATACATGAAAAATATATGTGAATTTATGTGTTAATATCAGTATATAGTTAAAATTACAGGTGTTTCAAGGTCACAAAAAGTCAGAGCATCGATGCCAAGATCTAAATTAAGCAAAAAATTCAGCAAGTAAAAGTACAGATAAACACATAAGATTAGTGGCCAGAAAAATCTTTTGCTTAATCTCGATTAAGTGCCTTGAAATGCAAGGGAAATAAGAGGCGTCACTTTATTAAAACCAAATTCTGCCGTCTCTATCTTGTTTTCTTCCTCCCAATGTTTTCTCATGTTCGATGACTAGTATGAATAAGATTTAACCGTGCATACACTAACCACCACCAAGAGCAAACTAAAATTTAAAAAGGAATTAACAAAATAACCGGATTAACTCCGTGTAAATGCCAACAAGAAAAAACTTTATTACCAAATTTATAGGATGTTTACAAAACAAGTTCATGAGAAAACCTGACGAGGCAAAATAGGGGCGACCATACGAGGCACCATCACGCAGTTCGCCCCGCACACCAACCAACACGAGCTTTACCCACTCGCCCTTGCAAAGCCATTCCAAGCTCGAAAGTGACAAAGGTGTCAAGACATGCGTACTCCACCTGACCAGCCGTCAACGTCTACTCGTCCCAGTGGCTCAATGTAATCTCTTTAGGCTTCTCAAGGTCTTTAATGAAGTATGATTTTAACAAATTTATTCTGGCCCATATAACCCAATGATGGGTTCTGCCACCTCCCTCCTGCCAGTCCACGGAGATCGACCATGCAGGACACAGCAAGCCCATAGTCATCGCTCAACTTCATTGCAACCCTTGACTCCAACACCAACGAACGTACAGTTGCAATTACCGAGAAATGCATGGCGCGACATGGGGACATACTCGGCATGGAGGATTTGAAAGACGAGACAACTACGGCCGACACACAGTTGTGAAGTAGCCACAAGATGGATGGCACTAGACTTAAGGTTTGGACGCCACTTGATATCAAGGCTGATCACAAGCCGATTCAGCCAGATCACGTGGGCACACTCAACCTCCATGATCCAACGAGTGACAATGGAAGGATCGTCGGTGACGCAGGTGTAAATTTGCTGGCCGTAGAAAGTGATTTTGTGAAGAGAATAAATGTTGCTGGTTTCTGAAGTGGGTGAGAAATGAGGAAGACGAAAGTATGAAGTGGCGAGGAAACTGATAAGAGTAGAGAGTGTCATAAGTGAAAAACTAAGAAGCTGTTATTACGTTGGGATTAGAATTGAGGATGGGGGTTTAATAAGTTGCTGATGCGAGGTAGCGTCACAACAGGAAATGTTAAATATTTACAAAGCCGTTGGAAATTGTAGTGAAAAGAGGCTTGTGTTGGTGCGTCCTAAATCAGCAAATGTCTATTTCTTGAATCAAATTAGGAAATATTTCCCATTTTGAAGATAAACGTAATTATCCACATAGCAATTAAATAATTTCATTCTATTGATAAATATATATAGAATTTGGTACGATCCATGTGTACGTGTAAAAGAAAATCATGGACATTCTTGATATGATATTTATTCGAGAAATTTTTTTCCTAGACTTCGACATGTATATTACGGATACAAGTCGTTCCCATTAATCCGGCTATTTTTACATTATAATTAAACAAATAAAAGTTCTAACATGATTGTAGGATTCTTTTGCTCTCGATAGGTGGATACCGAAGAGTCCTTTGATCCATAAATTTTTCATAATATTATGAAGTAATGCAATGCAAGTAATGATTTATCAATATAAATATCTCCCTTGCATAATAAAGCTCAAAGAGATTAAAAATCTCAAATTCAAATTTAGATTGCAGTAAGGTACCGAATTGCCCAACACATTTAGCAATTCCCCCCTGGAAACCCAGTTAGGACTTCGGACGATCCCACGTTTCTTACGAAAGGCTGCGCATGAGAATGCCTTCAAATGTAACGCCTGGTCTGAACGCCAGTGCCAGCCCCTACTCCTCACCACCTTCTCTCTTCATCAGCTCATCTCTCATGTTCTCAATCACGTAGAAAATGGTGTTGCTGCTCGCGTTCCTGCTGCATTCCGATTTGTCGCTCCTCAGCTTCAGCGTGTTCTCCGGCTTGTTCATGATCGCCGGTCCGCGCGGGTGGACCGCCCAGAAGACGTTGTTGAACTCATTGCCGAGCCCGGCCATTGCCATGAGGCCCTTGCAGAAGTCCTCGATGTTGGCCACTCGTCTGAGAGACGGCCGTCGATCACGTCGTGGGTCCCCGGGAGGAACCGCTGGGCCGCGTGGCTCGGCTCCATGAAGGGAGGGAGGACTCTCCTTGGCTCGGCAAGGGGTCCGCCCCAACGATCGCCTCCGCTGCGTTGGGCTTTCTGTTGCTAGAAATTGGTAAGTTCTCTTCGAGTCAAATAAAACACCTCCACTTTAAGCGTCGTTGAGTTACTCGGTGTTGTCCCGACTTCTGGAACCGGTCGAGTGCGCTGGATACAGCAAAAAGGGATGATAAAGTTTGGGACTTGGAAGTGCTGCTTCAAATTTTATGTTGGACTGTCTTGTTGGTATTTGCCTTGAACCCAATTGATTGCAAAATATGGGGTGCGTGTGTGTGGGATGAAGTTTAATTAGCTTATCGAATGATTTTCCTACTGAAATTTTCTAACCACCACTGTTTTCAGCCTTGTGTTTTTCACGAGAATCTTGGGCATGTATCTAGTAGAAAGACCGTCAGTGCTTGGGTTCTCTGAATTTTTTGCTCTCCACACGTCACACATTCAAGAGGCATAATTTCAGTAGATTGTTTAATAAAGTCGCTTCTTATCTTGCACAGACAACTTCTTACATCACTGGCTGCTTTTCTGATTGTTCTGGTAGTTAGTCTTCTCTACATCATGCAAAGTTCTCTTTTGTTGCGCACACATGCCCATTAAACACACACAGGCACCCGCAAAAAGGAAGAATCCAGTGAAAAAATTCCATGAAGAATTCTCCTATGTTGTTTCTCCATCTTCATTAGTACTGGGAGCTTCTAAAAGTGGAGGTAAATTGATTGCTTGATCAATGTGTTTTCTAACTAGTGTTCAAGGTCTATGAGAATTAGCTAGAGAAGAGTAAGGACTCAAACATTATGATTTTTGTTTGTAAGATGTATATCATCCTTCCTTTCGATCTTGTCTCCCTGCCAAAGGAAAAAAAAGATCTTTCTTGAGATACATTTGTCATATTTTGTTCCCGGGGGGGAGGGGGCTGTTTACTGTTGTGTTAGGTTTGTGATAATTGGGAAAATGTTTGCTATTGTATTGTAATAAGTTTAAAATTTCATACTACTATGCTATTCATGGTGGCTCCTAACTTAACAAAGCATCTGCCAATTGTAATTGGGATCTAAGGACATGGGAAAAATGAGATAAACTAGACATATGCTGAGTTGAGGGACATCACTGATGCAGTCCACCTTGAGTCACTTTCATCCCTATGGGTCTTAATATTTTGTCAACTTTGAAAATCTTCTAGTACTCTCACTTTTTATGCAGTATATATTATTCCATCCTGAGACTACTCTTTCAAGCTCTCTTGGTGGATGCTTGTGTTGTTGCGGTGGAATCCACTTCTGGGGAATCTGAGCATTCTTTGTTACATGTGCAGGAGTTAGTTACTTTTACTTCTGGACGAAATGGAAGACATCTTGCGAGCAATCAACTTTCTTTTAGTGAAAGTTGAGCATCACATGAATCATCTTCTTATGAAATCGGTGTCCCTCCTGCAGTTGATGAAATAATGAGGGATTCTGTTGGGAGTTCATCTGCAAATACAGATGCGCTTGTTTCAAATTATACGTGGTCAAACTGAATTGCCATTTTTCAAAGGTGATTCACGCATATTCCTGATCTATGTCTTTCTTAATGGGACGTTATAAAGTTGTTTGGATGTTTTACTATTATCTGAACATTTGGCATTGGAGATTTTTGTTTCTTTTGCCTTCCTCTGATTCATTAGGTGGTTTGTCATTTTAGTTTTGAAATTTTACATCAGTGATAGTGGGATTTTGTGATGACATTCTTAAGATAACGTATATGAGTTGACTGCAGCATTCTACAAACTATACTAGTTTCCTTTATCTCTTCCATAATAGAAGTGTCCCAGGAACACCTCAATGGTGTCAATCATTTCCAAGTACATGAACTGTTGCCTGGCTTAACATCGATCATGTTCCATAGTACATTTCATCCAAAATTAATTTTCACTTACGCAAAAGGATATATATTCTGAGGGGTCATATGTTTTTGGCACTTGGTGATTATTTACCTGCACTTAATCTTGAATTAGAAGTTGTTTATATAGTTTTAGCTGAATAATGGAACTTTTTTTAACCTTCAATTGATATTTCTGCTGAATTTCAATTGCTGCTGTGCTGAAGCTTCACGGATTGCAAAACTCAAAGCTTTAATGAAGGTTCAGATCTGTATCTATGAAGGCTAATGAACAGTTTCACCAACTAGTTCTCAGGAAAAAGAAACTATGGTCATCAGTGTAGGAACAGAGAACTCGTCGCTTTTGAGAGAAGTTAGTTGCTCAAATAAAGATGTCTTGAACCTAATGCACTGCTTATCTTCAAACGAGGGGAGATTGGAGCTCACCTTCAACATATAGGAGCGTAAAGAGCAGGAGTTTCTTTTACCTTTCCATTTTCAGCTCTCGAGCCTTTAAAAATTAAAGCATTTCTTTTATCTCCTGCCAAAGTGTCTCCTGCCGAAGTGTCACCAAATAAATTTCCGTTATCTATGTTCCTTCTCTAACAAGAATGCAAGTAGAAATTTGGAAATTCTCAAGAGTCAAATAGGCCCTTAGTTTATAGATTGATGCACTGAAACTCTGCTTATTTCCCATTGCATTTAGGTAATTGGCAGGTCTTTTTAGTAACCACGGACCAGTGTGTTTTGTCAATACAAAGATGAGTTTCTCAAAGATAGTCCTTACTTATCATATTGCAAAGATTCATAGCAAGGTACCTGTGATGGATGCTTCTTCTATTGTATGTGTAACTATGTTCTTGATGTCCCACTGAGGGTTAAGGTCATAATCTTCAGGCGTCAGCTGCTTTGTTGTTGTACTGACCAAAGTTGAAGGACAAGGTATCTGGGTTGGCCATAGCACAGGGTCCGTATGGCGGTACTCCAGCAGCTGCATACATTTTGTGGGAAGGCCAACTTCGAGATTTTGTTAGTTTGCGGAAACCCGGGGAAATTCTGATCTGTGAAGTGATCAAGGTAAGAAGTGCCTTATCCTTTATGATTTATGTGTCTTCTTTTCTCATTTGTTATTTGTTGTTTCCCGGGTGTTTTGGTCCTTTAGTTTAATGCTTTCAATGTAACCTCTTCCTCCTCCTCCTTAAGCATTGTCAATCTGCTTAACAACAATCTAGTCATTCCCTCCCGCTGACACCAGAGACAATTCTAAGAAAATGCTGGCAAAGGTTATAAAGAAGGAAATGGCATGTGATTCTGGCTCGAAACATGCAATATAATGGAATATGAACGGAGACAATAATATTGAAGAGGAGGAGAAGATTTTAGGTGCTAATGGAATTTCTTACTCTTCTTTTATGTATGTCACTCTTGGCATGTTTCCCCTACGTGCTGGCAAATTTTAAATGTATTCATGGCAACATACAGATCATTGAAACGAGAATTGTATTGTGTGAAAGAATAATACGATTTTCTCTTTGGTCAGTACATATGAGTATATGTTAAGGCACTGATAATAGGCAATCTTAGAAACAAATTTTCATGCTCATGTGCTGAAACGGGAAGCTGGAGCCTGAATATCAGATGGTCCTGTTCAACGGAGCACTCACTGAATGGTATGATATACAGCCATAAATTATGAAGAAGCTTGCTGGATATTAAAAAATGAGTAGAACAGTGTGGATGTAACCACCTATAAGTCGGGGAAGTCACATTTGGCGTTTGGAAATAGGCTGGTTGTGATTAAGACATGTTTCTTTATATCTCGTTTTTCATATTTTATTTTATGTTTTTGACTTTGAATTAAGTTGGTTGCTGTATTGAACATCACCTACGATTACCTGATCATGGCAAGGAAGTTCCACAGCTGTAATAGGATTGTGTTTCATAACAAATTAATTTGACATTCATGATATATATTGTGAAGAAGGTACTGTGAGCTCATTTGTATATATGATATTCATTCCTTTTAACAGGATGGCAAGTATTTTTCCCCAAAACCAGTGCTTTACGCTCTATCTGTATGAGTACAACATAGAAATTCTCATTTCATCTGCATCTATTACATTTGAATTTCATCTACCACCAGTAGAAAGAGCCTGTGCAACGCGCAATGTTAGGACAACGCTGTTTACTTCTCTAATCAATTAGTGGAATGTTGATCGAATTTCTTAATAATAAATGCATGCTAACTGGGAGAGCAATGGTCTTGGCCCGTGGTTAACAGAATAAAAAATCCTTCTTTTCTCTTTGATCAACAACAGGAAGAAATGTCGTCTTCTCAATTGTCTTTTTAAAGAAGTAACTGCGCATTGGCTAGCGTATGTCTCATATTCTCACACATCTTTCTGAAGGGTAACATGCAAGCTCTGGAAGACTCGACATACGATAAGAGGAAAGAATTCTTGACTAACACCAATTGCCGAGAGAACTTTCTGGTTGTTTCATTCCTCACGGAAGCAGGCATCAGGCTTGCAGTTTAGCATCTCTGTCTCATGTTGCTCATGCAGAACTTCCTTGCTTCTTGGCTGGTCAGCCTGCGAAGCTTCCTGTGGCAATGCCCCTTGGAGCTGCGATGGCTGCATGTGCACAGCTCCTCCAAGTCAGGTATGGTGGGAAGAGCGACGGGCTCGTTACAACGCAGGATGCAGCGGTTCTAGGATCCATGGTTGTGCAGCCCACGTGCAAGTTGGATCATGCCTGAATGGTTTACTCGACATTGAGCGACAACCCATCTGAGGTCGATGCATCTAAGGTGTGCGAGGCTCTTCTGACATTGCTTGTGGAAGTCAGGGAGAAGAAGAGGCTGGAGCTTGAACCGAAAGATGAATAAAAGCTATAGGGGATGCTTTCCTATCTCAATACAGTAAGTTGTAATACTTAGATTGTTTTTTCCAAGTTCTTAGATTGATGTCATAAGGAGACTTAAACTAGTTCAAAGCCTTAGAGCCTTAGATCAATTGATGTACATATCTTCTGATAAGATGTACCATTATTGGTACAAACAGCTCATCTCGTGTAAAGCATAACTTTTCCTAAAATTTATTGGAGTCACCTGAAATTATTCCAAGGTCGGTCACACCTTACATGAAATAATTTGACTTCATGGGTGTAATTTAATGCATGTAGGGTCGTCGTAATCCATAAGCACGCACTCATCATTACTAATAGCTTAGCCCTAATGAACAATTTTTTATCCTATTTTGTAACTAATTTCAAAATAAGCTTGTTTGTGTATATTTAAGCTTAAGTAAAATGTACTCCTTTTTTTCCCATCACATTTTTTACAATATAATTCAAATTCTAAAAAGTACATGAAAATATTAATTTAAATTTATGTGTCGGCATGGGTATATTGTTAAAATGTCAAGTATTTCAAGATTACCAACAAATCGGAGTATCGATGCCAAGATCTAAATTAAGGTCCAAAAAAAAAAAAAAAGTAAAAGTACATGTAGATGTCACTGCAATGCCAATCCAAGAGGGTCTTAGGGACGGCCGGATGTCCCCGAGACTTAGGGTTTTCTCGAGTCTTCTAGAATACTCCTAGGGGTGGGTGATACGGTAATTGTATTCGTATGTAATAAATGCGGGTAGTTAGTAGTTGGGGATGTGATCTCTACTATTAGATCGAAGAGACATCTACGGATACGGTTTGCCTTTTATTTGTATATATAGGATCTCTTCCCCTCATTGTACTCATCTCATCCACAAGTAATACAAATCACAAATCTAGAGCTTCTCTGTAGAGTTTCTCTATCAAGCAAGGGAATGCTAGATCGATCGTCCGTAACACCAACAAGTAAGATTAGTGGTTAGAAAATCTTTCACTTAATCTCGATTAAACTCCCTCGAAATGCAAGGGAAACATTAGGCGCCACTTTATTAAAACTAAATTCTGCCGTCTCTATCTTGTGTTCTTCCCCTCCCAAAAAAAAAAAAAACTTCATTAACAAAAAGAAATTTATAAGATGTTTACAAAACTTAAGTTCATAAGCAAACTTGACGAAGAGAAATAGGGCAATCATATTAGGCATCATCACGCAATTTGAAGTATAACTTTAACCAATTTCTTTAACCCATATAACCCAATGATGGGTGCTGCCACCTCCGTACTACCAGCCCACGGAGATCGACCATGCGGGACACAAAAAGCCCATAGTCATCACTTAGCTTCATTGCGTCATCCTTGATGCCAACGAACGTGTAGTTGAGATTACCGAGAAATGCATGGAGCGACGCAGGGACATACACAGCATGATGAATTTGAAAGGTGAGACAGCTGTGGGCGATGCACAATTGTAGGGTAGCCACAGGATGGACAACACTAGGCTCGAGGATGTCGAGTCCAACGACAAGCCGATTTAGCCAGAGCAGGTGGGCACGCTCAATCTCCATAATCCAACAAGTCATAACGAACGGATCATCAGTGATGCAAGTGTAAATCTGCTCTCCGTAGAAGTAATTTTGTGAAGAGAATGCATGATCGCGGATTCTGAAATGTGAAAAATGAGGAAGACGAAAGTATTAAGTCACGAAGAAATTGTGAAAGAGCAGAGTGTCGCGAGTGAAAAAGCTTAAGAAGCTGCTATTACGTTGGGGTTAGAATTAAGGATGTGGGGTTTAAGTTGCTGCGAGGTGGCGTCAGAAGAGGAAATGTTTCCTTTATTGAAAATAGGAAATATTTACAAAGCCCTTGGAAATTGCAGTGAAAAAGGCTTGTGTCCTAAAACAGGAAATATCTATTTCTTGAATTAAATTAGGAAATATTTCCCATTTTGAAGAAAAACGGTAATTATCCATGTGCGGTCAGCAATTACATAATTTCATTCTATTAATAAATATATGAAGAATTTGGTACAATCCATGTGAACATTCAAGAAATTTTTTTTCTAATCTTTGACATGTATGTTATGGGTATGCATCGTTTCCATTAATCTGGCTATTTTTACATTATAAATAGACAAATAAAAGTTCAAACATGATTCGCGGATCGTTTTGCTCTCGACAGCTAGATACCAAAAAGTTGTCTAATTCATAAACTTTTCATAATATTATGAACTAATGCAATACAAGTAATGATTTACCAATATAATATCTCTGAAGAGACTAAAAATCTCAAATTCAAATTCCTCCTCACATTTCCTCTTTAGATTGCAATAAGGTACCGAATTGTACGACACATTCAGCAATTTCCCACTGGAAACCCAATTGGGACTGCCGACAATCCCACTTTTCTTATGAAAGGCTGCGCATGAGGATGCCCTCAAATGTGATGCCAGGTCCGAACGCCAGCGCAAGCCCCCACTCCTCACCACCTTCTCTCTTCATCAGCTCATCTCTCATGTTCTCAATCACGTAGAAAATGGTGTTGCTGCTCACATTCCCGTAGTCCATCAGCGCCTTCCTGCTGCATTCCAACTTGTCGCTTCTCAGCTTCAGCGTGTTCTCCAGCTTGTTCATGATCGCGGGCCCGCCCGGGTGGACCGCCCAGAACACGTCGTTGAACCCCTCGCTGAGCCCGGCCGTCGCCATGAGGCCCTTGCAGAACTCCTCGATGTTGGCCTCAATCTTCTGAGGCAGGTCTCGTCCTAGCTTGAAGTAGATGCCCTCGTCCGAGAGGCGGCCGTCGATCACGTCGTGGGTCCCCGGGAGGAACCGCTGCGCCGCATGGCTCAGCTCCATGAAGGGAGACTCTCCATGGCAAGGCAAGGGATCCGCCCCGATGATGGCTGCCGCCGCACCATCCCCGAACAGGGCGGCCCCCACAAGGTCATAGGGGCGGGCCTTGTTCGGTGGCCGGAAACCGAGGATGGTGGTCTCGGACGTGGTCAGCAGGACGCGGCTCCCGGGGTTGTTCTCGGCGATGTCCTTGGCAACACGGAGGCCAGTGACGCCACCGTAGCAGCCGAGGAAGTAGAGCATCACCCGACCGACGTCGCTCCTCAGGCCAAGCCGGGTCGCGAGGTGGAGGTCACCGCCAGGCAGGCGCAGCTCGCTCGAGGAGACGTAGACAAGGTGGGTTATGTGCCCTGGGGGCCGGCCCCATTGCTTGATGCAGGAGAGGCTGGCCTGGAGGGCCATCTCTGTGACTGCTGGGTTGGCAATCTCAAGCCTTTGGTTAAGTGTGGGAGAGCCTTCCCGTACCAGTTCAGGGTACTTGTCTAGGATCTCCTTGGACATCACTGTGTATCTTGTCTTCACAGTGGTGGTTTTACCTGCCAAAAGCAGATAGGAAAATCTCACGTTGTCTAACTCTCAAGATCAGAGCATTTAAGCAAATGAAAATAGATCGAGGCTCTCACTAGTATTACCTTGGTGTTTGCATGTCCCCTGAATCTAGTGACACTATAACAATAAAATCTACCACAATTATGAAGTCTACAATGTGAACAAATTGGCTGTAGTTCGACGAAGATGTTCTTCCAAATATCAGCCTAGGTGAATCTAGGATAAACGTGTACCGTGACTAATACATTCTAGAGACCGAGGAGAATGGAGTTGCGATATTCAATGATCAGGTACAGAGTAGTTATGCTTACAGAGGCGCTCAAGCTTCTCCTTGATGGAAGCGTCTTCGCATTTGGTGTCCCGGATGAATCCCTCCACCAAGCATTCCTGCGGGATCACTTGGCTGGGGAAGGCCTTGCCAATCGCAAGGATCGTGGCCTTTCCTGGAGTGGGAGACCGCCTGGTAGAAGCAGGACGAGGTTTGGCAGAGCCATTGGCATCAACTTTCGACATCATGTGACACCCAAAGGAGGGAAGAGGTGGAGCTCTTGAAGATGAAAGGGTTGTGTGGTGGATCCTCTGTTTGAAGTGTGAGCATATAAATAAGAGTTCAGGCTTGTGCCCTTGCACAGAGTCGGGTTTTAAAGAAAGAAGAGGCATTGAACAAGGATGAATGATTAGTTTTATGTGATTCGGTGCGTTCTTGTTTGCGGAACAGGAATGTGATGACCCCATTTATTTTAGTCCTTTGGCCAATTAGAAGAAGCAACTCATCTATAATGCAGTGATCTTTTTCCTTCTGCTGTACACACTCAAACCATTTCTCACTTACCATTCGTTGGCTTATATTATACAACGGGCAAGCCCACATTCTATGAGTTCTTTTCATCACCTTGTACTGAATTGAAGTTCTAGGGCTAGCCGATAGGCAAATTTGTTGGAACAGAAGGATGGGCGTCCGGGCGGGTATTCACCTGGTAGGACACTTGATTCGATGAGTGACGGCACTGTCAACCATTTTATTGTCGAACGGTACCATTGCCATTGAAGCTTCATGCGCATTGTCGTTTCCATTTTGAAGGGCTCAACCTTGACTACCGAAATTCAACCACCTAGATTGACAATTGTTGAGCTGAACTACAGTTAAAGGCGGCATAGATCGAGCTCTGTATAAGTGCATAAAAAGATGAAATGAAGAGGCCCGGTATCATTAGTCCCAACTAATTGTCTAATTATCAAAGAAAGGACGCGCCGAAATGGTGCGTCTATAGACAAGTATGTAATGACGCTGTGAGCAAATTACACGCTCCAATTCGATCTTACCATTCCCAGCGTACTGCTGCATCATATACTTGCAAACAGAAAATGAATCCACGCTCGCCGCATTTCTTCGGGTCTGGCCAGAAGTGAGGACCAAATGTGCAAAACATGCAAAAGCTTTCTACACATTTGGGAAAAATTGCTTTGCTAAAGAAAATGCCCTTCTATTACTCTCACTTGTTAAATGTAATTGAATCAAACGCAGGTCTAAAACGGACATTTCTAACAAGATGAGAGGTGATGCTACTTCAGGACAGAATTCTAGAGACCAATTCTATCCGATGGATGTCTCTTTGTTCAGATCAGATCAATTGTAGCCAGAAAGGCACATCTTGAGCCCTCCTGTTGGACAGGAGCTAAACCCAGGCAATGAATAGGTGATTCGGCAGCATCAGTGACATTCACGGACCATCCAGGACCATCATCGCTAACTCTATTCTATTTAGGCAAACGAAAATCATTGTTGACTTATGGACAAAGAAAGTGGCACGATCTATGGCACAATCTATTCACATAGGTTCTGGCATCTTTCTTGTTTACAAAAGAGTGGATATAAATACATGATGAACCTTGCCCAGCATGAAATACAAAGGATCAAGAGGGCTCTTCCACAGGTTAAACCAGGGCACCAAATCCGCTGACCTCCATCATCTGGGGACTGACGCCAATAACTACTGTGAGCAGCAAGCATGACATTAGAGGTTACAATGAGGGTCTATAATTTGATTCGACCATCACAACTCCAGTGGAGAAACTGTGGAAAACCATAGCTTTCGGCAATGTTATGGGGTCAATGACAGCAACTGGTCTCATGACTGACGTCGATAATAGTACCTGTCCAAAAAAGGTAGAATCAATTGAGACAAGAGAGAAAGGGAGGGAGGGAGGGAGGAGGGAGGAGGGAAGGAAGGCTGGGACATACACAAATATCTTTATGCCAAAGATCGCGGCATATTTCCGAAGAAGGCGTTCCACGGTGTACCATTCCGAGCGATCTGATCCATCTTGATAGCCAACACGTGGCATGTGAATGGAAGCTTTTGGCGGGAGCAAAAGAATTTAGAATTATTACACAGAAAGTTCCCAATTCCACAAAAACTTCAACACACTTGTCAGTGTACTCCGTGAAGAGCAAGGATTAATCATAAAACAAAACCAGGTGATGCTTTCAGTGTAAAAGTACTGTTACATATAAAATCAAGACATGTGAAGAAGGATGAAGCAGAAGGATCATATGTTATCATCTTATAAAGCACCCAACCAATGAACAGAAGCTTTACCAGAATTCTGAGCAGCTGAATAGGACGCCTTTGAGAGGCAATGTTCCAAGTCAGGCAAAGAGATGTTGCTTCGGGGAGCCTTACGCCTTGGGTTATATGATTGTACAACAGCCAAAGCCACCCATTCAGTATGATCATCACGCACATTCTGCTCATGTTTGTGGTCTGCAGTGCACCCTATTAAGCAAAACAAAGCTATATATGAAACAGAAAGGAAACTCAAAAGTCTCATGACAGTTAACCATAGGTCCCAAAACCACTCTTAATCAGGAAGAAGTAGCGTGCATATAAGGCCAGGATAAACCCGTAACAAAGAAATGGGATGACTTTAACATCCACTCTCACATGCAAGCCCAACAAAAGTTTGATAAAGAACACACTAGAATTGAATGCAACGAATAAGATAAACAACAATTTACGCACAAGGACCATAGGGAATTGAGAGTTGACGTTATTACTATGTTAAAAGACTCGACCAAGAAAATTTTAGACAGAAGAAGTGACTGTTAAATTAAAGGATTCAACCAAAAAGTTTTAGGTTCAGGAAATAACTGCATCTAAGACTTATGTAAACTCTGAAAGGTTATGTGGGATAAGTTCAAGACAAACAAAGTATCTATAATTCATGAATGAATGCCTATAGCACCTAAATATCTCAAATGACATATTCATTGCACCAACAAGACTTTCAAACACCTCACATGTCATTAACTGAAGACCATTCAATTTTCCTCTTGCTCAGACTTCAACATATCATGTACTAAGCTAAGTATTCTAGATGAGAACGCAGATCTGAAATGGCTAACCATCAATCTTTATGAGATGAAGATCACCAAGATGTAGGTCCCCAAATTTGGCAGCACGTTCATATGCTGCAGGAATATCTGCGGAAAGTTTCACCAAAGCATTGAACATCCCACCATGGCCCCATTTCCCAGAGTTGTCTATGCAACTGCCAGAAGTAAGTGATTCAACCATCAAGAAATTGTCTATTTGAAGCATGACATTCCTCAACTATCAGAATAAACATCAGCAAGGTATGGCATTTGGAGATTGGGGAGGTAAGAGGCTCTAAATAGGTAGAGCACCCTTTTTTTTCCTGAAAGACCATTGGCTCCAGAAGATAACTACAATTACAATCCCCACACTTCTCATATGTTTCATTGAAAATTGTGCTTTAGCTCATAGGAGAGGTTTCCTAAGGGTGTTTAGGAAGTGAATCTCAAAGCGAATTGGACAAGGTCGGAGCTTAAACTTTTGAGGAAATATGAAACAAAAATAAGATGGTCACTCCAATAAAATGGGCAATGGAATTATAAACCTGAGTGAGACTGTGGCAAGCTCAATGAGGCAAATTCAGTGCTCTTTAAAATTTGGGGATGCACTCTGGATTAATTTCAACAAGGAATTGCATTGTACACAAAAATTGCTCATTCTTTATGAATTCTTGAATGCAATGGTTAAGTAATAAATGTAGAATGATAACCTTACATAATTAAATATTCAAGGAAAAATAATCTATAGCTAATCCAATTCTTACGTGAAATTACACATTCCATAATGAAATGAATCCTAAAGGCACATTGTGAATTATTCCAGGGCTTTTATATAATTTTTTATTGAAAATAAGAGGGAGCATGAGAAAATATAAGGAGGATGCCCTGCTTACAGCAATTCAAAAGGTTCATATGTAATATCATATTTAAAACAAACTGGATAAAAGTAGACTCCAATTTCAAAGTATCTAACCTGAATATGATGGTGTTTTCAGAAGGACAAACTTTAGATGGTTGTGTGCAATCTCCATAAACAAAATGGAGAGAACCTGAATCCGATGATATGTCCCTGTCAATAGGCAAAATAGGTTCCTTGACAGATGATGAATTGTATCCAAGGGATTCCCACTTTAACAACTTTTTTTCCTCTGCCTTCTTCTTTGCATTCTCAATACTTAAATGCCTATCCTCAGGTTCTAAGGCCCTCCTGGGCCCCAAAAGCTCATTCTGTTTGATACTAGCCTGTGATGCGTCCTTAAATTTTTCAACCCATGAAAGATAAGAAGACTCATCAAAACCAGGATCAAAAGCCACAGAAGTAGAACTTCCTTCCACAATAAGTTCGCCAGTGTCTGTTACATTGGCAGGATCAATCTCAAATTTCCTCTCATCCTTGCCCAATTCATGGCGCATTGCAATTATCTTTTCAACCACAGAATTCACTTCAGACAGCTTCGATTCACCCGACTTAGCATTAATCTCAGTAGGATCAAACATTTGAAGCCCATATATGATGGAGCGGAAATCACCAGTTTCAACAACTTCACTTTCATCTCCTTTCTCTGTAGAACCATCTCCTATGACATTTTGGCTAAGGAGCATTTTTCTCTGTGCTCTCCTCATGATAACCTTTGATTCATAAAAACTTTAGAGTAAGTACAGGTCGTCAGTGCTAGCATCAAAGCATGAAGTCTTACCTCTTCAACTGTACGTGCCGTGACCAAGTTTATGGATAACACATGACTCATTTGACCTATCCGGTGAGCACGCTGCACAGCCTGCTTGTCCACCTGGGGATTCCAATCTTGCTCAAAATATATAACCTATCCAAAAAATTCAACTGGCAATGATCAATTTGATAGAACAGCTACTATGAGGAGTACTTGTAATAATTGGTACGAGTACATAATTAGCTTACAGTATCACGCATGAAGGTCACCATACATTGTAATTATAAATTACACACATGGTGCGCAGAGAATGTCACCTATTCAGTCTAAATCTCTCAACTTGACTTCTATAAGGTATCAAAGCAGAACATTCCATTTTCAGAACTCTCTGGGTCCCTCAACATCTAATTTGCTTTGCTTTAGTGTTAGGCCAAATTCCATTTCACAAATAGATGGATGGAGGTTTTAGATATAATTTCACTACGCCTTCACCAAACAACTTAATCTTTTCAATAATTGGACGTGGTCTCACAGATTTATTCCCACATCAAATCATAACTTGAACTTTCTCCAATATGACTAAGTAGAATTATTTTCTGTGATGGCATCACATCCATCATCACCAGAGTTGAGATTTTTCTTCATAATCATTGCCTCCAACTTATAATTTTCAGATTAAAAAATTGATAGAGAACATACAAACTGACGTCAACTTCTACCAACTTTACTGTCAGAACCTTACAATATATGAATTATATTTTTCTTTGGGCAAAATCTAGAAAAAACTCCCCAAGTAAAAGGAAGGATGAAACTATTGCTGCCAAGCTCATTTTTGGCTTGAAAAGTCAGCAGTCCACCTCTGCCATGGCATATTCAATCATGACCAGAAAAATGGGGGAAAAAAATCTTAAAACCAAATACTTTACAGTCTCTCAGATTCAGTGTTATACTGCAATAGAGAGACTATCATGTTTATGGTCTATGCTCTATTCTTTGTTGTCATCACAGTGTCACACATGCTCCTTCACATTCAATCAAGCAGCCTTGATACAAATCACCACTAAGTTTGATTCCCGACCAGTATTGTCCCACAGAAAGTGTATTCAAATATGCTTCTGAGTCCTTCGTGGCAACCGAAAACCAAAATTCAATCAAATGCTTAATGAATAGGTGGAAAAGCCTTGAAGGGTCCTGACCAATACAAGAAGAAAGCTAAACTTGACCATGACTTCCATGGTAATTGTTAGCCATGACATACAGGCTGGCAAGCATATGTTTCATCTCATATTACTGGGGGAAAAAGCAGACCGATTAGCTTTTTAATGCGATACTCACCGTATCAGCAGCTACCAGATTTAAGCCAACTCCACCAGCTCTTGTGGATATCATGAAAACAAACGCACTATTTTGATTAGGTCCAGAGTGCTGATCGTCTTTTACTGATTGTTGGCTAAAGCTTCTAATTGCAGCAAAACGTTCTTGAGCCCGAATTGATCCATCAAGACGCTCATAAGAATATCTCCGAAGCTCCAGATAATCCTGCGTTGCATTTGAAAACTCTTAGCTAAACGGATGCTGTATATGACACATCAGTAATAGGAGGATTAGAACCTGTAGAATGTCAAGCGTGTGGGTCATCTGGGCAAAAAGAAGAACACGGTGGCCGGAAGTATGTAGTTTGCGGAGAACTTGATCCAATATTATCAGTTTACCACTAGCCTGTTTATGAAAGTAAAGACAAATGGAAATAGATCAGAACTAGGGATAGTTCAGACAAAGCTCAAATCTACTTATAGAAGCCAACTTAAGCAGACGGTCCCACATTATAGCTCAGTCCAGATTCAACAGCTTAAGAAAGCAAATAATCCCTTGTTTCTTTTCGTCCTCCTGTGAGCCTTCCAACTACAAGGGACCCAACCTCTGCATAGAACTTTTCTGTGCAATTAAAAAAAAGGTGTCTAAAATTTCTATTTGGCCCAATAAGAACAACGTTCCTTTCAGTTATAAATTTGTAACAGCATCCTTAATTTCTAATAATGGGGATAACATCGTGCAACCTACTAGGTATATGACATACTTTACTAACAATGTTAAAGACTAACGATTGTCAATGTTCTAGTAACTCATACATTTACAACTCAAAACTAAATCATAGCAGTAAACGGTAATCTACTATTGTTTTTGTGGATGGTTTGTTATTTTTTAGTAAATTACAAACAGGTAAGCGCCCATTTATAAATCTAAAATAAGTGCACTATTATTTGTTGACAAAATTGCTTTTTTCCATTGATAACTTATAAATAGTTACGCACCTATTTGTAAAAGTAGATGGTACTCTACTACTGGTTTGTGGATAGTAAAATTGATATTTCTTTGGTAACTTACAAACAGTTATGCTGCCACTCTGAAATCTAAAAGTAAGTGATAGTCTACTATTGTGTTTGTAGAGGGTAAAATTATCATTTCATTAGTAACTTACAAACAGTTACACGTCAACTTGTAAATCTGAAAGTTAGTGGTAATCTATTGTTGGGCTTGTCGATGGTAAAAGTGTCATTTCACTGGTAACTTACAAACCATTGACCATACCAACGCATTATTGATCACTATTTATTTACCATCCATATTTTAAATCGATGGTAAAATTATCATTCCACTGGTAACTTACAAACTGTTGACCAGACCAACACATTATTGATCACTTTTTATTTACCATCAATTTTTCAAATTTACTGCTGATGTTACATATTTGCATTCACAGAACAATTTCGTTTTCAGCAAACAGAATTTAGACATTGCTTACAAGTGGTCCTACCTCAACCAGATGTTCACCTTCTTCATATGGTTCAGGTTCAATACCAGGGAATAGATATGGGTGGCTGCAGGTTTTTCTCAACTGCATTACCTACAGACAAGCAATAAAATGAGCAATAAAAAGAGGAATGACTTCAGCAAATTTGACACATCACATATAATCGGTAATTTTGGCCCATAGTGGATATATAAAACATATCAACAATAGCTTTACAACAGTGAGAGCTATACGATTGACCTCAACTTGGTTTAGAACTCCAACTATGGCACCACAAGATATTGGATATTAGTTGTGTGGGGAAATGGGAGATTCTCTAGTCTATGATTAAATTCAGGAATGGCTTTAGGGCCAAGCACCTCAAATGATCTCATATGAAACAATCAACCGCCTCAAATGATCTCATATGACTGGAAACACTTTTTCTCCAGCCTATGCACATAAAGTATGTGCTTACCATCTCCACAGGTTAAATGCTTTTTATCCATATTTTGGTGACCAATTGCTATTCCAATAAACTTGATCCTTTCTTTTTATAGGTAAAAGGTAGAAGTATAGGGAAACAAAGGGGTGAAAACCCATACAAATAAAAATCTCACACAGGCATATATAGTATTAATCTTATTGATCTTAAAGAATAAAAGAAGGTAGTTTTAAGCCTATGAACTAGATAGCATAGTTTGGTTGTGAACAAATAACAGGAACAACAAGTTTCCTCTTCCATTGTTAACCCAAAGGAATACCGGACTTAATTTACAGCCAGAATATAGAACTATTGACATTGACAATTTTATAGAACAACCTGATGGTATTATACAAAAAGGTTAGATTACAATACTCCTGAATGTCTTCTTTCTTTGTCTCGATTAATAAGGACATCGGCCAAAAGAGAATCCATCTTAGTGGATGTGGAAGAGACAATAGTCTCTGAAAAAAAAAATAGAATTACAGTTAGGAGGAACCTGCCAATGCTATTTTCATTCCTAAACCAAAGGCTAATGGCTTTCATTTTGTCTAGAAGCATAGTTTTAAGTTTACAAGGCGTAGCCATCTCTTTTTAGGGATGGTAGCAGCCTAGGCCTGTGGGCTTTTTGACCCATTTAACTTGCAATAAGGGCTTTGGGTATATGGGCAAGCTTTGGACCAAGTTACAAATATCCTAGGATTTTCAGTAGTTAGAAAAAATTCTTAGACTTTCCTTGTTCAAGAAAAGGATCTGAATATGGTTAATTGGCCAGAAAAACTACTGATTCGAATCTAGCGTCTCAAGTTGAGCTTCAGCTCCCACATTGGACACGGGAGTCGAGTCTGGCATGGTTTCAAGAGAGGGCAATCCTAATTACGATTGAGGTCCTCTATTCGCCGATCCAAACTCGTCCTGCTATTGACTAACACCCCAATGTCTCCTTTCGACTTTCCCACTAAACTATCTACAATATATCCTTATTAGAATATTTAAATAATAAACCACTCCCTCATCTAATAAGCTGAAGCTTTTGAGTAAGATAGGTCCAACTGGATAAGTTGACAAGCTTGTATTTAGGCTCCCTCTTAGCGATCTCCCTAGGTAAAGGTATCGAACTTCTGCTGCGCACTCCCAACAAATGGTATCAAAGCTAAAGGTCCTGAATTCAAATCTTTCCAAGCCCCATTTGCCTCCCCAATTAAATATTTCCACACTTAGTACTAAGCAAAAGACCAAACTAAGAGGGAGTATTAAAATATTTAAATAATAAACCATGCATTCATCTAACAAGCTTAAGCTTTTAGGACAGTCAACTATAATCCCACTAAATCCTCACAATCCTAATAGTAATCAAAACAGCTGAATATCCATGATCATAGAAAGTAGAGCATCTCAGTATTCAGCACAGTTTCTAAGGAAAATAGCAATTTTCATCATGAAAAAATTGTTAAATTCACTCTTACAATATTCTGTAAGGATTGTGTACTAGAAGCTCCAGAAGAGAGTGCAAGGAGTTTTGGAAGCTCTTTCTTCAGTATTGACAAGTACACCTTTTTCTGCAAGTCAACCATCGGAGCCATTCTGCCATAAGAATGTATCATAGCAACGTTTTAGTACATCCCAGGATTTATTACTTTATCAAAAAAGAATACGAATATAAAAAATGTTAAATTAGATTTTAAATTCCACTAACCCCAGCTAGATGACCTACACTGTTATCTCAGTAAGAGGAGGCAACACCAATGTCCCACCCTTGATAAGTTCAGATTTAGTTCGGCGTAGCATAAATGCTCTCAATATATGTCTCAAACTTCTGACCTGCTTCGTGACCTTGGTTTCATCATGAGCTACACAAGACCAATCAAAACTATTCAAATGAACACCTCGATAGCTAGAGTAACAGTACACTTGCAAATTGAAGTGAGGAGGGAAAGAAAGACAGAAGACATTTAAGGAAAAGAAGAATAAAGAAGCCACAATTCCTTTGACAGTTTAGCAAAAGTAGTCAGGGCCAGTCATGTGCGAGAAACTATTCCTTTATTTCCTGCTAATATTGAGAGAAAATGAAAAAACGGGTCTCAAAGAAAATGTTTCCCTTCTTGAACCTGTCTCACTGTTTTTTTTTTTCAATTCAAAGACAAAAAGCATTGCTCCTTGTCATCACTTCCTTCCATTTCCACACACTTCCCTCCACCTAAATGAAGCCAAAGCATATCGTATCTTTCCATAAAAAACGGTTCAGTAAGAAACATGAAAATACAGAAAAGAATATATATTAAACAAAACACTGCTATTTACCATGATAAACAACAAAATACGATTTGTTGTCGAAATAGTATTTAGACGGACATATAGACAAGGGCACCTTATTTTAAGAATGATAAAGTAGCATGTGCATTGTTATTCTTTTGCTCCTTTTTTTTTAGGTCGATACTCTTTTGCTCCTTAAGAAGTATGCTCTTGTGCAACTTCACCATGCTTCAGCAAAACATACTTCACCACATCATTGTTATTCAATTTCCATATTCTTTATTTCAGTATCTACTTTTCAAAGAAAAAGTTCATGCTGAATTCACCATAGACTCATCCCCCTTAGAATATGTTATAAACCCCCGTTTTGAGATTCATGTTACTCCTTTCTGGAATCATAAAGTGAAAATTCACACAAATCCACGCAAATCCAGTAAGAAGTTCCTATCAGGCTCATCTTTTTGACAGAGGAAGTTTCTGCAGTGGGCCACAAACTTCACCAATACATAGTTGATACCACCAAAATAAAAACTATAGTTGAATGGATATTTGCAGCTTTTTTTTTTTTTTTTGTACAGATATATTGGGCAGTTTAGGTTCATAGAAGCATGAGTTTAAATCTTTTTTCGCAAATTATAGGCACGATGAAAGGATCACCAATACTTTGTGCGCATGATATAAAAGTTTTTTGTGCCAGTAATTTATATATGAAAAAAATTTGTTTACAAGATTTTATCATTGACAGTGGATTCTAGAAAAGTTGGAAAACTGAAGGTCCATACATACTATAAGTTGCCAATGAAAGGGTAAAAAAAAAAAATTATCATCAATTTCTTTACAGAAGGTTATAAAGCTAAATCAAGTTTTTGTACCAACTAATGAGAAAATAAAAATGACTACTTCTTGGTTAAACTATTTTCCCCTGTCATGGACTTAGTAATGAAGGCATTTCCTCTTTTGAGGAAAAGCTTACATTGCTAGCAAGAAGTATTTCAGTACCAAGAGCTCATCGTCTAATAGAAGACTCTGCTACAATACTAATTTCACTTTTGTGCATTTAACTCTTCCATCCGTTTTAACATATCAGAGCCACAGCTCTTCTAAACAGAGACAAATATAAATCATTATCCTAGTTGCAGTACACAAATGTCAAAGATGATTGAAACTACTACAATATAGGGGGTCCTATAAGTATTTACGCATTCATTGCTATAAGATACATTCCGAATAATATTTTGCATTCTCTGAAACATGGTTTATCAGTAAGTCACCCCTACTTTTTTATTTTTGTGATTTTACCCCTTATACTTTGTGTACTAGTGAAAATAGTCTATTTGTCCAACATTCACTAGGTTTCTAACAAAGGTGATGTCACAACCTCTAAAGTTACCACATTGGTCATTACACTAAAATCCCTAACAAGAGTTGAACAACAAGACTCTTCTCACTAACATAAAGAGTACTCTCGAGTCACCACCATTAGAGTATATGGAGTTACTTCCTGAAACACCCAAAAGTGCAGTGAATGTCTAAACAATTTTTCATTTTACATCAAAAGAGGTTACTAGAGTTTGGTAGCTTCCACTATCAAGTTTCACCTTTCATCATTAAACTTGCCATTGGTGCGATTTTCAGTATGACAATCCACTTGAGAAATCTACGCAACAAGCATTTTCTAATGATTAGTTAAAGAGGTTGAACCAGCTTGGGGAAAGACAGTTCAAATGGTTAAACAATTTAGAAAGGGACTTCCACTTTTCCCCCTCCCTCTTAGGCTAAAAATGGCATGGATGTAGTCAGATCAAAGTTTGGAAGACCGTCCACAAGGAAACATCATTTTACGAAGAAGCAAAACCAAAAGTAAATCAATTTTTACGTGTAATTATAGATAACCTGATGAAGGATCTGCGGCATCCTTAAATGTAGAAAGAAACTCCTCCAGCGTACCAAAGACTAACGGCATACAAAAATGCATCAATGCCCATAGTTCAGAGAGATTGTTCTGAATGGGAGTGCCAGTCATCAATAATCGCCTTGGAATAATATATCGATTCATGAGGACCCGATAGAGTACCTACAAAGTTCTTGATATTTTTAGCTGCTTCCGGTAATAATAACATGTGGAAAATGCATACCTCTGCAATTTGGAAAGCATGAAAAATAAGAATGATAATGTAAGGAAAAGCTACATCTCTTCACATGGTGAATGTAGACAAAAGCATAGACGAAGAATTACAAAGAGATTGGCTAAAGTTTGCTATTATCCACATGAAAAAAGTGCATCTCCAAGAATTTATTCAGTTTGACTAGCATAGAGTTATAACTTGACCCAACACTCAACATAAAAACATGCAATACAATGTCTATGCAGTAGACCAGCTCAAATGGGCAGGAAGGTGGGACCTCTAACTTCGTAACCCAAGTCCATCCAAATAGAAAAATAGTATACTAATATTTGGATTAGGCAGGGCTCAATCATGCCATTGGGCATGCTGATCTTTTGTGTATGGCCCTTTCCAAACCCACCCATTTGACCTTTGAAGCCTAGAGCAGGTTGCCATGCTCCTGATCAGGTGCTTGCAGATAATCTTACAAATTTCTCATATGCTAGGACATACACTTGAAGGATTCTTAAGACGCTGAGCCTCATCAACTATTGCATATTGCCAGGGCATTTGGGAAAGAAACTCCTGATCCATCAATGCAATGTCATATGTTGTCAATAGTACATCAAATGGTAGAGATAAAGCCTGCAAACAGATTTCACCAAATCAGTTGTCCAACAACAGCCACCAACACATTTAAGTTAAAACCAGAAGAATAAAAGTGAATTATTCATGTGCTGCTTCTATAAACTCACATCAGTTGATGAATAATGCTGTTTCACGTGATCATACATCATTTTACGCTGACTGCGACGGTTTTCTTTCTCGCCAACATATCTAAGAACCTTCAAGTTGGGGGCAAAATTGACTATCTCTGACACCCAACCATCGGTCACGCTAAGAGGACATAACACCACTAAGGTGCATCAAAAAACAGAACAAGAAGGATAATCAGACTACTAACAGAAATAAGGAGCTAGTTAAGAATCATACAAAGCAAACTCCTTCTAACTCACAAAATGGCCCAGAGGACACTTGAGAAACTTTCAAATAGCTCAGCAATGAAATAGCTTGCAATGTCTTCCCTAATCCCATCTGCGAACAACAAAGTTAGATTAGCTTAAAAGGCAGAGACGCAAAGATAAGGAAGTCCTTATCCAATTATACTCATAGATGTACGACCAGCAACCATTTACTAATGTCATAGCCAGCACAATCGAGCGCATCCAATATGAGTGAAAAAAAAAGGTGAAGTTCTTGTGGCTCGAGGGACATCATATGGAGTAGGGTGGCATTTCTCGTGATGTATTTACACCTTTTAACACTATTATATTGCCAACTCAAAGTGAAACGAATTTAACGTGCATAAAACTTTACATATAGTTTCTCACGAGGAACTAGGCAGTCATTCTCAAAAGTACCCTCGAGTCATTAAACTCCAAAACAGTAAGTCCAGAAGCAAGAAATCGACATAATGCCCTGATTATTGTAATTCAGAACAAGGTCGCAAGCGCTTGCCCTTCACGATGTATTGTATTGGGAAAAACTAGCAGCTTCTATCCACAAAATAAAAGGAAACGAAAAAACGAAACAAATATTCAAACAATCCCAAATGCATACTGCCAAGGGAAACGTTTCGCTGTCGCGAGGCGAAACAACGAGCTCCCAAAAGCTCAGGGTGAAAGAAAAAAATGAAGAAGGCCGTACCTCATCTCCTGCACTACCACCAGTGAAATTCCGATCGTCAGAGCCGATTCTCCCACATTCCTCACCGGCGAATACCGACAAAAACGCGAGTTCAGAGACAAAAGAAGCGACACTGACCGAGAACGACATTGACGCCGAGGTTGTACCTCCTTATCAGCCACGAGACTCCTTCCACTTGGTGGGGCTTCAAGGTCGCCCGGAGCCCCAGCTCCGGACCGTCGTTCGGCGCGCCGGCGCCGGCGGCCGCGTCCGCCGCGAGGACGATGCTCGCGGCTGCTTCGAGCCGCTGCTCGTACTTCATGTTCTTCGCTCTCTTTTCGTAGTGAGCTCTTTCGAACCGGAGCTTGGAGGGCAAGTTAAAAGCAGAGAAAGAGGGAAGCGGTTGATGGGCCGTCGAACGATCGGCGTGCTATTTTCCCGATTTTGCTCTCACTGGAGACCGCCGACGTGGCGCCGAGATGTTTCTTTTGCTGTCCACGTGGGAGAAAATTATTGTTTTCTCCTCGACCTGAGACCACTGTCTATAAGAGTTTTTCTAATTATGGGTTACATTAATTGATATTGTAATTTACCGTTTAACGTTTATCGTTTTACGAGATTTGATCTAAGGTAAGATAGTAGGTTTCTTAATTAGTCTAATATGGGCTGGCTAGTATGAGCCAAGTTGAGCATGGCCCGTAATAAGGGGGACTGGTTGGAAATTCTATAAATAGTGCTCAAGTCTCTCCTCTAACCCTAATTTTCACATATATACTGGCGTTTACCTAACGTTACACGTGAGGGGCTGCCTCATTGAGCCAGTGATATAGAAGGCAATAGAGGAGAAGAACTTGCGCGTGGAACATTGTGTTTCCGCTTCCGCTTCAAGAACAATGGATCATAAAACAGGTGCGTCAATTCTTTCTACTCAACCGCGAGTGTGCTTGTTCTAGTTATGGAGATCTTGGGGTTTGCGCAATATACGTCTAACTATGAAGCACGGACACGTTGCCCGTGCTTCCGTGTCGTGTCCGACACGTGTCGGAGCGTGTCGGACACGTCGACACGCTTGGACACGCTCCGACACGCGGTCAACTTTTCTCGACACGCGTGTCGACGCGTGTCCGGAAGACTCCGGGTGGAGGCGAGGGAGGGGGAGGGAGCGGAGGCCGCGAGCGACGGCGAGAGACGGCCAGAGAGAGGAAGAGAAGAGGAAGGGATCGGGGCCCGAGGGGGCGCCGAGCGGCGGCAGCGGCGGCGGCGAGAGAGGAAGAGAAGAGGAAGGGATCAGGGCCTGAGGGGGCGCCGAGCGGCGGCAGCGGTGGCGGCGGCGACGGCATCTCCTCCTCCTCGGCGTCGCGTCCGCTCCATCGTCAGAAGCTGAGAAATGATACGAGGTGCGAAAGAGGGGAGCGAGGTCTGCTGTCTAAGTGTTTGTCTTGGTCCAGTGTTTTTTGTGCGAGCAGTAGAAGGAGGAGGAAAAAGAGGGTCGCTAGGGTTTGTGATAAAGGAATAAAAAATAATAAAAAGAGGGAGACGATGGCGTGTTTTTGAGATTTGGGGGAGGGGAAGTGAGGTTGACAGCCTGTCTGTCAGTGGTTTTGGGAGGGAAAAAAGTAAAATAAGTTTGGGGTGGAGGGAAATGGACAGAGGGAAAGAAAGAGTGGATTTGAGAATTTTTTTTATAGATTAAATAAATGAAATTGAAAAATAATTTCGAAAAGTAAAAGTATTGAATTTTGAATATGATAAATTTTGATCATTCTAAAAAATCGTGAATTTATTTAAATAAATTGATTCTAATTTTTTATTAATTATTAGTTTTATCAATAACTTTTGTTAAAATTAAAAACATGTTTCGTCTTAGTTATGAATATATCTTTCAAATTTCAAATAAATTGATTTATTAATATTATTAGTGTAAATTTATTATAGGCTTTATTTATTTATTTACTTATTTATGAATTTGAATCAAAATAATTAAAAATAAAAATATTTATCTAATATTCAACGTGTCGCAACGTGTCGGAATTCTCTATTTTTTAGAAATGACGTGTCGACGTATCATGTCGTGTCGGACACTCGTATTGTGTCGCGTGTCCGTGCTACATAGACGTCTAACATGTGGTATCAGAGCCTCCATAACCCTAGAACACGAACGCAATTGATTTTGCCCTAATTTGTACGGATTAACCCTAATTAGTGCAGATCTTGCCCTAATTTGTGATTTTCGAGACTTTTCGTTCAATAAAAATTAAATTAAATTTTATATTCGGATTGGGATCGACGAGACGAAAAAAACCGTGGGTGGCGCGTCGCCGAAGGAGGCCGCACACGCCCCCACGCGCAGCCACGCACCTCCTGCGCGTCGAACACGCGCCACGCGTGTGCTCCACGCGCCGCGCACTCAAGCGGCGTGTGCGGGCGCGTGAAGACTCCAATTCGCGCGTGGTCGGCGGCGACGGACTCGTATGCTTATTTCCTACGTCATGGTGTATTTATTTTATATTTTTAATGATTTTATGGATGTAAAAATACATGCAAAGGCCTAAATACGTGCTTTTTAGTGTATTTTTTGCATATTTTTCTTGTATTTTTCTGTGATTTAGAAAATACAGGTGCTGGGATACATGTATATTATCACATAAACATTATAAAAGTGTGATTCATTAATAAAAATTAAACTTGATTGTATTTTATTAATGAATAAGGCAATATAATTAGCATGGCATGTGATTTAAGTGATATGATGCCCCTATCACTAAAGTTAAATCACATGTATATGATGTATGTGAGATGTAAGGATTATATTCCTGGGATGAGAGAGTTTCAATGATTCAATTGAGTTGTGACCGCCAAAGTGGCATACTTGGTTGAGTTTGAGAAATTTCGATCTCATATATTGATTGGGATGTCTCCTGGTCTAATACATAGTTATACTCCCAAAGGAGGTGATTATGTATTAGTTCATGGAGGGATACATGATAGTGTGGTGGAGGAGTGACCGATCCTAATGGTTCATATACCCATAGGTGATTAATTCACGAAGATTGGAAAATATTGTCATAACCCTTATCATGTGGGAAGTGTACAATTGTTTGTTATGTATTCTGCCCAAAGGTGATTATGTGATTTTGCATGTAACTCTCTGGATGTGTACTTGTGCATCAAGTTACACAATGCTCACATGATGCTAATTGTATATATTGCTTGTCTTTCAGTCACATTTTCTGTAAATGGTAACTTTGTCACCATTGAGGTTCTTGCTGGTTCGAATTTTAAGAGATGGAGAGAGGATTTTCTGTTTGCTATGGAGATGGCAAACGTTCATATGGCTCTTACTGCTGATTGGCCGGCAGATTTGACTGTCGAGAGTACAGAGGCTCAAAAAGTAAATTTTTGCTGCATGGAAAAAGAACAATAGAATTTGATTGCTGTCCATGAAGATTTCCATTCAGGAACACTTAAAAAGTGGTTTGCCTGCAGACTGCAATACTAGGCAGATGATGGAAGCTTTGATAGCTAGAAATCGTGTGTCGCCTAATGCTGAGATAGGGACACATATGCAAACACTTTTTACTATGAAGTATGATGGTTCTGGTAGAGTTAGAGACTATGTTATGAGGATGGTTGATTTGCAAACAAAGCTTCAGGTTCTCAATGTTGAAATTCCTACTGCTTGCATTGTCCATCAAGCTCTAAATACTCTTCCTCCTGATTTTAGGATTATTAAGACCAATTATAATTCCCAAGATGAAACCTGGTCTGTTAATGACCTGATTGCAAGGTTGGTGGCAGAGGAAGAGAAATTAAAGAAAGATAAAGGACATATTGCTCTTTATGCTTCTAGTTCTGCTAGTGACAAGGGTAAGAAGATGAAAACTTATACCCATAAAAGCAATTCAAAAGTTGCTGGTCCCTCCAACAACAAAGGAAATTCTGAAAGAGCAGGTTCTTCTAACACTCTGGGTCCTAAGAAGGCAATCACCAAGAAGGATGGTGCTCTTTGCTACTTTTGTAGGGAGAGAGGACACGTGAAGAAACGTTGTAGCGAGTTTAAGGCTTGGTTGTCTAAGAGAAATAAGAGAGAGCCTAAAGGGTTTCATAAACTGAAGGACGCCAACTCAAGATGAATCAAAGCTCACTGTTGGAAACAACGTTGGAGTTAACGTTGAGTTCGTGGGAGATGTTATTTTGATTTTAGATTCTGGTTTTCGGATGGTGTTAAGAAACACTTTTTACATACCTTCTTTTAGGCGGAATTTAGTTTCTGTGTCTTGTTTGGACATGTGTGGATACTCTTTTGAAATAAAGAGTAATATTATTTCCATGTTTTTTGATTCAAATAAGATTGGGCGTTGCAATTTATCCGATGGATTATATCGATTGAGTTTATCTTCCAACGATATATACGTTGCTTATTCCGCTGAAAAGGTTGTTTCCAAAAGACCTCTACCTAAGGAACAGTCTTATGCATTGTGGCATAAACATCTTGGTCACATCTCTAAAGACAGAGTAAAAAGGCTTATAAAGGCTGATATCTTGCCTATTCTTAAAAATAATCAAGAGACTTGCGTAGACTGTTGCAGAGGTATGATGACTAAGATAAAGAAGAAATCTGCTGTACGAAGTTCAGACTTGTTGGAGGTTATTCACACTGATATTAGTGGACCATACACGGCTACTTTGTGCAGAAATTTTTATTTCATCACATTTATTGACGACTATTCCCGATATAGATACTTATACTTGATTAAAGAAAAGTCCGAGTCTCTTGATAAATTCAAAATTTTTCGGACTGAAGTGGAGAAACAGTTGGGAAAAGTTATTAAGATTGTCAGATCTGATCGTGGTGGTGAGTATTTTGGTAGGCACGGTGATGCTGGACAGCTTAAAGGGCCATTTGCTAAATACTAAGAGGATTCTGGGGTAATAGGTCAATTTACTATGCTTGGAAGTCCTGAACAAAATGGAGTAGCAGAAAGGCGGAATCGTACTCTTATGGACATGATGAGAAGTATGATTAGTAGGACAAATTTATCTAATTTTCTGTGGGGAGAAGCTTTGAAAACAGCTCTTTATATTCTAAATCGTGTTCCTACTAAAGCAATTCCATTGACCCCTTTTGAGTTGTGGACTGGGCGTAAACCAAGCTTGAATCATCTTAGAGTTTGGGGATGTCCAGCAGAAGTGAAGTTATATAATCCAACATTGAGTAAACTGGATTCCAAAACTACTCGATGTTACTTCATGTCTTACCCAGACCATTCAAAGGGGTATCACTTTTATAACCCTAATGGAGGTACAAGAATTGTGGAATCTCAGACTGCAAAATTTCTAGAATTTGATGTAGCTGAAAAGGGTAGCTGTTCACAAGTTATCGAAGATGATAGTATGGTGGGGATTACTGGATCTATGTCTCATCCTGTGCAGATAATTATGAAGCCTCATGTGGCTCATGATCCTATTGTTGAGACAGTTCCTGATAAAATTCCTCAAGCTCCTCAAATTCAAAATGAGTTTGAAGTAGCTCCACTCAGAAGATCAACTAGAGAAAGACGTTCAGCTATACCACCAAACTATCTAGTCTACTTGGGAGAGCATGATTATGACATAGGCTGTGTTGTTGATCCCGTGACTTATACTGAAGCCATCTCATGTCCTCAATCAAATTTGTGGTTAGATGCGATGAAAGATGAGATGCAATCTATGAAACACAATGGTGTTTGGGAGCTTGTTGAATTGCTTGAAGGTTGTAAACCTATTGGCTGCAAATGGGTATTCAAGACTAAAAGGGATTTCAAAAGAAAGATTGAAAAGTTTAAAGCGAGACTGGTAGCTAAGGCTTTCACTTAAAGAGAAGGAATAGATTATGAAGCAACATTTTCTCCAGTTTCTTCTAAAGATTCTTTTAGAGTGATCTTAGCATTGGTAGCTTATTACGATATGGAGTTACACCAGATGGATGTTAAGACTGCTTTTCTAAATGGAGACCTTGATTAGGAGGTTTATATGGTGCAGCCTGAAGGTTTTGTAGCAGATGACTCAGGTCAGCTTGTTTGTAGATTGAAAAGTCTATTTATGGCCTTAAGCAAGCTTCTAGACAGTGGTATTTCAAGTTTCATAGTGTTGTGACTTCATTTGGATTTATTGAGAACAAAGTAGATCAATGCATATACACCAAGGTCAGTGGGAGGAAATATATTTTTCTCATACTTTATGTAGATGATATCTTGCTTGCTAGTAGTGACATTGGTTTACTGCATGAGACAAAGCGGATGTTATCGAAAAATTTTGACATGAAAAACCTTGGTGAGGCATCTTTTGTTCTTGGCATTGAGATCCATAGGGATCGCTCAAGCAGTTCATTGGGTTTATCTCAGAGGGCATATATTGATCGCATTTTAGAAAGATTCAATATGCAGGATTGCAAACCAGGAATTGCTCCTGTTGTTAAGGGTGATAAATTGAGTCTTTCACAATGCCCTAATTCAGATTTTGAGAAAGCTCAAATGAATGATTTGCCTTATGCTAGTGTGCTTGGAAGCATCATGTATGCTCAAGTTTGCACTAGGCCAGATATTGCTTTTGCAACAGGGCTTCTAGGCAGATATCAGTCTAATCCAGGACGCGATCACTGGGTTGCTGCCAAGAAGGTTTTAAGGTACTTAAAAAGAACAAAAGATTATATGCTGATTTATAAATATGTTCCAGACCTGCAACTAGTAGGGTATTCAGATGCAGATTTTGCTGGTTGTCAAGATGATAAGAAATCAACGACTGGATACATATTTATGTTGGCAGGAGGTGCAGTATCATGGAAGAGCGAGAAACAGAAATCCATATCTTCTTCAACCATGCAAGCGGAGTTTGTAGCATGTTTTTCAGCTTCTACTCAAGCTATTTGGCTCCGGAACCTCATTAGAGAGTTATCGGTTTATGGTTTTGTGGATAGATCCATACAGTTATATTGTGATAATAACTCTGCAGTGTTGTTTATTAATAACAATAAAAGTTTAAAGGGGTCTAAACACATGGAGATCAAGTTTTTGACTATAAAAGAATCAGTACAGAATGGTGACGTTGCGGTAGATTATATTCATACAGATGATATGGTTGCAGACCCACTAACTAAAGACCTACGCCCGTGTGTTTTTGATCGACATGTCATTAGTATGGGCTTAGGAGCATCTTGGGATGCTGTTATTTAGTGGGAGCTGTGTTTTTATTTTTCTTTGAATAAAGTCTACATCTGTTTTGTTACAATTTAATAACACTTTGATATATATATATATATATATATATATATATGTCAACTTTTGCATTCAATAAAATATTTTAAATGGATTGTTAGTATGTTGAATATATATATATATATATATATATATATATATTGTTAAAAGTCTCAAGGTATTACTTAAACCTTGAGTGAAGGCTAGGGGCATCCGAGCATCCGGTTATTAGCCTTGTGCATATGTCTTGTGATACATAAAGAAATGTTAACCGTAAGGACAAGACATATGTGGGTTCATTGGAACCATAAAACATTCTCTAGTGGCACAAGTTTTTGTGACACCTAAAGTTAAGAGAATGGTGACTGACAAATGGGGTCTCTCTATGAGAGATGTTATCCATTTGCCACACTACCATATTGAATCCATATCAATAAAGTTGAGAGCACTTGTGACCATGGAAGGCTCTGTGTGTATACATGCAGTTACCGCCATGATTCGGTGTTTAAGACTTTATAGAATAGGATTGACTATTAAGAATTATCTCTGGACCAATATGTGCACATACAATACGATTTCAATTATTATAGTCCAAGTGGGAGAATATAAGAGTTTTTCTAATTGTGGACTACATTAATTGATATTGTAATTTACCGTTTAACGTTTATCATTTTACGGGGTTTGGTCTAAGGTGAGATAGTAGGTTTCTTAATTAGTCTAATATGGGCTGGCTAGTATGGGCTGAGTTGAGCCTGGCCCGTAATAAGGGGGACTGGCTGGAAACTCTATAAATAGTGCTCAAGTCTCTCCTCTAACCCTAATTCTCACATATATCCTCACCTAAGGGACGTTTACCTAACGCTACACGTGAGAGGGCCGCCTCATTGAGCCAGTGATACGGAGGGCAATAGAGGAGAAGGACTTGCGCGTTGAACATTGTGTTTCCGCTTCCACTTCAAGAACAATGGATCCTAAAATAGGTGCGTCAATTCTTTCTACTCAACCGCGCGTGTGCTTGTTCTAATTATGGAGATCTTGGGGTTTGCGCAATATGCGTCTAACACTGTCTTGCCAACTCAACGGTGAGAGACTCGATTTAGAGCGTGACACCTGTTTCTTTGGGCCCACCTGATCGAATTTTTGAACGCTCTGCTCTCTCTCCCTCTGTCGTCATGACCATAAGCTCTGTATTTTGACCTCTCGATTCTTGCGACGAACCATGCCTTCACCGCTTTCCAACCTAAAGCTCTTCCTTCGGTCTTGGTCCCCAATTGGCCAATTCAGTTGCCACCCTGAGCAATGCAATAGAGAACTTCCACATGGCCGATCTCACTAGTAACTTGCCAATTCGATGGACTTCAGTTTTGCTAATCTTACATTCTTGTTTTGATCTGATGATGGGATTGTTTTCCCATTTTTCTGTATAAGAAAATTATGTAAAAAGTTATAAGTTTGTTGTATTTTCATCAATTCAATTTCAAATATTTTGATTTTGTCAATTAAGTTCTACATAGTTTTACATTTTTCTAATTAATTATATCTAGTCAATTTTAATTAGAAATTACTTACGTAAATAATTTCCAATAATAATTTTATATTTTTATTATTTTTTTCCTTTTCTTTTTTTCATTCCCTTCTTCCTCCTCTAACTAGTTGTTAAGCTACAACAATTGGTTTGAGGCGAGGTTGACCTGTGCCTAACGAGTGGCGGTTGAACTTTGCCTAAGGCTAGTGAGATCGACTTGTGGGTTCTCACATCTAGCCAATTAGTAAATTAATATACTTGTGATAAATTTATCAAAAATTAATTATTTAACACAAAAATCCCAAGGTGATTTACCCTAAATTAATTTTTTTACCATAAGAAAGCCAAAATTAGTACATTCGTGACAAATTTATTATCAATTAGTTTTCGTTAAATTTTATTGTCAAATTACTAATGATACGCAAGAGTTAACGAATGCACCGGTTTAAAGTTTTACTTGTTATTAGTTGTGATTTTATAGTATTAATCTAATTCAATGAGAATTAATAGAGGATAAATTTGTTTTGAGATTTTTCGTGATATTAATATTTTATTAAATTGATTTAAATAAGATGATTTCCTTCTAAGCACTTTATGGTATTAAGTTGAGTTTTTCTATGCGCAAGCATTAATGACAGAAGATGGACAGTTGGGCCAGAAATGAACAAAGCTAACATGACGACTTGAAGCGAAATATCAAAAGCTGCATCAACCGCTGCACACAATTTTATTTTTTATTTTTTTGCTTCTTTCTACTTATTGATTCCGTAGAGTGAAGAGGACGATATACTGCAATTTTCATTCAATTCCCTTGAAATATCTATTTAAATATATATCACTGGATTATTTTCAGAGTATCACCTCTAATAGCGACACACAAGATTATAATTTGTAAAGAATTGATCTTTTCCTTTAGAAGGACTACTCTTCTTGCGCTTCTCATTTATTTCACTCCCCACTTAAAAGTTGTGCTTGCCTAGTTGAATCTCGTTCGACAAAAAAAATATGAAATTTTATAATAAAAAATTTGTTAATTTTCCTATTAAAGTATTTTTTTTTAGATTTAATGAATTGATGAGTTCGTCTTTATTTTCATTCGAAAAAAGATGATTTAAATTAAACACCATACAATTTAACGAATAATATATACTAAGTTACATATTTCAGTTTTACACAAATGGAAAAATTCTCATTAGTGCAATACTGTAGACCACGAAATTCTGCCAATTACATTTCCATTACTCAAAAATTTTGAAAAGATGCAAAGGGACTTCCTTGTGAACATTGAAGCTCGATTTCCCTTTTGCAAAAAAATTCATTTTGTAATTGATTTCATTTGTTTTGTGTAAAATATAATGTTTTCAAAAAATATTTTTCTAGAAGTTATTTCCAGAAAAATAACAATATTTTTTAGTGTTCGGTTGAATTTGAAATTGAAGTGAAAAATATTTTTCCCCATTCGATACTAATTAGATTTTCCTTCATGCACTTCTTTTAATCTTTTATTTTTATTTTTATTTATCTGTTCTTTTTAAAAAATATTTTTTATTATTTTTTTCTTTCCTTTTATTTTCTTCAATTAGTTGTCGACGATGGCCGTCAAGCACTGCCTCAAGTCTTGCCACCCTTTGGCGACCTTGTGCCCCTCTGGCGACGCTCGAGCGTCGCAATTTACAAAGAAGAAGGAAAATAAAAAAAATTAAAAGATATTTAGTGAAAAAAAGCGAAATAAATGAAATGATAGAAGATGTGAAACATGTTTTCATTTTTTTTAAATGGAAAATATTTTTCCTTTGTTTAGAATTTTTTTATGAAAAATATTTTTCATAATTAGTTCATTTTTAAATAAATACTAAAAAATCTAAAAATATTTTTTCGGAAGTTATTTATCATAAAACTAACGGAATAAAGGCATGTATCTTTAAATGTAGATAATAATGAAATTATCATTTTTTATATTTTGTCAATATATAAAAAAATTTGAAAAAGTTCAAAAAATTCAGGGACCAAAAACCCCAAGGCGCTGCCCGCTTCTCCTAAACCCCTCGTCAATTTTACGCACTCTCCATCTTACAGAGAAAGAGAGGAGGAAAAGAAAGTAACTGCTCCGACGATGTCGGGTTTCTCGTTCGGATCATCCGCCGCCGCGGCCGGGTCCTCCTCCGCCGCAACCGCGTCCCCCTTCGCGTTCGGATCTTCCCCTCCCGCTTTCGGATCCTCCTCTGCGTTCACCTTCGCTCCTTCCTCCGCCGCAAACCCTAGCTCCGCCTCCGCCTCCCCTCTCTCCTTCTCCTTCGCCCCCTCCTCCGCCTCTCCCTCCCCATTCGCCGCCGCCGCCGCCGCCGCCTCCACCGCGTCCAACCCTAGCTCCTCCCCCGCTCCCGGTCCCTTCGGCTTCGCTGCCCCCTCTTCCTCTTCGTCGATTTCGTCGGCGTTCTCCGCTCCTTCGTTCTCATTCGGCTCCACGCCGGCGGCTTCCGCGCCGTCGATCTTCGGCACGCCGGCGGCTTCCCCGCCGTCGATCTTCGGCACGCCGTCGTCGGCCGCGTCCGGAGGATCGTCGCCCTTCGGAATGGCTCAGCCTGCCGCGAGCGCCTCGCCGTTCGCGTCGAGTTCCCCTTCGCTATCGTTCGGCCCGTCGGGGACCTCCGCTTCTTCTCCGTTCGGTACGCCCGCGCCGTCTTCCGGTGCGAGCTCCGGTTCGTCGTTGTTCGGAGCGGCCACTTCCGGTGCGCCTCCGTTCGGGGCGGCTTCGAGTGCAAGCTCGCCACTGTTCGGTGCGGCTCCGACGTCGTCATCGACTTCGACCACAACCGCCGCTCCGTCTCTGTTTGGGACGCCGCCTTCCGCCGCCGGCGCCGCCTCTGGAGCGTCCTCATTTGGAGGAACTGCTTCAGCCGCTAGCTCTGGTGCCCCACTGTTTGGGACAAGTCTGTCCACGGCTCCTCCCCTGTTCGGTACAACTGCGACCTCCGCGAGTCCAAGTTTCTTCGCCCCGGCCGCAGCCACAGCCGCCGCCGCCTCCACCACAGCTGCGTTTTCCGCAGCTTCTGCATCGGCTTCAGCAACTACTCCTTCATTTTCGAACCTATTTCCTTCTAGTTCAGCCGCAACGTCATCTCCTTTTGCTGCTTCTGCGGGTTTTTCCTTTGCCAAACCCACGAGCTCTAGCTCGCCTTCTTTAACACCCTCTGCAACATCCACAACGACCTCGTCCTTCTCGTTGGCACCATCTTCCTCATCTTCGCAGTCCTCTTTCAGTTTCGCGCCGTCAGCCCCGCCCGCGACTGCGTCTTCCGCGAAGCCTACGTCCTTTTCTTTTGCCCCATCTGCGGCGCCGTCGTTCTCTACTGTCACCACTACCACCAGCGCGTCGACTCCATCTGCAGTTAGTAGTTCAGCTTCAGTGTCCTCTTCGACGACATTGCCTTCATTTGCTGCGGGCTTCTCGTCGGCGGCTGCGACTTCAGCTGCATCAGCAGTCACTGCAGGATCTTTGACACCTGCCAGTTCCTTCACGGGATTCGGAGTGACCGCAACGCCTGCTTCTTCAGCGACTGCTAGTTCGGTCCCAAGCTTTTCGTTGTCTACCAAAACTTCAACACCAGCTTCATCTCCGGCACCTTCTGCCACCACCGTCCCTGCTTTTAGTGAGTTTTTACTGACACTTTGCGTTTGAACTAGCATGATGAAGAAGTTGGAATTCCCTTGTAAATACATCAGAAGTGCTAATTGTAGGTCTCCTCTGCAGCATGAGGCATGCTTATTCTACTTGTGCATATTCCTTCAAGTTTTAAGGGCGATGCTTTGTTGTCTGTTTTTGTTATTAATGAGATTATCAGATTAAGAGCTTGTGGATCCTAATTCCTCTGACCGTTTGATTAGCTAGGCTTTCTGTATCAGAATATTGTCTTTTCTGTGTATACTTTTGCTCTATATGATTTATGCATGACAAAATCAGGGTGTGTGGCTTTCTAATAAGAATAAGAAACAGGCGTGAAGTTATGCCTTACCATGCTTTGTTGACCATATCTCTTTTGTTCTTTAGGTTACCTATTGTTCTCATATCTAATAATTGCATGGTACAATGGGATTACTGAATGTATAAGCTATTAAGCTTTTTCTTTATTATCTCTTTGGCTATGCTGCCTAGCGGCGATCTTCGTCTTCTATTATTTCTGTCTTTGAACAATGATTTTCAAGCTAGACTCTGCTTGATCATCTGCATCTTAATGTCATTGTCAAGATCAGTGTAGCATTGAATTTCCGCGTGAGCATGGTTTAGACATAGTTTTCTTACAAACCACGACTATAAGCCTGTCTGCTTGTTTCCTAATTGTTTTGCGGAGCAGTCAACTTTTACAGGTCCTCTCTTGATGAAATTGGAAAAACTTGTAAAGGGTCAATGCATGATTCAATGCACAAGTATGAAAATGTGTTGTAATGTAAAAAAACCATCGGCAGGGAGAATCAAAAGATGTTCTTGGTGGCTGATATATGAAGCGATAGGCGACAAAAATCCCATATAAGAAAGAAATAGTGCTTTCAATTGCAATAATATATCTTCCTTTCTGTACATTCTTATTAGCACTGTTCTTTGTCCAGTTGTCATGTGTAACTTCAACACATACTCGAGCATCCTTGTGCATAGCTCTTCTGAAGGTGCTTGCAGTGAAGAAAGACTTTTTTTTTTTTCTGTTACTAATTTTTTCTGGTTCTGTGGGTTTTGGAAGTTGGGGGTTGCTATGTGTAGCAATATTGCTTAATGCAAGGGTGGACTTCAGGGAACTGATATATTTTTCCCCCCTTCACTTTGTGTAAACATGCTATCTTTTGCTTGGACATACATTTATTTTGTCATTCTCTAGAAAAGTCAAGTCTTTTAAAATAATATTATAAGGAGAAATATTCATGTCGTGTCATGACTGTCTGCTGCAATCATAAACAAAGTCTGACCCTTTCATTTCTTCGAACTAGAGATTACAATTGATCAACTGCCAGATCCTTTATAATTTTCTGCATAAGCTTGGTAAGAAAAGAAATGCTCTCATGTTATATGCTGGAAGTATAAACAGTGCTTACCTGTATATGCTGCTTTCGACTTAATTCTGGTGCAGATGTTATGTTAATGAATTAACGTACCTAAAAAGTTCTTACTTAGGGAGTTTGTACCCTTTTGCAGTATCTCATCACAGCTCTTCCCTATTTTATGGCATTGACTTCCCTAAGCTGCTTGTCCTTTTTCTCCTTGAACTTGGTTTGTCTTCATAATATAGGCATCCTTGACTTGTCTAGTAGATGATAGCATCATTGTTATGTTTAATTCACGTAGAAGCTAACATGGGCAGCTGATACATTGTTGTGCATTTCTGGTTCTATGCTTAAAGAAATAAGATGCAGTGTTGAATGATTTTTTTTAAATCTCTTTTTAAGGCATCCCTGCTACAACTTCTGCATCAACAACAGGTTCTAGTGCCAGTACAACTGCAGCTCCAACATCATCTCTTATTGTCGCTTCTAGTAGCGGGTCTGTATTCACTGTCTTGATAGCTAAGTAATTTACTTGTTACTACATGGCATGACACTTTCTTGTTCCATATCTATGGATGTCCTGGTATTGTTTCTCATACTTAGGGCAAATTGGTGCTCTGCTTTTGCACATTTTGTTCAAGGATCAACTCCTTTATTTGTTTCTGTATAGTTCTTGTTTTTGTAAGTTTGCTTTATTTACTAGCCAAAAAGAGTTTGCTTTTGCTTTATCTACTAGCCAAAAAGAGTTTGCTTTGTCTAACAGTTTGTTTCATCTAGCATACTTTTGGAGACCCTGCTTTTGTTTTTTTCTAATACAGAAGGGAGTTCAAGAATACTTTCTTTCCTTTATCCCTATCCATTTATTTTTTGATAGGTGTAATGAAAACTACTATAGGGATTTCAGAAACACTCGCCCTTTTCTGTTATCCATCTTTTGTTCCTTTTTCTTAAATAAGATTACAATATTTCATTTGAGATCATCGGCATCATTTTGAGATTAGTGTAGTTGATTTCCTTTTGTTCAAATTTGAACTTATTATGTCAATCCGAGAGTATATGTTGTTGGAATCAGAATATTTCGGCTCATTTCCTTTTTATCTTATGTACTTCCTTTAGAACAACATCAAGCACCAGTGCTCCAGCTGCTGTTCCAAAACTACCTTCAGAGATCGTGGGGAAGACTGTTGAGGAGGTCTTTGCTAAGCTTTTTACTTGCAATTTATCAATATACAGTGAAATGAATATGCTCTTTTCCAATCCATGATAGAAATTAATGGACCATTTACTTCTGTTGTTCCATGCAAGATGTTAGTGAATTTGGATTTCCCCATAAGACAGAATACGGTGCATCATTTTGTCATTGTTACTGGGACTCTTGTAGGGTTATTTGCTCAAGGATTCTATAAGATTTGGCATCTGTACTTATGAAGAAGGATATACATCTGTCTAGGCTCTTCTTTGGTTTTAAAATTTCGACTTAAAGAACTGTTCTTTGTGAGACAGATCTTGTATTTCACATCAATGACTGTTAGGGATCTTCTTAAGATGAATTCTGGAAACTAAAAATTATCCATTTGTAGCATGCTTCATCTTCTATAAGGAGTCTGAAGTTTCCTTTCTCAGTTCCTCTGCAATTACCTTCCTCGCTGTATGAAGAAATATCAGAACATGGTTATCTGCTTTAAGGAGGACTAAATCAGTTTTTCTGATTACTATATTTTTTTTCCTATAAAAAAATAAAGCTATACTAAGTAGCATTGGAGGTGTACTCTTATACATGAAACTATGCACAAGGAAAAAGACTAAAATAATCCAGTGGAGTTCGATCATATCACTGACTTTGCCAGGCCATTTCTGGTCCAAATTATTGTCAATTTGTCGTACAGATCTTGAATTTACGCATTAACTGTTGAGGATCATCTTAATTGAGATGAATTCTGGAAATTGATGATTGTCCACTTTTACCATGCTCCATCTTCTTCAGGGAGTCTGAAGTTTCCTTTTTCAGTTCCTCTGCAATTACCTTGGTTGCTCTATGAAGAAACATCAGAACATGGTTAACTGCTTTAGGGAAGATTAAATTCGGGTTTCTGATTATGATTCCATGAAAAAGCAAAGCTACATTTAAGAACACTGGAGGTGTACAGCTTATATGTTAAACTATGCACTAGGAGAAAGATCAAACTAATCCAATAAAGTTCATATCATTGACTTTGCCAGGTCATTTCTGCTCAAATTATTATCAGTTTGTCATGCTTTATGAACATTGATCTATTGAGTAGGCCTAAGGTTTAGTTTGGTTCCTTACGCTGACCACAAATTTTGTTTACTTATTTAAAGAAAAGAGGGAAACTGAGCCATTTGTGAGATGGTTTTCTTTTGTTGTGTTGAAATGAAAGGGAAGTTCCCATGCTTATTACCGGGCCACCCACTCACTTAAAAGAACTTTTCTATTCTCGTGGATCCAAATTCGACGCTTTACAAGTATCCTTTGTATCTTGTACACTCTTCATGACCAGCCACTTTAAATTTATATCTTATTTCCAACCCTTCATCTCTGCTTCTCTCACATGCAGTGTTTTTATTCTTCTTGCAGATTATCAAGGAGTGGAATGCTGAGCTACAAGAGCGAACAGGGAAATTCCGGAAGCAGGCAAATGCCATAGCTGAGTGGGACAAGAGGATTTTGCAGAATCGTGATGTTCTTCTTAGGCTTGAGGTTATAATTGCTCTACATGAGAAAATATTTTAAACTAGCCTATATGATGTTTATTAAGCCATTGTCCATCCAAAGAAAAGATATTTAATTCGGCCATAAGTTAACTTTTCTACAACAAGTGCTATACTTTCTTTGAATTTGCTGAAACTTGAATCATGTTTGAAGATTTCAGAATCTCTGAGCAATTGTAACTCTATCATGGATTCTGCACCTTTGTATTCTTTTTTTGTCAGAAGTCTCCTAGAGATATAGTTATTTAACTGAAATATGATCTTTTTTTGAGTAAGATGCATCAAACTACCTCTTACCTTCACTCGAATCACTTTCAACTTGGTGAAATCAATTTTGTTATCTGCTGGAAATTTTTCCTCTGTAGCCTGATATATGAAAATAATCCAGATTGAAGTGGCAAAAGTGGTTGAAACGCAAGCTAGCCTGGAGAGACAGCTGGAATTAATTGAAACTCATCAGCAAGAGGTAAATTTATGTCCTTCCTGGGGTTGCTATTTCTTTTGAGAACTTCGTATTGGACAAAATCTCAAGCAGGTTTTGGAGAAAGTATTTAGGTTTCACTTGTCCTTGATCATGAAGTTGCTTTTGTTGGTGAGATAAGTGGGATTTCTTACAATGTAGCTTGGCCCAAACATTTGTGATTTGGGTTTGTTTGATGGAAATTATTCCGTAAAACTTTCTCTATGGATAAGAAAGTATATATGTAGTGGGATATCGTTATTTCTTGATCTTAGGAGTGGCAAAGCTATTTAGGGTTTAGGATGACACTTATGCAAATATTTTCCAACTAGTGAAAGCCAGCTGAAGGTATCTTCTTTTCCATCATGTTCCATGTTGATTGGTTTGTGTGTCTTCATCTGCGTAATTAGTCAACCTTCTGTCATCTTAGCAATAAATTTAGATGAGTGTGAATTTACCTTCATGCACTCAGTTTTGATGTTACTGAAGTTTTTAAGAATTCAATAGGTGGCCTTATTGGCTTTATTAAGGAAACAATCTGTGTTAAGGGTATGCTTGGGAATTTTTTGTTCCCCCTTGGGGATTGGTTTGGAGTCCAGGATTATGCATATTGACTTCTCTGCAAATCAGTGACTTAATCATCTAGGTGTGGGCGTAATTTGCGGGAAGGATAATTCCTACTTTTCTATTTGCATTAGGTTGACAAGGCTTTGCAGAGCATAGAAGGAGAAGCTGAACGTATTTACAAGGATGAGCACGGACTATTGCTTGATGATGAAGCTGCGTCCACTAGAGATGCTATGTAAGAACTGAATTCTGTCTTGTTTTCCTATGTCAGATGGTTATACCCTTTCATCGAGTTAGCTCCTTATTGATAACATCTATCTTCTTGCTATATTGGTTGAGTGCTTGATCTCTCTATATGGAAGAAGTTATCCTTCTTTGAGACTTTTATGTGTGCAAGAGATAGTCCTTTTATGCCGTCTAATACACACTAGCAATAGAGCCGATATTGTTATTTGAAGAGGCTGGAGTGTTGTTCATCTGCTATGATTTAGTCAGATGACAAACCTTGCCAACTTCTGTCCCAGTTTCAAACCTTGAATTGACACCTTTGTTCTTTCCATTCCTAATGACTAGTTTATATTTTCAATCATATTTGACAATGATATTTATGGTTGTGCTCATGAAACTGTGGGCTCAATGCATGTGTGCACCATTATTTGTGATAACTGCAAAAACTCACACAGAATTGCATCCTCGGATCTGAATATTTGTGTGTTCTAACAATCTTGAGAATTGGACTTAATGGTTTTGGAACTTTATCTAGACAATACTTCTCCTTTGATTTCTCATTAATGGTCTGACCTAGATTTAATACTGGTGTTGACGATGAAGGCCTGGCACCATTAATCAATTGGTAGAACCCTCATCAATCTTTTGGCCTTGAGAATCTCACTGGCATTTTTGGCTTGTTATGTGAGAGAAAGGACTAGAAACATTAGTTCCTTGCTGGCAATTATAACTCTCTTGGTTTTTTAGCGTCTTGCAGTTATTTTAACTTCTTGTGTCAGATAATGATCTTGTTTGCATCACAGGTATGAACAAGCTGAGTTGATAGAGAGGGAGCTGGAGCAAATGACGGAACAAATTAAAACAGTCATCCAGACTCTGAATTCCAGCCAGGTAGAGACTTTACTTTAACAGTTGCTTTGACTGGAGCTATTTGAGTTTTGGAAATGCTGTTGCGTGGTAGACAGATGATATATCTGTTCTGCTTCTCCCCAGGGTGGAGAGCTCGACACCATTGATGGCATGACACCACTGGATGTTGTTGTCAGGATTTTAAACAATCAGCTTAGCTCTTTAATGTGGGTTGATGAGAAGGTTTGGGCCCTGCACCATAAACTTTAAGTTTCATCTACAATTGCTTCAGCACATTGACTCCATTCTCCAGTTGTTTCATGCCTAACTATATGGTGCTGGATATAGTAATTTCCTTGGAGTACATTAATTCTTTTTGCTGAAGCAAATCCGGACTAGTTTAAGTGGGATGTAATGTACTGTCATGTTGAAAAGCTTGGTGTTGCTAGGAGGCAGAACGTTTGTAAGAATAATACTATGGCAGCAAATTGGACCAAATTTATAACATGTTTATACATATACATGTGTGTGTGTGTGTGTGTGTGTGTGTGTGTGTGTATACATGGAGGCTAGAAGTGGAAGTAGTCTTTGTGGCTCCTCTAGCTGGGGGCTGTGTTGCTTTTCTATTTTATAGCTCTTTTTGATTGTTGAAGAAGACTCAAGTGGTGAAGTTTTTGTTCTCCCGAGTAAGAAGACTAATCTCTCTTTACTATTTGCAGGCAGAGGAATTTTCCTCACGTATTCAGAAGCTTGCAAGGCAAGGTTCTGCTGCAGAACGTGAATTGATGGGCCCAAAATTGTGGATGTCTTGAACCTTTGATCTTCAGATGCATGATGTAACTTTTTGATTTTTGTCATAGCGGTCTAACGTCTGTTAAGGTTGTCGTTACTTGTTGCAGCCTTGATAACTGCTGATGAGCTCTCAATTGATGGAGTTATTTTTCCCTCCACCCCAGAAATGGATCCTCCAATCTTTTCACTCGAGTATCCAGTCATCCTGTTCTGCGCAAGTTTTAGCTATCTATTTCATGGTCTTGAGCAATAAAGGAATGTTTAAAATCGGATAATATTGTTGAATCTTTTTTTCGCTGTTGACTGTCAATAGTCTGCTTCTTGGCACTATTGGGCCGCGATTCACATGAAGCATGGCAGTGCAGAGTGAGTTCGGGATTGGCTTGCCCTTTCAAAGATGCATTGGCTCTTGGATTCTTCCATTGTTCTCTAGGAGACCTCGAACTGCAAAACCTGTTCCTCGTTGCTGAGGTGAACTTGAAGAAGCTATCTTTCTTCGATTTCCCTTATTTTGCCTTGAACCTAGGCAATTAATTGGCATTGTTGGACAGCGATCCATGTGCTTATTTGTATTTGTTTGAGGGTGGAACATGGACTGCCGTGCTTCGCAGGAATGAAAATGCTCGCCAACTTGAGACTATAGGCATTGACTTAAAACCCTACGCATAGGGTTGCCAACAGACTGATGCAAATGTCAAGATCACGAAATTGCGCATTGCAGTTTGATGAGATACACTACTGTGAAATGTTTGAAATCAGGCAAACGGCAGCACGCTACTTGAACAAGAACAGTGGATCATTAGAGCGTGCAAATGTATGTCGCTGCCCATGCAACAAATATTCAGTATTTTCTGTACATATCTCTAGATGTCGGTAAGTTCTTGATTTGCGCTTCATCTGTGGGGAGGTGTCTAATCAGAAAGGGTCAACTGCAAAATTCTCAGGAAAACTGAAATTAAGTGCAGCAGCAACACTTTTACATCTCACAAGCTGTTCGCACAAATTCATATACATGTACTGAGGGGAAGTTCGACAGCAAAATCAGCAAACTCAGTACACCTTATCACATCCTGAAGTGCACAATGTCATGAATCTGTGTGGAATTAATAGGCAGATCAATCATTAAGCAATGCGTACTCGTGCCAACACTATAACCAAAATGATTAGGACCGAAAGTAGCAAGGACGATCCAATTTTTTCGTCTAACTCAGCTGCAGCTTCTGGTGTGACCGGCTGGGAAGGTTGAAATGCAGCGATCAAAAGCAGCTTGAATTTTTCAACGAGAGCCATGATTTTGTCCTTAAAGATGTCCAAGAGCCACCCCAGATTGTCTGTTCCCCAGTCCAATTCTTCCTCACAAATCCGAGGGCTGCAAGTTTCATCTGCAGAGCATGCAGTTACAGTTTGAGAACTTTTTGCCCCCAAGAAAAGGTTGCAGACGATCAAGATATGCTAGCATTGGTGAATAAGAAAATCAAGATATTTTCCAAAACATTTATGCAGATTTGATTCCCATGAAAGCAGTTTCAAGTTGCTACTTCCAAACTTAACTTCCCAATCTTGGTCGTGCTTCCCATAACAACTATGATACTTCTTTAGACAGACATGATCAGAAGATAAGCTTAATACTTTAAAGATCAAACTGATATGTATCCCCAATGACCCCGCTTTTGCACCCCATCTGCGTTGCAGTCTCAACTGGTCACTATGTCATGCCACTTACCCAAAAATAAAAACTTACAAGACTCATTTATCTCCTACACTACTATGTATCTTGAGACTGCAACGAAGTAACTCTTTCTTACTGTTCTGAATACCACCGTGTTGCTATGGTAAACAACAATTACGGTGAGGACAAGATGTTAAGAGATACAGGCAATATGCTCAGTTGAGTCCAGTCATGCAATAATCTTGTATTGCTTAAGTCCATACAAACCTGAGAGAAGCAACTCCTGGAACTTCTTCACCGATTGATTATTCATAATGGCGCTCCAGAAAGCTTTATCCAAGACTACCGAAATAACCAATTTCTACAAACAGATAATCCTCCCATTAAAATTCAGTTAAGGATTATAGGGTTTATTCTAGCATAACGACAGAGGACGATAGAGAAGAAAGTATCAAGCTTCAGCTTGAGCTGTAGTTCGAATCAGGATGTATCTCGCAATTCTGATTCATACTTCAGTGTGAATGTGCTAATTTCCATGAAAGTGTAAAGAGACCGGTAAATCTAATTTGCTTGTTCTTGGTTACCTTAGGTTCTAATCTCATTACTTATGAAGAACAAAACCATAATCTGGCCTGGAAGAAAAACCAATTTACGAGGATTGCACAATACGTCAATGCGAGAATATGGCACCTTGATAGCTGGCTCTGTTTGCAGCAGATGAAGGGCACGCCAAACTCTCCCCCATCCACTAGATGTCAATGTGCTCGGATCCCTACATCCGAAAAGCCGCATGCAGTTTTCCCCCGAGCCAGATGAAGAAGCGATCTGCCAGAGACTGGTTCATCCAAAAACTGATCAGAGAGAAATCATGTATGAACATCTGTAGGAGATAAGTCATAGCAAGATATAGCAAACGGAACACCGGCTTTTGGATATGGGAATGTGCTTCTTTAATAGTTAGTTGACAAATGACACTATAAGTGGGATAAGGCTTGGCAAATTGCTGCTGTCGTTGTAGGAACCAAAACATCACTGACCAAAACAGACTGGCAATTCACAAAAAAAGAAGCTCCAAGTCTGATAGTATACTTTACATATTTAGCAGAAGGGAAAAGAGAAAAGATATCTAGAGTGGGCGGTTCGACATTTCAGTTCTTTGAATGCTTTGTTTCATGGAATTAGTTAGTTCACCCCTCAGCCCCATCACAACATGTCCGGATCATGTTTTCACTTGGCAAGACCTTCAGGTAGACCTCCATACTAAAAGGGTGTAGTCAAATTTCATCGAATTCGCCCCACTGTTCCTCCACAATGCATCAGCTACAAGAATCATGACCAATATATAATGTTGCATTGAACAGAAAAATGACAAGCGACGCCCATTTGCCTAATTCGACGCAGTGCGACCAACTCATCAAAAGAGGCAGTCGTCATGGATTAGTTGTTGACTCATTAAACTTGCAGGAACTAAGAATTTGATACACCTTTAGCGAGTGTATAACTCTTTTAGCGCGCACTTTCCCTTTTCCATCCGTCCATAACTGTCAAAACCCTCGGCACCGGAAAAAGAATCTCGGGTAATACATATAACCCTTAGCAGAGCAACTCAATACGATCCATCGCGCACAAGCCAAAGCTCTTCAGCAACAGAAAAGCAGTCCAACTTCAAAAACCGATGTAATCTTAATTCTCCCTATCCCGCGTCGAGCATCTTTACAATTCCCGAACCCGCAAGGTGACGTGGTCGTGTGAGATGAAAAGGGACCGAAACACGGTCGCGAGCAATAAAGAAAAAGAAACATAGACAATCATATCAGGAGGAGACAGCGGAAGAGAGGGAAATTCACTGACACGAGGAGAGCACGGATGGCCCTCTCGATCTCCAGCTCGGAGGGGACTAGACCCAGAAGCGAAGAGCCCAAAGCCGCCGCCATACTCCCCGGGCTGGCACAGCCAGAAGCAGAAGCAGAAGCAGAAGCAGAAGCAGAGCAAGAAGGAGGCTTGCAATGACCGGCTGGCATTGGGAGGCTGTTGTTACTATGGGTGGTGCCTCTTGAAGGAGGAGAAGATGGCGAGGGAAGGAAGACGTCAGGAGGGGGAGGAGGTGCCTTCAACGGCGGAGGAGGGATCGCCTCTCCTACCATTTTTGGAGAATACCGGGAGAAAAATAGAGAGAGAGAGAGAGAGAGAGAGAGAGAGGTTGATAAGGGTGAGTGGAAAAATTAGTGATAGGTTGATGGATGGAAAAACGTTGGATACCTTGCTGGGGAAGGTGATGCACTCTGTCTACTTCTCTTTTTCTGTTCTACCTTTTTCACCTGTTTTTTTTTTTTTTTAAGGTTGTACGATGCACTGTCTGCTTCACTGTACCGGAATGTCACTCACTTCCCAGAGTTCCGCTCCACTTCGACTGGGACAGATTCAGAGATTCTGCTTAATATCTCTCTCTCAACTGAAACTTTGAAACTCGCCATAATCTCCAATGTTATCTGTTTTAGTATGTTGACCAAATAAAACAATGCAAGGAAGAATTCCTAAATTCATGGAGATATAGAACAGTATATAAGTTATCATGCTTGCGTATTCACTATTTGAGTTTATAACAATTATTCCAATAATTACATATCCAATTTGACCTTTGGATGAATATTCAAGCATACATTTCATGCTTATTTTGCAAAAAACACTTTTTTACTTTCGATATTTCTTTCACCTATGAAACTGAATTAATAGAAAACATTTTCTTATTAAAATTTAAATTCAAAAAAGTAATTTTTTAAATAATTCGAAAGGTTTTTCAAAATATATCTTTAGTCTTAGGATTCTTGGTTGTAAAAAGTTTATTCTTATAAAAAATGACTTTGAAAAATTCGAATCTTTTATTATTTTATTATTATTTTTTATCTTTCTTTCCTTTCTTTTCCTTTCCGTTTTCCTTCTTTCCACGTGCCTTGGCGAAGGTTGACAGCTGGGCAAGCTCAAGCCTTGACCGATCTAGGTGAGCTCAAGCTAATTGAGGCCATTAAGCTTGCCAACCGACCAAGGAAGGGAAAAAGAAAAAGAAAAAAAAAGAATAATTAAAGAGAAAAAATAATAATAGAAAATTTTTTATTTTGTTTTTAAAAATATTAAAAAATTGCTTGAGATAAAATCATGAGATTGAAATCATTTTCTATTAAAATCCAAATATCAAAAGATATTTTCAATCATATATCACTAAATAAAAGAAAGTTAATCGTATTTTTGGAAAATGCTTTTTTAGAATCCATTTTCCTTTATTATTGACTTTTCTATGAAACAAATGTAACTTTAGATTAAAAAAAAAAGGAGAGAGATGGAAGATGGGGGATTGATAAAATATAAGTTGTACTTACAGCAATGAAAACATATTGGAATAGCTGATATATCAAAAGTATCTTGATTAAAAGCTACCAATGAATGTGGTAAGAGTTAAATGATTTCTTTGAGAGGTTAGCCGTAGGCCCGTAGCAGGGCAGCAGCATTAGTATTCAAGTTCGATCTTCGTACTATCTTTCGCGATGGATTTGATCCCTAAATTCATTGCTGGTCCACCTAATCTCCTGTCTTAATTTTATTACTTCTCCATCTAAGTGCAAACAAAAAATGCTAACTAAGTGCTAAAAATTAAGTGAGGTTATCCACATGCAATAATTGATACATAAATTGATGAACCGGTTCTCTCTAAATGATAAGCATTTAGAGACATGCTTTTGTCGGATTCAGCCCACGTAGACTGGACACTTGTGCTAGCAACAAGCACGAGCCAATTAGAAACCTAAGAGAGGCCTGGCTAAAATCACACGTGCAAATTTCTCTAAAACATGTGATTTGTCGTTGACCACTTCTTCAAATTATCATGTGCTATCATACCAATTCGACACTTACTCACCAAATTATGCATGCATTTGGAGGGAAATAACTTGAAATCGACGTCAGAAATCAGAATAGGGACCAAATTGTCACAAGAAAAGTAAAAGGACCAAAACTTGAACTTTGGCAAAAGCATACTGGCCATTTTTGTAATTTCTCCTCAGTTTTTTATTTTTTATTTTTTATTCCACGTCAACCCCACACGCACATCTCCGATGCTTAGTCACATTTTCCATCAATATTTAGATGGAATATCAAATTTGTCCTAAAAATTGTGACCGGAGATTAGTTTAGGAACCCAATCTGTTGAGAAATAAAGTACAAAGGCCAAAATTGAAGATTGGAATAGTGTAGCGACCATTTTTGTAATTGCCCCGATGGAAAAAATTATTAGCATTTGATTGCAATTTTCACGTAACTTTTTTATGAGTTTTGTTCTCAAATATTAAATACAATATTCATTTCATTTAATCATACCTAAATCTATCTTATCACAGAATTTCATTCTTTTTCGCTAACATGATTGATAAAATATTATTTGTGTTCTATCCATTCGTATCCAGAATATCCCTTCTAATCTTGTATATCTTAAAGTGTTGTTATGATCAGTAATTTTCGTAGTATTTTAATTTAGATTTTTATTCATTTAGTGTAAAATAGCAAGTAAAACACTAGTCATCGATTTTCAGTACCACAAAACCTACTAAGAGATTCTGCAGTTGAAACACCCCAAAGCAGGTTTTGATTATTACATTGCCTCGGTGCTAAATTTAACATGCAATTATATAGATGTAAACTAGGGAAATTAGGAAAAAAGAAAAGAAAAGAAAAGAGAGAGTTTGGACAGCATTATCTTCTTCCCGAATTCAATTTATTTTTTACATTAGAGTGCGTGGATATCTTTTAGTAGCGTCATATTCAATGTAATTTTCTACTAATAGTTATAATGGCTAAGCCACAACACTAAAACTCAAGATCCTACCTTTTTATCTAAAATCTATAATTCATTGGAGTTCGTAAGATAAAAATTGATGAATAATAAACTAATAAATTAATCCTTTTCTTTGCTGAAAGGGATAATAACATGCAAAGTTCATAAACTTTAACTTAATGTCCAATGTAACTTTTGAATTTTTAATTTATTCAATATGGTTCTTGGACTTTTAATATTTGTTCAATGTAGTCTTTGAACTAAATTAAAATGTTCAAAATAGTTATTCAATTAATTTTAAATTAGAGACAACATCGAACATTTTCATATAATTTAGGAACTAAATTGAACATGTAAAAAAAATTTAGGGACTACATCAAACAAATTAAATGTTCTTGGTTCATATTGAATATTAGGGTAAAGTTCAGGGCCAATATTAAACAAATTAAAATTTCAGATATTACATTGCATATTGAACCAAAGTTTAGGGACCGTTTGTGTCATAATCGGACTAGTTTAAGTGGGATATATTTTACCATTGTGTCCAAAAGCTTGCAGAATGTTTGGAAGAATCACGCAATGACGCATAGCACTACGGAATGAGTGTGGGATTGGCTTGCCTTCTCAAGAATGGATCGGCTTGAAGTGCTTTTAATGAGATGATCTAGTGTTTGCCAATCAATCTTTTGGAAGCGTTCGGTGCTCATTTTCTAGCGTAGATGCTAAAGTTCGTCCAGGGTGAAATGGCAAGTGTCGATCATATTTGCAATTGCATTCGTCTAGCATTACACTTTGGTGTATTAAGAACCCAATTTCTCCAAGTGTATCGAAAAACCTTTGAAATGAAGTATTTTTGATAAGATGTGTGAGAATTTGTGGGAGCACTCTTAACTATTCTTTTTTTTTTTTTTAAGTCACCAAATACCTCAAATTTTGCCAATTGTGGCACATATACCCCAATTTTTGTTGTGATACAAAAAATCCCAAAGTTGTACACGTGTGATACACTTACCTTAAAAAATTTCTATGGCACCAAAAACCTCATAGTATGAGTTTGTAGTTTTTGGTATCACATAAAAAAGTTTAGGATAAATGCGTTATATAAGTATAAGTTTGGAATAAATGTGTCATATATAGATACATTTGGAATTTTTAGCATGACAAAAAAAGCTTGAGGTAACCCATCCGTGGGCAGCTCAGTTGATTGAGATCTCTCCTCCAGCGAAGATGGTCAATGGTTCGAAATTTTGTGTTGTTAGCGATTAAAGCAGGGGCTCCGGCGGTAGGTTGCTGGCTAGTTTCTCCCGAGATATAGTCGTTGTTAGGCCTCCACCCCGTGAAACGCCAAATCGGCGTAAGCTAACAGGGGCAAGCTCCGACGGATTCTTGATCACCAAAAAAAAAAAAAGCTTGAGGTAAATATGTTATAATTAAATTTTGATGGCTTTCATTTAAAATTTAAGTTATTATATGAGCACATGATTAAATATTTTGATGGTACAATGAGTGGAATGATTTTCAAAGACCTCCTCGGGGAAGGTGATGACTTGGAACTGGTTTCCTAATATAGTGAGGTAGACGATTGAAGCGGACGACTTGGTTTTTTAGGGTGCGTTTGATAACGTTTCTGTTAAAAAATTGTTTTAGGGAACAGAAATAGAAAAAACTATTTTTATTTTGGGGAACAATTTTTTACTAGAAAAACGCATTTAATAAACTTGTTCCGAGAATAAAAAAAAGAACAGAAACACGTTTGGTAAATTTGTATTCTTTATTTGTTTCTTTTAATTTTTTAATTTAATTTTTCCTTTTTTTTTTCTTCTTTTGGCTGGTCACCGGCCTCGGCCATGGCCGGCGATCGGCCAACAAGGGTTAACGGCCTCGCCTTGGCTGGGCGAGCTCTCGGCCTCACCCACCAGGGGTTGGTGACGCTCGACCTCACCAAGAGCTGGCGACGCTTCGGCAAGGTGGCCAGCAACCGGCCAAAGAAAAAAAAAAAGAAGAGAGAGAAAATTTGTTTTTCTAAATTGTTTTAGAAATAAGAAATAAGTTTTTTTTTTGTTTCTGTTCCAAATTTGTTTCCGGGAACAAAAAAAAAAGATTTGAAACAAAAACGCAAACAAACGCGTTTTTATTTTATTTTATTTTATTTTATTTTGTTCTCTAGAACAAAAAACAAGAATTTTGTTCATGAACAAAAAAATAATAACACAAACAAACACTACCTTAGTACAGCAGTGAGGTGGACAGTGAAGTGGACATGTCGTCATCACCTTCCCGACAAGGTATCCGAAATCATTCGACCCATCAACCTACCATGAATAACTTCATTTGGAGGGTTTGTCGACACGCCCGTACCAATCTCTCTCTATCATTCCTCATTTAAGACCCCCGTCTCCCCCCTGTCCTCTTCCCTCCCTTGCCATCTTCTCCTCCTACAAGCAGCATCATCCATAATAACAAACCTTCCAGTTTCGGGCCCGTCATTGCAAGCCTTCTCCTTGCTCTGCTTCTGGCTGTGCCGGCCCAATGAGGATGGTGGCGACTTGGGGCTCTTCCCTTCTCGGTCTAGTTCCCTTTGAGCTCAACATCGGGAATCCCATTCGCGGTCTCCTCGAGTCTGTGAACTTCACTCTCTCTCTCTCTCTCTCTCGCCCCTCCTGATATGTGTTATTCTTTCTTTGTTTGTGACTGTGTTTCGATTCCTTATCATCTCACACGACCATGTCGCCTGCGGGTTCGGAAATTGTAAAGATGTTCGACGCGGTATAGGAAGGATTAAGACTGCACTGGGATTGAAGTTAGACCGCTTCTCTGTTGCTGAAGAACTTTGGCTTGCACGCGATGAACCACATTGATTTGTTCTGCTAAAGGTTATGACCAAGGGAGAGGTTGTTTTTTTCAGTGCTGTCTGAGGCTCTGACAGAGTTGTGGATGGATGGAGATGAAAAAGGAAGGTCGTGCTAGAAGAGAGATACACTTGCTAATGAGTACCTCTGTTGATGAGTTGGTCGCACGGTGTCGAATTGGGCAAATGAGCGTTGCTCATCGTTTTTCTGTTCGTTTTCTGTTTGATGCAATTAGTAGAGAATGGTCATGGTACTTTTAGCTGATACATCATAGAGGAACAATGGGGCAAATTCGATGAAATTTGACTACACGCTTTTAGTATGGAGCTCTACCTGAAGGTCTTGCCGTGTGAAAACTTGATCTGGACATGTTAGGAATGAGGCCGAGGGAGGAAGTAACTAATTCCCAAAACAAATGAAACAAAGCATTCGATGAACTGAAATGTCGAACCATCCACTTTCCATATCTTTCTCTTCTCCCTTCTGCTAAATATGGTGAAGTTAGTTTACTATCAGGCTTCGAGCTTCTCTTTTGTGAATTGCCAGACTGTGTTTTGGTCAGTGATGTTTCGGTTCCTACGATAACTACTATATATTAAGCCTTATCTAGCTAATAGTCTCGTTTGTCAAATAACAATTAAAGAAGCACGTTCCCATATCCAAAAGCCGGTGTTCCATTTGCCATAATATGCTGTGACGTCTCCTATACATGTTCATGCATGATTTCTCTCTGATGAGTTTTTGGTTGAACTAGCCTCTGGCAGAGTGCTTCTTCATCGTTCTTGGAGCAAAACTGGATGCGGCTTTTCAGATGGAGGGATCTGAGCATATTGATGTCTAGTGGATGGGGCAGAGTTCAGCATGCCCTTCATCTGCTGCTAACCGAGCCAGCTTTCAAGGTGCCATATTCTCAAATTGACGTTTTGTAGGGTCCTCTAGGAATTTGGTTTTAGGCCGGATCATGGTTTAGCTCTGGATAAATACTGAGACTAAAACCTGAGGTAACCGAGAATTCTGAGATACATCCTGATTCAAATTAGATTTACCAATATGTTTACTCTTTCATGGAAATTAGCACATTTACACTATAGTATGTATCAGAATTCTGAGATACATCCTGATTCAAACTACGGCTCAAGCTGAAGCTTGATCCTTTCTTCTCTATCGTTCTTTGTCGTTATGCCAGAACAAACCCTATAATCCTTAACCAAGTTTTAACGAGAGGTTCATCTGTTTGTAGAGATTGGTTATCATGGTAGTCTTGGATGAAGCTATATGGAGCGCCATTATGAATAATCCGTCGGTTCAGAATTTCCAGGAGTGGCTCTACTCAGGTTCGTATGGACTAAACCGAAACAAAGATTATGGCTTCACTGGACTCAACTGAGCATGTCGCTTGTATAAGTTCCTCTTCTGATCATGTCAGTCCAAAGAAGTATCGTAGCTGTCATATCAAGCGCAACCAAGATTGGGAAGTTAATAAGTTCGAAAGTAGCGAGTCGAAACTGCTTTCGTAGGAATCAAATCTGCATGAATGTTTTGGAGCATATCTTGATTTTCTTATTCACCAACATTATCATATCTTTGATTGTCTGCAATCTTTTGTTGCTGGGGAGCAAGAAGTTCTCAGACTGTAACCGTATGCATTGCAGATGGAACTGAAAGCCCTCAGATTCGTGAGGAAGAAATCGCCCGCGTTACGAACAGTCTGCAGTGGCTCTTGGACATCTTCAAGGACAAAATCATGGTCCACGTTTCAAAATTCAAGCTGCTTTTGAACGGGACGTTTCGACCTCCCCAGCCGGCCACACCGGCAGCTGCGGCCGAGCTAGACGAACAAGTCCGATCGTCCTTGCTGCTCTCGGGCCTAATCATCTTGGTCATAGTGTTGGCACAATTACGCGATGCTTCCAGATCGATCTGCTTTTCATTTCTACGCAGGTTCATGACATGATGCGCTTCGAGATGTGATACGAGTGTACCGAGTTTGCCGTCGAACCTGAGTTGCCCTTAGTACTACTTGTATGTGAATTTTGTGTGAACAGCTTGCGAGAGGCAAAAGTGTTGCTGCTGCTGAGTGCGGGACACCTGGAGTGCCATAACTTGGCACGCCGGGACACTTAAGTGCCATAACTTTAAAATGGTACACTTAAGTGCCATCATCGGAGTAAAATGGGACACTTAAGTGCCACTCCGGCGAAAATCCGGCCAAATGGCTGACGTGGCGACTTTCCGGCGAGCTTGGTCCAAAACGGCGTCGTTTTGCATGCTGACGTGGCGGAGAAAATGCAAAAACGACGCCGTTTCGCGTCTACGTGTAAATAATAGTATATAAATTAATTAAATTAGATTTAAAATATTCAAAAATTTTAAAAAAATAAGAAAAATTTAAAAAAATTTAAAAAAATTAAGAAAAATTTTAAAAATTAAGAAAATTTAAAAATTTTAAAAATTAAGAAAAATTTAAAAATTTTAAAAATTTTAAAAATTAAGAAAATTTTAAAAATTTTAAAAAATTAGAAAATTTAAAAAAATTTAAAAAATAAGAAAATTTAAAAAAAATTTAAAAATTAAGAAAATTTAAAAAATTAAGAAAATTTTAAAAAATTAAGAAAAATTTAAAAAATTAAGAAAAATTTAAAAAAATTAAGAAAAAATTTAAAAAATTTTAAAAAAATTAAGAAAATTTTAAAAAATTAAGAAAATTTTAATTTTTTTTTTAAATTAAGAAAATTTTAAATTTTTTAAAAATTAAGAAAAATTAAAAAAAATAAAATTATAAAAAAGTTATAAAAAGGGGGGGGGGTGGGAGGCCGAACGGGGCGGCTCCCTTGCCGCCGCCGGCGGCTCCCTCACCGCCGCCACCGCCGCCACCTCCACCGCCGCCGCCTCCCACCCCCCCTTTTTTTTTAATTTTTTAATTTTTTAAAATTATTTAATTTTTTTAAATTAAAATTTTTAAAATTTTCTTCTTTTAAATTTTTTTTTAATTTTTTAAAATTAAAGTTTTTAAAATTAAAATTTTTAAAATTTTCTTATTTTTTATTTTTTTAAAATTTTTTTAAATTAAAATTTTAAATTTTTTTTTTTATTTTTAAAATTTTTTAAAATTAAAATTTTTTAAAATTTTTTTAATTTTTTAAATTTTTTAAAATTAAAATTTTTAAAATTTTCTTATTTTTTTTAAAATTTTTAAAATTAAAATTTTTTTAATTTTTAAAATTTTTTAAAATTAAAATTTTTGAAATTTTCTTATTTTTTTTAATTTTTTTAAAATTAAAATTTTTTTAATTTTTAAAATTTTTTAAAATTAAAATTTTTAAAATTTTCTTTTTTTTAAATGTTTTTAATTTTTTAAAATTAAAATTTTCATAATTTTATTTTTTTAGAAATTTTTTTAAAATTTTTAAAATTAAAATTTTTAAAATTTTTTTTATTTTTTATTTTTTTAAAATTTTTTAAAATTAAAATTTTATAATTTTCTTTTTTTTAATTTTTAAAATTTTTTAAAATTAAATTTTTTAAATTTTTTTTTTAATTTTTTAAATTTTTTAAAATTAAAATTTTTTAAAATTTCTTTTTTTTAATTTTTAAAATTTTTTAAAATTAAAATTTTTTAAAATTTCTTTTTTTTTTAATTTTTAAAATTTTTTAAAATTAAAATTTTTAAAATTTTCTTTTTTTAAAATTTTTTTTAATTTTTTGAAATTAAAATTAAAACTTTTTAATTTTTTTAATTTTTTTTTAATTTTTATGCTGATTTGGAGCTCCGGCGAGCCACGTAGGCGAATAATAATAATAAAATATTGCCACGTAGGATTTCCGGCAAGGGTCGCCGGAGGTGGCACTTAAGTGTCCCATTCGAAAAAAAAAGTGGCACTTAAGTGTACCGTTTTGAAGTTATGGCACTTAAGTGTCCCGGCGTGCCAAGTTATGGCACTTGTGGTGTACTTCTGCCTGCTGCTGCTTCTAATTTCTTAGTTTTTCCGGGAATTTCACAATGAAACCTTCATAATTAGACGCCTCGCCAGTTACCAACAGGCAGCGGCTAGAGATATTTACAGAGAATGCTAAATATTTACGGGTCAATATCCTGAAAAATCATAAATTGTTAAATTTGTGATAAATTTATCGTAAATTAATTTTTTTGTCTTGAAAAATTTTAAATCGGTATATTTGTAATAGATTTATGTAAAATTAAATTTTCGACCACAAAAAACCCAAATTAATTTTTCGACCACTCGCCGGTTTCTATTAAATATCATAAACTAATGGATGATAAATCCTCAAACTGATACACTTGTGGGTTGTCACGTATCATCCAATTTAGCAATTTAACGATAAGATTTAATAGAAACTAATAGAAGATAAATTTTTTTGTAGTCAAAAAATTAAGTTGGAGTAAATTTGTAACGAGTATATCGGTTTATGATTTTTCTTATTATTAACTTATTATCTACTAAACAATATTTTCTTATAATTTTATAAATTAAATTTGACATGATTAGATTTTAAAAGACGGAAATAAAACCAAGTGAACCATCATAAACGTGTGTGCACGTTACGGAGAAGTTCTAGTTTTTATTCTTTTATTGTAATGTTCAATTTTTGTTAATACTTCAACAATTCTTTTAGTTTAGTTATATACCAAATCGACAATAGTGCATTTCGATCAAAGCCATGCTTCCCATTATGAGTATTTTCAGGCAATATGATGTGCTTTTTCAACAGTTGAGAATTAATCGGAGAAATTATATACTTAGAGATACTATATCTTTATTATCGAGATATTGAAAATGATAAATATTTTAGGAAGGTTAATACAATTTTTTAAAATTTTTTATTTTATTTTATTGATTGAATGCACCCGAGAATACATTTAAGGAAACTTTCAATTTACCAATCGTATAATTTTAAAATCAAATAAAAGATAAAAACCTAATTACGACAAATCAATAAACTAACGCTGATTGATTGTACAAACATGCCCCGCATTTATCATGCGGCAATCACAAAAGTAAAGTTAAAAGGGTTACATGGCACGCAGGGAGTGATCTAAAATCAAAGTGTAGATATGAATATTTTGGGTACTTTTTGCCCAAAAAAAAAAGTTAAAGGGGGCATGTGGCAAACTTTCAAATGAAATAAAAAAAATAAAAAAAAAGTTGACTAATGGCATATTTAGTAACCATTCTGTTTTAAAAAATAATTTTTGATCAAAAATGTTTTTTTTAATTCTATTCCCAAAAATGATTTCTAAGTAAAAGAACGAGCTTAGTAACTGTCCAAAATTTCTATTCCGATGATAGAAATGCGTTTGATAAAGATTTTAAATTCTTTTGTTACTTTTAATTTTTACTACTTTTATTATATATTTTTCTTTTTTCTTTTTCTCTTGTTCCTCCTTTGTAGTCGGTCGCCGAGGTGAGCTCGGCTTCGCTGGATTTGAGCGAGGTCAACCTCACCTAGCCAAGGTGAGGCTGAGCCTCACAGACATGGTGAGGCTAGGCCTCGCCGGGAGCTGATGACGCTTTGGTGAGGTTGTCAACCCTCGTCTGGCCGGTCGCCAGCCATAGCCAATAGCCAAGGCCAGCGACCGGCCTAAGGGAAGAAGAAGAAAGGGAAATAGAAGAAGAGAAAAAAATAGAAACTGATTAAAGGAATTGTTCCGGGAACGAGAAGTTATTTTTTTTACTTTTTGTTTCTGTTCCAAAGCTATTCACGAGAATGGAAAAATATATTTTTTGTTTCGTAAAATAAAAGAATAAAAATAGTTGTTTTGAAGAACGGAAATTTATTTTACCAAACAAGGCCTAAGGATACGTTTGGTAACCATGCTATTCAAGGGAATAATTTTTTATCAGAAGTGGTTTTTTTTTTTTTTGTTCTCAAAAATAATTTCTGAGTAAAAGAACACACTTGACAAGTGTCTAAAATTTCTATTCTAGGGATAGAAATATTTTAGTAATTAGAATTCTTTTGTTTCTTTTAATTATTTAATATTTTTATTATATTTTTCTTTTTTTTCTCCTTTTTTCTTTTTCTTCCTCCTTCTTTGTAGCCCACTGTGGCCAGCAATTGGCTGTGAGAGAGCTCGCCGGAGTCTCACATCGGCTGGCGATGCCGAGCCTTGCCATGGTTGTGTGAGGCTGAGCCTCGCCGGGGCTAGTGACCAAAGGGAAGAAAAAGAAAGGGGAAGAGAAGAAGAGAAAAAATAAATAAATAAGAACTTATCCTAAGAATTGCTCTTACTTTTTTCTCATTCTTATTTATATTCTAAATCTATTCTTGAGAAAAAAAATTTACCAAACAGGTTTTTATTTTTTTTTTCATTCCTTGAAACAAAATAACAGAAAGAGTTGTTCGAAGAACAGAATTTTTTTTATCAAACAGGACCTAAGTTTTCATCCGTTAAAAAAGGAAGGAAATATGTAATAAAAAATTAATGTAAAAAATAAAAATCCCATCGAGATTGGAAGTTAAAAAGTACTTAATTTCCTTCCCACCATTTCAGCACCCTCTCTTTCTCTCTCTCTCTCTCAAGTTGCGACATTTCCTCCTCATTGGCGTTCTCCATTAAGCTCGTGCATGCATCGTCGATCGATTCCATCGGCCTTCGCGAGATCTGAGGAAGCTCCGGGGCCGGATCGGGCGGGGCCATGGCGGAGGGCAATGCGCCGTCGAGGTACGTGAGGCTGACGAAGGACCAGGCGCCGCTGGAGGACATCACTCCTGGCGAGCTCAACCAGCCCGTGCAAATCCCTCAGGTCGTCGGCTCTCCCATTCACCCTCTGTTTCTCTCTCTCTCTGTTCGGTTTGATTTTTGATTTGATCAACTGGGTTTTCCTCGTCGCGTGGGTTCGGATGCCGTAGCCACCGGTTCTGGGAATCCCGTGCGTTTCTCCGGTTTCTCCGGTTTCTCCGGTTGGGTGGTTTGGATGCGAATCTAACGCTCGTGTCGGGGTCGATCGGGATTTTCGGCGATGGAAAATGGGTACGTGAATGTGAGTGCGAATGTGAACGGTTGTTGTTTGTGCGGCGAGTTCGTACATGGATTTCGTCTGTGCTGCTCTGTTTCTCGGTGGGGCAGGGTGGTTTGGATGTGAATCCAAGGCTCGTGTCGGGGTCGATCGAGATTTTCGGCGATGGAAAATGGGTACGTGAATGTGAGAGGGAATGCGAATGGTTGGTGTTTGTGCGGCGAGTTCTTACGTAGATTTCGTCCGGGCTGCTCTGTTTCCCACTGGGGGTGGGGAACAGAGAGAATTTTTACAACGGGAAAAGAGAAAGGAACGATGGGGTGGGGTGGGGAGGTTTGGATGTGAATCTAAGGCTCGTGTCGGGGCTGATTGAGATTTTCAGCGATGGGAAATGGGTACGCGAACGGTTGTTGTTTGTGCGGTGAATTCGTACATGGATTTTGACTGTGCTGCTCTGTTTCTCGGTGGGGGTGGGGGACAGAGTGAAAATTTTTATAACCGGAAAAGAGAAAGGAACGATGAGAAGCTGGAACTGCGAGATCGTGAATTCATCATTTTGGGTTCAGTTTTTTTTTATCCTTTTCGTGCGTTTTGAGCTGGTAAATAAGGCGTGGGAGGTGTGAAATTGGATCCGGGTGATCAGGACTAGGAGACTATTATAAATTTCAGTGTTAGAAGTTTCCTCCTGCACTGCCTGGACACGGGTGTTGACTTCCCATTGCATATACTGTCTAGAACTTGCGTTTTATTGCATGATCAGTTACTAGACTCTTTTGTTCTTGGGATGTTACGTTCAGTGCTGATTTTTATGTTCTGCTCTACAGTTGAATGTCCGTAGATGTTCTGAATGTGGGCAACCTTTACCTGAAACTTACGAGGCCCCAGCTGACGAAGATTGGACGACTGGCATTTGTGCTTGTGCTGATGATCCTGAAAGCTGTAAGAGTCTTCTTCACATTTCAACAATATGGATGGTCATTATGTAGTCCATTTTATCTCTATTTCCTACCTAGATTGAGAATTTCATTTCTCAAAACATCCCATTTTTTAAAACTTAAGGGGAGACCAGATGCTTCTGGTTGAAATTTGAATTGTTGTTCCATTTTAATCTTACTTGATCATTAAGAGAATGAATTAGGCTATGGCATGGTGCATTGCTGTTGCTGTGAATGGCAACCATTTGTATTGTGTCTTTCTGTTCACAGGGTTAGATTTGATATTAGGAGGAATATTAGAAAGTGAGACCTCCAGTTCTGTCGCTTTCACGTTCACTAGGGTTTACCACCAGCATAGGTTTACATTGACAACATCACCCCCCTTAGGATTGTGCGGCTATAGTGAGGGATCTGATGCAGTGGTTCTGATATCTTTGATGAGAATTAAGGCTAGCAAGGCCCCTGTGCCTTGCACCATCTCTATGATAGTGTCCATGAAAATCACTTTTCTTCCTTCCAATGTTTGTTTTGTCTTGTTGTTTTCTTCCTTGAAACCCAGTGAGGCTTAAAACTTAGGGCTTACTAATTGGTTTAAGCACGTTCTGGATGATAACATGAACTTGCATTATTAAAACAGGAGTTTAGTACCTCAAGAATTGAACAGGGCAGTAAAAGTTACCTTATTGATTGTCATCCCCTGACTCCGGTTAACTTTCTTTCTCTTAAATTTAATTCATGATAGAACAACATGAACTTGTGTTCTTTCTTTTTTTTCTTTTTTTATTACCATAGAAATGCAAGAATGCCATTTCAGATCTGTTTAGCAATTCACAGTTGTCATAATCTTTTGTGAATATGCGTAGAAAGTCATGGTACGTTCTCCCCTAGTCCTCAGCCGTTTCCTGCCTTTGGCCAAAAAAAAAAAAAAAATCCTGCCTATCTTTTCCTCTACGAGCAGGTTCAACTGGTTTGGTCAAAATGGAAATACAAAATATGGAGTCGAATCCATCACCACTGCAATGTCCATTTTTCATTCCTTTAATAGCTGACTATTCTGTAAGTAGGCTTGGGGACGGAAGCATCTGATATGATATGATCTTTTAGTCCAATAACGATTTGACCTGTTAGTATAGTGGAAGAGGGACATATACTTTTCACTAAAAGCAAACTTTCATAAGTCTTTTGTTCCTCAGTTGCGGTTCCTCTGGTTCTTTCTCTCTCTTTCTTATCCTTTCTATGGTGCAGTTATGATTCTAAAATATAATACAATATACAGGCCGGACAGGGCTTTTCTGCCCCTGTGTGCTGTTTGGGCGCAATGTAGAAACATTGAGAGATGATATTCCTTGGACAAATGCTTGTGTTTGCCATGCCATATTTGTTGAAGGCGGATTAGCTCTTGCCGCAGCAACAGTTGTGTTTCATGGTATTGATCCTAGGACATCATTTCTTATCTGCGAGAGTCTGTTTTTCGCTTGGTGGATCTGTGGCATCTACACTGGCCTCTTTCGGCAGTCATTACAAAATAAGTATCATCTGAAGGTGAGTTTCTTTATACTTCTTAGGTGATATTTTTATAGGTTAGCGAAACTGAAGAGATTCCGATTGATGGATTTAACTGCTGGCTCAATCATCTATGTTTAATTTGGTACTTTACTGATTGAATGAGCTTAAAATGACCATTTTAAACTGAAATCTTGTGTTTTCATAGTTGAAGTTTCAAAAAGTCCCACTATAATAAACACGTACATCCTTAAGTCTCTGTTTGCGGCATCAGCTGTAGCTTCCTTCTGATGCCCAACTGTTTGTCATCAGATTTTTAAGGATTCTCGGCATGCTCAGGGATTACTTCTGGTTGCTGCTGCTGACTTGTTAGCCTTCTTCTGTGCAGAATTCACCATGCGATCCATGTCTAGTGCACTGCTGCATGCACTGGTGTGCGTTGTGCCAGGAACACCGGGAGATGAAGAATCATCTCTCTGATAATGCCGTGCTGCCTGAGACCGTGGTTAACCCTCCTCCCGTTCAAGAGATGAGCTCTAAACACGACCATCAATCTGCAGCTGCGCCACCTGCTCCTGCGTCCAAGGATCCAGAAAGCACCAATTTGGAAATGCAGCCGGTGTAGGTCCTGTGAACTTACCCTGCCTTGAAGTTGAAGAGCGGCATATAACTACCATTTTTTGGGCATTATACACCGCTATTTTTCAAAAGAATATTTACTTGACTTTCAAAAGAATATTTACTTGACTGAGTTGTTATCTTCAATTTTTTTTTTTTTTTTTTTTGGGCAAGAGAATGTTGCGATTCACATCTTAAAATGAAGATTATCCGCTTACAGCTATTGAGATTTGTGAGCAAAGCAACCCCTCAAGCATCAACACCAAACCGGACGTTCTTTGACGATATATGTGTGCGTGTGTATATATATATATATATATAAATTTTAAAGAAGGGTTCTTGAATGAATATCATCCCAAGAATGTTCATGATTATTTTTTAACGATGTACACGACGACTCTTCTTGAAGAAATATTTTAATTTAGGGATTGAATATCGTATCCCGTAAAATAAATCATATATAAATTGACCAATAAAAGAAATAATTTACCTTCTAATGACAAGCATGCGTGTCTTGGTTGGTTTAGAACCATTGATATATATATTTTGGTCATCCGGGAACCATTATACAACCGGCAGCCGGTAGCGTAAATCCGGGGCGACCCGAGGAGACCCACCTCCCTCGGACCACGGGTGAGTCGCATAAGCGACTACGGGGATTTGAACTCGCTCTCTTCCAGTAGAGGGATTGAGCGCAAACCACGCAACCATCAATAGGGTAGGTATTGATATATATATATATATATATATATATATATATATATATATATATATATATATATATATTTTTTTTTTGGTAAAGGTAAGAAAATGGTGGGTATTGATATTCGTAGGGCTGATATTGGGAAAATATCAAACTAGTGCATTTGTGATAAATTTATTTTAAATTAATTTTAAATCATCAAAAATCAGATACATTTATTATAAATTTACCTCAAATTAACATGGATTTCCATGAGGAATTGTCATGTCAGTAGTTTCATGGGAAAATTTGAAGGAAGCTAACATAAGGTAAATATATTAGGAAAAATTCCAAATAAGGATTTGAAGTGAACATTAGTTCAAATAATGATCCAAAATATTCTTATTTTCTTAAATAAGGGCATGAAATAGACTTCGTGTCAAATAAGAGTTTGAAGTGTCCATATAGTCTTAAAGAATGACCTAAGCTCACTATTCAGTGAATGACAATTTCCGTCTTTTAAATTTTTTCCTTTTTTGTCCTTTGTAAACTAAAAAATATTAAACTAAAAAAGTTAAAAAAAAGAACACAAAGGGGAGGGACCCGTCTGTGGCTGTTACCCTATCACTAGTGCTTGTGCAAGGGCTGGCGACCCTTTGCAAGGGCTAGCCACCCTTGCCAAGATGCTAGCCACCCTCACCCAGCACTCCCTAACCTTGGTGGTGAGGTCTAGGGGCATTGGGCGAGGACCAGGCCTATGTGAGGGTTGCTCACCCTCACGCAAGGGTGGGCAACCCTCACCCAGATTCTTTGGTGAGGGCTAGCAAAGGCGAGGGTCCCTCGCCCAGGCATTGGCGACCTTGCTAGCCATTGTCATTGCCCCACCAACTATGAGGCGGTGGCCACATGTGGGAGGGAGCCCTCTTGGCTCTATTTTTTCTTTTTTAAATTTTGATCTAATTTAATTTTAATATAAATTATATTTGGAAAAAGATACACCTAATTTGTTGGATTTTTTTGCCAACTAGGGAGTTGGTAAAGCTAGACCTTTATTTGAAACAATTATAACTACTTCACACTCTTATTTCAAACACGGTTCACTTAGAGCTCTCATTTGGAATTTTCTCAATATATTGTGGATGTATCGGTATGGAATTTTTGGTGATTTGTAAATTAGTTTGGCGTAATTTATCACAAACATATCCGTTTGAGTTTGTTCATGATGTTAATCTATATTCAAATGGATAGATAATTTTACTTTTCGATCACAAGTAAAGTTCCTCGACAATCTCGAACTTCTCGTACGAGACTTCTTCATCTATTCTAACGCTAGAGATGTGACGTCCAACGTGCCTACCTGCTTTGGCTAAATTGGCTCGTCATCACCTTATTGTGACTCCGCTGCTACGTCGGCCTCCTTGTCTCATCTTTCAACTCTTTTACTCCACATACATCCCGGCCTCACTGTCATGCGTTTCTCACCAATCTCAACTACACATCGGTCGACGTTGGCATCAAATATGACGTGAAGAAGCTGAGTGATAACTATGGTCCTGCCGTGTCACGCATAGTTGATCTCCACACACTAGCGGTGGAGGGGTGACGGATTTCATCGTTTGGTTATATGGATTGCAGAAGTTGTTTTGAGTGTTACCTCCGAGAAGGTAGAAGTCTAGGAGATCACGCTGAGGTGGTGGGATGACAAAGTGTAGACAGCTCATTAAAAGTCAAATGCGCGTGACTCGACATTTTCGTCAATTTCAAGCTCGGAATGGATTGCATTGCAAGCGTGGTCAGTTACTAAGAGCTCGTTCTGGGTTTTGGTGCGCGAGGCTAACTACGTGATCGTGTTCTGTAATGCTAAATTAAGTTCCTTGCATGCTTGCAAGTGTCAAATCTTATATACACGTTGCCATCAAAGGCGGAAAAATATATGTGATTTTGAAAAAGAAATTTATAAACAAAGTAAATCTGGTCTTTGAATAATTTCACGTATCTAGAAATGATTACACCCTCACAATTGAATTATAAACCAGTCGAACTCAAGTTAAATCGAAAATGTTAAAATTATGCATTTAGTGGTTTTTATTTTCACATGGAAGGATGTATTATATGTATTATCACGGACAAAAGAAGAAGGAATAGGCCATATATGAACAAATAGGAAGTGTTAACGTCTAATTATCAGGTAAGTACCAAAAATGTTTTAAACCTATCGCATTGGTATTAATTTAGTCTTAAATATTTTAATTGGATCAATTTAGCCTTAAATCATTTCATATTAGTACAAATTTAGTCCATTCAATTAATTTTGGCAAGCTAGTGCTGACATGGACGCTAACCGGTGGTCAGATGCTAACGCGGCAAATTTTTAATATATTGTTTTGAATTTGTATTAATTCTTTTCTTTTTTTTTTCTTTTTTGTTCTTTCTTCTTCCTCCTTGGATTTTCCTCACAGTGGCGAGAGTCACGAAGCTCTTGCTTGGCCTCGCCTAGGGCCACAAGTGGACGGCTTCACTCATATCTAAGCAAGGCCAATCTTGCCCTAGCCATGCCACAGGCAAAGGCAACCTCAACCGCGTCTGGCAAGGTCATGGCGGCCTTCGCCCAATATTCAATTCAGTAATATAACTGTAAAATTTAACAGACACTAATGAAGGGTAAAAGTTTATTACATGTGTATTAGTTTTGGTTTTTTTTTTGTCCAAAAAAATTGGAGTAATTTGTAAGAGGTATACTAATTTGAGATTTTTCATGATATTAATCTAATAAGAAACTGTCATTATTAAAAAACAACATAGGTTATGAAAGTGGATATAAAATAGCGACATGTGATGTATAATTGTATATGAGTAAAAGAAAAGTGAGTAGTGAGCATCTTTTCCATTTTTATCTTGATGAACCTTCTCCTTCTTAATTTGAGTTTTTGTGAGAGAAGTTTGAAGGTTTGATCTTTTCACAAACAAAACAGAAGTGTGAGATTGCGATCTTAACCCGATGGGAATAAGACTAGGAAAGTTGAGGGACAACTCGTATACAAATTTGATAACACTTCTTGCACTTCATGTAAATTTTGCTCCATCTCGGAGTAATTTTAAGTTTTTTTACTTATTTTAATGGTTGCTGATGCGTAATCTAACTCGGTGCTTATGTGAAAAATGGAAAGTCTCGAGCGTCTGGCGTAAGCGTAGTGACCTCCGCATGAATAGTTCCGTCCTTGGAATCATTAATTTCTGCTGGAGAGTATTTCTTGGTAGAATGTGAAATGTAATTGGCAACCTCCTATTATTTTTCAGTAACATTTCTTCATGGAAGGAGAACATAAAATATTTTCATATAATTTAAAATTTATATTAAATATATCTAAAATATTCGTGGACCACATCAAATAAATTAAAAGTTCGGAAACTACATTGTATATTGGGCAATGGTTCAAAGACGCGTTGAATAAATTAAAAATTCATGGATTAAATTACAATTTGGACCAAATTTGAAGACCATTTATGTCATTTTTCCTTTCTTTTTTGATATAGGTTTTAAATTGGACAAGCCTTTTGACCTATGAAGTTTGGTTCTTTCTTTCGAACGCGGAGATGGCCGTTGCTCCACCAGTACCTTTCTCTTATCTCGAACGTTATCGATAGATGGACTTCCCATTTTTTTTTTTTTGGTAAAGATAGATGGACTTCCCATCTGTCCTGTTAAAATTACAAATTTTTACATGAACTTTCCACTTGTCCAAAAGGGCTTCTTTGGGCTTATGAAATTGCCCCTTTGATTCCTGGAGAAAAGACCACCTTTACTTAGGTGGAGGCATAATTGAACACCCGAAGTCTAATTTCTATGTAATTGGATGGGTGCGAAGGCAAGCATAAGCGATACGTGAAATGTTGAACTCTGAATAAATTTAATCAAACGTTTGAATCACGGAAAATAGTTTGCTTTTGGTTGATGGATTTGACTACTGGGTTAATCACGTTGAATTTGGTATTTAACTGATCGAATGAGCTTAACATGACTTTTTCCTTAAACTGAAATCCTGTTGAGGGGTGAAATTTCGACAAATACCACTACAATAAACATGTACATCCTTAAATCGATCATGTTATGATTCTAAAGTTGTAATATAGAATCCGTTCACAATAGAGACTGTAGCTTCCTTCTGATGCCCACTGCAACTGTTTGACATCAGATTTTTCAAGGACTCTCGGCATGCTCAGGGATTACTTATGTTCGCTGTTTGCTGACTTACGAGCCTTTCGCCGGGTTAGTTTCGATATTAGGAAGAAAAGTAGGAAGTGAGACCTTCTGTTTTGTTTTCTGGTGTTGTGTTCTTTTCTTATTATGAAGCCCAGAAATTCCTTGAAGTCCAATGAGGCCTAAAACTTAGGGCGGACGAATTGGTTCAAGCACGTTCTAGGTGATTAACACGAACTTCCATGATTCAAACAGGAGTTTAGTACTGAGGCAGTACAAGTGACATTATTAATTATCATCCCCGGACTCCAGTTAACTTTCTTTTCCTGCTAAATTTTAAATTCGTGATAGAACAACATGAACTTGTTTTTTTTTTTTCAACCGTAGAATTGCAAGAATACCATTTCAGATTCTGTGTAGCAATTCACAGTTGTCATTGTCTCTTGTGAATGTGGATGGAAAGTCATGATATGTTCTCGAGAAGCCATCAGTTGGTTATAGGGGACTGAAGAAAATGGTCAAAATTCTCCTCCGCAAAGAACTTGAGAAGCCAAGGAGATTACACGTTGAGCTGGTGGGATGACAAGGAGTTGACGGCTCATCGGGCTGAGTATGCATGTCTTGACGACTTTTGTCACTTTCGAGCTTGGAGTGGTTTTATAGGCATGGTTAATAGGTAGAGCTCGTGTTGGTTAATGCGTTAGGGCTAGTCGCATGCCCAACATGAGTTGCCCTCTCTTGCTTCATCAAGTTCACTCATTATTACTAGCAAATTTGTCTTTACCTGAGTTGATTTTATTAATGCATTTCTTTTGAAATACTTGTGATGCATATTCAATAAAGAACATTTGGACTTTGAAAAATTGATCACATATGATACAAAAATGTTGGATAATTGAAGTACTTCAGAAAAGAGAAGTAACAACAATGCACGCACTACCATGTACGTATGTGAAGCAAAATAGTTGTGTCCCGAAAGAAAAAATCAAACGTGAGTGATTACAGAACGAAGACAAGTTCAAAGCCCCGACCGGTTCCGCCCCGACCGGCATAAGTTTTGAAACAGAACCCCGAACGACTTCCGTTTCGAAGATCGCTGGCGCTGGTGGGGGGTTTTGCGAGGGTGTTACAGATTAAAAAAGTTACATCATGTCTATGGGCTGGAATATCAATTTAATATTCTAAAAAATTAAATAATCGTACGAATTTTAGTTAAATCTTTAGAAATTAAATAGCCATATTTCTATATCTATCTAATTTCATCATCACTGCTACTTTTTTTTAAGTCTCCCTCCACTTCCACTTTTTCACAATTCAAGTCGAGATACACTTAATTCTAATATTGCAGAAATTATTATGTTAGTGTGTTGCCTTGGAAACAATTCGAAACACTTGTGATGCAAACCGCATAAAAACATTTGAATTTTCTAAATACCGATCACACACAGTGAAGTTATATTGAAAACTTTTAAATTCATTTTGCTGCATAATGAATATCGTACATAATAGAATTTTTTTCTAAAAAAGAACTAACGAGAATACAAGCGTTGTGTACATATGCGAAGCTCGGTAGTTGTTTACCCAAAAAAATAGGCAAATATTGAGTAACGTAGATGAAAATGATGTGTTTATAGATGTAATTTGAGGCAAGTAAAAATATAATTAGCCAACAAAATGGGAAGATTTTGAGAAATTAAAAGTGAGACCAGCCACACTTTGACTGCACTTAGACAAATAAAAAGACAAAAGGACCCGATGATGACCGGCGAAGCACGTGCGGGTCAAAAAAAGTCAAAGCCCCGCCCCGGCCCAATTAAAGTGTCCGAATTCGGAGTCCGGACGACCTTCATTTCGAAGCTTACTGGTGCTGCTGGGGTTTTGCGAGGGTTTTGACAGAGGCGAAACCCCACATTCCCGCCGCCGTCCGCCGCCGCCGCCCCCCGCCTCCGCCATGGCGCGGCTCTCGAAATCGTCGGCGTCGCGCCTCCTCTACACGCTCTGCGCCTCGCCTCCCCTATCCTCGCCGTCGGCCGCGCACCACCTCCAATCGCCGCTCGCGTCGCTGCTCCTCTGCGGCTCCCGCCTCCGGCACTTCTCGTCGGGGAACCTCGCCCGGGCGGCGGCGGCGAAGGACGACAAGGAGCCGTGGTGGAAGGAGAATATGGACAAGCTCCGCAACATCGGGATCTCTGCCCACATCGACTCCGGCAAGACGACCCTCACCGAGAGGATTCTCTTCTACACTGGCAAGATCCATGAGATCCACGAGGTCCGAGGGAGGGATGGGATCGGCGCGACGATGGACTCGATGGATTTGGAAAGGGAGAAGGGGATCACCATCCAGTCCGCCGCCACTTACTGCACTTGGAAGGGGTATCAGGTGAGGAAGCAAGCCTTTTTCTTTCTGTTTTCGGGTTACTGTTAGGTTGTGAGCTTGATTATGGGGGTTGGTGATTGAATCATGTTGTGGGGTTTGATAGCTGCTAATGAGAGCTGGAAATGTTAAATGATTGGTCTCTGTTCTTGAGGAAGCTGTCTATGCACAGTAAATATAGTGGCTTTACTGTCCTGCTCTGTGTAGAAGCTGTAGTGTTGAGCTTTGTCTTGTTGTTGTGGGAAGTATCTCTCTCTGTTTTTTTTTTTTTTTTTTGAAGAGAAAGTACCTGTTGAATTGGTTGTTCATTATCTGTTGGGAAACCGCAAAGGAAGAATTGCATATGCATTTAGCCAATGAGACAGTGCATGTAAACGAAACTAGGGAAGGAGTAGATCAAAAGCTGGAATTCTTGAGGGAAACTTTGGAATCTGCAGGGTCTTTTTAGGTTGAAACTGTAGTATACTTAGTGCCAGTCCTTAAAGAGATCAAATGAAACATTGGTCAAAATGGGATACCTGGACATACCGAATAGCAAGCTGGATGGCTGGAGGTACCAAAGCATAAGCTATCTTGACCTCTTGGATTCACTTGGTGGATGGGGAACTTGAAGGGTTATGGTCAAATAAAACAAGTGGGATGAACAGAGTGGGGAAGATCTGGTTTCTTATGCAGGACCCAATCTTGAAAGCATTTTGTATAGGATGAAAACGCGATTGATGATGTATTACATAGAAAAAAAAGAAACTGTTTTTCAGAAGTAACACAAGTTATGAATAAGCAAGTAGAACACTGACATCTAATATATATGAGTAAGAGAGAAGTCAGTAATGAGCACCATTTCCATTTTTCTCTTGTTTAACGAACATTCTCCTTCATAGTTTGAGTTTGTGAGAGAAGTTTGAGGTTTGGATCTTTTTTAAACTGAAAAGAAGTGTGAGCTTTCATTCAATTTGATCTGATCTTAAGACAATAGAAATGAGACCAGGCAAGTTGAGGGACACCTCACATAAATATATGATAGATGGTTCTTGCGTTTTGAATCTCGTGCATCCCTATCAAAGGCATGGGTCCCACCTTTATTTAACAGAAAAAATTGACCAACCATGTGTCTAGTGAGTTTCACGTACAAAACTTACTTTTAAAAATCTTGTTTGCATCCTGTCCAAATTTTGTGCAAGAATATGTGGTGCCAGTAGAGTTTTAGTTAAATGATAGTGAACTGTATGTATCTGAATTTTACTATGTCACAACAAAGACTTCACTTTAGCATGCATAGTCCTCGGTGTGACATGGTGTTTTGCTAGGAAAAGATCATTAGAAGAGTCAACTTAACTCCACTAATAGTGGAGAATGTACCTTGTCTTCAGCTTAAACATTATGGATGCAAACAGTTGCCTTTGTCTTTTCATTTCTTCGGACATTTGCTGTGAAAGTGGGTTTTCTCTTTCTATTCAAATGCTTACATTCATATAAATTTCACTCCGGTTGAGTGTATATCTTAGTTTTTCTTTCAATGGTTACTAAATCTAACTTGGTGCTTATATGAAAATATAAGGTCTCAGCAGTGTCTGCTGTGAGTGTACTTACTTCCGCATGAATAGAATGTCTTACAAGATATATCCTTTGAATATTCAAGTTCTGTCATCGATTAGTTCTTGATAGCTTGTGAAATGTCTTTAGGTAATGTGTTAGGAGGATGTGTACTTTTTCAGTGACATTTCTCTTTTATTATATGTTAGTGTAAACTGGGCGAACTTTTTTATCTATGAAGTTTGGTTCTTTTAAGCTCATAAATGGGCTGTTACTCCACCAGTATCTCTTTTGTATCTTGAATATTAGAGATATATGGACTTTCCTTCTGTCATGTCAAAATATATATATATATATATATAATGAGGACTTTCCATCTGTCTAGAAGGGCTTGTTTGGGTTTGTGAAATTGCCCCTGGATTCCCAAAAAAGGCCACCTTTTACAGGTTTAGGAATAAATGAACATGAGAAGTCTCATCTCTATGTAATTAGATGCGTGCAATCGCAGCATACCCTATATATGTTAGGTTGAACTTTCAAAAAGTTCAATTAAACTTTTAAATCATGGAAAAAGTTTGCTTTTGGTTGGGTAAGGGGGTGACATGCAGCATGCCAAAGTCCTTGGTTGCTTGTTTATTAATGATATTGATGCAAACCCATAGTTGACGAATAACCAACCTGCAATGAACAAGAAAGGTGTAGTAATACTATGAATGATGCAATATCAAACACTGTTTAAAAAACCGTGTATTGATTGACTTCTCTCTTCACACGGTAAGAGAAGATCATGTATTTTTTTCTTTACCGTGTTAAAAAATCATATATTTGTTGTCAGCTGTTCCTCCTTCAGAGTCAATAATTGCTGAGCTCAGGAAACTTCAATTTTGATTGATCATTCATCTTCTCTTTCTCTCTTCCTTTATTTATTTTTTCTGTAATGGCTATCTGCATAGTCTTTCTTTCAGTTGTTATCTTATATTTAATCCAGCAATTCTTTGAACATGATATACAGGAACTCTAGGATCTGTAAATTGATGAGAAGTTTTGTATTTTTTTCATATGTATCTTTCGCTCTATGGAGTGTCTGTTTATATCTCCAGATATGTTGCTTTGTTTTTTACCCTTTTCTAATCTGGTAATTCTTCGAACTTGATGACAGGAACTCTAGGTTCTTTTAATTGATGCAAATGTTTGTAAATTGTTCACGGTTATCTTTTAGTCTATGGAATGTCTGTCTCTAGGTTCTGTTAATTGAATTTTTTTGTATTATTTGCACAGTTACCTTTTAGTTTATGGATTGTCTTGCTGGATATGTTGCTCTGGGCATGATGAATTGCAGGTTAACATTATTGACACACCTGGGCATGTTGACTTTACGATAGAGGTGGAGAGGGCTTTACGTGTTCTCGATGGGGCTATTCTTGTCCTTTGTAGTGTTGGTGGCGTACAAAGTCAATCTATAACCGTTGACCGTCAAATGAGAAGATATGAAGTTCCCAGAGTTGCATTTATAAATAAACTTGATCGAATGGGAGCAGATCCTTGGAAAGTTCTTAACCAGGTATTATTAAAAAAAAGCGATGATAACAAATCTAAAGTCATCTTTTGCTTTGTCATTTATCTACTCATGACTAAAATTATGGTTGTCATGACTAAAATTGTGGTTGGGCAAGATTAATGTTGGTGGGAAGATCAATCTCTTACTCTGTGTCTTTTTCATGCTTCGATCATGATAAAATGAATGTTTTGAACTTTATCTTGAGCTGTAGTGCTTCTAACATTATGATCCATGGCAGTTCTAGGTGTTGGAAAATTGTAAGTTCAATTGGGGAACTGGTTAATCTTATGGTGTCTTGTGCATGTTTTCTGCTGGACAATGTAGTGTCATCTCACCAATGGAAATTCTTTGTCTGGAGAAAGAGCATTCGGTACCATAAGTGTCATTACTTACAAATGTAATTGATATTTTCCTGTAGAATTTGACGTAAAAGGAAATTTTGACTATGAAATTGTGTAGACATGATGTGATCTTTCCATGGAAGAGGAAGAGAGAGAGAGGGGGGGGGGGGTTTGTACATTGTCATGGGATTCATTTTGTGTAGATACAATGCCAAGTTAATGAAATTTCTAATTTTTTTGCGATGAGGAAATTTCTCTCATCGCTTAATTTTGAATTTAAAAAGTTTTCCAGCTGTTAGACAAAATTATCAAGCTTTTTTTTTTTTTTTTATAATCTCAGGCAAGGTCTAAACTTCGACACCATAGCGCTGCTGTTCAAGTTCCAATTGGTTTGGAAGAAGAATTTCAGGGTCTTGTTGACCTAGTACAGTTGAAAGCCTATTATTTTCATGGTTCCAATGGGTCTGTTTCTAAATCCAGGGGCTTCCCCAGGTCGTCTATATGTGATACTGCCGTTTGCTTTGCTGATTGAATTATCATTTAATGCAGAGAAAATGTTGTCACTGCTGAGGTACCTGCCAATATGGAAAATCTGGTCACAGAAAAGCGGCGTGAACTAATTGAGATGGTTTCGGAAGTTGATGATAAACTTGCCGAAGCATTTCTAAGTGATGAGCCTATATCATCTGCTGATCTTGAGGTTTAGCTCTTTTGATTTTCTTGAAGTTAATTTTTCTTTTTCAGGTTGAGATTGGTTTTAACTAGTGTATTACGAACTATTGAGTGTGATCCGGAGTACTATTAAAATTCTGTTTTTCCATGTAATAAGTTATGCCTCTATTGTTTGTTCTGTGAATGCACACAGCAAAGATGTGTTGCAGCTCCCTTATTTTCGCTATAATCTGAAAGACTCATGAATGTGCAGGATATGAATTAACCGTGAAGTGGGATGATCCTTTAATATAACAGTCATCAATGTTTCAGTGCTTTACTTGTTTTTTGACAACATGTAACACTTACAAGCAACATATTGCAGGAAGCCATACGCAGGGCCACCATAGCAAAAAAATTTGTACCTGTTTTCATGGGTAGTGCATTCAAAAATAAGGTACTGATGAAATCGTTCTTTTTGCTATTACCTATTGTCCTCCTATTGCCTGTCTCTGTAGCATCAACCATTTAATACTGAGGAAGGTGTTGGGATTTGAATTGCATGTGAAGGAAAAGAAAAGCAGTGATGATGACAGCAAACTAAGCCTTATCTTGCTAGACGGGATATGCTAAGGAAGACTGTGCCTGTTCGTATATCTGCTTTCAGTATGATAAAATCAACATTTATTGATAGAATCCATGTATACCAGATGTAACAGAACGTGAAGTAGGAAGGAAAAGCTAAGACCCTGACAAAAATTCCATGACAAATTGCCCAGTTGTGTCAGTAGTTCACCTATTATAAGAAATTGCTTTCAAGTTGACAAGGGGATCTGTGACCTTAAAAGATCCTTCTGTTTCTCTTCTATTGTAAGGGCAAAATCTTGCTTTGGGACAAATCTTTAACTGAATTTGCCTGACAGACTCTTGGCATCTTTTTCACACATCCAACACTAACAGATTACAATAACATTCCTCTTTCATAAGTTTCCATTGTCGAGGTCTGGTTCCATGTGGGAGTCCTCTTGAACAATAAACTTTAGAATAGAGGGGTGCCTCTTTCATTGATGTGTATTTTCTCCAAGATTGAGAAGTATAGCGTGTTGGTGTGTGTCTCATCCATTGATTCAGGTGGGGGTGTGATAATTTACTGAGTATGTATATGAAATTTGTTCCCCTTATCTTGCAATGCTTTGTGTTGTATATTGCGAACTTAATATTTGGAGTTGATCACACTGTTATGGTGAATCCTTGCCTTCAGGGAGTTCAACCTCTTTTGGATGGTGTCCTCAGTTATTTGCCCTGTCCAATTGAAGTCAGTAATTATGCTCTTGATCAAAACAAGCAGGAAGAAAAGGTATTTCAAATGTGCAAAGAAATTTGATTTTTTTTTTTTTTTTTTAATTTTGGAATTGTTAATTTTTTTTATATGTTCTGGTTATTTGAGGTATTTTTGTCGAAGTAGGTTGCGTTGACTGGAACTCCAGATGGACCATTAGTAGCATTGGCCTTCAAATTGGAGGAAGGGCGATTCGGTCAGTTAACATATTTAAGGTGTGGTGTGATTTAAAGCTTCTCTTTTAGGATGCCTATAATTTTACAGGTTGCCTATAATCTTTTACTTTGAGTGGCAAGCTTTAGTGAATACTTACATCTGACTTTGTTTTCATTTAATGAAGAATTTATGAGGGTGTCATTCGAAAGGGGGACTTTGTCATCAATGTAAACACTGGAAAGAAGTTGAAGGTGTGTTGAGAATTCTTAGAAGATGCTTTCTGGATTTTATTTCTTTTGTAGGCCATATTTGTCATGATAAGTTTCCTCAGTTTATATTGTCGAAAAAAAAAAAAAAATATTCACTTTGAGATGCTTCATCTCATTATAACATACTGCTGGTAGTAAAAGCGCAGTAGTCTGGAGAATTTGAGTATAAATCACAAAGTAACAGAAGGAAAATGTGACAAAAGAAAGCAAAGTGAGAAATTTTCCTACCTATGAAGGAATCCAGCCAATAGCCAGGTGTAGAGCAAAGCTTTTAGCTTCTAATGAGTAAACTTTGTACTTTGACAAGGCTTCCTGTTCCTCACATAAAGGAAGACCTTTCATTTTTCTTTCCAGACTTAGTTCCTCTGTGCCTATTCCAGCAGAAATCATGCTTTATGCATTCCAGCATGATACATGCTTTCTGCGTTCCAGCATGAGACATGCTTTCTTGAAAACCAGTTCTGAGTATTCTGTGCAACTTTGAGGATCTATCTAAGACTGCTTTACCATTTGTGTGGAAGAATGATTTGAACTTGAGAAGCAGTGGTAAAAACATCTACCAATATTGATATGTCCAAAAGTGAATGCTTCTTTTCATAATAATGATTTTGTTTTGAACTCTTCTTAACTTAAGTCCACTGTGGTTGGTGTATGATCATTCTAGTAGTGTGACTTCTGGTAATTTTGAGATGGTTGACCCAAAAATGGTGCCAGTGGTGGCCTGGTCTAATTTATCTGCTAAATGCTATGTATAAACAAGAATAATGCATCCTAAAAAATGTTGGATTTTTTTATGATGAATTTGAGAGCTTTACAGAAATCACCAGCCCTTAGATTGCCAAAGCCATCATATTCATCCCTAATTCGTATTAGGTGCAATCTCTTGCTACTCCAGTGTTGTAAGGGTACAAGAAGCAAATGTTACTGATTCTTTGTTCAATTTCAGCCACTTTCTTCTGTATTCCATTTACATGTTATGGACTTCCCTAATTGTTCTGGAACAGGTTCCTCGCCTTGGACGGATGCATTCTAATGAGATGGAGGTAAGTTCTTGACTTCTATTAACTTAATTAGCTATTATCTTCTTCTAATTTGGGTCGATCTGAGAAATCAAACTCATACACAAGGTCAGTTTTGGTCATTGGTAACTACCACTGATCTTATTTGATTATCTACTCAACAGGATATTCCAGAGGCACATGCCGGGCAAATTGTTGCTGTTTTTGGAATGGATTGTGCCTCAGGTCTCTCTCTCTCTCTCTCTCTCCAGCATGGCAATGCTCAGCTAGCACTGATTGTTGATTTGTGAGTTTTAATTTGCCTGAAAAGGGGGATGGGAAATTTGTCCCACGAGTAATGATAAAAATGTTAATTTCCTGTAGTTAAATGTCAAAAAAAGGTTGGAATTGAAATTGAAGTTGAATTACATGTGATGAGCTAAGTCGGCTAACATGAGGCCAAAAAACTTGGTCTGTAGCTTGATTATGAGTGTCTTTGTCCTTTGTTCTTTTCCCTTGGGACTTAATATTAGATTGTTTTTCTTCTTTTATCAGGCGATACATTCACTGATGGGAAAGTTAAATACACCATGACCTCCATGAATGTGCCTGATCCGGTGATGTCCTTGGCTGTTTCCCCAGTTTCAAAAGATTCTGGGGGCCAAGTGAGTAGCATATAACTTGCCAAATTTTTCTTCCACTGTATTTGATTGGTGATCGTTACATGTTTTTTTTTTTTTAATCCTTTTAATAGTTTTCAAAAGCTTTGAACCGTTTCCAAAGGGAGGATCCTACCTTCCGCGTAGGTTTGGATGCTGAGAGTGGGCAGGTTTGTTTTCTATGCAATTTTAAATTATCTTTGGTGTCAATTTGTCATCTTAGATGTAATATACCTTTTCTCTATAAATAGACCATCATATCTGGTATGGGAGAGTTGCATTTGGAGGTATACGTTGAACGAATTCGCAGGGAGTACAAGGTGTGTCCTCACTTCCATGTCATGCAAATATTGTTTCCTTCATTCTTTGCTGTTGAGAGTTAAATAATTACTTAATAAAGTCTCATCTCTCTTAAAACAGGTAGAGGCAACTGTCGGAAAGCCTCGTGTGAATTTCAGAGAAACTGTTACACAGCGTGCTGAATTTGATTACTTGCATAAGAAACAAACTGGAGGACAGGGTCAATATGGTAGAGTATGTGGGTAAGTGAAGGTGCACCTGAATAAGCAAATGCTGTATTCTTATGTCTGGTTCATTTGACTATGTTTATCTCAGTTCTTGTTTTGCAACAGGACGATCTTTGATATTCTCTTTTGTTGTTGTTGTTGTTATTATCGTCGTCATCATTATCATTATTTTGTGTTGTATTGTCGATGAGCATTTATGTTTTCGCTTAGCATGCTTTGCTACAAGGTCAAGTTTACAGCTTTGTTACAAATGACTGACACATTTGTTGTAATTGTGCCGAGTGCTAAATTGATATCAGAGAGTGATTTCCTTATTATTTCTTTCCTGAAAACTATTCAGCTATCTGTAGCTGCTGTTAGATCTATCTTGATGATCAAAACTCAAGTGAATATTAAATTGCTCAATCAAGCTCTTAGGATATGCTTTGTAGATCGGATTTTACAAATTATTTTGAAACTTATTAAGCTCTTTGCTTTGACAGGATATTAGAAGTGATTAGCTATAGTACCTTGTCTACCATTAAGTAAGGAATAATCGAACAAGAGATACTTTTGGGTCATTTGTTCTCACTAGAGACTGAAATGGAAGTCCTATTGTTTTAACGTACTTCTTTGCACCCTTTGGACGGCAGCGGAACCTTGGCTAATTTTTGGCACATGCTCACAGAAGTTCTAGTTTGAAGGCTTCTCCTTGTGACTTTTTGGCACAGTTGGATAGTGTATATCAGAAAGCTGTTATTTATTAGTGAGGGTCTCAGCAAAACACACATGAAGAAAATTACAAAGATTGTCTTTTACCTGTGAATGCTTTTCTCTGTGAGATGGCCTTTTGAGATTCTATAGATATAGTGAGGTTTTTGGCCATGGCTTTCTAACTAGAGCTTTTGCTGAGGTCTATTTAGTGGTTTGAAAGATTGATGACTTTTAGGACTTTTTGCAATTTAGCTTATGCTTAAGAATAAAGAGATATATTACTGCCTATTATTTCATAGTTTATGTGATAAACTTAGTTAAGATACTTGAGTTGAAACACTGCATGTGTATATAGCAGCCCCTAAAGAATTAAACAGCATTACCTTTCCTTTCAATCCAAGGCTAATTTTTGTGGATTTCAGTAATCTTACCTCAACCTTGTGAATGAAGTTAATGTGTCGGTGTAGTTGAATCTCTTTTGTGTATTTTGTCGTCTAGCTTTGTTTGATTGTTAAAATTTTCAAATGACAGGTATGTTGAACCTCTTCCAGAAGGGTCGCCGGTAAAGTTTGAATTTGAAAACATGATTGTTGGGCAGGCCATACCTTCCAATTTTATCCCTGCAATTGAGAAAGGCTTCAAAGAAGCTGCCAACTCGTGCGTTACTCTCTTCTCTTAAACCAAATTTGTTATGAGAGCTCTTTGGAATTTGTGAAATGCCAATGGTCCGGACCCCAATTGAACATGAAAATTGCAATTGATTCCTTGACCAATCTGCTTCTTTTTTACATGCAGGGGGTCATTGATTGGTCATCCTGTTGAAAATATTCGCATTGTTCTGACTGATGGTGCTTCACATAATGTGGATTCTAGTGAGCTGGCTTTTAAGTTGGCCGCCATCTATGCATTTAGACAGGTACCTTTTGTCCAGTAGTTCACTGCGAACTATTTTTTGCAGCTTTGAAGGATCATGCTCATCAATTTTCACTCTGCAGTAGTAAATAGGGGAGAAAACCCAACTTCTTTCTTTGCCTTTTGGGAAAAAAAAATATGGAAATATTGATTGTGACACATTCACTTTATTTCATGGTGCTAATCTTATATTCTGTGAAACAGTGCTATTCAGCTGCAAAACCTGTAATCTTGGAACCGATAATGCTGGTGGAGTTAAAAGTACCAACAGAGTTTCAGGGAACTGTTGCTGGTGATATCAATAAGTGAGCCTTCCCATCTATCTTTGCTCCATGATGTTGCTATGCTTTCCCCAATGTTTGAAAAGCTAAATAAGTTCTCGATGTTTTTTTATAACAGGAGGAAAGGTATAATCGTAGGCAATGACCAGGATGGAGATGAAACAGTAATTGTGGCTCAGGTATGCATGACATTATTGCCTCCTTTAACCTTAGAATTTCTAGAGAGTGTTGAAGGCTAATTTTGGTGTTGTGAATTTGTATGTTATTTGGCTTTTTTTGGCCTGTCAGGCTCGTGGCTTCTGAATTAGTATTTGTCTGTACGTTGGCCAAATGAAAAACAAAAATGACCATTTACATGGTAATGTTATCTTGGCAAGAATTTGCCTTAAAAAAGTAGTGCAAATATTATTGGAGTCCATGTTAAAAAAGTAGTGCAAATATTATTGGAGTCCATGTTCTTATTTGCTTAAACTACAATAAGCTTACCTTTTAGAAATACAATAACACTGGTTTTAAATAAGTAAAATCCAAGTCACTATACTGAAGGCTTGTTCTAGATTATGTGTGCCTTGATATGTCGAGTCTCAGGGTATGCAAGTTTGATCATTAATGGTTTCTGGACTTGTTCTATATGATACATTATGTGGTAACTGTCAACAGATCCCTCACGGTCAATAAGGGAATTGCTATTCCTTAACTTTGTCAGAAAATTGCGTTTCATCTCCTCTTTTTTCCTGCTTTCCAGGTCCCTCTGAACAATATGTTTGGCTACTCCACTTCTCTTCGTTCAATGACACAGGTGGCTTTTGCCTTGATTGAATTCCTTTACGAATGCCAAAATCCACGCTGTCTCACGCATCCTCTGTTTGTGCAGGGCAAAGGCGAGTTCACAATGGAATACAAGGAGCATTCAGCTGTCTCTCAGGATGTGCAAATGCAGTTGGTAAATGCACACAAGGCTAGTAAGGCTGAATAGCTTTGGGATAAATAATCCCAATACCCATTCTGTGAGGATCAAAATGTCTATTTATTCTTTTTCCTTTACGTCGTGTAATATTCTTTTGTTCAAGAAGAGAGATATGTTAGTAATGTACCACAGGTGATCCGGTTGTGTGATCAGATAAATTTTGTAAACTCAAATAATCTCCATGTATTGATAATAACATACACATGCTCGCCCTCGCGAAGTAGGCGATGGAGCACCCATATATTTTCCAATCCTTTACGTTATGAATGTGTCGATGGGTTAGTTATGTGTGTACGTGCGCAATGTTTCTCTGAAGACATCTTTTGCTGGAGCATTTATAAGGTAACACGAAAGGAACTCTCCTGCTACTTTTTTTCTCCCCTTCATTTCGACTTGTTTAATGATTCTAATTGTAAATTTTTCTAAGTATGGTGCTTTCATGCTCAATGGATTATGCTAATTTCGACATTAGCGAGCCGAGAGAAAAAGTAACAATCAAAGGTATGCCCTTTCATGTCCATATAGAAAGGCAACATAATCACCGTTGGATCGGTAGTAAGTGTGAGAACATTGGCTCAGTTTTTGTTTATTTCGTTAAAAAAAGAATTTAGAAGGTAATCGAGAAAATATCTTTTGAATTATCAATTTTCCACAAAATAAATATATCCTTACTTGTAGAATATATAACATTTGCTTAATGATGGTAGCGTGAATTTTAAATATCAATTAAATGATGTAATTAAATGTTTTTTATATTGTTAGTAGACAGCGTAAATTCGTTTCTTTCGATGGTCAAACTTTCAAGTCACTTTTATTTTCAGCCATGGCTTCACGACGACGACAAAATAGCTTGTGTGCGTGCCCAATTCAAGCGTGGGTGCTTCGTGATTGTGCACTCACGCTTACGACTTTGAATATAATATGGATGCGAAATAGGTTGTAAATGGATCATTAATGAATTTACAACTTATTTTTATCAATCTATCTCTATAATTCTTTTCTCATTATTTTTCAATCTCGCACTTACTCCACACTCTTACTTCAATTTGGGTATAATTTTTTTTTTCAAATTGAGTTAAATCTATAAGTATTTTAGAAATATGAATCAAGTTGGGTAGAAGTCATTAGATTTACATTACATGAAAAATGGATTAAAACAGGTTAAATGAGTCTATTTAAGTCAGATTATTTTCAACTTGACCTAAACTAATCCAATCTATTCGTTTAATGGTTTCAAGATAGAGAGAGAATGAAAAAAGAGTTATAAACATAAATTGAGTCTAAATAAATTGTAAATTCATTTATAACTAAATTTAACACTTATATTATGTTTAAATTCATTTATGATCCATTTACTGAATATAACTAATTTATGTAACAACTCAGTTTATGAGTATAAAACCCATTGCGACAGGTCTACCAAATACTAACTTTCTCTTATTTCTTATTATGAATCAATACAAAAATTGAAAAATTCTATGCTACGTTGAAAGTCAATTCTTTAACATATTATAGTCCTAGATAAAAAGTTTAAAATGGGTTAATTAGATAGATGTGAATTTTCATGAGTTGAATTAAATATAAAAATATATTTTAAAAAACGAATTGGATTCCGTGTATAAAAATGTCAATTTTAAATCGGATCATGTTTTACCCGACGGGACGATTGGACCGCACTACACGGGTAAGCTGCGGGCTGCGAGCGTGATTCCGCGTGCTCGTCCCCCACTATGAAACTCTCTTTTAGCTCAGATCTTTAGAACCGTCGTGGTTTGCTGCTGGTGCTCGAGCTCTCCTCCTCCTCCTCCTCCTCCTCCTCCTCCTCGGATCCTCGAATCCTCAATCTCGCCATGGTAAGAGTTTTCCTGCTCATCACTCTACTGCACCTCCTGCTTCTGCTTCCGCTTCTGCGATTCCCTGCTTTTTGTACATCGGGGGGGTGGATTCGTTGATGCGATTGGTGGAGTAGATAGCGATTTCGATCTTCCCTTCGAAAGCCAAGCGCTCACTCGCGGCGCGTGGGTCTTTTTGTTTTGCCTTTTTCTCCGCAGTCGAAGAGAAAGGTCAGGGAGCCCAAGGAGGAGACCGTCACGCTCGGCCCCGCCGTCCGCGAGGGCGAGTACGTCTTCGGCGTCGCCCACATCTTCGCCTCCTTCAACGACACCTTCATCGTACGTATCGCTCCTCGTTCGCTTTCCTCTTTTGCCCTCCGATCCCGGTCTGACGGCACGTGCTTCGCTCGCAGCATGTCACCGACCTCTCTGGGAGGGAAACCCTTGTTCGCATCACCGGTACGTGTTGCTAATTATGCTGTTGTGCAGTACAGCTTCGTGAATTTGCGAATCTCCGGCTGCGAAGTCGGTCGGCGTGGAAGCAAAGATTGAATTTTTATTAATCCCCTTTGTTGCTAATTTCGTTTGCTGAGAAGGGATGTGTTTAATTTTCTTTAGTTGCGGCAGCTGCTGAAATTTTCGATTTTAAGATTGAATTTTTATTAATCCCCTTTGTTGCTAATTTTGTTTGCTGAGAAGGGATGTGTTTAATTTTCTTTGGATGCGGCTGCTGCTGAAATTTTCGATTTTTCAGCAGGAAATGTGCTTCATTCTTATAATTCTACTTTCTAGTTAGTGTTGCTTCAGCGGTTTGTGATGGTCAGATTGTGAGTTTCTTCTCGAGATAAGGTGTAGTGTGTCTTGCGAAGTTCCTTCATGCTGTTATACAGTACAACTTTGTGGTTGTGAATCTCTGACTACAAAATTAGTCAGCGTGGAAACGGAGATTGACTTTTATTAATTCCCTTCGTTGCTAATTTTCATTTGCTGATAATGATATGTTCAATTTTCTTAAATGCGGCAGCTGAAATTTCCAATTTTTCAAAGGGGAATGTGCTTTTACTCTTATGAGTCTACTTTCTATTCAGTGTTTACTTCAACGGTTTGTGATAGTCAGGTAGTAAGTTTCTTCTTGAGATAGGCTGTTGTTTAATCATGGTTGTCAACGTATCTGGCGTTTGGCTTGTTTAGCCAAGAAGCCCTGCTATAGCTATGTATTTAGCTGTTTAGCTGAAAGGTAACATTGCTTCTGCCCTTTTACTTAATTTCTTTCTCTTACTGTTCAAAATTTTTTGAAAGTTCAGGCGGCATGAAGGTGAAAGCTGACAGGGATGAATCGTCACCTTATGCAGCCATGCTTGCAGCCCAAGATGTGGCTCAGCGATGCAAGGTAAGGTTTCCCCTTCTTTTTAGTCACAACCTATTTCGTGATTGTCTGAAGTTGTTTGTGTGCACGATCCTTTTCGAAGTACAATCTGTTTCTGGTTCTGTCTTGGCCCTCTCTTTGCATTCTTTTCTCTTCGAACACAGTATATTATAATTTTGTCAATAATCGTTATAAATGTGCTTTGGTGTGTTTTATAGGAGCTTGGTGTTACTGCCCTTCACATTAAGCTTCGTGCTACTGGAGGAAATAAGACCAAAACCCCAGGTCCGGGTGCTCAGTCAGCACTTCGAGCCCTTGCACGTTCTGGCATGAAAATCGGTCGCATAGGTATATTTCTTCTTGTTTGATATTTAGTGCGATTTGTTTTGATCAGTAATGTTGGTAATGATCCTAGAATACCTCTCCATCCAAATTATTTAGTCATTGGTGTTGATTTTATGAAAACATTTCTTTTAAGTTAAACAGCATCATAGGCTTTGAAACCACCCCCCCCCCCCCCCCCCCCCCAAAAAAAAAAAAGAAAAAAGAAAAGAAACAGCATGGAAGCCATCCTTGGATCACTCATTAGACCCAGCGTAATCTGAGTATTGATCTTACTAGGCTCACATTGGTCTCAGGTTATATTGTCATTCTTTACTGCCACCTCTCCCTCACACTCTGTGAGTACATGGTCAAGCCTTAGACACTAACTTCAGTTCAACTTTTTCAGCAAAAATGTCTCTGCTTTGGTCATTGCTTTAATTTGAAGCGCAGCCCTTAAGATCGCCTTCCAAAGTACCCAATGGAAGCGTTTTGAGTCATAGCTGCGCAACATCAAAGATGATTGAAGCATTTTACGCAAGACATTAGCTCAGGATCTTTGATCTCACACTATGGGATTCGATGATTGTAGCTTGCTCTACTATTTCATGGATTTCTTCAATTTGTGGGATTTCAAATCCAGTGAAAGTTTGTGAATGTCTTGTTTCGTGGTAGGGGACATTGATTCCTCACTATACTTTCTTACTTTGATGATTATAACTCCACCTTAGCTAAATTTGATTATTATTCTTTGCAATTTCTGAGGCTACTAATTAATTGCCTATGGTGAGAATGATGAGTTAAATGAATTTGTGGAAGGGATAACATTCCTTGTGATTTAACTCCTTTACGCTTATTGATATTCTGACTTGCCAATTTTATTTGTCACTCTCGTTTAATATGAGGATGCTATTGTGTTTCTGAGTATCCATATATTTACTTTTTCGGATTTTCTTCACCCAACCCAAGGTGCTTTTCTGTTGTCAGTCTTAACTTTTGATCAAACCTGTATGATGCATAGTTGTCTGCATGTTTAGCTTCAAACATGGTAGCAAGAGTCATGATTGAATTAGTTGTGTGAAAGGCACTTCTTCATGAACTCAATATTACGAGGCTTGTTGATATTCTGACTCAGTACCACTGCTTTGAGGCACCAGTATATTGCTTCAGAAAATTTGTGGAGATTGTTTTCGATTACTATGTTCAAGCATATGAAGCATTGTAAACAAATTTATTTGCTGTAAGTGCAATTGGAGCATTGCATTTTCGGTGTTTACTTAAGCCTTGGTGTTAGCTAATATATCCCTTTGATTCTAAGACAAGGAGGGGGACATTTGTAGTTGGTTGTGGATAACTTAGTTGTACTGAATCTGCTGATCTACTGATTGAATACTACATTTCAATAATCATTAGCGGGTGTGAAGAGTGATCCCTTCATTCAATGACGTGTTTATTGGGAAATTTGTACTTTATTTACTTGGTTTTCTGATGGTAAATATGTAGTTTTTTTAGCTCGTGATGTGGATCTATACTCTTTTTTGCTTCTTTACTCGATCATTTGCTCATGCGATTCTTTGGCTTGGTCATCAGAGGATGTGACACCGATACCAACCGACAGTACTCGCAGAAAGAGTGGTAGAAGGGGGAGAAGGCTGTGATTGCTCTTGGCATCAGGCATGCAATTATGTTGCTGCTTTTTCTGCGAGGTTCAGCATTAGACGCAAGTTTTCACTTTTCTTGCTGCTGTTGTGACTACTTATGTTAACACTCATTTTTGAGCCAGTTTAAGACAAAGTTTTGGATCTAGTTTCTTGCTGTTATTTTAGCTTGAGCCTCATCTTTGTCCTCTTACACTGTAAGTCTTGTGCCTCATTTGATGCTTTATTTGTGGCTCGTTTTGCCTACGCATCTGAATCTGAATTACTTCCCTCTTATCAAAGAACTGAGGAGGTAGAGGTTTTTGGAGGTGAATTGCACACAGAGTCAAAGGCTCCAGGCTCTGGTTCGAAAGGGCACGGGTCAGATACCACACGGTATGATACTGGTTATGAATTGTTTATGGTAGTCATGCGCGTGCCTGTGTAATGTTCTTCTGAAGACATTTTTTGCAGGAGCATGTATAAGGTAACTCCATAGGAACTCTTCTGCTACTTTTTTTTCTTCATTTCAACTTTAATGATCCTAATTATAACTTTTGCAAGTGGGGTACTGTCATACTCAAACGAATAATGTTAACTGTGCATGCTGTGAGGGCTTTTCTTTCCTTCATGTCAAACCAAGAGAAAAGGCAACAGTCGATGCACTTTCCCAACGTGACCTTATTTCTTTATCCATGTGGAAAGGTTTACGGCAAGCGTGAAAACTTGATGCGACTACGCCGAGTGCGTAACATCAATCCGAAGATGGTTGTGAGTTTTAACATCTGTCCGAGGATGGGTGTGCCGATTTTCTGCATATTTTTAATCAACTGAGTAAGTTCATTTCAGTAGTCAGTTAAACTTTCTAACCATTTTAATCTTCAGCCATAAGTTCATAACAACGACGACAGAAGGACTCGTGCATGCGCCCTATTCACATTGCAGTGCTGAGTGAAAGCAAATATATTTACATAACATTTTACCAACCTAATAAAGAAACGAAAAAATAGTTTTTTTTTTCAATTTAAAAAAGAAAAAACACTTTTTATCTCCAAAACCTCGGCCCTCTAATCCATGATCGAGGAAAGCGGTTAACCCAGACGGTTACCTCTTTCAACACAGATGAACGTGTTAGAATGGAACCTTAGAAAAGCCCCCACCACCTTCCATCGATCAGTACGTGCAGTGAAACTGCTCCCTTCGATAAAAAGGCCCTAAATCAGCGAACCAAAAACCATGAGGGTGATCAAAGTCTCTTCCTTTCTAAGAGCGGGTTCCCAATTCTTGGACGTCATGGAAGAGCTGTTCAGCAAGTCCTCCCTCCGGTCCTACTTCGCCGAGTTCATCTCCACCTTCATCTTCGTCTTTGCCGGTTTGGGCTCTGCGATCTCTGCCGGTACGTTCTCCTAGAGCTCGCATCACAGCCAGTAGGACTGTTGTTGAATTTATGCATCGTGATCTAAGTGACAACAACTTATTTCGAGCGTGGTTAATCATGTTGAGGTTTCAATATAGCCTACCGAGTCGCGTGGACTTGAAAAGATACATTTTGCCATTTTGAGAGATATTGTTATCGAATTTGATAATGAATTTGGCACTAGTATTTACTATGATTTCTAGCATAGCTGGTAAACGTGTCATGAATTGAACATACATAAGCGAACTTCTATGAAAATTTTACTTAAATGTCCGAGACTGACTTTACTAGGCATGTCGGCGGCCCCCGCGGCTGGCGCCACTGGGGAGAATTGCCACATCCTGGTGGTGGCCGTGGCGCATGCTTTTGCCCTGTTCGCGGCGGTGTTCACCTCGGCTCATATCTCCGGCGGCCATGTCAACCCAGCAGTGACGATGGGGCTGGTAATGGGAGGTCACGTCAGCATTCTGAGCGGAGTTTGTTTCTGCTTGGCTCAGCTCTTGGGTTCCACCATTGCTTGTGTCCTCTTGATGCTCCTCACACCAGGCCAGGTAAAATTGCCTCTCTTCCTAATGAACTTTTACAAAAGAAAGAGATGATTTTTTTTTTCCCTTTTTTTGATTTTTTTAAGGTAGTGTTATTATTTTCCATGTAAACTAACCTAACGCAAATAAGAGAGCGAATGAAACATTTTGATGGTTTTGGATTTGCCTGTTACATATGGTTTCAAGATCAACTAATTTTTCTACAAACCCAAAAAAGGGAAGAACATCTTAGGGTTAGTGCAAAACCTGTCCTAACCAGCGGATTTGTGTATTAATTTCACTTGTCTTAGAATTAGATCACGTCTTATACACCTGGTCTTCTCGTACAAATAATTTTATCCAAACCTAAGAAATGCTTGATTTGCATTTAAGTCTCCATAGACATCTGCATTCACTATGTACCTATGAGTAATGGAAATTGTTTGGACAGGCGATACCGACAGGTGGGTTAGCTCCACACGTGACGGGCATGGGCGGCACGGCGACGGAGTTCATAGGGACATTTGCTCTCGTCTACACAGTCTGCGCCGCAAGAGACCCGAGAAAGGGACCGCATGGGATAGCAGGCCCCACGGCGATCGGGTTTGTATACGGCGCGAATTTCATGCTGACCGGGCCATTCACCGGCGGGTTCATGAACCCGGCTCGGTCTTTTGGGCCGGCAGCAGTCACCGGAGACTTCAGCAACCACTGGGTTCATTGGGTCGGGCCCATTGCGGGCGGCGGAGTAGCTGGGTTGGTCTATGAGAGCCTCATGTCGCAGGGCAGCGAGAGTGACCACGTTAGTGATCAAGCCGATGTGGTTTAAGGGTTAAAGGCTTTTAGATTTTAGATTGCTGAACGGGGCTACATCTTTCGATTCTTTGATTTGGTTTTTTAACTTCATTGCTACCGATGAATTCCTAGGCCTTTTGTAATTACGATGGTTATTGTTTCTGGATAACAAGCATTTGCTTTAATCTCTTGACTACCAATTCAATTAGAGAGTACCATGTCGCCAATTTTTCATATGTGACTCGAGATAATCTCGGTATGGTACTAAGTATCTATGAATCGGCAGAACCAACTTTTTTTTTCCCTAATGAAGACGAATATATTTTGGGTGATAAAAGAAGTTGCTTAATGAAAGATGATATTTTTGGCATTTGGCCAAATCATTGAACTTGAATGCGTTAAATGCTAATTTTATTATGCAGGTGAAATGTCTTCGTCTAGTGTTAATGGCAGTGTTTTTTAAGGATTGAATCTTGGAAACAAGAGGTGAAGTTGTGGTGAATGTGATTTGGCGAAGATACTCAATTCAGTAAAAAGCAAAACACGAGAACAGAAGATGATGGTTTTTTTTTAACTTCACATACTTGACCGAATCTATGATTTGGGGAATTTATTATGCAAACACCAATTACAATCTTAGACATGCATTTTTAAGTCTGATTTCATAGAAAATTGAATTAAATCTCTATAAACTCCTATCACATCTTCATTTCAATCAACTATAGCTGAGTTGACCTTCATTAGATGATTAGATTAGATAGGATCAAACTAAGTTAAAGAAATTTTACCTTGAGCGTTGAAGGGTGGCGCACAATAGGAGAAATCAAGCTAATCAATGAACCTTCAGTGAGAATCCGACGAAGCTCCGGCCAGGGATGTCTCGTGGACACTCCAAGTAGCGGTATAGTAATGGTCAGCCACCAATGAAATGCCGGAGGAGAGCCGCAAAATGACCTGAAGTGGACAGCTAGATTACCGACGTTGATATAGTTAACTCTCGGAGGAATCAATTTGATCAACTACACTCCAGTGCCTCTTGTTTCTTTCTTTACTCTCCTAATCTAGTCTTAGATCTGTGAGCTTTTCTCTCTCGATCTTATATTTGAGAGCTTTTTTCTCTCCGACTTAATTCTAGATTTTGGAGTTTTAATGAATGAATATTCTGCGCGATGATTGCGGGCTCGCTCTCACAAGTTTTAGATCTGAAATTCTTCAATATGTTAATGTTGTCTTTATACAATGATGGTGTTGGGAATACTAAACATAGGCACATAACTCTGAACAGCAAAGCCATGATTACAAATGGAAATATCGACATATGTCTATTGCCGATAGTGTTGTACGATACGATAATTGACTCCTAATCCTTTTGCTTGGATACGGTTACAGATCTATTCTTAAAGGATGAAACCATGATTATCTCTATTAACCATGCTCTAATGAAATGCCTCGATTTCATGCGAGATGGTGAGAGAGTAAGCTCAAGAGAAAAAAATGTCCTAAATTGTGAATCCCCCTTTCAATTTTACCTTTTAAGTTTAAATTATGACACTTGGCTTAATTCAATGGCTCAAATTGATTTCTTTTTTATCTAGCCACTTCCCTAATGACTAAACTTGTTTCACATGGATGGTGAGAGGTCATGATGGATTGTAAAGATCAAGTGACTAATGGATGACTTGGATTGGTTCTCATGAATTGATGACATGACAAGAGTTCCATCATGTCCGTATCTAACCACCGACTATAGTACACAACTATCAATTTTTACACATCACATGTGGATTGACAAATTTCTCATAATTGGTACCCTTGCACAAAATAAGAGATGATGATCCAATTATTCGATATGATGATCTATTAAATCATGTTCTTGGGCATTACGATACAATCATTTAACATCTCAACTGGATATGTGTATTTATAGACTTTCATGTATATTCACAATGATACCATGAGCACCTTTGAGCGATCTCAAGATATGTTTTCTTATATCGCTATATAATTACAACCCATCTTTGCTTAATGGATACAAAACACCCATGCTTCGGCACTTGGTGCAACAGCAAGCACCAATTTGACTAAGTAACGGCATTTTTGTAATTGTCTGACAAGGGAGAGGGGGTTAGTTGGCCAACTGAGCTTGGCTGGAAAAAAAAGTCGGTCAACGCTGGTCAAATCAAGTTGACTTGATTGAACCAGGTTGACTCAATTTGATCGGGTTGAACTAGTTTGAAATTTGTTCCAATTTTATGCAATTTAGTTCAATTTCATTCTATGGCTTGACCCATGTATTACTAAAACGACCTAATTGCAATTTATTAATATTTTGGTTATTTTTTTGTTTTGTTGACACTTAAATTTTAGTAATTGAATCATTTATTTATTGCATAGAAAATTAAGGATTAATTTTTAACCTAAAAAAAATATTACTTAAAACTACCTATAGTTATTATGAGCATTTGCATTAGTAGCTAATAGGTTCATATAGTTTGCATTTGGATTGAATTGGCAACGGGTGAACTTAGGTAAATAATTCTAAGCTTTAGCCGCGGTAATGAAAATATGACCTAGCCCATTAATTCTCAAGGACTGAAATTCATTGGGATGTTTGTCAAATTGAGAGATCGGTTTGTGTTAGGAAAGGGAATCATAGCCATCTATTAAGTGGTGCAAGATTTGTCCAAGGATGCATAAAGCAAGACCGTGGCCGAATATATTTCAATGTTCAAAAGGAATGTTTGGTCAATAGTCATGGGCATACTAAAAGCATATATTAGATGAAAAAACTAGCTGCGAAATAAAATAAAATAAAAAAAGAAGGGAGATTCGGTCGGCAAGAGAAGAGAATATTTGATTGAAAGAAAAAAGGAAGGAAAATATGTTGGATGAGTGCATATTTTCCACTCACCGACAAACTGCTGGATGAGTGCATATTTTGCCTTAACATTCCTTCCTGCTGGTCCTGTATCGCCAGAAGTCACCAAGTGCTCCCACTTGACCAAGCCGCGTTCGTTCGTTTCTCTATGTTGAGAATAACGGATTCCGAAAACAGGATTCAACACTAAAATCGAACCCCTAAAGCAATGCGGAAGACGAAACCCGGGAATAACACGTATCACCGATCCTAAAGCACACCACGGATTCGAGCGTACCTTGTTAGCCACAGATTAGACACCGACGTCGATAGAGGAAGAGAAACTTGGCCCTATTCAATCCGATGACGCCTTGAAGTGAAGAAGAACAATCCTTATACTTATTGTTTCTTCTTTTTCTTTTTGGAGAGAGAGAGAGCGCGCGGGAGAAGACGTACGTTTGTTTTCTATTTCCAACCGATGTCATCTCTCTCTCTCTCTCTCTCCTCCCTTTTATACCTTCCCCCATCCACGGGCCCTATTCCCATGGGCCGGGCCTTTTGGGCCTAGCATGGGCGGACGGGCCTTAAGCCCATCACCAATTAAAACCGTCATCTCCCACTCGCACATGGTGGGCTGAACATGATTCTCTTTACCTCTCTTCAACATTCATACCGGTGAATAATCCATGCGACCAGTATACTTTGAGAGCTCGTTGCTATACATTTGTTAGGAATATATATCAGCTCATAATGGGCGTCACACTCCGAGTAGATTTAGTATGCAGTACCCTAGATCGATCGATCACATTTATATCTCTCTTAATCTCTTTTAAACAATGATATATATATATATATATATATATATATATATATATATATTATGATTATCCCAAAGACAATCATAATTGGTTAATCGGTGAATACAAAATTACAATGTGATTCTCCAAAATCGATCTTCCTCTTTCCTTCAAACTCTCAATTTCAGTTCAGCTTGCTTTTCTAGAAATGTCCCATTAGATCGAATCAACTCATGATCATTGGCAACACCCTAAGATAATAAACACTAAATAGAAATCTTGAGAATAAGTAAGAGTCATGAGGGGACTAAAAATTTGAGGAACTCTTTTCCTCAAGAGTCTCACACGACATAAAAGTTGAGATCAAGCTTTTTGCCACTCTTATTGGTCGGCTCATGTATACGTAGTATGAAATACGTATTATGGTATTAACTCATTTCCCATGGAGCGTATGTCTACACCTTTTAATACCGTACAGATGATAGTTCAGACATACCCAAAGTCTAACTTGAGTTCACGTATCTACTCATTTACAAAATTCATTAAAACTCACATCTGGCATCTTAGAAAGATAAAGTAAAATATGTGGGGTATTTTACTTTCGGACATAGTAAGTATTATGTCATCATCTTAATACTCAGTTAAGGCGACATACCTATTTTAAGCTTGAGCTCTCGATTATCACCTAGATAATAAGCTTAAAAACAGTCTCATCTATATTTATCACACAGTAAATAGAGGCGATTACCCGTGTGAGTGAGCTAATCTTTTATCTATCCGACATACTTTCTCAACTTAAAGTAATGCACTGAGCATTAAGATGCATAAAGATCAAACTAAGATTCATAGGTATTAATGATGAAAAACACAAATTCATCAAATGTGAACACTTAGGGAAATTATAATCCAGTACATCAGACTCTACGCAATCCTAGAGATTTCACATGGCCACAAAACACATCTCTAGGTATTTGCTTTGTTATAGGATCTGCTACCATTCTATGCGTAGTATGTACTTTAAGTTCACATCCTTTCGTGCAATCATATCATTGACAAAAGTATACTTAGTATCTATATGTTTGGTCTTGCCATGATATTTTGGATCTTTGGTGTACACTTTCGCTGCTTGGCTATCACAGTTAACCAATAACAAATCTGCAGTACTTCCAATAACACATAAATGATCCAATAATCTCTTAAGCCAAACATATTCTTTTATTGCTGCTTGGCTATACACTTTTGTTTCTTACTGCTCCAACATATGGTGCCATTATTCGGTAAGAAAACAAATCCAGAGGTAGATTTTCTTTCATTTAAATCTCCTCCCCAATCAGCATCAGAATAGCCTTTGAGTTACAGATCCTTTCCTTAATAACTTAACGTATAATCAGCAGTTCCCTTTAGATACCTCAGTATTCTTTTAACGGCTTTCCATCGTGCTTGACCTCGATTGGATTGGTATCTACTCACCATTCCAACTGCAAAACATAAGTCAGGTCTTGTACACATCATAGCGTACATTAAGCTCCCAACAGCACTAGCATAAGGAACATATTTCGTTTGTTCCTTCTCTTATGGAGTCCTTGGACACAGTCTATGGCTCAATCCTTCACCTTTCGCAATAGGAGTGTCCATGGGTTTACAATCCCATATCATTCAATTCAAAATTGGAAGACAACCAACTCTTGACAGTATTGACAAGTTCTATATTGCTTCCGGCAATTAGTATATCATCAACATATAATGATATGATCACAAATTGATCATTGGATCTTTTGATATATACATAATGATCTTCATCTATCATTGTAAAATCATATGCCATTATGACATTATGAAATCGTATATACCATTGTCTTGACGACTGCTTAAGGCCATATATCGACCTCAAAAGTCGACATACCTTTTCTTCCCGGCCTTTCACTATGAAATCAGCAGGTTGTTCCATATATGTTCCTTCCTTTAATTCTCCATTGAGGAGAGCAGTTTTTACATCCATTTGATATAACTCAAGATTCATACTAAACACTATTGCCAAAATTATGCGAATCAAGGTAAATCTCACTATAGGAGAAAATGTATCTTCATAATCAGTATCTTCCTGTTGATTATATCCCTTCGCCACAAGGCGAGCCTTATGCCTTTCTATCGAGCCATCAGCCTTTCGCTTTATTTTGAGAACCCACTTATTCCCAATAGCTCTGCGTCCTTTTGGAAGATCAACCAGTTCCTAAACTTGGTTTGATTTCATTGACTCCATTTCCTCTTTCATTGCATTAATCCATTTTTCCTTACTAGGGCAATTCAGAGCCTCATTAATATTTCTTGGCTCATCCTCATCTTGCGGAGCAATCATAAAAGTTTCCCCTTCAATATCAAAACGTCGACGGGGAATACTTTGGCGACTTGTTCGCCGTATGGGAGATTGTACACTTTGCACATCATTCCCCATCATGCTCTCACTTAGATTAGGTAATGATGATGTCATCTCATCATGCGGTTGCAATTGAGAATGAGTTGAATTCAATTCATCACTTCTCATATTACTCCCACTTGGATGAACTCCATTAATATCATTATCTTGATCCAAGGTTTCAAATAGGTACTAATCTTCCCCTATTTCGCCATTCTTAGGAAATTCATCCACTAAGAATGTGACATCCCGTGATTCAAATTTAGTTATATTCCCACTTTCCTACTCACCTACGAACACATAACCCTTTCGAGTGTTCGGAGTATCTCATTAAATACTCTTCTTTCCTTTATGACCCAATTTCCCAAACTTGTGAGAGGACTTATAAGTATAGGCAGTACAATCCCATGGCTTAAGAAAACTTAAGTCCGGTTTTCTACATGTCCATAACTCATATGGAATGGAACTAATTGATTTGGAAGGCACCCAGTTAAGTATATAGGCAGCAGTTAACAACGCATCACTCCTAAAAGTGATATGTAAGTTAACATGCGCCATCATGGATCTAACCATTTCCAGTAGAGTTCTGCTTCTTCTCTCTGCAACACCATTTTGTTGAGGAGTATATAGAATAGACAACTGTCTTTCTATTCCTTTTTCACCACATAATTTTCTGAACTCATTAGATAAATATTGTCGACCTCGATCAGATCTCAATGCTTTTATTTTATTGTCTAATTGATTTTCAACCAAGTTCATAAACCTTTTGAAACAACATAATGCTTCAGATTTATGAGAAATCAAATAGACATATCCGAATCGAGTATAATCATCTATAAAAGTGATGAAATAAACAGCCCCATGCCTTATTCTCACATTCATTGAACCACAGACATCATAATGGATTAAATGTAGAGGAAATTCAGCTCTTTATCTTTTCCAAATGGTTTCATTGTCATTTTCCCTACTAGGCAATGCTTACATATTGGCAAATCGTCTTTTTCAATATTGCACAACAAGCCCTTTTTGGCCAGTTTATTCATATGTTGTTGGCCAATATGACCAAGTCTAGCATGTCACACAATCACATCATTATCATATGAAGTAGAAGATGTGAAACAAAGGAATAACATATATTAACATCACCACAGTCAACATTTAGTATAATAAAACCATCTAGAAAGTGACCATAATCATGGTAGTTTGTATCCAAATACAAATCTACACCGTTATTACGGAAGTTTACACTAAAACCAAGCTTAACCAACATCAAAACAGACACTTAAATTTCGACGAATCTCCAGAGCATTTAGAACATCATGTAGGAACAAGGTGCGCCCACCACACATGTTCAGTTGGCAGGTGTCAATCCCTTTAACTTCAGCTCTGGAGTTGTTTCCCACATAGATCTACTTAGTTCCAGTTGGTATTCGTCGGAATTCCACGAAGGATCCTCTATCCTTCGTTACATCGTCTGTTGCTCCTAAATCTATAGTCCACAAAGGATTAGATTCAGTCTATAAAGTAGAACTTGGCACAAAAGCAAAGTTCTCAAATGTACAAGAAGTGTATACCTTCTTTAGCTCACAATAGTCGCGAGCATAGTGACCTCTATTGTCACAATTGTAACACCTCACCCTTGACATTTTCTTCACTTGAGGACATTTTCCTCTCTTGTGTTAGTTAACTCTTGATCTCTTGCAATAAGGACTTGATCATTTGCATTCCCACATATTGAACGAATCAATACGCTTGCGCTTAGAGCTCAAAGCCCTTTATGAGCTAGAATCAGCATTGCAAATGTCTATTTTCAGCTCACATGCCATTAAGCAGTCCTCTACTCCTCTAGATCTTCCATAATATGGTCAAGAGCTTCTAGTGCTTCTAGTTTTTCCAGCACATATTGAATCTTCATATTCAATATTCCACAATTGTTGCCGTTCATATAAGCAATTACGTTCTTAGTTGCTGAAACCATCAATCTGAACACATCCGACTTATATACACGAATAATTAATGTCTATCATTTATGCATCCCTTTTGCACAGACCCATCATATCAATGAATAATTTCAAGTAAGGTTTCAGAATCAAAAGGTCACTAAGTTTCCAATCATCCTCCAAAAATCCCAACTTAAAATTATTATTAATATAATTGTCTTATGCAAAATAAATTTTATGAAGTTACAAAAACTTTTATAAACTACCCACAGCTAACTACCTACAGCAATCAGCAATAACAGAAAGTAACAGATAATTGACATCCAATAAAATAATAATACTTTCAACTAATACAACAATCCATTACACTAAGTAATATATCCAAAAAGAAATATCAACATAAAAAGAGATATTCAATACTAAAAAATATATCAAACTAATCTAAGAAATAAATAGGGAAAGTCCCTTCTAATCTATCAGTCAAAGTATCTGAGAAAACTGAAGGCACATTTGCCAACCATGAAAAACTTTTGGAGAGCTTTCATGTCGCCACCAAGGCACATTTACTCTACGCCAAGTGGCGCTCAATCTAAGGGTTGAAGTTTTGACCAACTCAATCCTAGAGTACTCTCTTACAAAAGCTTCCATTAGCCTCCTATAATCCGGGACCACGTTGACCTCCCATAGCCGATCTAACACTACTTGCCATTCAGTTGGAAGAGTGTTCATCAAAGCCGGCATCTTCTCAAAATCCGGCATAAGATAACAATTCCAGATAATTTCCTATATCATCTAATTGACCTTGATCATGTGTGGTACTAAATCACCATCAAGTCACCGATAATCAACTAACTCTTTCATCAACCTTTTCAATCTAGCTCTTCCTTCGTCCGTTCTCGGGATTGCAGGTATCCGTGTATAACGCATCATAGTTCCTGCAACAAATGCAAAACCAATAAATGGATCACTTATAATTCACAATAAACAAAATGGAAAATACATAATTTTCCATGATTCATGCAGCAAATGCAGAATAAAAAGTGGATTACCTCTAGTCCACACGGATATAATTGAAAAAGAAACATTTTTTTTCTGGTCAACGGTCGTCGGTCATCAGACCGGTCGGGCTGGTCGGGCCGATCGGGCCGGGTCGGATGAATCGACCTCACGTGCCGCGCGCGTGCGCGGGCTGATGTTATGTAGACGTCAGCCGACACATGCCGCGCCCGTGCCAATCGTCCGCGGTCGGGTTGGGTTGGGTCGGGTCGCCAGCCGATGACCGCCCGGCCAACCGCTGTCGGCGCTGACGTCAGCAATGACGTCACCCTAGCGGTTATTGACCGTTTGGTGACGTCAGCACGCGTCGGTCCGCGGACCGGCGCGTGCCTGTTCGCCAATCGGCAGCGAGCACGTGCCGGTTCGCCGACCGGCGCGTGTGTCGCACGCGCTAGGATAGCCAGCGCTTCCAAGCGAGTCGCGCCCACGCGCAGTGGCTTCCAGCCGCTCATGTGGGCTCGTGCGGCGTCTCTCGGCGATACTCGACGTATCGCCAGACTCGTCTCGACGTCATCTTTCTTCCTACGCCATTAGAATTCGATTTTGACTTACGAAAACTCGGAAAAATGGCCGTACAGCGCTCGGGTGTCGAGGTTTCTCGCCCTGATCCGTACGACCGAATTGCTTTTGCGAAAAATCAATCAAAAAACATCAAATAGGTCGGAAAAACGTGAACTAGGGCTTTGATACCAATGTTGGGAATAACGGATCCTTGAAAACAGGATTCGACACTAAATCGAACCCCTAAAGTAATGCAGAAGACGAAGCCCGGGAATAACACGTATCACCGATCCTAAAGCACACCACGGATTCAAGCGTACCTTGTTAGCCATAGATTAGACACTGATGCCGATAGAGGAAGAGAAACTTGGCCCTATTCAATCCGATGACGCCTTGAAGGGAAGAAGAACGATCCTTATACTTACTGTTTCTTCTTTTTCTTTTTGGAGAGAGAGAGAGCGCGCGGGAGAAGACGTACGTTCATTTTCTGTTTCCAACCAATGTCATCTCTCTCTCTTCTCCCTTTTATACCTTCCCCCATCCACGGGCCCTATTCCCGTGGGCCGGGCCTTTTGGGCCCAGCATGGGCGGACAGGCCTTAAGCCCATCACCAATTAAAACCATCACTCTACCTCACCGCCGCTGCTGCCCACTGAGTCCCCATGTTCCATGCAGAATTGCCAATCATCTCGTAGCAGCGACAGTAGCCCGCGAAGACGCCGACAATCCCTGCAGCCGCCGGGCTTATCGTTGACGATCACTAATTTCCCCCGCGGCCACGTTTAGACTCTGCTGTCTAGCCTCTAAGATCGCCTGATGTTCCTGACAAGGATCAGTGTCTTAACCCTTGATGATGTGTTTTTGCCTCATCGGACACTTGTCCGCCATCGTCGGGAGCAACCGAGTATTGCTCCCGGTGAATACCTGTCCACTGTTGTGCAACACTAGGAACTCCAGCAAAAGCTGATTTGCTACCACCACTGCGAATCGTGTCCCCTCCCTCGGATCCTCGCCAAAGCACGAACCTTTGTCATGCGTGATCCGAGTTGCAGTCGCGAAAACCCACCATCCGTGCACTACCGCCATCCCTCGCCTCAATCTTTGTTCATGAGGAGGTCAATCGGCCACCGTGATCCACTGCTAGCCATCCATTGAGCCTCCATCCGCAAACCGTGATCCGAACATGTTAAAAAATTAGGTAACAATCTTTATCCAATTCAATTGGAATATTTCATTCCTCATTTCGGATCGATTGTTATTTGATATATGATATTTACAATATTAAACATAGGGCTTATTGATAAAGTTGATTCGAATACTAATTTAATCCGTAAATAAATTGGATTATTATTTTTAATTATTTCAAGTTATTATTGAATAATTGTGTTGCTTAAGATTGCGATAATCTTTAATTTAAGCTGTGAGACGACGGATAATTTTTTTATTATGTTTGATTTTGCGTAAGTGTCCCATCAGGATTACGATATACGTTAATTTAAGATGCGAGACTACGAATTATTTTTCTAAATATTGTAATATTTTATTTGAACCTTGATGGATATTTTGAATGATTTTTGCTATGTTTGAAATTCTATTTTGATAGAATTGCTAGCTTTAATGAATAAAAAAATACAAAAAAAAAAAAGGATTGCATGGCGTATCATATCATTTAGATTGCGTGCATGATAGAACTAGGTAGATATTTCTCCCATTTTGAGTTAAATGCATGTGTAGGGAAACATATTCCTAAACATCTAACACCGATTGAAGGCATATCATAGAATCAGACATATCTTGATTGTCACATATTAAGTACCTTTGATGAAGGCATATCACAGAATCGGACATATCTTGATTGTCACATATTAAGTACCTTTGATGAAGCCCTGAGGTCCGTTCGTCAAGAGAGCGTGTATTGTTTCATCCGTTCGTTAAGAGAGCGTGTATTGTTTCAAAGGGAAAATAAAGAAACGTATTTCTCTTTCTAAAAACGCAACTATTCTAATATCCCTTTTTTACCTTTTATTTTACATATTATAATAATTGCATTCTTTTATGGGCCATTCACTTACGGGCCGGGTTTTGGCCTAACATGGATGGACGAACTTAAGTTGGCCCATCAAATATATTAAAAAAAAAAAACCATCAACATGTTTAGAAAATATCTAGGCTAGATACCAATTTTAAATTGAATTGCATGTTGAGATAAGTATCCAAGATAAGATAGGATCTAGGTGAGTCCATTTCCTAACTTAAATTAGATAATATCTCATTGTAGATGTATTTTTTTTATTTTTTATTTATTTTTAGTTACGAATTTTAATAAAAATACCAAAAATATTATATGCATGTCACGTAGCTTAGGTCACCTTTTATTACTATAAGGTGTGTCACATGGTATGCACATAGATTCTAAATGAAAACCCCATAAAAATTAAACGAGATGTAATTTTTAAGCAAATATTGTAGATGTTTTCTTTGCTATAAGATAAGTCCTATGATAAACATTTTTTCATGAAAAAAATAGTATCGAAATGGTATTAAAGAAATCTAGTGTAATCAAGTTCTCGTACCCAAATTTTCTAATTCATTATTTTACTTAGGTATTTAATTGACCATAAATTGATTAGTAATTCATTTGTATACTAAAGACTTGAACCTAAGTTGCAAATTGATATGAACGTAAGAAAATCCGAGCTAAGTTTAGATTTAGTAATCTATTAGTCAAACTAAATGGTGCACCCAAGGTTAGGTCATGAGACGGTTGACAAAAATTATATTCATGGCTTAAAATGATACATGAGAAGTACATAAATTTTCATGATAAAGCAAATCGAAATATAGCAAAAGCCAAAATACTCCAAAACAAAACCGAATCTAGAAAATAAGGAGGATCAACAAGGTATTAGTAGGGTTTTGGCTAGTTGAATTAGATCAAATTGGTCCAATTAGATAAGCAAGGTTCGAATTGAATTGGTAGAATTTAATCAAATTGACCATTGACATCCCAATTGAATTAATTTGCCTCGATTGCACTGGTAGTGCCAATTTCATCTCAATTTGTTCAATTGAATTTACTTGTTGCACCCCAAATATTTCAATTGACTTTTAACTGAGACCATGAAATGTAATTGAGGTTCAATTAAAATTAAATCTAAGTTTAACAAATTAAACCTTAGACTCGCATGGTTCAAAGTGAATTATGTCAATCGGGTCAACCTGTCTTGATTTTATCAATCACTAGTTCGCTAAATTAGTCAAATTGATTTAAGTTATTGTGATTTAGTAAAAATTGACGTTGGAATTTGAGTTGCCTCTAATGAATTGAACTTGATTTGGGCCACGGTGCACGATTGATTGCAACTCCTAGTTAGGGCCAAAATTGGGGAAATTCACCTCTAGTTTGGAATCTTAACTGGCTTGATAATGACCTATTGATCAAATTGAATGAATTTTGATTTTTATCAACTAAAATTCGAAATTCTCAATTTGGGTAAAAGTCGATTTCTATAAAATTGATGAGTTCAAAGTAATTTGTTATAAGTGTACTATTTTGAAATTTTTTGTAATCAAAATATTAATTTAAACTAAATTTGATACATAGTGTATTAATCTGTATATTTTTCGTAATCAAAAAATTAATTTAAAGTAAATTTGTTATGAACGTATAGATTTGGGATTTTCGTAAGCGGGTGCTAGACGCTCGTCCTGCCGCACTCCTCCTTCCCTTTCGCCCGCGACTAGCCACCTCCACCGTCGCCGTCCGACGATCTCCTGCCGGTATCCTCACGCCTCGCTTTCCCGAATCTCGCGTCTCCGGACGGAGACGTTGGGAGGCGTTCGGCCATAGTTCGATCCATCTCGAGCTCACTCTCTAGCCACCGTCTCCGAGCCGGGTAGGGATTTTCGTGATCGAAACTCGTTCCCACGCATCCCTGGTCGCTCTGCCCCGTCTCGTCTAAGGATGGGCTGAGCTCGTTTTCTCTTGGTTCCTGCCCGTTTTGTGTCCGACTGAGTCTTTTTCCTTTGATGTGGAGCATCTTTCGTGTCCGTTTGGGTCTAGACCTGAGTTCGGATTCCAAAGAAATGGTCATGTCCTGTTTCATAATCCGCTGCGCATAACCTGTTCGATGAAATGCCTCGATGAAGATGTAATACATGTGTTCGTGAAAAAGTTGCGTAGATTTGTATATTGAAGTTTCCACTACATGTTCAAATCATAATATGAACATTCGATTCACATATATCGTTTTTGTTTTAAATGTCTTGTATCGGGGAGATATAAGATCATATCTAGTAGCTTGTTTCCTCAATTTTCTCGTTCTAATTAAGCTCGATAATTTTCTCCAGATACTACTTCTTTAAAATTGATTATTTTATTCTTCAGTTTGCTATTTCCTATATTTAAAGCAAAAATTTGCTAAAGATTGAAGTCCCAGTTGGTTCGAGTATGGGGGCAGTCTGTGCCAGGTCAAGTTAGGTACTGCTTGTTAAAATCATTTTACGGAAAGTGGGTCTTTATGGGTTAAATGAGTTAATTTGGTCCAACCCCATAGGTGACCCACCTAAACTCGACCCGAACCACTTGCTTGACACTTCCACATGAAAGCGACTTCAGAATCTTTGTTTTGTTCCCATTAAGTTGTTCTTGCGTCTTGATATTCTGCTATTCTTGCTATATTAATGTATTGTTTAAATTTTCTAATACGGCAATAATCTTTCTGCTTCTGATCTGCATCTTATTCTTTTTACATTTTTTAAGTTTCATTGAGCTGTTCGATCGGTTGAACTTTAGTTATTTCAGGTGTATATCGCTGCAAAGGCTTGAGATATGGACGAGACGATGAAACAATTCCTGCAAAGTCTAGATGAGCTTGAAACTGAAGCAGAGAGACTGCTTTTAGCTCGAAATCAGGTGGTGACTAATTAGCTGCTTGATTTTTTGAGGCTGTTGTGAAATTTTACTGCCATTGCTTTTTCCATGTTCCAAAAACATAGGGATATGGCAATAAAATTGGACCAGCTTGTATTTTCTACATCATTTACTTATCTTTAGAAGTTGTCATTTCTGTGTTCATTATTCTGTACAATTGTCGAATCTACGGATGGGACCTTACATGCTTTTACTGATGAAAATGCAGCTTGTGGAAAATGATAAACTGCGGAATGGAAATAGAGAAGCACTCACAGCATTAAGAAAGAAGGCTCGCACAACAAAAACTAGTGTTCCATCTCCTTTTGAGTCGCTTATGAAGGATATTGGTGGTTCAGGATCAAGGCCCTTGGTGCGTGAGGTGTGTACAACATGTGGTAATCATGACTCAAATGAGCGCACCTGGATGATGTTCCCCGGAACTGACATTTTTGCGGCAATCCCATTTCACGCAGCACATTCTATTTTGGATGAAGGTTTTCTCGTCTTTTATCTTTTATGCGATTTTCTTCCGGCAAGCCTTTTAATTGCTGCATTTCTAGCCATTGGTCTAGCTGACATATGAATGTCTCAAGTCTCTGTATATTCCATGCTATGTTTGTTGAGTGCTTACGTTGAACTTGCATTTCTTATGTTCTGGCCGTTGAACAGCAATATTGTCTTGAGAGTTGTAATTGTTGAATTTAGGGTTTACTTTGCTTCCATAGTTAGTTTAAACTTTAAGAGGAATGTCAGCCAAGATGAAGGTACTTCTATGAATTAATGGTTATGTAGAGAGAGGATTACAACCGGTAGCAGGTTTTATCTAGGATGGCTTGCTCCTAGCAAGGATAAGAAGGGTTCTGTGTTTTGTATACAAGATTGGAAGAAAAATCTGGAGAAGCTTGAAGGTTGGGTCTTATGTATTCCTTGGAGAAAAGTATTGACACTGACTGCATTTTGGGAGAGAAAGTGGATGCCATGGTTGTAGATGCAGTCAGTGACCTTTTGATTGGATGAGTTGAGTTTGGAGTATGATAAAAGAACACTACATGAAGCACTGTAATTGACCTGCTTATGAGAGCTTATGAGAATCTGGAGCTGGGGGCCACCATATTAATCTGGCTTGGGAGTCCTTTATATTGGTTGCACTAGTATATCATTTTTTTTGTAATATCCATTGTCCCAAATCAACTTGGCAGCTGCCTGACGTTCTCCTTGTTTACATATTTTTATGTGAGATGTAAATAAATTTCATAATGGTACCAGACATGGTGCCTAATTCTTTAGGACGTAAGCTCATAACAAAAGGAGCCAATACATGACACAGTATCTATTGTATCTATAAAGATGTGTACTAAATTGGAATGTCGTTCATATGCTGTTACCTCTATAAAACGTTTATCTATAATCTGCAGTGAAAACTCCCTGCCCTAAATGCTTGTTTATTTCTCTGTTTTGAAATCCCCCAATATAAAGGAGGATTGCTTTCTGTTTATATTGCATTTTAAGGAATTTGTGAGGTGTATTTCTAGGCTATCCTAAAAAGTCTTGAATTTTAGAAGATGCACATTTTTTTCTCAAGTAAACATTTATTGCAGCACCTGACCTGCTTATTGACTCTACTGTGGGTACTAGAGGCCTTCATTTGTACTTATTTGTCCTAATAAATGAAACTGTTATGTTCAATTTAGGTATATCTTGTTAATTTTTTAGAAAATTATACATGTAGTATAGCTGGAAATAACTTTCTTAATCAGTAGTCTTATTTTTGGTTTGTTTCGAGAATAATTTTTTTAAGTAGGCAATACTTAAGGGCAGCTCACTAATTTTATGATACAGCGTAGATCCACCATATTTGATGGGGTACCTCCATTCTTGTGAATCAAGGGAATATCTGCAATCTTTTCACTTTCATATTTGTCATACTACAACTGATGTGGTTTGGAACTTGAAAATCTTATCAAGTTATAGAACCTTCATACCCTTACAAGTCAAAAAACTGTGTAAGACATGGGGGCCAGCTCTGTTGATTTGGATTGGTCAAATTGTCATCCATGTAACGCTAGGGATGCGTGAAGTGGAATTACTTTTATGGTGGCATTTCTGGCGTTTCCTCTGTGACGATTTTTATGGCTGTGAGTTCTCTTTGGAGGGGTGTTCTGGTCAACATCACGTATAGAACACATTAGTTGAATATCAAGTTCCTCGATGCATTCAACTTGGCTATCTTATTTATCAAGATAAATCTCATCTAGATTTTAAAAATTCTCCATCTTACCAAGGGTAACAAAGTTTGTGCGGATTTAATGTCATATTTTTACCACATGGAAAAAAAGACCCTGCCAATCTTTCTTTCCTATTGATAATCCCTCTGTTGTTGGATGAGCTTTTTATCTGGGTAATGATGCTTTTCACCTTTAGGAGTTTAATAACTTTAATGGTGTTATACATTCAGGCATGTGGTGTAGATTTTGGTTACATAAGATTGGTGATGGTTGTTGATTAGAGTTCTAATAAGATAATTAAAACATTTAAAGTACTTTTTTTCTTTCTTTTTTGTGCTCTCTCTTTATTGTAATGGTAAGTTTCTGATTGGACAAACCATGATTCCAGCTTCCTTTCTCATGATGCAGAGCAATCCCAGCTAGATTTTGAGGCAAAGAGATTGCAGAGCTATGTAAAGGAGAAGTCCATTGTCATTTCAGATAAAGGTGCACTGGCTGATAAGATTAGTCCTGGTGTACTTCGATCTCTGGTGACCTTAACAGACAAACAAAAAGTAATTTCTTGACTTTGGGTCCCCCTTCACCTTAGAGTTACCATTTCATTTAGTTCAACTCTCTATTCGGACAGCATGATCTATTTGATCAACAATTTAGGATCTGTATATAACATTTGGCCTTTTCTTTGGTTGTTAATTTTGCTTGAGTTGTGTTGTGAATATTGTTAGTGGTTGGTCTTTCATTGGCTGGATGATCTATATTCTTGTAATGTGCATTTTCTGGAGGGGGTGTGCTTATTATCAAAGAGAAGTAGAATCATTTTCCACATTCTGGATTTTGCTTTCTGTTTTCTCTGATTGCAAACATACACTTCAGCTCTGTTGAAACTGCAAATTACTGCTTGGAATTTTTCTTCGTTCGCACATCTATCAAAAGGATATGGGTCTATAAAGTTTCTACTCGGTGCTGTGTGAAAATCACGTAGTTTGTAAATGCACTGGTGTGGCATTGCAACTTGACTCGAGTGTCTGTCCTGACATCCTTGCATTAGTTTTTAACTAATGAGAATCATGTGCAAGCTTATGCCTTTTACAGCTGTATGCTTCTTCAAATCATTGCGCATCTCTTTGACAATACTATCCTGAGAGTGGTTGCTGTCACAGAATCTCGCAAAATCGACGAGGCACAAGTCGATGGAACACAAGGTTTAAGCTTACTATTTTTTTTCCTCCATTCAGGAAGCGGGACATTCTTAGTCGTTCTCTCAGTGAAAAGCCTAGCTTAACAGTAAGGAAGCTTTTGATGGAAGCGACTGCTGGGATGGATTTCCTGAAGATGTTTTCCTGCTTTAGTGTGGCTGCTTACAAATAGCGAGTCGGTGGAGCTTATGAACTGATTGGGCTATGCCAGTGAAGAACGGATTTACGGACTGAAGGCTAGGGTGAGAGTTGAGTAGGGTAGAGCTAAGGGTTTAACATTGTCAACTCCATGTAATCTCAATGACACAGCGAAAATGTGGGAGTTTAGATTGCAACAGTTTTCTTTTTGGAAAGAAAGTCTAAATGTTCTTTAGGGTACTTTTGTTTGGGAGAATATTTAATGATAAAGGAAAAAAAAATTCCGGGAAATTATATTTTAGAAAAATTGATAGTTTTTCTTTATTTGGTGATATGTGATTGAAAATAATTTTTAGTGTTTGAGTCTCATTTAGAAAACGATTTTAATTCCGTGATTTTGTCTAAGGCCAAAAATAAAATTTTGAATTTTTAAATAATGTTTATTTTTTCTTTTATCTTTTTCTTCTTCATAAGCCAGAACATATAAAAGAAGTTTTTATTTGTAAATTCCTAAACAGATGTTGTAAAAGAGCAAAATTCCACTTTCATTGGTTATACGTCTTCCTTCATCCGAGTCTCGAGGCAATTCTGTGTGGTTGAAAGCCCTCTGTGCACGTTGTGATAAACCTTATAAATTGCTTAGAGGAATTTAAAAACTAAAGTCTAGTGACATGGGCCAATAGTCTAGGATGGGGACTGTTCGGCAACTTAGGATTTCTTGGTTCAGGGGAGTGCCTAAGTCAACCCTTTCCCAAAGATGGATAGCTTGCTCACCCCGAATCATAAAAATAGAAATTTTTGGAGAAAATACTTTCTATTATTAAAATATTTGGATGGATATAAATGAGAGGAGGGTAACCTTATTTAAAACCGCCTTTCGATCTAGCGGTGGAGATGTACCTCTCAATTTACCTGCTACCGACATTAATGCCGATAATGCTCTAACTTTTGGCACATTTACCATATCACCCATCTCTGGAAATGGAAATCCTAGGCGACTTGATCGGTCTTGTCTAACATTATTAACTCTCTTAATCCTCATGTATTTTTAATGATAGGACGAAAATGTGAGAGTTTAGATTGCAACAGCTTTATCCCTTTTGGAAAGAAAGTCTGTCTGCACTTCCAGAGAAATTATTAGGAGTCAGGCTCAAAGCTGCTCTGTAAAGTTATTCCAACCGCGGTTGGAAGTCGAGCAAAGCTGAACAAAGATCGAAAATGCTTCAATGTCCACCTCGTGGAATGAACTGAATAATTTATTCCCTGATATGAAACCACAGCACACAGCTCAACAGGTATTGCAGTGCAACCTACCACATGGAAATACAAATTCATTGCTCTGAAAACACCATAATAGGTGGATTGAGTTAGAAAGCATCAAATCCGTGGAACACGACACACACACTAAAATAGAAAATGCAAAATTCTATACAGCTCAAATAGAGGTCCTCGCTCAATTGGTACATCTTCTGCCTTGCAGCGAAGGGAAACGGACGTGAGCGGGAAGTGGAATTTAAACGACATGGGTACTTGCGAAAGAGTTCCATATGTCTGAACACTCTTCCTCATCCTTAGCCTTAGCCTTTCCTCTCATGGACAACAAGCCGAACGCAGAGCTCGGTGCCTGCATGAGATCTAGAGTGACGTGCGTGCCCGGTTCCTCCTGGAACCTTTCCCAGCAGTGCGGTTCAGGCAACTCTTGGTGCTCGTGGGGGAAAAGCAAAGCAGAGCCGTTTTGAGCCTCACCAAGGTCCCCTCCAGCATAGTGCGAGGGCCAGTCCCGATCCAAGATGAGCTGCCTCGCCAGGATGGTCGCCCGGTGCTCAGCAATGAGCTCGCGCAGCGCGGCACTGGATCTCGAGGAGAGCTCGGATGGAGAGACCCACGTATCCATTCTTGATGATGACAGAAGAGAGAGAGCACATCCTGTTTCGAAAGCAGTAAATAAAGATGAGAACTTGCTGTCCTCGAAAGATTAACCCGTGTTCAAAACCCGCTATAGAAAAGTATACTGCCTAATCTCAGTCGATTAATTCTGCTCAGAGGGAAAGCAATCCGAGGAGTTAAAAAAAATGCATAAGAACAGGTTAGGCAAGGCAAGATCGGATTACCCCACTTAAGATAAAAAACAATCTGAATTTTGAGCATCACGACCAGTCTAATCTCGACATAGCAGTGTTACCAAGTGCAGATGCCATTCAACGCGATCAAGTCGAACTCCCAGATGCAGAAAGGGAAGCAAATGATGAATCTAAAAAGCCTACTTTTACTATTCTGGTTATGTTTTTATAACACACTCTGAAATGACTCGAGAAAGAAAAGGCTAGTCTCACTAGATTGACTACAAAGCCAAGACAGGATTAAAATTGTCGGCGGCGTCCTACTTGCCGACTACTTCCCACCAGATAAATTCAATAGACTTTCCACTAGACAATTTACAAAACAGTCAGTACTTCAAATGAGCAAGAATTTTCAGATGACAAGGCAGAGGAGATTGAACTGACTTCTCTATGCATCAAACTGACATTCTTTTGTCCTGTATTCCCCCTCTGCAAATACCAATCTCTAAATTGCTTGATTATGGAGATAAAGCCCGTATATAGACTAACACCCTCTTACTACCTCCACGCAATTTCTTCAAAGTAGCATCGATCGGGACATTCCCCAGGGGCATTTGGCGTTTGCGTCAGGCCGCGAGACATAATGGAAGAAAGAGAGAGATTGGAGAAACGTGAGGATTCGGATAGATGAATAGATACCCTGAGAAGAGTAGCTGGGAACAGAATCGTGAGAGCTCTTTCTCCGGCGCTCGTTGTGCCCTGCCAATCTCCTCCGGCAACTCCTCTTCGCGTCGTCGAACTCCGACACCTGGTGGAACCTGTCTCCCACACCATCCACACCATCAATCACCCTAACTTGGCTAACCTCTATCTTCACATTTGATAGCATTCTAGACCATCAACGATTCAGAATTCAGAACAACTGAGTGTTCAGATATATTACCCGAATGCCTCGATGAACTTGAACGTCGAAAAAAACCGATTTTTGGAAAGACAGAAGCACAAAAAGAGAGAGAGAGAGAGAGAGAGAGAGAGAGAGAGGAGTTTGGTTTGTACCGACTGCACTGTTGACAGAAGCGCTGCTCCAAGCCGAGCACCACCACCCTGGGAGCCTTCGAGTGCGACTCGCACACCTTGTGCCTCCGGTGGTACTCCTTGGCATCTCCCAGCGCCACGTGGCAGCCCTCCACTTGGCACCTCGGCACCGCCGCCGCCGCCGCCGCCGCCCCGCCGTGGTGGGTCTTGCACCGCCTGTCGCCCACCGCCCGCTCGCTCTCGAAGCAGCGCCTCTTGCCCAGATGCAGGCACGTGAGGTGCGGGTCGGCCCGCCCGCGCTGCAACGGCGCGCCCAGCTCTCCTCCGCCGACCCCGGCGTGCAGAGGAGGACGGAACGCAGGCTGAGGGTGGGGGCGACCGACGACGGACCGCGCGCGGGGCGCAGCGGCCGCGGCGGGGGAAGTAAGGTCAGCTGCGGTGTCCCAAGGGAGGTGGGAGGCGTGGAAGTGACCGTTCAGGGGTTGAGGGTTGGACAGGTACGTGGGCTGATAGGGGTAGTAGCTCCCGCCATTTTCCATGCTCGCTCCTTGGGAACCTTGCTTCAAGTACAGTCAGTCGCAACTGTACTCCCACAAGCCCCTCCCTCCCTCTCTCTCTCTCTCTCTCTCTCACTCCTGCAAGTGGGTGGTGTGTCTCCTGATTTGGGGAAAAGAGGGAGGGGGGAGGGAGGGGTGGCAATTATTGGGGGGCGGGGGGTAGGGGAGACACCGTGCAGCATATGTAAGTGTATGCCAAAGAGGGAGGATGTCTACTCCAAGCGATGACAGAAGGGCATCGAAAGGAAAAGGGAAGTTACTGTTCCACTCGCTCCCATCCAAAATGCTCGGGATAGCGACTGTAGATCGTAAAAGGCTGCCAGAAATCGCAGAGAGAGAGAGAAGATGGGAGGGGGGCCCCTGGCGAGGCAGGGGGGTGGTGGGGACTCACTGAGCCCTGTGTTAGTCGGGGCGGGCATTGATTAGGATGAGGAGGACGAGATGAATGGAGACAAGGAGGAGGAAGAGTTCATTTTGGTTTCTGATGAAACGAGACAGATGATGATAGATTAGCGAGAGATGAGGACAGCACGTTCGTGAAGATATATATATCTGAATAGGTCAAATTCATTTTCCGCGGGTTGACCGACCACGCTAGTGCGTTAGGTAAACGTCGCGGAAATGGGAGGAAAGACCGCATGGATAGTCTCTCAAGTTTTAGTTTCATGTGCGGTGCCTTACTTTAATACGATTCCTAAACTTTTATTTCATAAGAATGCTTGTTCACAAACTTTTAATTTTTACAGTATCGTCCATAAATTTTGACTTAATATATAATATCATTTCTAAATGTTTCATTTTTTTCAATACAATCCTTGAATAACTGATAAATATTAAATATAGTCCCTAGACTATGGGACCATATTGAACATGTGAAAAATTCAAGGATCATTTGAATAAATTACGAAATTCGGGGATAGTATTGAATATTAGATCGGAATTCATGAATCACATTAAAAAAAAAATAAAGGTTCAGGAATGACATTAGACACTAAAATAAAATTCAAAGATCACATTTAAAAAAAATTAAAAATTTAGGGACAACATGAGACATTGGACCAAAGTTCATTTTGCTTCGATTCCATGGGAATGAGATCAGTAGATCCATACAACATTCGATGATGAGGACAGTGAATGATTTTAGCATCATTTGGTAACTATATTTAATTGAAATATGGCGAATACCCGAGTTCTAAATCCAATAGCCATGACCGTATTAGGAATCGTTGATGAAGTTTATTTCAAATGGAGTTAGAAACCTCCGAGTTTTAAACCCAAGGGAATGGTGCTAAACTTTAAAAGCCAGTAGATGCAAATTTCAAAACTGATCTAAAACCGATTTGAAAGTAGGGAGGAGGTGGGTTGTCGACACGTGTACCCACACAGATTTTGCTTCCCAATCCTCCTGCGCCCTAGATAGTGGGCAGGCTGCACGCATTTGTTTCTTTTTTGGCATTAGACTGGGTTGCTTCTTTTAACGAAACAGAAAGTGAGAAGAGAAGACTAGAGAAAAGACAAGAAAGAAAGAAGGGGACCATTCCTTTTTCTTTACTTTGGTTTGTTTTGTTGGAAAATGTATTGGGGAACACTTGTTATACAATTAACCACCATTACTTATTGTGAACTTGTTAAAATGAGAGTGTAATTTATTATTTATATATATGTTATAATACTCCATTTTACATTAAGATTGGACTTTGGCCTACTATCAAAAGTGAAAATTACACTGTCGAGGCAAATAAAAGATTAGAAAAGAATTGAATTCAAGATTTTCTACTATGATATTATATAAGATTTTTTGTAAAGCTACTTTCAATTATTCTAAAAGTTTAAACTATTATATAATGGGGAATTTAATATTTCAAATGTTCTGACATTTCTCATGCACTGATTGTCCTTGTGTTATAAATAGTTGAAAGTCGAATTATTCTCAATAACATACATTTGAGAAGTGGCACAAGAGCAATAATGTTATGCACCATTTTGTTTCTTTCGTTGTCTTTCTAGATTGAGGCGTGGGGGGACCGTTGGCATTATTTGAACTTTAGATGTTCGAGTCATTATAACCTAAATTTCTAGGCAATTCGTGAAAGAATAATTGCACTCTGCTCGTGTGAAGTGTCCTTCAGTTTCAAGAAGAGAGAAAAGCAGCCCCCCCCCCCCCCCCCCCCGCCCCCCCACCCCCCGGAAAAAAAAAAAAAAAAAAAAGAGCAGTAAAGGACGATTACTTGCATTACATGAATACACTGATTGAGTACTGCCTCATCGTCGGGATCAACACCTCCAATCATCATAACGGTTAACTCCGTATTACAAAATGATTGGCATGCTTCAAAGATTCGAAAAAGGCATGTGAATCATCGGTTCAAAAAACTTAATTAAACTAGAAAAGAATAATGATTTCTAGTGGCCATACCGAATCTGCTTGGCCGAAGCCGATGCCGCGTCGACGCCTCCAATACTAGTGGCCAACACTCAAACTCTGCTGGTTTCGCCAGCTGATGGTTCACGACTTACTCGCTCTTTTGACCATCTACCTCATGGCACAAGCTCTTTCTATCTCCATACATTTGTACCTCGGAACGACCATCACGGCCTCACCAAGATCCGATCATCATCGTCGAGATCTTGCGAGATCCGACTATGATGGCCTGATCTAGAGAATGGGCCTCCAGATCCAAAGGCCCCTCTTCTTGATCTTGTGTTGTCGACAACGACGACAAGGAGTTTTGCATGGCATTGAGCTGAAGAAAGTCGATTTTACAACAGTAACTACCAAGATTATTTATAATGTCCTGTGATATTTTGATGTTGACAAAATCATCTATTATTTTATGTCTTGATAAGTGCAGATATTGTTTCATTTCAGGAGACATCAAATTGAGCAATGCTTTGTGAAAGGACTTGAAAAGACTAGAGAGACCTTAATAAAAGCTGAACAAGTTAGTTGAAAAAGAAGTTCATTATGACTTAACGGTAAAAATAGTTGAACAATTTTATGAAGCCCTAATTACTAATGTACTTGGGAGAATCTCGGAAAGGCAATACGTAAGTCGACCACCAACAAAGAAATTTGGGTAGATTCACAGAATGTTGATGGAAGCAATTGATTTTATCACTTGATAAGGACATGTTTGTCATGTGCTAGAATGATAGTAGAACAAAATATTTCTTTGACCATGTCTAAACGAACGAATTTGACGGCCATTCACGAGTTTGGAAATTTTTCATTATATCGGTGGATAAGAGTACTCTGTGGATCCTTGGTTGTTTCCAGGGTTTCTCACCACAGAACAGAGCTTGAAGACTCCAACTGAAGGGCGCCTTGCCTGTTTAACGAATATACCATTGGTAGGCTAAAATGACCGCATTCCTTATTTTAACGTGCTAATACCCGCACGCCTCAACCCCCTATTCCCCCTTTGTATCTTTGTCTTTCTCAAGGAAAGATGGTGCGTTTGGTTTAGCACTCTTAAAAAAGCTTTCGGCCTCCAAAGCCCATTGAGGATATACTGGACCGTTTGACAATCATTTTGAAGTAACTTTCAAGTAAAAACCGATATTGGGAAGGCTGATAACTCAATGTTAGTAGGAACTAGCTTTGAGCTTAATGCCGAAACTCATTTTTTCTTCCAAAACTACCTTCACCCATTCTTTAAATTTCCATTATTATTTTTTTCAATGCTTAAAAAAATCAAATATATATAATTTTTTTAGGGAAAAAAAAGAAGACCAACCCTTCACTAGTCCGGGGAAGGGCTATGGCCGCCAATGAGCCAATCTGGCACCGATGGCCGTTGGTCGAGGTCACCTGAGGTCGTGCGACCTCCAGTGGCCCTCACTAGGGTTGCGGGACCCTTGCTGGAGGTTGCTTGATCGTAGGAAACCTAGGCGACCGTCGCCTAGGTCTTGTGGGACCCCAACAAGGGCCGCCTAAAGTCGTGAGACCCAACAGCGGTCACTTGGGTCGCCTGAGGTCAAGCGACCTCTAGTGGCCCTTGCTAGGGTCGCGCGACCCTCACCAAAGGTTGCCCTATCTCAAGCAACCTCGATCAACAACCATCAATGCCAGATTTGGCTCGTTGGCAACTGTAGCCCTTTGCCAGTCCAGCGAAGGGTTTGGTCTTTTTTAAAATATATATATATATATTAGAATTTATATATTTTTTATTTTTTTAGCATTATTGTCAAAATTTATATTTAAAATATTGCATATTTTTTTTTTCAATTTTAAACAAATAAAAATTAAAGAATAAATATTATGCCCAAAGGGCTTTTCAAATGTGTTTTCTATAAGACGGCATTTTTCTCAAAATTGTTCCTCAAAGTATAGTTTACCAAATGGCTTTTACATTTACTCAATGTCATTTAGATTAAATTGCTTTACATTTTTATAATGGACTTTCAAAATACTAAACCAAATGCATCTAGAGAATACCCTCTAGGTGTTTAATGTCCAAGATTGCTAAGTCAGATAGAGCAGTTTTAAGACTTACTTGAGTCCAGTGCTAGAGTTTGTAGACTTGAATATTCCTTTAACCATGTCTAAATGAACAAATTTGACAAATACTCATGAATCTGGAAATTTTTCCATAATGTCAACGGACAAGGATTATTTTATAATGTAAAAGACTCTATTCGTGGAAGCTATAAGATTAATTGAACATTTGATTGTACGGACCATCAAATTTTTGTGGCATATCTACAACAACTATATCGGGCATCTCGAAGACCATTCTATGGTCAACTTGAGATTTGACAACTATATAATAAGATAAATATATGCCAAAAATTATATAACCGATAAATTGGGTAAGATGAGAGTACAAGTATCATAAATTTTGTACGTCATTCATAAGTGTTATAACTTTTGTTTCGATTATTTGAGTGTCGCGGCTTCTATAAAAATTGTTCACTTGAGTGTCATAATTTTCAATAAATTATTATTTAAGTGTCAAAAATCCGACATGGCATGACACTTATAGTGAATGTTTTCACAAAGTTATGGCATTAAGTAATCAATTGAAAAGTTATGCAACGCTTGTGATAGGAAAAAAACATTAAGATACTTAAGTGAGCGTCCTACAATAATTATGACACTTAGGTAATAAAAAAAAAAAAAGAAAGTATGTTACTCAAATCAACTCCATACAAAAGTTACGATATATGTGGTGCCATTTTCCTTGGTATATTGCGAAAAACCAAGAAACCAAGAGACATTTGCTTCTTGATAATTTTGTTGAGTAAAATGTTCGATTACAAAGAGTAATACACTGATTGTAAAGTGTTGTAGCAGTGCACGAGTTTTACTAGTGTGATCTATTGGCTTTAAGTAGAAGTGGCATAAGCTACAATTGTAACATCTTAAAAAATCACTAATGGAGTCCAATTTATTAGTGACTATTAGTTTGAGAGAGTGAACGGGAGTTTAATCTAAACGGAATCACTATAAATCTACATGCATCTATCTCTATATCTCTACTTATTTATTTAACAGTTTGATAGAAGTACTTATTTATGTAACTGTTTTATAGAAGCAATGTACTTGATTTAGTAGCTTATTATTGTATATATCATAATGTTCTTACATATATCAACTTGATTCTATTTATTCCGCGAAAATTTATTAGATTTCATGTAATAATCTATCCACCGCTTTAAGTTATATCTCTAGCCATAACATATCACACTAAGTAGGCTCGGCTATGTGAACTTGTTATACCATTATACTAAATTCTTTATTAGATTATTTGTGAGTTTAGATATTCTATGTCCTTTCTTATTGTTTCATTTTATATTCTTCCAGGCCTTCCTCTAGCAAATTTTAGTTAATGTGTCTAATTTTATTCATCTCCTCACTGTGGCCTAAAGAATTGGCTTTCAACATTAAATAGAATTTTTAATTTTTGTATTGATTCACCATGAAGAAAAAGAGAAGGTTATTACTTAGTAGTAAATTTATAAAATCATAGCAACAAATAATGTGGATCAATTACAATTTTGATTAAATGGAAGTAAGATATTTAATAAGATGATTTATGCTGACTTATGACAAGAATAAGATTAGAATATTTTGTAAAAATAACAATAATCAAAGAAAGATATACCCAAATAACTTTTCAATAACTAATAGACGAAACTTACAAGATTAGTAAAATAAAAAATAATGAGTTAAAAAAAACGTATTGATATTTTTAATAAAGGTGAAGCTAGGCTCATCTTGTGGCTCACCAAGACTAGTCTGAACTTGAAACAATTCAATGAGCCTATCATTTTTTTTATAGAGAGTGAAAAGAAAATTACAAAAGTGGATTGTGTTTGAGTATACTGTGAATCAATTTAATATCCATATTTTTTATAAACCAATTTATAACTTATTTAATGAAGATAACTAATCAATATAATAACTTAACTCATCATATATCGATTAAGAAATAGGTTTATGATCCATTTTGACGAATTTAAAGATATACATATTCATACATGCATACATGCATGCAAGACACATGAAAGGCCGAAGGCTAAATAAGACTCAAAAGCCACTCAATATCAGGTGTCAGAACTGGACAAAACCCTAACTCGTTTTGGAATTCTAGTGGGAACTCAAAACGTGTGATGAGAATCGAGTCCTTTTTTCTCGTGCGCCGTATGGCCTGGAGTGGGAGACTGAGTGCAGTGCAACTAACATTAAAAGTGGAGCCAAAAGAAAGGAAAACAGAAGTGAGGATCTATGACGATCTGCTTGGCATGTGCTCCTGCGGAGATAAGGCTCACCACATCAAAAGGTTACATCAAAGCTGAGTCAAAATGGGCCCCTTTCCTTCTGCAGGCTGCAGCTACTTCCATGGCTCTCCAGTTTTATCTCACGATGGATCTTGGCTTGGGACGTGGGTCGTGGTTTTTTACTTGATCTGATCATGACATGACATCAACCAGGGATTATAGATCTGGCGAGGGTCTACCTCATTCTCGTCCAATCTCGTCATAATAGTTTTAATTTCTTGCTATATTTTCATACTCTCTTTCAACTGTGAACGATATATTGTACCCATTTCGTGTAAGTTCTTTGGTGCCCATCGACCCGGGTTCTTGATGACTCCTGATTTTGCTATTTTCTCTTACCATGATCCATTATTTAAAAGGTTATCTAAAGACACATAGTTTAATATCTTCGTTACATACTTGAATCACGGAACATCAAATCAGCAGCCATCTCAATTTAAAAATTCTTGTTGAAACTAACAACCATGAACGTCCGAAAGAAATTGTGAAAGTTGTAAAAGAATGCAAATTATAAAATACATGAAATTGCATAAATAACCCCGCATTTTTTTTTTCGAAAGAGTAGAAATAAGAGTTACTCAAAGTCAGTCTTTCGTAAGGGTGACTTTCTACATTCAAGAACATCATTCAAATCCTAGTTTGGGTAAAAACTTATAACCTTTTTAGATATAATCAAAATTGGTTTAGGGCTAGTTAAACTATAGAACCGGATTTGATCAGGTTAATTCCCAAATGCAACGCAACGCAAACCAGACAATACCTTACCTTGGGACCAATTCTACTAAAGCCAATGCCGGGAGAAAAACACTTAAAAAAGTCTTAAGTCTATTGTAATTTTGTGAATTTAGTCATAATTTTTTTAATCAATTTAGTCATATACTTTTTGCATTTGTATCATTATGCTGACGTGGCATAATCTAGCAAGGACAATTTTTAATAATTATTTTATATTTTTAGAATTTTTTTCTTTCTCCTTTTTTCATCTTCCTTCTTCCTTTGGCCGATCATCAAATTGAGGCCATGTCAGCCACTAGCAAGGGTCACCTCATTGTCATTGAGCGAGAGCGAGCCTTTGCCAGATCAAATGAGGCTCAACCTAGCATTTGTTAGGCAAGGGCAAGCTCGCTCAGCCACTAGCAAGAGGAGCTCATGTCGAATCTAAGCCTGGGCTCGCCTTGCTAATGGCTAGGAGAGCTTGGCCTCACTTAGCGACATCTAGGGAGTGTTCGCCTTGCCAGCGGCTAGGCGGCTAGAGAAAGAAGAGAGAGAAAAAGAAAAATAAAGAAAAGAAATTAATAATAAAAATATTCGAAAAATATTAAAATATTATTAAATTTGTCTACATCAATATTGATTGTACCATGTCAGTATCAATTGGGCCTTGTTAGCACAAGCTAGTTAAATTTGGTCAGATAAACATAAAAGATAAAAATACAAAAGGATTAGAACTCAATTGATAAAAAAATTAGGACTGAATTGACTAAGTAATTTTTTTTTTTGTAAAATTTTTCCGTGCCAAAAGGTTTCTCACATCAACTGTCTCTGTCGCACTCCCTTAAATAGTACCATGAAAATATGTCATGACCATCTTTTCATAGTGCCTGTGATTTAAATATTAGGCTTCAATTACTAATAGAGAGATATACCGCAAGACGGGACAGATCAAGGGGCTAGCCTTTGCCTCAACCATATCCACATGAATCGATGAATTAGAGCCATAATCCATCCGAGGACCATGTGGTTCCACGTTTGTCACACAAATTTTGACGGCTTTCAATGCCAATCGTCTACAGAACGTGGCCCGAATAATTTCCCGGATGAGACCGACGACTGATCTACTCACACCTGTCCATCACTGTGTGCAACTGAGCATGATGGCGTATTTTGCCTCAAGGGGGAGACAACGCAATTTCTCGTTAAAGCTCCATTTTATTTTGGAAAATAAATAAATAATAACTTGAAATTTATTTTTGGAAAAAAATGATCATTTTATATTGTTTAAAGAGATTAGTCAATAAACAATATTTCCATTATCGACGATAATTTATATCTAAACATTTTTATGGAAAATTAAATATTTTTAATTCATTCGATTTTATAAGTAATATAAGTGATCGATTTTAAGAAAATGTTTCTCAAATTATTCATTTTTTCAAAACAAACAGGGCTTTAGTAAGTAAAGTTGCCATCTCAACACCAAGAGGCATCCGGGATTTCTCTATTCCTATGTACAAGGGGTTATCACCCACCTTGTCCATAGTATTTTATAGTGGATGTTAGAGGCTGAAGATCCTTCATTCTATGCGCTATCTCCACTGGTTTCCTGATGAATATCAATATTCGATCTATCTCGTCACAAATTTCATAACTAACCTTACTCGGATGGATCAATCCTCGTGACGAGTGTGACTTTGCATGGCAACATATTGGGTTCACCGATCACGAGAAAAAAAATTTGTTACGTACATCTGATTTGTTCGAGCCCAATACATTAAAAACCTTCATCCCGAGATCAAAGTATGCATGTGTATTAGGCTCACAAGCAGGAGTCATGCACATATTATTCCATGACGGGACACGTCCCGTTCCACGACAATACCTAAAAATATGAAACATATCATATACATCGCCAATAACGACAAAATTTTCCTACGAGGAATTTTTGGCCAAATTCTCGAGAACAATTGATCCGATTTGCACCTTAGCAAATAGCAAGGCTTGTAGATTTTTAACACTTGGGCCATCATCTGTGTGGAGCCCAACAGGAATTGGGCTGAGCCTTGAGGCAAAGCCCAAGAAATCTCGTTTTGATTGGAGCATTAGTTCTTTTTTTGTGCCAATTTCCAAGGGTGAGGATTTGCTTTTCTAAGAATAGATGAACTGCTAATTAATCAATTCTTTTCTGCATTTTGCCAATTAACAGTCGGACACATCAATTTTTAAATCCGCTTTGTCTAGCGTTTCTGAAAGGTAAAAGACTTGGTAAGATTGTGTTTTGACTTGGTGAAACGGAGTAGCTTATTTGCCAACTAGACGGCGGTGGCACGACGTTCTTTCATCCAAAGTTCCTCAGTTGTATAATGTTTGAAATCCAAGGGCAAACGCATGCCATCTAGAAAGTTCGTTTTTTTAATTTTCTTCATTTTAGAAAATTCTTCACATTTTTACCATTGAAATTTCACTTGCCATGTACATGTTAGTAGGAAGGTGAACGGAAGGTAACTGTGATTTAAAGATTCAAAAAAGGGGTGCGTACATATATAATACTAATGAAGTTTGACGGGTTTTGGTATTAATTTATTTTTATTTTTATTTTTCACTTCAGCGTTCAGGTGATATTCGGCTTGTTGCGCATCTTGACTAGTCCAACCAATTTTCGTGTAATTTTACCACGATTAAAACTCATGCTCCCTGGTCTCAAGGAATATGCTATAGAGTATTGAGGAATTGCTAATTAATGACTTCTCTTCACTTTTTTTTTTTTCTGAGATTTTGTTTGGCTCGGTGAAAATGGGAATATGGACAATAGGACAATGACGAGAAAAGCATTGAAATTTTTTTAAACTTACTATGTCTATATCAATTCAATTCTAAACATTTTTAATTAAATTAATTTAGTTATAAACATTTTCACATTGATACCGATTCATTTTATTTAGATTGAAAATCGCTAATGTAAACATCGGCCGTCTTATATGATACGACTAGTGCTAACATGAACATTTTTTTTATATTCTTATAATATTTTGACTTTTTAATAAAAAAAAATTTTTTATGTTTTTCTCTTTTTTCCTTCATTTTGGCTGGAGAGAGTTGCAAACAAGCCCTCACCCAAATCTGGCGAGGGTGGCTAACAAGGCCACAAAGGTCCCAAGCTGGGGAGGGTCTTCACAGCCTGGCAACTTATGAGGGTCGTTGGCTAAAATGAAGGAAAAAACAATAGAAAAGAAAAAGAAAAGAATAAAAGATTAAAAAAATATTTAAAATGTCCATGTCAACGTCGATTTTTGTGACATAGAACGGCTAACATCCACATCAGTGATTTTAGGAATTGAATTGATATCGATGGAACGGCTTGACAACCCTCGCTAGCCACAATGGGAAAAAAAAGAAAAAAGAAATATTAAAACAATAAAAACAATTAAAAAAATTCAAAAATAATAATAATCATTTAAAAAATATCAACATCAACACAAGCTATGCTATATAAGATAGTCAGTGTCAATGTCAACAATATCCAGTTTAAATTGGCTAGATGGACTTAACTAGTATTAATGTAAAAATATTTATGACTAAATTAGTTTAGTTGAAAAGTTTATAACTAAATCGGTACCAATGTATTAAGTTTAGAATTTTTTTGGTACTTTTCCCTTAATCTAAAGTAACATTCTATCTCACTCTTGCCCTAATACGTTTATGAAGCGAGGGAATGAAAAATCACAACTTACCCCAGTTTGATCCAAGAAACTCTTTTTTTTCCTTCACCAAAAAAAAAAAAAAAAGACAACAAAAAATATACTATTACCCATGAATGATAGGTGCGGAACCGAAAATGCTGGATAACTATATTACATAATTCAAATGAAATAGCTAGGTTTCCCGAAGACATCCGTCACATGAAAATCTGTAGTCCAAACATCGACATGTAGATCTATAACAATACCGAGATTTCACGCACCGCCGCACAAGACACGAGGAGGAGATAGGTGATGTGCATCCATCGGACCGTGCATCAGCTTGAGTCTCTCGCAAGTCCCCCGCAAAAGCAAGTCAGTCAGTCAGTCAGTAGGAGTTCACGACTCTTCTGAAGTCGACGCGTGAAGATTTGCCCGGTAGAGTCATCCTTACGTCTAAAAGCAATCATGCCGCCTAACGATCGGTACTGACTTGAGTAATCCAAAGTGGGCCTTGTCTAAACTTCAAGGGAAAACGAATTCAGAAAGGCCAGAGCGAGTTCGTTAACCCGCATCCGATGAAAGCGACGTTCCCAACGACAAGCTTCTCTCCCTCGATCGAGAGAAGTTGTAATGATCGAGCACCGAGGTAAAAGAGGGTGTTCATCAGAGGAACATTTCTTATCTAATTACGGATGAATTATGATCATCCCGCTTTTTGCAGTTTTCATAATTCAAATTAACCAAAGCCTGGCCTTGCACCTCTCTCTCTATATAACAAATCATTTTCTCCAACTCCTCGTGACTGAGAACAACCATGCTCATGCTCATGACATTCAATTCTCATTCCTCCCTCCTCTTTCTCATCTCTCTCTCACTATGCATCTCCATCACAACCCTCTCATTCACTCCAGACACTCAATGGCTAAATTCTGTTGACAGAAATGATGATAACTTCAAAGGGCTTGCTATTGAGCGGGCTGTCGATGGGGACTTGAATACAGGCGGCGTCGCGAAGATCAAGAGGTATCTCCATTACTTCGGTTATCTCCCGCTCCAAAACCTTAGTTTTGATGACCAGTTCAATTCGGAGTTTGAACTAGCCATTGCAAGATACCAATCCAAACTCGGCCTCTCGATCACGGGTAAGCTCGATATCAACACAATGAAGCAGATCCTCGAGCCCAGGTGCGGTGTCTCTGACTTCGCCCACGGCAAGCATGTGACTAGACGTTACGTGCATTTTCCGGGGAAACCTAGGTGGAACCGTCACAAGCCCATCGTGCTCACCTACGCTTTCTCACCTGACCATTTCATCAACTATTTAACCTCAAACGATGTCCGTCGTGTGTTTAAACGTGCCTTCGCACGGTGGGCAGCCGTCATTCCGGTGAGTTTTAGGGAAGCGAATGATTATGGCTTTGCAGACATCAAGATAGGATTTTATAGCGGCGATCACGGAGATGGCCAGCCGTTCGATGGGGTGCTCGGGATTTTGGCCCATTCATTCTCGCCAGAGAGCGGGAAGCTACATCTCGACGCAGCCGAGAGGTGGGCAGTGGACTTTAGCACGGAAGAATCCAAGGTGGCGGTCGATCTAGAATCAGTCGCGGTGCATGAAATCGGCCATGTGCTAGGGCTAGCTCATAGCCCGGTCAAGGATGCTGTGATGTATCCAAGTTTGAAGCCTAGACAGAAGAGGGCGGATTTGAACATCGATGACATAGAGGGAGTTCAAGCATTATATGGATCAAATCATAAATTGAGATTTGGAGCTTTATTAAGATCTGAAACTTCTGTGAGCTCGGGGGTCACCCTTTTAAGACAAAGTTGGATTGGCTTCACTTCGTCTTTATCTCTTTTATTCATGCAATTGTGCATCAATTGCTTCCTAATATTCGTCTTGTGATTGCGATGCTTTCTTGGTCTTCATTGCCTCTTTAATTTTAGTGTGAATTAGCCTAAAAAGACTCCAAATTATCAAGTGCTTTGAAATGGAGTGAGCTGCGCTAGTTTTTTTTTTTTTTTCTTCTTTTGTATTTCTCCCTTTCAGTTTTGGGATTCTATAAGGATTGTTTTGATACTAATCAATTTGAAAAATTTAGAGAAATTAAAGATCATTTATGTATTTGTTTATTATATAAAGGAAAGCCATGCTTCTCTTTACTCCTAAAATACCCTTGATTTTGTGTTTTGTACATATTGGTAAAGATAAATTCAGGTTTTATTTGTTTCATGAAAAATGAATGATATGAAAATCATTTTCCCAAAAATGATTGCCCATATCTATTACAAAAATAAATAAATAAAAAAATTATTTTAATCTTTTAAGAAAATATTTAGATAAATCATTTGCGATAATGAAAATATTTTCTATTCACAAGCGATCCTTGTTAAGGAAATTATTTTCTAAAAAATCGTTTATTTTTTGTGAAACAAATGGAGCTTAAATATAGAAGTAGAAGAATCATCAAGTAAAGACAAGACAGTTAGCTGTTGTAATCATTAAAGTTACAAATATGTGCAATTTTGATATATGCAATATTTTTTTCCCTCCTATGGCTCAGGAAAATCATGATTCATTATCTTTTTCACTTCGAAAAGAACGTCATAGCTAACTCGGAGTGACATATCACCAAATCATTAATTACTGAGCTTGTGACTTCCTAAGCATAATCCAAGATAGATAATAATAACTCATGATGGTTGCATAAGGAAACTTGCACTAACTCTTTGAGTATATATTTGTTCTTGCAATTCCATTCATGATTATAATCCCCACTTATTTTTTCGAGATGAACCCTCGATAATTTGTGATGCAGCCTCCATTTTTCCAAGATAATCCCCAATTGGATATTGCCTTGGCTTGAAAAGCCACTTTTTAGTTTCATTGACCGTAATTTTAACTAGACAATTGTGCCAAATAAAAAGAACCAACCCTCGCGTTGAGGTTATCGGCTGGGTCTTAGGGACTTTTTACCTTGGAAACCAAAGGTCATCTGTCCGAATTGCATCCCAACAGTGTGCAAACTGTTTTGTGTTACACCCACCCATACAGGCTAAAAGGTCTAGACTTAATCGATTCCCTTTCAAGATATCTCATGAGCCTTTGGGGTAGTTAGGCCTCTGCATTTGTCCCCACGGATCATTTACAAAATAAAAAGAGTTGGCACTTAATAGCTAAACATCTGAAATGTAGCGTTGTGCACAAGGAGAGCGAAGAAGGTGAGCCAATGTGACAATCCGCAGGCCCAAAATATAGGAATTCAAACTCAAACATCAAGTTGGATCTGGGGACGGATCCGCCTCAGAATCATGTCTATAAACCCAGTTGACATCCGATAAGAATCGGAGATCCAAGCCTAAGCGGGCAAGTTAAGTGGCGAGGTGACGAAGGGGATGTCATCGGGATCAAGAGAAGGATATATCAAGGACTGTCAATGAGCGAAGCGAGTTACAAAAGAAAAAGGGATAAGTATTTTAAAACTTGTCATAAAAATGCAATTGAGTCTTAAAACTTTAAAAAAGTGCTCACTTTTTTAAAGTTTTAAGACTCAATTGCATTTTCGCTATAAGTTTTAGGATTTAATTGCATTTTTTGACGGTTTTTTGACTCAATTGCACTTTTATGATAAGTGTAAGGACTTCCAATGCATTTATCTATAAAAAAAGACAAAACAAAAAAACAAAATATAGGGCTTAGCTCATGTAGGTATGTTCCAGGCATCCATGGCTGTATGTCTTCCTGTATGTTCCCGGGTCTTCGTCACCCATCATCACTTTGTCTCTGTTTTGACTATGTTAGTCATTTGACCACGAATATAATCTCTATTTGGCCAAGAAAATAAGTGATCTATACGCCTTGCACGAGACAAACGGAATACCATCCGATGGTCGAAAGATCGGACCACCGCAGTCAACGACAGTTAAAAATCTGCGATGAGAAGAATGACAGTTTGATGTAACTAGAGCTGCAGCAGCGACTTGTGATGATTATCGAAAGGAAATTGGGCCTTCAAGACAAAATGGGAACGCTGTTCTCAAATTCGGCCTGCCTGAGGGGGGAGCTCCGAAACCCACACAAAATATGAAAGTAGGATTTCTAATTTGAAAAAAACCATAGCAGATAAAACCACATGATTGAACTAATTAAATGCCGATATTAGCCTATATCTTTGAATATCTTAGGTGTATAGTATTACATAAAAGTCAAACCTCAATGTTAGAAGCATAAAAATGAAAGTCGAAAACAAAAGTTAGAAATCAACGCATTTCTTTACACTTATCGTACCTGGTTATTTTCATCATAAGAAATAAAGATTTGTCAATTGGAGCACCTTATAGCGAATTCGAGTCGCCAAAAGATAGCCTAGAAATCATCTCAAAAAGGCTCCTCTACTTTTAAAACGGTTCATTATCTCTAAAAGAATGGTGCAATGCAACCATCTCTGACCTTCGATCCAAAACTCGAATTCTTGATTGTAATTTTAACTTTAGAACATGAATCGCGGTCAGGATTAGGTTTTCAATGCCCCTAATCATGCCCGGCAGTGGGCTTTGAGACGCGGCCGTTGCCCAACACCACCACCTCCGCATTAAAAGACTGAAATTTAGGTTTTAGAAACCCTAATCTATCCATTCTCTTTGCTTCTCTAAAACATATATGCATTTATCAATTGCTCATTTGGCGCTACATAAGCTCCAGCCATGAAATCGAACAAATAAAGAAGGGGAAAAAAATCTTAGGTGCAACCAAAACACGCTCATTAAGAGAAGAAACATTTATTCCTTTTGCTGAAGTCAACATTATAATGCCAATATCGGCATTTGGCTGAAATTTTTCAATAGGACAAAATAAAGGGGACCATCTTGGGAAAAAAAAAAGAAAAAAAGGAAACAGCACGACAATTTTGAATTTCGAGTGAGAGTAAATGAATTTTAGGTGTAGTGTCCTTATATAAGGAAAATTTACCCAATCAATTCTAAATTTATTGTACAATACCCAATTCAATCCTTGTTTTTTTTTAAAAAAAAAAAATTAGCCACTTAGTCCTAAACATTTTGATAATTTTTCAATATAATTCTTCTAACCAATTTAGATTGGAAAATGGTAACATGAAGTTTCAATCAAAACTAGCTATCTTACGTGACTAGCCAGTATTGATGTGGACAAATTCATCTACAATGATGTCTTTTTGAATAAATGTTTTTTTCCTATCCTTTTCCGGGCACTGTTCATCTTCTTCTTCAAGTGTTCATATCATGCTTCTCCCATGGTTGCAAGGCTTAAACTATAAGGCCCTGAAGATTCAGAAACCCTAAAATCAGTCTCTCTTTTTATTTATTTGTAAAAAGATATTTCCGTTCATTAAAAAAATAATACATGAAACGGAATCTCAAAAATCATAGAAACAAAATAAGCCCATAAAACTCCAAAACATCCACACAAAAAAAAAAAAAAAAAAAAAAACTAGAAATCAAGGCATTTCAGTCCTTAAAAGCCCTAAATCACGTTACATCAGAACTCGAGAGATTAAGAAGAACAAGAGAATGCAGATTCAAATGGATAAAAGAGGAAATTGAGAAATCTAGAGAATGATTTCATTTTCGTAAGCAAAGCTCTTCCAAACGCGACGTTACATTCTTTTCTTCCCTCATTGTTTATTCTCATCATCTCACACGTAAGTTATGCCATCACCATGATTGGATTAGAAGATGTGCCTCCGGTGGAACCGCCTTTGCTGGTGCTGCTACTCCTTCTTTACCGAAGCTCCTCGCCATTAGAGAGGTCTCTCTCTCGAGGGGAAAGTATCCGCCGCCGCACTGAGCTCCTTCTCGCCGTCGCGCCAAGGACTCAAGCGAAGTTGCTCTTTTTGAAGTCAGTTCAAGCACCGTGACCATTGAGAAGAGCATTGGATGAACACCCAAAGCAGAAGATGAACAGTAGCACAAAAAGGAAACGAAAATAGGTAAAAGAGAATTCAAAAAAATCCGCAAAACAACGTTGTTTGGATGTTGGGCTTTACACGTCAAACAACGTGTCACTACATAGGAGAGCCAATGCTAATTGAAACTCTATGTCAATATTTCCTGACTTAATTTATCAGAATGATTACATTGGAGAATTATTGAAAGATTTATGACAAAATTTTATGACTAAAGTGGCTATTCAATACGACCAAATTGGCAATTATACAAAATCATAAAGAAGATTTAGGACTAAAAATGTTGGCTAAATTAAAAAGTTTAAGACAATATTAATCGTTGTACAATAAGTTTAAGACTTTGTGTAAGAAGGACTAATTCTATTTATTAATGAGTTATAACTTCTTAGTGGGATATGACCTTGACTGCCTCGCACTTTGCATAGCAACATTTTATTAATCATCGTTGCTATCATCATCGTCTTTATCACGCACGCATAAAGAGCAATACCATATAGTAAAAGTGAAAATCTTAAATTGACCGACCGACATATACATTTAATAAGATCACGATGCTTGATGGTCGACTTTCAGCATCCATATAAAAATCGGATATCACGATCTCCTAAAAATAATTATGTCTCGAGTTGGATGGACCATTTTAGCGTCCATCATCAGTGACATCACGGACTAAGAAAACTGAGATTAAACATTATTGGGATCCGAGTTGACACAATTTTGACGTTAATGTCATCCACGTGTCACGAGCAGAGAAGATCGACTTTCTTTTCAGCCGTAAAATTGAACTCCATAGTTAGAGCGTGATTATCTGTTGTGACATATTGAATTTTATTGTATGAGTGGAAAATACCAAAAATATTAGTTTCAAGGATCTCTATTTGTGAGGAAAATTGACGTCAGATGGCGAATGGGGAACGAGACGAGAGGGGGATGACAAAGATGGAGAGGACGACGACAGCGGCTACTCTCGTGAGCACGCGTTATTAAAATATCTAACATCGTTTGAATATGAAATCTCAACTGATTTTATATACTTATTATCTTTCTTCACGTGATATTTGAGATTTTGTGAGTCGGACCATATAAGACGAGAGTCGTAGTCAAATTTTGCTTTGGCTTGTTTTGCGTGTGCTGCTTTTCGTTCGTTAATTCCACGAATTGATCTGATTTATGGGTGAGAATTGGTGTTCAAGTATATCACATCCCTTGAATTCGGGTTTCCGGTGGATCTTATACGCATGTTGACTCCCACCACTTAATAATTTGGTTCTTTCTATTATACTTTGGGGGGAGGCACATTATAGGATGGAGAGAGAAGGGAGATAATTCATTAGGGTTTCTAGTGGATGAAGCCAACTTAGCAATATGCAACAATAGGTTTAGAATTTTTTTGGTTATCCTTCGCTGCATCTCGATTATTTAGAAGGGCGAATTGTACAAAATTTACTTTCAAATGAAGAGGCCATCTTAGGCTAAATTGTCAAAAAAAAAAAGTTCAAAATCTATTATACGACGATTAATTCATTCCTAAGCATTCTAATTAGGTCTCATGGGCCATTGAAAGGGCATTGCGGCCTTTACTAGCCCTCGTTGTGGCTAGTGATGGCTTTGTAGCCCTTGCCAAAAGGCTAGCGACCTCATCAGCTGTGTAAAAAGAAGAAAAAAGAAAAGAAAAAAATTAATAAAAAAAATTGGCATATATTGTCGATGTTACTGTTGGTAGCGCTACGTGAAATAACCAATGCTAATTAGATTACCATACCAATGATTTCTAGCAAAAATTAGTTGAAATGACTAAATTTACAATTTGTTAAAAAGTTTAGGACTAATTTGAGAAATAATCAAAGGTTTATCACTAAATTGACATAACTGAAAAGTTTATAATTGAATTGATTGTCGTACGATAGATTGTGGGTCTTTTTGAAATTTTTTTGCTATCTTAAAAAAGAAAAAAAAAAGACTCCAATGGCGACCAAATTTAAAGCAATAACATTAATCCAAGCTTTTTCCAACTAAGTTCATATTATTATTGCACTAAAACAATTCATATACATTACTACCAAATACAAACTTCGGTTCAACGCTAAGTAGTGTACAAACAATTGTACTCATGATTTCTTAATATATAAGACAATATGTGAAAGCTTGAAAAAGGGGGTCAAATGGGGTGGAATTTGTCTTTCTATATGATGTTTAGTGCTACGCTCTACATAAGAACGATTCCTAATGATTTGGGATGAAACCACAAATAAATTCCAAGTATAAGATGATTTATACATGATGGCATGAGAAATTGAATTTATGTCAGACGTCTACTTCATAGTGCTAGAAAGTTGTGTAAAATTGACGTCTTGGTGAGTTCTATATGCGAAATAAATTGGAGAAAACTAGTTTGATATCATTTGAAATGTCTTATTCAAAAGTTTTAAAAGTCATTAGGTGGGGGAGACGGGAGGTAAAGGACATTTTGCTGAAAGGTATTCCAAGGTAGCCAAGGAGAATAAGCATATCGAGATGATCCCTCCTGAATTCCTTCAGTAAGGATATGCCCATTTGTATTACAGTATAATTCGTCTCATTTTGTCTTTTCATGGTCGAAAAGGTATCCCAAATTGGAGAGTGAGTCACGTCGGATATGGCGTGCGGGGGCGAGTCACGCCAAGTAAGGCATGTGACACACGATGGCCATTCAAAATGTAAAGCATGTGACACGTTGCGATGGCATGTGCAGTTTGGGGAGAAAGAAAAGGAAAAGGTCGTGGTGGTGGTGGTGGTGGTGGTGGACAGAACGGATAAGACAGATGCGGGGGAAGTTAAGATTGCTTGGTGATATGCACCAATCTTTACTTCGTCTCCAAACTTAGGTCTCGTCAAAGTCAGACTAGCATGTGCAAACGAGGACGAAGAAATTGAGATGGAAAGATTGAGAGAGAGAGAGAGAGAGTAAGAGTTTCATTTATTTATTTATTTGTCTACCGTCGAAAGGCACTTCTTTTTTTTATTGATAATCCACATGTAAAAGGGAAATTCATCTATGAAATGGTTACTTAGCTCTAAATAAATCATATGTTCCCACAGTATTGTGAATAAGTCTTTAATTTAGAGTCCATTTGTTTGAAGGAAAATTATTCTCGAGAAATTATTTTTCGACTTTCCTTTATTTAGATGATGGAAAATTAATCAATTTATAGAAAATTTTTATCATTTACTGAAAACAACAAGTTTAGGTTGAGGAAGAACAACTTCCTTTTCTAACAAAAAAGAAAATCAAAGTGTTTTCCATGAAAATGATTTTCAAGAAAAATATTATCTTTCAGAATGAAATTTTCGGTGAAACAAACGCATCGTTATTCAGCAAAAAAAAAAAAAATCCTTATTTCATGCAATTAACCAATCATGGATCTATTTTTAAGAAAGACCAACATTATGTAATGGTTTAAGAATTTCAATAAGTTAAGTTGTCTCCACTTTTATTGATTTTTTTTTTCTTTTCGAGTTATCTAAATATGTTATGTAGTGGAGATTATCTTTTAAAGTGAGCGCAACTTCTTCAATTTGTGCCATTTTTGTGTTTGTTCCTATGTGTTCATATTAAGAAATGGAGGTCTTACTTTGAACTTGCATTCTAGCTCAATGTGAGAATGCAAAACTATATACCCTACTAGTGAGTGCCTCTCTCTCTCTCTCTCTCTCTCTCTCTCTCTCTCTCTCTCTCTCTGAAAATTTATTTCTCCATTTAGAAAATATTTTATCTTAATTTTCACTAGGCGTATTTATGTTTTTAAGATGCATGTAATCCACAGTAATTGCTAAGAAATTTATTCAATTAGGACATCATCCAAATTTAATATCACGGTGCACATCTAGTTAAGACTTTATGACATGGGCGAGGAAGGTAAGGCTAAAACTTGGACATCAAATACTTATCAATTGTATTATGCTATAAGAAATGGGGAACACATCAAAGAATGGAGTTATTATATTTTTTGCGCAATATAATAAAAAATGGGGATTAGGAATGTCCTAAGCTGCTGGTAGAAAACATTAAGAAGTCACAGCTATGAGATGATAATATGGTAAATGTATAAGAAATTTTCGAAGTGCCCTAGCTGGCACCTATAGAACTGGAGAGTTCAAGAAACACATTCTTAACAAGCACAAGGACAACGTGTACTAGAACTCCACATGGCATTTAAGGAGCGCAATAACTTTGTCCTAATAGAAAATAACATATTTATACAGATTCCCTCAAACCTTTTCCTCACGCATTGAAATCATCTTGCCGAGTACTCGACTAATTTTCCTAGCTAGATGGGTGCTCGTTTTTCCATACCGAGATGCGCGGAACAATGGCTCGAGCACATCTGTGGGTTGCCACCCTTGCGAACATGTTCAAACCTCATTGAGCATTTTGATTAATTTTACTGCCTAGGTATGTTAATTGGTGTACGTTCATTGCTTGATTTGTCTGCCATTTGAGACAATAAGGGTGCGTTTTGTAATGCTCCCAGAAACAAATATTTATATTTTTTTGTTCTTAGGAGTAGAAATAAAATAGAAGTGTGTTTGATAAGTTTTTTGCAATCGGGAACAGATTTGAAACAGAAACAAATATATATATATATATATATATATATATATATATATATATATATATATATATATATGTTCCCGAGAACAACTCAAGAAATAAGAATTAAGAATCAATTTTTTTTTCTTTTTTTTTTCTTTCTCCTTCTCCCTTCTTCCCCTAGCTAGTTGCCAGCCTCAACACTGGCCGGCGATCAGCTAGATAAGGCCCCCCCTCCCCCCCGAGCGTCGCCGTGGCTGGGGAGGCTCCCCTGAGCCTCACCGAGGCTGGGCGAGGCTTGACCTCGCCTAAATCTGGTGGACTGAGCCTTGCCCAGCCACCGTGAGCCTCACTATGGCGGGGTGAGGCTCGACCTCGCCCGAGCATTGTGATGACAAGGCTTGGCCTCGCCTTGGTCGAGTGAAGTCGACCTCGTAGTGGTCAAGCGAGGTCGAGACTTGCCTAGCCGTGGCAAGGCTTGATCTCGCCGGTGGCCAGCGAGCCTCCCCCAAGGCCGACCTTTCCGGCCCTTCTCTGGCCAATCATTGACAGACGACTGACTAGAAGAAGGAGAAGAAAATGAAAAAAGAAAAAAGAAAAATGTAATAAAATTATTAATAAATTAAAAGAAACTCCAAGTCATAAAAATATATGAAGTCGTACCAAACGCAGTTCTCTCCTGGGAACAGAAATTTTGCATAGCTACCAAATGCATTCAAATGCTCATAAATTGTTCTCGAGAATTGAAATTTTGTGAGTTACCAAACACGTTTAAATGCTCATAAATTGTTTATGGGAACAAAAACAGAAAAATGTGTTTCTAAATAGAAAATTGTTTCTCAAAACAGAAATGTTACCAAACGCACCTTAAGAATATGTTTGGTAACACTTTCAAGAACAAGTGTTTATGTTCTTTTGTTATTGGGAGCAAAAATATAACAAAAATGTGTTTGATAAATTTTTTTTTCCTGAAAACAGATTTGGAATAGAAATAAGAAGTAAAAAAAAGTGTTTATTGTTCCTGGGAACAATTTTAGAAACAAGAATAAAAAAACCAAAATCAATCTTTTTTTCCTTTTCTTTTCTTCCTTTTTTTTGGTCTTTCTCTTCCTCTCTTCTTCCCATAGCCGATCGCTAGCCTCGGCATCAGTTGACAATTGCCCAGACGAGGCCCAACAATCTCGTCAGAGCCTCGTTGGCCTTCAGTGAGGTTGCCACAAGCTTGACGGCCATCAACAAGGCTCCCTCAAGCCTCGCTATGGCTAGGGAGGCTCCCTCAAGCCTCGTCGTGACTAGGCGAGGATCAACCATGTCCAAATCTGGCAAGGCCAAGCCTTGCTGTGGTTGGGGAGGCTCCCCTAAGCCTCGTCGTGGCTGGGTGAGGCTCGATCTCGCCCAAATCTAGAGAGGTTGAGCCTCACCCGACCACCGTGAACCTTGCTGGCCATCAACGAGACCCCCCTAAGTCTTGCCATGGCTGGGGAGGCTCTCCCAAGCCTCGGCATGGCTGGGCGAGGCTTGACCTCGCCCAGATCTGGAGAGGCCAAGCCTTGCCGATGGCCAATGAGGCTCCCTCGAGATCGGCTACCTTGCCAACCCTTGTTTGGCCGATCACCGGCCGGCGATCGCCTGAAGGAAGGAAAAGAAAAGGAAAAAGAAAAAATTGTAATAAAAATTATTAATAAATTAAAAGAAATTCTTAGTTATAAAAATATATGGGGTCGTATCAAACACATTTCTCTTTTGGGAAGATAAATTTTTTATAGTTACCAAATATGTTCAAATATTCAAAAATTATTATTGTGAATAAAAATAAAAATAAAATAAAATTATTTTTTCAGAGCAGACACCTCACCAATCACACCCTAAGGTTATGGCCGTTGCCCTGGTGAGAGGGAGAGTGAGGAGGACCAGAAGAGAAGTAATGTGACGTACCTTTTGGTGTACTTTCTAGATCCACCGATGGACTTAAAACGAGTTGAAACAGTGGACAGCATTTAAGGAGCATCATGTGGTGTTGACCTTGAACGAGTGGTCCAGATACGACCCCCACTTTACGTGCTCTCTCCTTGTTCACTGAAACAACGCTTGGCCTCTCCATTTCTCCCTCCCCAACCTGAAAATTTTAGTGGTTTTTAGGGCGCTTCGAGGAGGGTCCCGTGAGAAAGAAAACCGGGCCGGTCTCTTCCTTCAGCCGTAAATTTTCTGATATTACTTAAGATTTTTGTAAGGCTGGTTGCATTTGAAGATACGATTTTCAACTTTAAGAGTCATTAACTTATTTGTAATAATTGCAACATATTTTCATTTTATATTATCACACCATATGTATTGCTGGTCATTATTTTTTTGTCAAAATGCTTCTGTTATTATATTTTCATCTGTAAAAATTATATAAAAACATCTCGTGTGTGTTTGCGTGTTTGAACAATGTAAAAGGTTTATAATGCTTCTAACCTTTACTATATAAGGCCAACCTCTTTCGGAAGTTAAATAATTTTTTTTTTTTTGCCAGAAAATTAAGCAAGAGTTTGAAGTGTGTGAGTCTATATACACTCTTCCATGGCTGTGGCCAACTTATATACCTCTTTCTTTCTGTGAGGCATGATGCTCCACAATTGTCACTCTATAAATCCTGTGGATCAGGAAGTTTTTAGAAGCATAAGAGCCTTGTTTGTGTAGATAATTATGTATGCAGATTAAAAAGACAGTCCATTTATTAAGCCGAGAGAAGGACCGTATACGAGATAGCATACTTGTCTCAGATCTTGATTGGTGTTTACGGTAACCCCATTAATAATCCATCTTTATGAACGGTAATTTGTCTATAGGGATTCTGACATGAACATGCTAGTACTAAGTAATTAACCAATAACATTATTAAATACCTGACATAGCAATTCCTGAGTCAGGGCCTCCTACAAAGAATAGAGACCATTAACATGTTCATAGGGATTTTTTTTTTTTTTTTTGGGGGGGGGGGAGGGGGGGAAATATGAAGTTTTAGATAGCCGAGTTCCTATATTTGTGCCATTAGGTCATGAAAAATATAGTGACGTGGACAAAATTACTCATGCATTCTAAGGAAAATGTTTCTTGCATGAAGTAGAATACATGCATACAATGCTTTCATACATTTAATCTAGTAATGAATTTAGAGATGCTCTACTCACTTTTAACTTCATGGTGAGTCGAGACCTCATTGAAGGACTTTGTACCTTTTAATGCATTGAAGAATCTTGTATACAGTGTTCATATGATGACAAAACCGAGAGGAGTTTTGAGTTATCATGCTTGTTTTCGTTCATTTACGAGTTCTCCCTTCTTTCATGTAACTGCCCTATTTTCAAAAAAAAAAAATGTATCCGCCTGAAGGGATTAAAGAAATTCTATTACCAAAACTTATGGATATCTGCATTTAAGAAATTTGCGACACTATTAACTTCCGTATAAAGGAAAGTGTTTTCTATAACTAATGTGTTTGGTTCAGCATTTTGAAAATCCATTGGGAAAATATAAAGTAGTTTAACCTAAAGGATTTTAGGCAAATGTAAAGACCGTTTGATAAACTATGCTTTGAGAAGCAACTTTGAAAGAAATGTTGTTTAGTAGAAAACACATTTGAAAATAAAGCTAAAAAATCAAATACATATATATAATTTCAAAAAAAAAAAAAACCAAACCCTTCGTCAGAATTTTTTAAATTTTGATTTGTTTAAAATTAAAAAAATAAATAATGTATATAACTTTTTAAATATAAATTTTGACAATAATGCTAAAAAATCAAATATATAAATAATTTTTTAAAAGGCCAAAATATATTTAATTTTTTTAGCATTTATATAATTTTGATTTTTTTAGTATTATTTTGGCATTTAAAAAAATAATAACGAGGGCAAAATAAGAAATTTGAAGAATGAGTGATGATAGTTTTAGAAAAAAAAAAAGTTTTAGTATTTGGCCAAATGCTCAAAGCTCAAAATTAGTCTCTATAATGCTTTCAGCCTTCTCAATACTGACTTTCACTTGAAAGTTACTTTAAAATGGTTGTCAAACGGTCCAACATTTTTTTAAGGGGTTTTAGAGGCTGAAAGCTCCTTGAAAATGCTGAACCAAACGCGTCAATATTTTGATTCTTCTAATATGCAAAATGTTTGATCCATTTGTATCAATCGAGACATTGCCAACAAGATGACAAAACCGGACCCCAGAAGTTATTCAAAATGGGGGAAGTTGTGATATGGACATAGCATATGTCAAGTCCACGAGTTATATATACACGCGCACACAATGTTGAGTTATGATTAGGCTTTGCACGTTTAAACCGTAATTAATTGATATCGTTTACTTATTCTGGATACACTAAATTATTCATCCACATCTTAATTTGATAAAATAATTAGATAGTGGGAAAGCTTTTTGATAATCAACTCCATGGTTCCTTCCTTTTGGGCCTTCATTATTATAATTTAAGATGGTCGCCGAACGTACTGCCATCGCTAGACTAGGCCTTTTGAAATTTATATTATAGGAATTGCAAAAGATATCCGAATGTCGTTCTTCAAGATCATTGCAGCATAGTTAAGTAATGAGTATTCAAAGATTAATCACTCATGCATCGAATCGATACTACAAATGCGAACCATGATGGCTTATCTAGTAAGGATATTTAATTAACCATATGAAAATGATCGAACAAAAGTAATCAATAGATTGAGTGTATCTTATGGAATAAATATTCGGTGCACTCGGCAACTGTTATTTTACATATGATAAAGATAACAAGATCCACATAAATAACGACGTGGACGGTCCAAATGACTTCTAGACCACCAAAACCATACACAAATTGCAGTAAAAAAATGTAATTCATATTTCGCTTCTATTGTTCGATTGACGTGTCTAATTTCTTCCTCCATTTTGTCGTCTCTAAAGAAGGGGATCGCTGAGGACCCAGCTATTAAATGCTTTCGATGAATCTGAGAGAGATATTTCTATTTTTATTTTTATCAGCTCTTTAGGTACTATGAATACTTGGGACTAAAGGCATCGAAAGCGCATTAAATTTTCTCCTCAAGAGACTCAACCGACGACCATGTTGCGACAGCGACAGAGAGACCGAACTCTGTTTCGAAACCCTTGTCTATGAAGTAAACCTAGGTCGCTAGATTGCTGCTCCTGTACTTCTTCCATCATGGCATCACAGCAAGGTTTTCTCATCAATTACACCTACCAAATTATTTTCTCGAGAAAAAAAAAAAAAGGAAAAAAGAGAGAGAGCCATATCGACAATTGCCTTAAAACCTTCCTTAAGTATAATCTAAGAAGAATTTTAATAATTTTAGGCATGGTAATTGACACATGCATGGAATCTTGACCCTTTTTATAGATTCATTTTGATTTTTGAAGATCAAGAACACGCGTGATTGTGGTCCCTCGTATACTTGAGAGTACTTGTCAACAAGATAGCCATATATGTAAACCAATTTTGACCGAAAGAAGGGAGAGGGGGAGCCTTCTGGAATTATTAATTTTTTTAGTCAAATTAAATAGTCCCATGCTCTCCTCGTCCACCCACTAAAATGAGATAAACGAAGCTGTAATTGCTATTCCAATCGATCTACCCTGTGTTACTTAGTTGTGTTAAAATTGAAGTTACCAACATTGATTAGTGCCTCCTGGTTTTAGCAGAGTAAAATCGAGTTAATTTGAGAGGATATTTGGAATATTCCGCTATTTTTGCTCATAACAATCACAATTTCTTATTTACCAAAAAAGGGAATATCACAATTTCTTATCCACTAACTCGAGATCAACCCAAGCAAGCCTAAAACAAAACCTAGTGATCATCCTTTTCAAGAGCAGAAAACACATAGGATCAAGATAGACATAAGATGACACACTGAAAACAAAAAGGGTAGTATCGAACATAGCAAATGATGTTTGTGCCGAGGTTGCTTGTCTCTCGCTAACACATGACATCCTTGAGGAGCTTGTACCTGCGCGTTGCCGTGCGGGGCGATGGCACGCCGCCCGGGTTCCTCGTGGCTCCCTTCTCGGCAGGGGCGGGCGCATCGTCCCGATGCTGCTGCTGCTGCTGTTGCTTTATCTTCTCGCCGCCCGAGTATTCCGATTTCGTGATGCCGCTGTCGTTCCCGGCTGCCGATTTTCGAGATGAGCTGCCGCGGCGTCTGGACGAGCTCTTGAGCTCGCTTTGGCACCAGTCGCACTGCTCGACCGGCTCCGACGACTCGCTGCAGTAGTTACTGCAATACCTGCAATATACAGCACAAAAAGGAAATTCATTTTTGTTTGTAGATCAGAAACTCGATCGATCATAATCCTCAAATGATGGGTATTTTTTTGTGGATTTGATATCAAAAAACAAAAAGATCTTCTTTTGCCAACATGAAGAATTCAATATATGATCTCGAGCACCATTTCGAAGGGGGAAAAAATCAAAGAGCTGCTTTCAATCAATATCAAGAGCGAAGATATTCTTGCTGTTCATATTGTTAAATTAAATAAGGGAGGCGACTGCAGGGTCCAAGTTGACATGAGGGCGGCGAAGGAGGCAGCGGCAGCCGCCGGCAGCGGGTGGTAGTTGGGAATCAAGAGAGAGCAAAGAATTCAGTTACAAGTAGCCATCCAACATGGAATGAAGAAAGAGATGAAGATGGTGACGTCCGCGGGCATTGAAACTATTCTGGAATACACACAGTGCATGTACACAAAGCATACAAGATATATGAGAGAGAGAGAGCCCGTACGAGTGCTGGTAGCGGTCGCCGCACTGGTTGCAGCGGAAGAGCTTCTCCGGGAAGCCGACGTCGCCGCACATGCAGCACACCGCCGGAATATCCACCATTTCTTGATCCCTCAGGGAGGGGGAGAGAGTATGAAGATGGAGATGGGAAACGATGTAAAGCAAGAAAACCCAAGAAAGATGCAAACCAGGGAAGGCCAAACGAGATTTCTCTCCTATGCATATATATATATATGCGCAGAGAAAGAAAGGAGAGAGAGAGGGGTTTTGAGTCGGTGTTGCTGATTCCAATATATATTGTTTAAAGACAATTTTTTTATACGGAAGTGAGCATAGGGAGAATAAATATTATAAATACGACCCAGAAAGAGACACCGGGTCGCTTGCACTGGGGCTTTCGCTGACGTGTCTGCACTGAATTTTTATTTTCGTAGATTCATTTGCTATAAGTGAATTTCAGAAAGCAGCATGATCTGCGCACAGTTATGCACGAAACGATCGCAGATTTCACCGTACTCTCTTGGATGGTCCGATCCATCGTGTCCCATGGCATCGCGCTGTGCGCATGTCAGCTGATTCGTTGCCCTTTGTGTGGTGATACGTCTCACGTTGATTGGTGGGACTCAAGTTTGTTTCTATCGTCACTGTCCCATGACTTCTTTCACATGTTACACATCTCCATCCGTCGATTCCGTACAATCTCGGGAGCAAAGGGAGACGCAATTCCATAACTAGTTCTACAGATCGGTGCCCCATGTTTCTGTTGCTGATTTGGCTTCTATCAAACGACAGAATGATAAATCGGTGGACCAGTCCATGTCCAGATTCGAAAGGGCTAAAGATGCTTTACCTCGCTCCTAGAAAAGAAATCGCAAATTTGATTTCTAGTGGATTGAAATTCAATGTTAAAGAAAATTTTAAAGGACAGTATTATGCCGACATATTCTAATTGATAACGAGTGTTTAAGTATGAGCAGTTATTAAAAGATAAAGATAGAGGGCCACATGAAGACTTTACTTAAAATGCGCCTTTTTTGAAAAAATATGAGCCATACGATGAGAAGAGGGCATTGACTCACAATTATCAAATTTACAAGAAGAGATAATACTACAAAAAAACTCAAAATTGATACATTGGTAACGAATTTATCCCAAGTTAATTTTTTGATTATCAAAACTCGAAATTGGTACACTTGTCATCCAAGAACCCTAAACTAGAAATTTTTTTTTTTAAAATTTAGCCCTCATTAGTTTCCATTAAATGGGATTAACATCACTAAAAACCTCAAACTAATACACTTATACCCCAAATTAGTACACCCGTCAATTATTACGTATCATTCAGCTAAGCAACTTGACGATAAAATTTAACGGGAACTAGTAGAGGGTCAATTTGTCATATATATACCAATTTTCGGGTTTTGTGTGAAAAAATTAGTTTGTGATAAATTTATCAGAAGTGTATCAGCTTAAAAGAATTGAATGATTGAATCAAATTATCCATAAATCATTTGATTCTTTTAAAAGAGGGCATATATTTTCACTAAAAAAGGACCTACTTTTGGTTATTATTGAGAAGTGATGGAGTTATTCATAAGAATAGAGTTTGTTCATTTATGAACAAAAAATTTCGACAACTTGAAGAATCAATATCTCGAAGGAATGGACAGAAAGTAGAGTCAACAATCTCGGATGCAACCGTTAAATAAGTAACCATCAACATAGTGAAATAAAACAAACATCAAAATATTTGAGTCAAAGAAATCATCAAGGTAGTGGAGACAATGTAACTATTGAAATAACAGTTTGTAATCTCTATTTATAACCACCTTTGTAACTTCTACTTATAATGGCTTTAAATATATTTACTTTTTGCACTGTATTTTTATTTTCCAGACTCACATCATCGATTAAAATCCAGCGTGTTTCTCAGTTATAGTTTCCAAAACCTCATCGTCGATTAAAATTTAATGGGAATCTTTATCTCAAGTGCTATGTCATCGATTAAATTCCTGTGTATAATCTTTGTATGCTCAGCTTTGTTGTCAATTAGATTCCGACATAATTTTTTACACTTAGTTCCTTCATAGAGTTTGTATTTTCCAACCCTTGTCGTTGATTAAATTACGACATAGTTTGCATTTGTACAATTCTATCAATTCTATCTCAAGTGAATTTGCAGATTCTCTTATTATTTGTAATATTTCCTATCTCAAATTAGTATGGATTCTATTTTCTTCAAATAAAAAATATAAGAACGATTTTCGTTGAAAGGAATTTCATTGAGGTAGCACTAATTAAACCTCTATGTTGTGGTTTTTTGTTGTCACGTCACCTTTAATAGGAGGTCAAACCCTCGGATCCTCCATAATGTCCCAATCATCTTCGTCCAATAAGTAGCGGGGATAATGATGGTACCCTTGGACTAACCTTTAAATTCCTTTAACAAAAGTCAATTTTGAGTATGGAAAGGCATGGCATTAAATATTCTCGAAATACTTGCCGTATCTATTTATTTAGTTAAATTATGCCACACTAATCAATCTTTATTTGATTCGGGTCCTTTTCGCTACATGTTTACCTTCCATCACTTCACGTTAGATAAATTTGAGTCCATGTTTATGGGAATGAAAATAGAGAAGCTCCACTTTTATCTTATAAACCATATGGTAGGTACCCATTTAATCTGCCCACCAAAATTTCATTTATTTAAGATGGTCAGTCTCCTTTCAAATTTTTCCATCGGTATGTGCCGTACATATCAGTTTGAAAGGAGGAAGTGCAATTTCTCCTTAAAATTTATCCGAAAGGACCTTTTCCCCCTCAGTTTAAATAAATAATTCCATAAGGCAAAATTATTAGTCTAAAATGGAAGGAAAAATAACACAAACAATCCTTAAATTTTAATCCAATACATAATATGCCCTTGAATTTTCAATTTGTTCAATATAGTCTATAAAATTTTGATACATATTCAATTCAGTTCATGGGTTAAATAAAAATTTTCGATATAGTCCTTGATCTTAAATTAATTGAATGACTAATTTGAACATTTTCATGTAGTTCAAATGCTACATTGATTATTTATCAAAAGTCCAGAGACCAATGTTTAACATATTAAAAATTCAAGGACCACATTAAATATTAGGCTAAATTTTAAGGGTCATATTGAATAAATTAAAAATTTATGGATCACATTGCAATTGGGCCAAAATTTAGTGACCATTCGTGTAATTATCCCAAAAATGGAAAATATGCCAGAACTTCTTAGCTGTTTTCAAAATGACCATTCATTGTATAATGTGGCTCATTTCATAATTATGTACTTTCTTTGACCCTTTGTGCAAAAAAAAAAAAAAACTCAGTTCGACAAGGAAGAAGGACGAAATAGATTCGAGGTCCACGAATTGATTTAAAAGGGACTGGAGGGGCCCTTCCGAACTTTCTGAACTTATGCTTAGGCCCAAATTTTCATAATAATTTACATGAACATACATAAACTTTGGCTCCACCAAAATTTTCAAAATATCTTGATATCCCAAAATGTAAGAAAGTTTTTTTTTTTATGACTCAAGAAATTCCGTAAGCTGACAGCCGACGGAAAGAACCTAGGGGCAACATGGGGAAACCACCACCCCATGCCACTAGGTAAGTCACCAAGTAAGTCCACCAGCCGCCTTGCGTTGCAAGGGATTCGAACTCCTCACCTCTCTCGCAAAGAATCACAGAAGCCTATTCAGTGGAGCCACCATGGCCGGTGGTATGTAAGGAAGTTTCGATAGGAGCTTTTAAGATAAAAAGACTTCCTATCTAGGTTTTTTTTGGGGGGGGGGGGGGGTGTTCTTATCGCATTTAAAGGTTATAATGCAATAATGAGGCTTCTAGTTGTGAACTATGAGGAATGTTGAGCAATTATGTTATAGTTTAAAAAAACACTTTGGTATAGATGAAGTGATTTCAATTGAGTATTGAGTCTACTGCTATTTTTGGTAACATTGAATATCCATTAAAAACTTACACACTATTTTGACTCATTACAAGAGATTATTAAGGAAAGAATCTTAATGTGTTTATGATCCAAAAGTCAAGAGATATTGAATTAAGAAGAAAAATGAAGAGCTACTATTGTCCTATTTTAAAAGATTATAAAGCTAGGAACATTTTTAAAAAATTATAGGGTTTTGTTAGCATAATAATATCTAGGCTACTATAAGAATAATAGCTTGTCATAAGTCATAAATTCTTGAAAAAGTTGACCTTATAACAATTTATAATTATTTGTTATTTTGTGTTTTGTGATTCAAATAAATTGTTATTCTCATAGTAGATTAAACACTGTCACATAATCATTTCTCAAAATTAAATTTTGTTGATAATATGTTTTGTGAAAATGCAACATATCTCCATTTCTCCAATAGTTTTACCTTCCATCTGAAACTTCAAATGGCGAGTGTGATCTTCTCCTATTGGTCTTGACCTTTTTTAGTTGTTTTCATAGATTCGAGGAACTCACATTCTAACCGTTGTTTAATCTAAAATACTTAAAACGTATCGTATGATTCAAGTATTGAGATATAGATTTACATATTGTTTTTAAATACTTTTTAATAACCTAGATAGTATTTTTTTTTCTATAAAAGAAAGAAAGTCATAAGTAGAAGAGATATCTAATAGGTCTACAAAAAAGGGATCTTTCCAACATGTTCAGTTTCAACCGGTGTGCCCCCACGAGATTCTAAATCGAAGTGATTGTTGTTTGAGCTTAATGGATTTTTGAAAGTAGCTGTCTACATCTTATAAGTAACCTCATCAAACAGTAGGAGTCTTTCGACTCCATGTCGAGGCCACTCCGCCTGCTTGGTAACCCAAGTGGAATGACAGAACTACGTTCATTATTTTAACGTGCTAATATCCGCACGTTTAGCACTCCCAATTCTTTTATTTATCTTTTTCTTCCCCAAGAGGAGGGACCCTTTAAGTGCTTAACATCTGAGAAATGCCAAGATCCGCATGTGATCTTAGACGAAATAGTTTAAGGACTTACTTTAAGAAGAGATATCTAATTTCCAACGTTTTCAATTTCAACTAGTGTGCCCCCACAATATCCTAAATCAAAATGATTATTATTTTGAGTTTAATGGATCTTTAGAAGGAGCTGTCTACAACATATTATCAGTTTAGTTTATGTAATAAATTGAGGCTGGATCATTATAAATGGCTGGGTCCATATGAATCTCACCATATTTATGTTCTTTCCCTGGTGACTAAGTTGGAATATCTAGTTAAAAGCGCGACATACTAAGATAGCAGCCCGTGTCATAAACCGTTTGAGTGAACTTAGCGTATGTTCCGACCATAATTTGACTAGGTAATTCAAGACGAACTGTTTCTTTCTAAATAAAAATAGAATAAAATAAAAAGGAGTACGCACCAATGCTTTTGTTTTGCAAGAAAAAAAGAAGTCAAATGCAAGCATCATCAAATCCCCTCAACTTTAGCAGAATTTGCTTTAGTTGTGGTTCAACTCAGCCCCACTCTCTTTCAAATCACAATGAAATCACTTGTGAGAGAACAAGAACTTTAGGTCAAATTCGATCTATAAGTAAAACGAGCGGGATCGTGCTCCTCGAGAAATATGGGATTTCAATTTCGATTCAACCCAATAACGTGGGTTGGACCATAAGGAAGTAATTTCTTGAAAATCCTCTAATGCTAACTTGGACTAGACGAAAAGACGGACTTAGACCGATCTGCAAAAACAGGTTGAGGATACCGGCGAACACCAAGAAAGAAAAGAGCGCAAAATGGAGAGAGAGAGAGAGAGAGAACTTCCAGGACAGCAATGGACAACACGGATGGAGACATTTCATGGCCATCTTCGTAAGTTAGATACATCAGAATCACTTTCATGGCATGATGTGGACAGCTCACGAGACTCGTTCGATTTTTCACCGGACGTAGAGCCTCCATCCTTGACCCGTTCGCCCATCCTTTGGACCTCGTACCTCACGAGCCGGGGGCCCGCGGGTGCAGTACCCTACCATCATGCATCTTCCCCATGAAACAGGACATGCTGCCGTACGCTGCTGGTCGCCATTGCGAAGCTTCTCGAGCAACTTCCAACATGCTTTGTTCGGACAAAACTCTCCGGGACTGAAAATGACGGTAACCCGTCAATCATGCACCACTGTTGCTCGTCGTCGCGGAGACCTATCGCCATCCCCTGCAAGATGTATGGACCCCCCATCACATGTCGCCGAATTTGACGAATCGATTGTGGATCCTTTGGCATGTAACCGGACCGAGTAAGTTTATCTTCGCATGGGTCTACATGGGCCATTAGAGAAATCTTTTGGGAGCAAACAATGAGCATCAATATCGTTACTTTCAGTATTGAACAATCTACTGAAGCCCCAGAGAGAGAGAGAGAGAGAGAGATGTGCAGGGTCGCGCGAGTGCATGCACGTGCACACATGTGAACAATTAAATATTCAATTGAGGTGAATTGGATGAAATTTCTAAGATGAAAAGGTCGAATTACAAGATAGAGATAATTGACATTGACAAGAACTCCCAGCATCATCCCAAACTCTTCATCCCCTTGAAAAGAAGGGTATCACAAAGTTAAATCAGCTACATGAACCCCTTGCAAAGGCCCTCTCTCTCTCTCTCTCTCTCTCTCTCTCTCTCTCTCTCTCTCTATCTCTCTCTCTCAAGAGAAGAAAAGGAACATTTTAAAGGAAAAGACCAGTCTTTCAACTGAAACATGATCTGCTAGTGAACAAGAAATCAGCAATGAAAGCATACTGCCTCTCAGATAGCCAGCATTCGAACCACTTGAAAAGACAACAGTCAGAGAAGTATCGTTGAGGCTAAAGCCAACATTTACAGAAGTGTCCTTGATGCCAAGGCCGACATTGACAGAACTTACAGCATAAACGAAACAAATTTCATATAAGAAACTGTTATAAAAAAATGTGTATATAGCAATATTTACCTCATTTTGACATCTTCAAAAGGCTACACTACTATTTCACAACAACAAAAAATCAGCACCACCCCAGCACTATGTTGCTACAGAGACGGAAACCGGCAGGCCCTTTCCCTTCGATACAATGTACTGAGCCTTTTTTTTGCAGGGTGATGAAGATAGACGATGTCTTGATTTGTCAACCTCATTATTGCTCTCCGCTTAGGGGGAGGGACTCCCCCTAGTCCATAAGTGGATTCCTGCCAATTTTTAATTATTCAGTGTCAAAAGTCAATGCCACCCATTAACTTTTCCAAAGATTAAGAACGGTAGAGGCATGACAGCAAGAGCAGTATTAAACCAAACCGGACCAGCTGGTGCAAACTGATGAACCAGGAAATGGTCCTACGTCCGGTCCGGCTGAACCAATGCACCAGTCTAAAGCGCAGTCAACTCAGTCAAGCCCGATTGATACCATCAGGAAGACAAAAGGTAAAAATCCACCGAGATGTTCATTTTCATCTGTTCGAAATTATGTCAGAACTGTCCTCAAATTAGAAAACCTTAAGGACCTCACAGGGATGAAGCGATCCAACTAACTTTTGCATAGCATGCCTTCTCCAAGGAAACTTAGATACTGTGCATGTTACATTGCACAAAGCATTAGGCAAGGCTGTTAAAATCAGGATCATACTTAGAACCAATGGAAGATAGAATTGAGGATCTCCTGCTCCCAGGAGCTCAAAAAACAATGTAGTTAAAATCTTTTTGATAATAGTATGCCTTTGGTACTCAATGACTTTGAACCATAGTTGCTGAATATCTTGATACTCACTATACTATGGTTGCTATATATGTCTGATGTAACCAAAAGAAAGAAGTATATAAAGTCAGAACTAGGATCTACGACAAAATAATTTGACTCCTACCATCAAAGAACTTGCTCTAGCAATTTAACAACTTGGCTTGTGAAAGAGCAAAAACTCACATGGGACTCCACAAGGCAATGAATAGCATTGTTCTTTATTCTTTCCAGTCATAAGGAGCACGCTCGACTATTAAATAGTCTCCCCGGATATCCTTTGCAACTCGAATCTCATCATCAAGGTAAACATTCTCAAACCTATGTAAACAACAAGAATAAGTACTGCACAAATATGTAACTGGCTATGAAAATAATCACAGAAAACTTGAGCTTTTCTGTTTGTATAACAGTAACAGTGAAAAACAGAGATTTGTGTCATTGAGACAGTAAATATGAAATTATGTTACACTCAACTATTACAGACTCCAAAGAAGGAAGAGTAGACAATATTACCTAGTCAGCATGTATGATACTCACATATACCCTGATACTAAAAATTATTTTTGCAACATACAAATCTACATGCGCAACAACAAAGGCACACCAATAGAAGAACAAAAGGAGAGAGAGGGACGTGAGGCACTAAACTCATACTTCTGTCATGTCAACAGAATGATGTGTCCTATCTTCTAAACACCCTAGCCATCGACATAGAGTTCACAGGAAGAAACTCAGCCAACACTCATTAAACAACGTTATCTAGATTGTGACATGTGACCAAACGCAACTGTGGTAAAGATATTATCATCTACCATTTGGTCGTGGATTAATGATGAAACCAACAAAACCCAAAATGCAGAAGAAAAGGATATGGACACAAAAGGATATATCAACCCAGACAGAGTGCACTGTTAGTGCATTGTCTAAATAAAAATAGTGAAAGCAATTCAATCAATCATGAAAAACATCACTTGTCACTCATACAAATCATCAAGAAACAATGCAAGTCTGCCTCTGAGATACATAGTTCTCTTCAGAGTCCAACCACAAATGTTAAATGTCTCTACATCCTCTTCTGATTTAATAGTGATATCTCGCTATGACCTTCCTGAGCTTGCGCCTGAGTTCTTTTCTCACATATATACCAGGCTGGCCCAACAGTCAATCGATGAAAATCATATTCATGCTAACTATGATGTTGTTCTAGGAACAAGGCCATGAACTATGCTCAACTTGACAGTATAGATTGGAAAATTGTACTCCTGCAGACTCTGTAAGTATCGTGCATAATGTTAAACAAAGTATTGCATACAAAATGCATGAACTATTCCATATTGACAAAAATTTAAAATTGCAATGCCCTACAGTTCATAAGTGGAAAACACTAACTTTTAGGAGTTATGTCTCAGAAGCGATATTTCTGAGGTGACAATTAAATGAATCTATACAGATCAGAATCCATTAGGCACCAGATAAATCTCTTGGACTACCAGTTCCACTATCATGTTGCTTTCCAGAAGATCCAAATGTTTCAATTCATACTAGGAACCTCTTCTCACACACGAATCTGGGCTGAAAGAGAAATACATCGTCCAACATAACTTCTCTTTTCAAGCTTTATAACTTTATGATTTCAAACATCTTCTTTCTATAGATACTTCATGATTCCTAATATTGGAAAATTGTAATTCATACCATTTCATGGGATTTTTTATCAAGCTTGTGCATCATTGGCATTCTCTCATTGATGGTTCTTTCTCTTTCTTTACTTGTTGTCTTAATTATCTAGATCGTCATAAGAGGAAATGTCAACGACGTTATTTAGTTATCTGACCCAGAATCATAAAAAAAATCTTGCTATAAAAATGTTTCTTGGTTTTAACACACAAAAGAAAAGGAACTTTCATGAATTCCTGCTTGGGCATACACCAGTATTTAGGAAGTCAACCGTTGTAAGAGCTATCATGTATCTACTTCCTGGGTAAAATGGGTAAAATGGCTAGGAAAAATGAGAACAGGGCTAAACGATTCATTACATTTTGTTGCATTCTAAAGAAAAATTGTGCGATGTTCAATGTACATGATATGCTTATTCAGTTATTCTTTCTGTTATAATATCCTATTATATGCCATCACAGACTTAAAAGTTGTGCAACATACAATTGGCAAATGTTAAAGACGTGACCTGTTAAGAAGAATACATGCATGCATTGATAAATCCATTTTTCTTCCAGACAACATAGAACTATCTAAGTAGAACTGTTGATTCAATTGCCATTTCCAGATGAATCAAATAAACACTCACCAACCCTGGCCAAAAGGAGGAAGTGGAATCTCCCAGCTCCTTCCTCGTAGCACAGCGCTAGTAAATCTGGAATGAGCATACAAACAAATCATGAATCTCAAATTGTGAACACTATGGTTCTGTATATTATTGGACACTGTCATACTTGCATCGCATCTTCTTGTCCCCAATTATTATGTGAACACTCAAATTCTCTCGGTTAAATGCAAATCAGACAAGGACAAAATCATCTTCAAGGAGCAAAGAAGTTACAAGCTAACATAATGACATTCTAACATCTAGCGGAGGAAAGATAGACATAAATCCAAACTGCAATTGTTATCTAGTTTATCACTCAACACAGTAACATCCTATGCGACTATCTTAGCATGAAAGTTTGGTCAATCTCAGAATGCGCATAACTATTCACTATGCTTAGCAGATTGATCAGTTGAACATAAGCCATTGAAAGTAGAAGAAAATCAAGCATAAAGCTCAAGGTTCATAGTTATTCCATGTACTTATTCTCCAACTGAATACTGATTCATCCCAAACAATTTAATAAGGTCAGTATTTCTCCTATAATTGCATAACTCAGAGCCCATCTAGTAAAGGATGCATAATATACCAGCATCATGTCCTCAAAAGTGGCAGAAACACAAATAATACTGGTTCTTCCAAGAGATAATTTTAAAAGCCAACTTTGACCCCTTAGAAATGAAAATGGCAGAGTGGAGTGTTTCCTTTTAGTGGCCAAGAAGAGCAAACTACAAACCGATGCCTCAAGAAAGAACTTTATGAAACTCAATCATCACCAAAAAAAAAAAAAAAAAACCTGGGAATAAGAAAAGAAAATAAATTTAAAACATCCACTTAAACAAACTTATTACTGGATCAACCACAACCAAACACAGGCATTGCTTTTGTTCTTCATATTCTAATACAATTCAAACCATGTAACTCCGTATAATAACAGGAAACAAGCTTCTACAAGGAGCTCGAAAACACCGCTCTTTATTCATCTCAATCCACCATATCAGTGCAAGAGAGAGATACCACATTTTGTGGAGGCTGATCATTATACAACCCAGACAAAGCCCCAAAGTTCAAGCTGGAGATGGTCTAGATAGATGCCATCATTCTAAAGCTTTTGCATAGTTTGGGTCTTCAAACTGATATAACATATATTAATTTCCTTTGGCAGATAGAGGAGCTCCTAGTCCTACACATTCAAGCTTCACTGATTCAAACTTCGATCCTAACTTCATTGGATCTTGCAATTTACACCCGAAAGGGAGAGGGACACGCAAGGAATTCTGTGGATGAGATAGCAATGCTCGCAACTACATCGTATCGAAAGACAATTTTCCTTCGGAAAGAAGGAAGTGCGGATCAGACTCTGACGTCACTAGAGATCCAACTGACTCGATCCTTTTCATGCAACAGCAATGAGAATTTACTCACGCAGCACGACGAAGCAATGCTTCCGCGAAATCATTAGCCCTAAATACTCGGACTTTCATCTCCGCGAGGCTTCGTCAAGATCGAGAGCTTCTCGCCAAATTGAGCCTCCACAGCTCTCGCCGACGAAACAACCGACACTGCTCAAGAGGCAGAGAGGCGCAAAACCGAAACTGAATCGTACCTAAAATTCACCCTCTGCGGAGAAGCGATCTCGATGCCGGAGCGGACGAAGAAGACCCCGTCCGGAGGGAACGTGATGACGTTGTTGAGGGCCTTCTTCTCCACGTCGATCACCTGGAGCACGTCCCCCGCGGCCGTGCCGAACCACCGGGCGTTCTCGATGATGTACAGCTGCTCCTTCTCGGTTGTCCAGAGCAGCCGCCACGTGGCGGAGAGGGAGGGGCCGGTGGTGACGGCGCCGCGGCCGAGGGCGGCGACGGCGTCGATGGCCGCGACGATGGAGGAGAGGGCGGCGGGGTCCCGCTGGGTCCGGAGGCCGCGGTCCTGGTCAGAGATGAGGGAGAGGAGGCGCTTCTTGGCGGAGTCCGGCTGGGTGGCGAGCGTGGACGAGCAGGTGAACTTGGGAGGGCGTGTGGCGGGAGGAGAGAGAAAGCAAGCCGCCGCCGTCGCCGTCGCCGTCGCCGTCGCCGTCGCCATGGCCGTTGGGGCTCTTTCTCCTCAGTTCCCTCCCTGTGATCAGAAGTTTCTGTTGGATTTGCGCGCGCAGATGAGGCACGTGTGGCTCACATGAAAGCAGGCAACGGTTTCAGCGAACGCTATACAGCGGGGGCCCACAAATACGACGCGGATTATAGAGAAATCAACTCATTTTTTCATCGCCACTTCAATTATTCGACATTTAGAATCAAAATTGCAATTATTTTCGGTTGATATGAATCGACACTAATTATAGATAGGGGTGTTAACGAGTCAAGTCGGATTAGATTTTCATGATACCCAACTCAACCCAAAAATCAGCGAGGGTGCAATTGACCCGACCTGACCCACCCACCTAAGACTCGAATATCATATAACCCAAGAAAAGGGATTGGATCATACCAGCGCCAATCAACTGGACTCAAATCAAAGGTTCCATCCTTGCTGCGTTGTGCTCTGGAGATGTTAAAAAGCCCACATAAAAAAAACAACAATATCAACATCTTGAAAACCGACCCGAAGAAGATTAAGGCTCAACTCCTAAATACCTTAAATTTTAGGGTAGATTCAGGTCGGCATGGACTTTTTTGACACCCCTAACTATAGGCACAATCCCCTAATTATGGACACGATCAAGACAGACCGACCAGAATTGCTGGATACTTTATAGCCCAAAACCATCTAGGATATTTAGAACCCATTTGGAACAAGATCTGTCTTATCATTGGGGAAAAATGTCCGCGTCAGCTGAAGCTTTTTGATTGCTGTGTATCATAACATTCTACAAATTCCTGATCTACATATATTCCCTCAAAAAATGTAGTTGTTGCAGGACATGATTCTTCTCCTCCAATCCCCACAGACATTAAGATCTGGAGGTTTTTATCAAGAAAGGGAACCCCCTTTTCAAAATTTAAAATACACGAAGCATGTACGGGTCAAAAAATTGTCGCGGATGCCATCACATAGCTTGGATATTGAAAAGGTTGCACTGAGAGATTGGTAATCAGACGGAAATCCCATAGTCGGTGATTTTGGAAACCTCCTTGGTCAGAGCATTCCTTTCTCGCTTCGCCTCGGAAGCCAGGTTAGAAACCTGCCATTGAAACAATAGAAGGCGCATTAGCAAGGACAGGAAACAAAACTAGCTGAGGACAATCGCAGTGCATCTCACAATCATAACTCAGAGATTCAGCACAACAGTTTTGCCGAGAACAGAGTGAAATCTCAGGGAACATAACATGATGAACATAATCTCCAAGTTTGTAAAACTATCATTAGCCCTCCTCCACAAGCCAATAGAAAATGGAATGTAGAGGAGAAAAGCCAAAAATGGAGCCTCTACAGAGAGCAATGATAGAGATCTCCATTCAAACTAAAACTCTATTCCTATATCCCGCTAGTGTAGTTGGCTCCACATATCTTTCAACAACGCTAAACACTCTGCACCATGATATTGTGAATCAATTTTAGATCCCTAAATAAATTCCTAGAAAAAGGATTTCACATACAAGAAAGCCTTTGACATCCTATAAGATGAGATACTTTTAGTGAAGATAGTAAAGAATCTATTCAAAGATATGGAACCGAAAGACCAGGCAGGTAGGTGTTTTGATACGAATTAAGGCATAGATTTTTCACATTCACACCCCATACTAATGAATCTCTCCAAGAAATTCAAGAACATTCTGATTCACCAGGCCTAATTAGGCAGTAATCAATCTCACAGACTAAACAAAACAAAAGGCAGGAAGCACTTCACCATTGAGCATGATTTTTAAGAGAGAGAGAGAGAGAGACCAGGATGGAGGTTAAAATACTATTGGAACCTCAAAATGCCTATAGGAAATAACAACCTAAAAAAACGAATTTTTTAGGAAAAAAATCAAACTGGTGAATGATTTCGCCCTTATTCCCCATTATAGATTTAACTCCCCCACACATCAATGTTACTTTAACATGTGAGCTCTGGTGGCTCAAAGATCAATGCAAACACATTCTACAACAATGTTATCACCAATCAATCAAGGTTCATTATTACACTGTACTGCTTGATCAGTTGACGTTAGTGTAAAGATTTCCAGTGATTAACCACCATGCAAAATCCTACAGTGTTAACATAGTACGGCCAAATTGATCACTAAACTCACTTGCTTAACTAGCACTAAGAGTACCAGCAGGTGCTTTTCCAAAAGGTACTGCTAAGGATGGCATCTACAAAATACCATATTCCTTTTTCCCTACTATGGAGAAAACTCACCTGTGATCTGAAACGAGAAGCTTCTCTTCGGGGAAGCTCTCGAATAACATCCTTTAAACCTGACAGATATGGGGACAGAAATTGTGAGTTCATTCAACCAAACCCACCTCAATCTCAAGGAGAAAATCGAGCAGACACAAAACCAAACAGTACAACTATACCTGCCGCTTGTCTTTCAATCTTATAAGCTGAGTGGCTTACACTTTGAATCTGCTTGCCTGCTTGTCTGCCATCATAATTAAAAACCCAAATTAAGGAATTTTTTGGCCCCATGCAGGCAGAAGTAGATGGTGCACTTCTGTCACAAGCAACATACCTAAGCTTTGTCCTTCCTCGAAGCATTTCTTCTTCTGCTAATTGAGCTCTCCTCTGCGAAAAATTTGCGAACATTTTAAGTTCCCAGAAAGAGTTAAGGAAATACTAATGAAAAATGCACATCCAAAATCATTGTGCGTATATAGATAAAGATAAGATGGCAGTTGCTGCTCATAGGTGGAATAGTGGCTCTAGAATTTGGGATCCAAATCTTTCAGAGGACTTGAGGACCAGGAAGAGGTTTAAATTCTGTATTTCTTGAAAATTTTGCATCACTCGAATATCAGGAGTTTAATGATGATAAGCTGATCTTGCAAAGGGTATACAAAAACAAATATCTCGCTAATTCTACACATATTCAGCTTCCTTGTAGCAGAATTGTAGAAAGAGCTCCTTGAAGACACTTTCATGTATGGGTCTTGAATTTTGGGATCATATTGTAACACAACTATGATAATTGACATAAAAGGATGATGCTACTACAACATATCTTATTGGTAGGAAACAACAGTTGAGTCTCATCTTGTTCTACGCTGTGAAATTGCCAATCAGCTCAATGAAAAACTAGTATGGTCTGTATCAAAACATAAGTTGTTCAAAACAAATTTGAAGTTATGTTTGACATGAGATTCATATGTCAGTTTCTGAAAAAAGCTTTCCCTTGCTAGGCAGACACTGAGACCGAATGCTGATACACTATGCTGTATCAGCAGTGGGAGGCTATTTCTGGGCTTTAAAAAGCTATCCAAGGTAAAGATGCTTTAATTGATAAGTGTTAAGATATTAAATCTTATGTGCATCTTTCTCTTACAGCTTAAGCTTTTGGAGAAGAAGGTTTCCCTCTTTATACATTTAAGGTTTCCACAAATTCTATTACTCACACAAGGTTTGGACACTTAATGCCTTTGTCATATACCAGCATAAGTGCAAGGGAAGTTTTAAAATATTAAATATGTTCCACATTGTTTTATAATAGCTTAAGCTTTGGCAGAAGACAATTACGTACTCAAATTCAATAAAGAAATTTGAAAAAAAGATATTTCAAACTGAATTTTCCAAACCTCATGGATGGAGAGAAATAGAAGAGTCTTTTGTAGGAAAAGAAATTCCTTGTCATCCTCAAAAGAGAATTTTAAAGGTCTCCATCCAAGTTGACTGTTGCTCCTACTTGTATTGGTCACAGGTACCGGTTTTAAGCTCTGTTAGCTTTTTCTTGTTTACGCTATTTGATCTTTGTACAAATCCAGGGAATTAAGGTCCTCATTTCCTAGGATTCTATTTTTAGTCAGAAAGGCAGTGCGCTATCCACATTTTCCTGGATGGTAAAGGTACTCTGTAGCTCTTCTGATTTCTTGCAGCCAGAAGATTGTGTATGTGTCTGTAATTTACTGCAATAACATGAATGTCCACCTTCCTAGAGAAAATAAGTACTCCATGTATCCTTCATTCAATATTTACGTTCTTGGCCTGAAATAAATGCCGCCGAAAAATACAAACTTACTTCTAGTTTCTCACTCTCAGCTTTCAGGAGGTCAATTGATTTTCGAAGTTCCTTGACTTTGGCATCAGCTCGGGATAACATCGACTGCAACCACATATATAAGAGATAAAAATTACATCTCACATTGAGCATGATTGATGAGGATAATGTCTTCTAGCTTCCTTAAATGCTAGAGTGCAAACACCAAGCGATGTGAAACAATGCCGTGAAATGGAAACTTAAACATCTAATCAAATAATAAAAGAATGCTAAAGTTGTGGCAGATATTAAATAATTTCATTTTCTTAGAGCTGCAACATAGAAAAGATATTCTAGTGTTTAGAAACTCTGGTGATGTTTATTGAATGAAGAAAAAACCTAACAACAATGGGACTTAAAACACCAATTTATACTAGGGTTATAGACATAAGACAATCTCAATCTTGAATCTAAAATAACAAATTCCAATCTCAACCATCCAACCTAATAAAACATTCACATGACTACTTATAATTCTAAGATAATGAGAAAAGACTAAATTAAGGAAAAACACTTAAAGCTGCTAAAACAGGATCATGCTCCTGCCTCATTCTCCCCGGGTTGGAAAGAATCAAGCTCAAATGTGGAGACTTTAACTTCTTCTAAAGAAATCTCTAGACCACTCAAATGAGAAATATGGTTTGAAAACTAAGGATGATTGGAATGAATTTGCCTAATATCTTTTCCAACACTTCACAACTCAAAGCCAAGTTTTCTCCAAATCGGAGAAGAATGATGCTGACTAGGAAGGAGGATATGGCTACGGAGTTTCTAGTGAATTGGTAGAATAATTTGGGTATCAAAGCTGCATGGGATATTGGAGAGTAAATGAAGAAGATTGATTCAGAGACATCTGATGAAGTTAAGTCTCCACGTTCGAACTTGATTCTTTCCAACTCGAGGGGAATGATGCAGAAGCATAATTCTATTTTAGTAGTTTTAAGTGTTTTTCTTCTTTATTTAGTCTTTTCTCACATTATTTTAGGGTTACAAGTGGTCTAAATCAGGTTGGATGGCTGAGATTAGAAAATGTTATTCTAAGATCTTATGTCTGTAACCCTAGTTTTAATAGGTCTTTTAAGACTCTTTGTCATTAGCTCTTTCTTCATTCAATAAAGATCATTGGCTTTCATAAACCCTAACATATCTTTCTTGTTCCAGCTTCAATCCAACTCAATTCTAGCCCCGTTTTGTTCTCTTTGCTACCTTTTACTCCTCCAATACATCGCAACAGCAATAATACTCACCTCTTCACTCATTAAAAGGCGCAAGGTATTGTAATACAGGAATCGCCTTGGCCCTGCAATGGATGTATTAATTATTAGTCACACTCCGTAGAATTGATAAAGGAAGCTAATCAATTAGGAGAACAAAAGGGACTCCTTAATCCCACTGTCAATAAGTATCAATAAGATAATTCTTACATAAGTAAAACATGCCATTTAGTAACTTAACCTAGTTAATCACTTTACACATAAAGCATCGATTTTTTTTCCATAACAACAAATGAGATGAATTGACTAGCCAACCAAGATGCAAAAAACCATACTTTTCAGTACAATGAAGCCCGAGCCAGTGACTACTCCAGCCGTCAACATGGGATTCGAAGCAGCTATCTCAATACCCTCTGCACTTCAAGAGAATACGACTTGCACAAATTAAAACTAAAAACAAAAGCAGTCCCCACAAAATAACAATCGACAATGCAACAATACGAAAAGAGCAAACCTTTAACTTTTCCAAAGAAAATATCTTCATAAGCATCATATTTGGACTTGACTTCTTGAAAAGTATCCTACATTCAGAACGTTATTTGACAACATAATCAATGAATAATTGCAGAATTCTTCTGAAGCAAAATCTTAGCAGGACGACACCATCATCATGGGTGAAATAGAATCGAGTTCAGTCATGCCAATACAGTTTAATTCTTGAGCTCAACTTGACTCAGAAGATGAACAATATTTTCGATCTCAATGTTTTTTCCCTATAAATGTAATGTAGATATGTAAAATACAATTGCTCAGTAACTTCTTGAGTCAAGCTCCATTAAGCCGCGAGTCTAACTCCATTAGCTTAAAACCGCTTACACCCCCAACGCACATTCTCCCGCGCAAACGTTTCAACACCAGAGCAGATTAGAACGGTCATGAAGGGGAAACCCTACCTAAAGAAACCTCACAAGGATTCCTTTCCAATTCCACCACATTTCCGCATCGAAAACTCGATCGCCCGACTCAACCATTCCACGAATCAAACAATCGACATTCGATCAGACATATCGAAATCCTCATTCGCGAGGCCCCAAACTCAACGGCGAGAGCGGGAACCGTTTCCCCCGGAATCAGGAAGAACGCCGGAGGGGGGAAAGCAATCGGCGAGGGCGGAATCGAAAAGGAAAAAACGGACCTGGATCATCGCGACGGTCATCATCGTGTGAGCCGCGGCGGTGGAGCGGATTTGGGCGAGGCGGGACCGCGAGGCCTCGGCGAACGACCCGACGTCGTCCTCGACCCCCTTCCGCAGGAGCCGGGCCTGGTCGACGGCGTAGTCGACCCACGGCGTGGCGTCTCCGATCGATTTTGGCCGGGCGGCGTGCTCCGAGCTCGTTTTCGGGTTCGGGTTCGGGTTCGGGTCGGATGATTCTGCAACCGTCGCCATTGCCAGAGAAAGAGAATCTGATCTCTCCGTGTCGATTGAGCTTCCGCCTGTCTGGTCAGGTGCTTCACTTTGGAGAGGGAATCGCGAATAATCGGGTCGGGCTAAGATCCGGCCCGGTTGCGTGTTTGGCGGTCCGCTTGCGCTTTTCTCGTGGAGTTGAAAGGTTCTCGGGCGGACCCGTTCCCGTCCAGGAACCGGATCGGTTCCCCCAAAATCGAACCGGATTTGACCTGATCCAGCCTTCGGGTGGGTTAATGAAACTGGTGGCATGTTCTTTCTTTCTTTTTTTTATTAAATTGAAGATGTATCATGATTAAAGGCGATTCTATAGTCAGTAAGTTCGTAGAGATTTTTTCAATTTGCGGCAAAATTTGATTGGAATGGGTAAATGTTATTGTGTTTTAATTTGTTATTGTCATATTATTTGCATGTGTGAGTACAATCAGTACATTCCAAATAGTTCAAAATGGGCAATTTCACGTCTTGAATTGGAAATTAGACTAAAATTCACTAGTTTGGATTTTATGAATCAAGAATCGAATCGATGTCCTCAAGAACCACCTATATCCAATCCAGACCGAGCGGGTCTTTTTACCCCTAGAGTCTCACTTCCAGCCTCTTTGTCTTGACTAACAAAATCCTACACGTGCATTGTGCATAAAAATTTATATTAACAAAAAATAAACTATGCATATAACAATATAATACTTGACATATACTACACGTAGGTATATTAGGAAAAAAAATATAATTATAACTGCAGCACTCATCAGAAAAGAAAAACGTATTAATCTCTATTGACAGATATTAATCTAATTTTTATTTTAATGTTTAAACTTTTCTTTTCGAAAAATTGCATTGAAGATCGTGTAAATCTACGTAAAATGAGTTACAACTATATGTTGTACTCAATGAGTAAAATGTAAATTAATAAGATAAGAATGAAACTTCTCAAAACCTAAAAGATGTTTTCTCGTCAATAAAGTGTGAAAATCGAAATTTGTAATTTTTTAATTTCTTTTCTGTTGTGCCCATAGAAACTGTGTTCTTTCTTCTAATTTCAAATGGATTAACATAATAATATCTAGAAAAATCATTTTCTTCACCAAAAGTACATGGAATTGATTTAAAAGTTACAACAAAAGATTTTTAGCTTATTTGAAAGATGCAAACCAAATAATGAACTCAAATTACATTATTCATGTGTTTTAGATAACTATTCATTTAATATTATATTCTCTTAAATCTTATCTTGTAGATATTGATAATCATATCGTATTATCTCTCTCTTCGTTTTCCTTTCTAAGAAATTGTGATTTCTTTAATTGACATTATGTACCTTGTATGGCGGTGAATGTTGTTTATATGAATTTTTCCATCCTTAAAAACTATCATTCAAGTATGGATGAAGTCACGTTACCTAAATAATTTAGCAAAAATATTTTTTGATGAAACCTAAATTATAGCATTTTATTGTTCCCCCTCTATAGGGAAGACAAAGATAGACAAGGAATTAATAGGTCTCACAATGAGGAAGGTAGGCTCTATGTCAAAGTGTGTTTGCATGTCACCAATGTCATCAGGAACAAAAGAACTTTAAGAACACAACTCACCAAATTTCAAATTAAACTTTGTATTTTCTGAACTTAGTAGTGACTAATATAGACTTCTAGAATTTGAGTCAAAATTTTCATGTTAAAAAACACGACTACATATTTTGTTGATGATTTTTAACATCTTCAACCTAGATCACAGCTCCATTTTGGTTTGCAAACTCATCGAGTTGGTTTTATATGCAGTAGAAATAAAAATAAAACAAATAATACTTGATCGAGAACAAGACATAACGAGCGTTCATGTTAGAATCCATTTCACGTTTGAAATCCATGTTTTATTGTATTAGCATAAAGATATCATAGTCTCGATTCTATAACCCAACTAATCGAATTATCATGAAAACAATTATTCATAGATACGAGATACATGTTTTGTGTCATTCTATTGTTGGACTTTCACTCTGTAATTAACGTGTTGCTCCTTAGTATTAATATCGTGTAAATGGATCATTTCCAACACCGTCTCTTTAGGGCATCATGGGAATAAATTGAACACAGATATGTTTTGTCAGGTACATGAATGGTGAAAGTTTTTCTTTACATTGATGGGGGTTCGGATCATGAGAAACGAATATATTTTTTTAAGTTGGCGATCGGCTAAGCCATCACACATCGTATAAAATTATCTTTTCACTGGGATATTTCTAATAAAGATCATATTTTCTTCTTTCTTCGATACGACCAGAAAAAGGTTAAAATCCACGAATAGTATTCGATTAAAACCTTTCCAATCGTATGAAGAAAAATCAAGAGCAGTTTAGGAAAGCATTCCAAACCCAAATCTAGCTCCCCTAAGATTTGACAAAAAAGTGCGGACAAATTACGAAATCATCTCAAATTTGTTTTGGAGGTTTTCTTTCACTTCACATAGGAGTTATAAAGGTCGTGAGACATGTAAAACGTAGAATAATGCTAGCATGAACGGGCGAAAATCAAGGCTCCTATGAGATAAGAGAGAAGATCGATCATACTGGAAATTTGGAATCCTTCGATACTAAAATTGGGGGCGGCTTTCATATTGCTCATGATCATCCAAGTGAGTTCATCGCATTCGAATGTGACAACTGGGGATAGGGATGATATCCAGCTGAGCAAAAGAAAAGCATGCTGGAAAATCAGGTTTAAACTATGTCCAGGGCATGAATTTAGACTGGGCAGGTTTGCTTTTCGTGATTTCGTCGTGATAGCATAGGGCTTCGACTATCAACAAATACAAACCTTAATCTAACCACTCAGGTGAGGGCCGAATTGAAACATTGCACAGTATCATAAGCTGAGAAAGACGATAGGTTGCAAGAAAGACCCGAGTCACACGAACAATACCGTTGCCGACCACCCTCCCTCCTCTCGCGCACTACACCCACCTGCATGCGAATTTCCAGATCTTTTTCCGTCTTTCAAATTACCCAAATACGATCAACCATTGAAACACCAAACTGCACAGGACAGCTTATCCATCCGGAGCCCAATGAACGAGGCCTCACCCCCAGGACATCAAGCAACGACGTTTGATGTTCAGGGAAAGTTCATAAGGAGAAGCCAGCGAGCGTGCCAAATGGTTGGGTAGGAAACCAACATAGGAAGACGTATCTAGTATCTAGATAATGATCCTAGATAATAATTCCCCATCTTCCATATTTTCATTGCGAAGCTCCAATGTAAAGGAGAATCCTCCTTAACATGCATGGTTTCCAAGTATCAACAACAGAAAATGATGTGGCACAGAACACGAGTAAAAAAGCTCGAGCATGCACTTCGAAATTCAGGTTCATTCGATGCATCCTACCAGAAGAGAAGCAGAATTGAACTAGTATCACCAACAAATAGGCAAATGTGCGGCCATATTGATTTGCGGCATTTAGAAGAGAGGTTGGAAAGTTCAAGAAGTTCCAAGCACCATAGAAAATGGAAAGAGAAGTTTTTTGTCAGGAATACAGAACAAAGAGACTCATTTAACAATGAAGAATGACAGGAATTTGCTTTCAATGGTCAGTTCAATGAATAATATACATGCGCAAACTAAGGATGTCATGGAGAGGGTTTGGTTTCATACATGAGTCGAGTTGTGTTTCTTAGGGTCAGCAAAGATTGACTGCATCCAATACACAACAAATCTTGATTCCAAGAATGAAAAGATCATGGACGACAACAAGGACAATAGGGAGGTCAACAAAACGCAAGTAAAAGGAGCGTCCTTGCATTATGTTCCAAACAACACAATTTTACCTGAACAGGATCAGTTATCCAGCAGCTCCTCTAAGAAAACAAAGTTAAGGTCCACAAGGTACGCTAAACTGAAGCATGCAAATTGTCTACTCAATTCATCCTCTCTCTTAAACATCTCCAGTTATGACAACTGATTAACTCTCGATACACAAGTGCTAACCATAAGTTGATCAAAATTCGAGAACAAAACTCTGGACAAGTAAGAAGACAAAATCCTCAATAATACATTTTCAGAAGAACTTCCAAAAACTCAACAGTGCCTGATGAAAAAGCCAATCTAGTAAAATGAGTCAAACTACCAACTCAAACATTGATCTATAAAATTTAACCTTCATGATTTTCTGTCTTACAACAAAGAAGAGACCGATTCGGACTCGAGAGAACGAACCACTAAATATTCCTCCTGTTTTCAATCCACTTTTGAATCTATCTTCGGACCAAGTAGAGCTTACCAATGACATGAAGGATGGCAACAAAAGCAATGAAGCCGATGCTCATAACAAGAACCACATTTGGAGAGATCTTCAGTCCTGGGGCATCATCAGTGTAGAACTGCAGCATCGTTCCAGTTGCTCCTCCTGAGGCACCACCACCAGTTGTCCTCCGCCTACGCATGCTAGCAGCTGCTGCTGCGCTGCCTCTGGGTGGTGCTGGTCCATTCGATGCCATTTCTCCAACAGCCGCTAACTTCTGTTTCCAGTTTCATTCAGAAGCATATAAAAATGATTGCCAGGCCAAGAATTCCCAAATAGGAAGGCAAAATTTATCTATCGTTGTATCTGGCTATTTTCTATGTCATTTCAAAATGCAAACATGCAAACAAGACCACAACTCTGTCATTCCTTCTAAAAAATCGCCATTAAACATGAGATAAGACCAAAGTCTCCTAACAAATCCGCAAAACACTGAAAACCTCAAAAAAAGAAAAAAAAGTTAGAAGGGGAGAAGTAACAAAGACGCAATGATTGGAGCATTCAACCCTCATTCTTCATCTGAGAACCACTCCTCACAGAACGGACTTCGATTAAAAGATTGTCAGCCCACCGTACATGGAACCCAAAGCCAAGAAAGCGGAAAAATCCCAAAAGAGAAAAAACTGACTAAAGATAAAGCAGCTACAATTATCCACAAGAAACTCCAAAACAATCAAATGTAACGTCAAACATCTAAACCACTCTAGTCACGCATCGATGCATGTCTGCTTTACGTCGCTAAAGTGGCATACTGTTCTAGGCAGAACTACCAATACGAGCTCAATCCCATCCTTCCACCCGACCCCACAGCAGTCCAATCGAAACCAGGAAGTGCATAAACAATCCTACGAGATTCAATTTCGCACTACCCAGTCCCCAAAAAAACACAAATCAACCTTTCTCCCGTTACCATCCGCATGCACAACGAGGCCGACACAGATTGAAACAAGAACTCAGGGCAAAGAAAACCGACATGCACGAAATCAAGCGAAACCAAACCTACAATCCGGCAAAAACCTCAATTTCGATTCCATCCGAGGCAAAACCGACGCGATCATAAACGGGAAAAATCGACCGATGAAACAGGAATCACAAAAGGTTTCATGAGACGACGCCCTAAAGCCTAAACCCGAGCCGAAATTTCCACCGAAATCGTTCAGATCGGAGGGACCGATCTCGACGGACGGCGGCGAGATGCGCCGGGCGTTCCGAAAGGCGAGAAATCGGGCATAGATCTAAGCTCTGCAAATCCCAAATTGCACGCAGAGGGCAACGATCGAGGAGCACAATCTAGAGAGAGAGAGAGAGAGATGACTCGCCTGAGTCGAATCGGTCGTACTCGTGCAGATCGCGCAGCCTCCGAAGATCCGAAAGAACGCGTTTTGACTCGTGCGATGGTCGGAGCTCTCGGAACTGGCGCATTTATATACGGCGACGATGGGTCCCCCCGACGACGGGTCGTTCCGTGTCCTGCTTTCGAAACGCCGGTCGTTTCGGGCCGCCTCGTCCCGCGATGAGGTTTTGACCAAAAGCCCATGGGCCTTGCTTGGGTTGGACTATAGTTATGGGTTTTCTAGAATTTCACTTTTCGCCTTGAATTTTGTTTGTGGCCCAATATGGTTTGTGGAAGAGGATTTGGACATTTTGTACGCCGTGCGAGGGCATGGTCGGATGTGAAATTTGATTTCAAAACGGACCGATTGAGATGGATTGTCATGTATTCATTTGAATCCGAAATGATTCGATTGTGTTTACTTCCTGAAAGAGCACAAAAGGAATACTTGAGAAGTACATTCGTATTGTGAATTTTCTTTATATGAAAGAGCTCATCTCTATCCATGATGGTGATGGCTTATCCAAATCTTACTAATCCCTTCAAATCTTACCCACCTCCTCATTTTTTTTTTCTATTCTCTTTCCTCTCTATCTGTAGCTTTATTCCTCGGTCGCTAGTTGCTGGGTCTGTTTCATTCCTATGTGATTTCCTCGAGAAGGAAGCCAATGGGGGATGGTGTAGATCCATTCCATTTCAAATCATATTGAAAGCAGGCATTAAAACCATCCAAACTGATCGCTACGGGGTTTATTCTGTCTTTATGTGGGTTATGCTTCCTCTATCTAATAATTTCAGTTTTAAGTTAGATTTTTATTAAAAACGTGAGTAGTTGATCAAATGCTTTAAATTGAATTAGCTCAATCTTGACAAAAAGAAAATAAAAGGCTTAAGAGAAACCGGTCCCAATCCTTTTCTATGATGTTTTCACAATCATATTATTCTACATCTAATGCAGTTTTCTAGCTGGTTTTTAGCAAGTTCAATCTGCTTCTAATCGGTTTGATCAGTTCAACTTAATATCAAGTACTGGTCTAGTTTCATCTCAGTTTCAGTTTAGAAGAGCGTGATCTCGTAACATGATCCATACAAAAGGAGCTCCATAAAGTAGACTTGACAATCCAACCCAATTGTCAATCGAGAGCTAATTTCTTCTCTCTCTCTCGTTACCGGATCAGATTTGTTCACTACAAATGTCTTGGAAAGTTAAGTCTTTGTGCCCTTAGTTTTGACTTTGTAACATGTTCTAAACTTATTGCATTTGGGTCACGCCATTCTTCGTACGACAAGAGAGCCCTCTATAGGTAGGTAAACTCTTGTTCTGTGGATTCAATCGCACCCCGATCCAGCTAAAAAAAACAGTACTCCTCTAATCTAATGGCTAGTTGAGATACTAGATTGTGACGTGGCAGATGGCCCGCGTGAGAAATCATTTGGATCTAATGATGTGAGAAGTCGGACCAATGTCGTGTATCTAATCCCCGTGCAAATCGAGGTTTAAACATTGAGCCAATCTCATAGTGTCGTGAGGTGGATCCGAGTAGCACTAGAAACCGCCATGCCTCCTCTGATCATGTCTCATTTTATGAATTAATTCCTGATCAGAAGTTTTTCCAATGCTTCTCATTTCATTCTCCTTGTGTCTAATTTTTCTGTACGAACGCTATTAACTCAATGATTTTCGCCGTTGTCTATTTTCCATGATGACACTATTAGAAATATTTTATAAAGTAACGACAATTTATCAGATAATTCATTATAGCCCAAGTATGGTTAGATGAACATATTATATTGGGTTTGCACATATTGGTTTTGTAGCAATGGGACTGCACAATTGGTGTAGGCCAATATTCTAAAAGCGATCTTTATTGATGGGAAAAGATATGTATGTGGACACAAGAGCAGGACGATTTTCACCTCTTTAACTTCACCATCACCCTACATTCAATGAAATCTTAGCCATCGCATGCAGAATTAAGAATGGTTTTCACAACAATTTCAATGGGCGAATAGATTTCACGATATTCTTTGAGGCCAAACATATCAAAGGGAAAAAAAAAATGTTCTTGCAGACCTTCTCTTAAGACCTAGAGAAGTTTCTTCTACCGAGTTCGCACACCAAGTTGCTAGAGGATTGGCCTTAGGTCCCCAAAAATACAAAACCTCTCATTTGGACAATTTTGTAAAGATACGAGACCTCTCATTTGGGATTTGCCCATTGAAGATATTAGCCATATGTAGATTTAACCTCAGACCATTTGCGAACAACCCAAAAAGCCCATTCATCTACGTCTTCAAATTCGATGTCACCAATTTTCCGATGAAATTAAAATGGTTAGATCAATAATTGTTTCACAACTATACCATAGCCATTGAATTTTTCACTACCATAGTCCACAAGATCATCGGGAAAATTACTAAAAATGTCATAAACTTATTGCAATTGTACCATTTCAATTCTAAACCTTTTTTTTGTTAGTTGAGTCATAAACCTTTTGTATTCATACAATTCAGTCTATCCAACCAATTTTTACTAGCCGATGGCCGATTGACATTGACATGAACATCATTCATCCTACAATGCGCCACCATACCAATGGGTGGCCTAAGTGAGGCTACCCTTGCAGCCTCTAGCAAGGCTGAAGGCTAGCCGAGGCTCAATTGGCGAGGTCAAGCCTTGCCTAGCCTTGGCCAGGCTTCATCAAAAACAGCCAGGTTAGGGTTGGTCGTCGACGGCAACCAACTGGAGGAAGAAGGAAGTGATTAAAAAAGAAAGAAAAATAAATATTAAAAATATTAAAACATTATTTAAAATTGTCGGCATCAGTTGATGATACTATGGAGGACGATCAGCATCCATATCAATGCTAATCAGCCAAATTGGTCAAACGAATTAAATTGACACAAATATAAAAAGTTTAAAATTCAATTAGGTAAAAAGAAAAGTTCATAACTAAAATGGTATAATTATAATAGGTTTATGACTTTTTTGATAATTTTTTCATGCAAAGTTTTTCTAAACCATTATTTTTAACATTTTGCAGAGGCTCTTGAGCGGTTTCACCTCGTGCCTTATTGGCAGATTCCATTCAGCACTAAACTGAAGTGCATAGCCTCAAACCCTAAAGCCCACACTACTATTTTCTTCCATACAGAGTGGAAACTTTTACACTACAAGGCTAGTAGGACAAATCGACTGTCCTCATCCTTAATTGCTACATTTTACAGACATGCAGCTCCAAATTAATTTATCGAGGATATCAAAAACTTACAAGAATCCTATGTGAAGAAAATCAAATTGCTTTTAAGCTCTTTCTGGCCTAGCACTTATTAAGAAGAAATGTCATGGGACTATTCCAGCGCATATGGTGCCTCGAAAGATGCCTTCCAACATTAAATGAGTAGAAGTGGAATCAGCAGCCGCATTTCCCCAAGACATTTGGTGTTTGGAAGAATCTTATCCTGTAGCTACATTTTAGCTCCTAGAAAGATGCTGATCTTGACCCACATCATGAACCCATTAAAAGGTGAGGAAATTCATAAGTCATGTGACTACTTTAATAAAGTTAACATTGTAGGTGTCGTTATATTATTGAGTTTGTACCAAAACATTTCAAATTTTGTCTTTCTGATAACCTCATAACGAGCCTTGCGAATTTATAATATGGTATGTCAATTATTGGTCACGAAGAATGTCCAAAAGATAGAATTGTTAGGATTCGTTGCATGACCATAAAGAAAATAAAGAGTAAAAGCGAAAAAGAAAATTTAAGAGTAAGGTTTTATCATAACTACATCCAATTGAGGATTTCACTATAATTAGCATATCGAACATATTCGCTATATCTCTCAATTATAGTGAGAGTATGAATCATGCCTCAATAATAATTAGGATTTTGATCCGTTAAGATGAGCTTTTCTTGGGTGGGTATGCTTTCCGCAGCGGCATTTCCCCAAGACGTTTGGTGTTTGGAAGAATCTTATCCTGTAGCTACATTTTAGCTCCTATAAAGATGCTGATCTCGACCCGCATCGTGAACCCATTAATAAGTGAGGAAATTCATAAGTCACGTGACTACTTTAATAAAGTTAACATTGTAGGTGTTGTTGTATTATTGAGTTTGTACCAAAACATTTCATATTTTGTCATTCTAATAACCCTATAATGGGACTTGCAAATTTGTAATATGGTATGTTCGCTGTTTGTCACGAAGAATGTCCAAAAGATAGAATTGTTAAGATTCGTCGCGCAATCATAAAGAAAATAAAGAGTAAAAGTAAAAAATAAAATTTAAGATGAAAGGTTTTATCAAGACTACATCCAATTGAGGATTTCACTATAATTAACATATCGAATCTTTTCATTATATCTCGCAATTACAGTGAGAGTATGAATCACGCGTCAATAGTAATTAAGAATTCGATCCGATGAGAGGAGCTTTTCTCCTGTCAGTGTGTTCTCCCCACTTCGACGCTTTGAGTAGATCGCAGGGGACAGAAAGCTTTTCGAATGTCAAAAAGCCTTGAAAGACGGAGACCCATCTTTGCTCCGAGACTAACAGACAATCCCCTTGACAAATCAACAACCCCATTTTACAACATAATTTCAGTAACTCGTGAGTCCCCTTCGTGTCCAAATTGGCTCCACACAATTTTTCGGAACCAAATTTTGTTTTTTTTTCTTCATTCTCTCTCTTTTTCCTCGCCCTTTTCTGTCAGAAGCTATTCGGTCCAAGGACCCTGATTTTTTTTTTTCCCCTTTTCCTTTCTTCAGTATAAGCTTGAGATAAAAAAAAAAAAAAAAGGTCAAAAACTACGGCGGCTACTCTCCCTCTCCGGATCGTCGCGTCGACGGGCGGAGCTGCGCGTGGGGGACGGAGCATCCCTCCACGTGTCGGCCGGACGTAATCGCGTTGCGCTTCCCTGCGCGCCACGTCACCCCCGGGGGGGGGGGGGGGTCCGACGCTTCGATTCCCCACGCGCACCTCCGGGAGGAGGAGCGGGGCCCACCGCCTGTGTCTCACTATCAAAGCCCGCACTCCGATTCGTCGTGGCGCGCGCCCGGGCCCCGCTTTTTGGCTTCGCGGAGATTTTCATGTTACGGAAAAATAAAATAAAAAAAAATACGGAGAGTGATTACGCAATAAATAAGGAGTTCACGTGGTCTGGTATAGGGATATATGACGCGATAAATAGGGGTCGTGTAAAAGGTGTGTAAAAAAGAAAAGTAGAGATAAGTTTTTTTCTTTTTTTTTGTCAAGTAGAGATAAGCTCACGGCGAAAAGAAAAAAAGAGAATAAAATTTGAGGTACAGATACGTTTTCGCTATTAGGGAAGCGATGAGGAATGCTTTAGTACTTTCCTCTCGGTTTTTTTTTTTTTTTAAGGGAAAAATAACGCAATTTTCTTAAAGCAAACGTACTTCTTTCCTTGGAATTCAAAATATTATTCGAATTTCGAAAAATATATATGAAATTCTATAGGTTAATCTACGTGATCTACGTGTCAATATAATCAAGTGTTGCGAGAGTTTCGGTTTTAGATTAAAGAAAAGTCAAAAAAGCCAAAAAAAAGGTATGAAAAGTCAATCATGAGAGGAGATCAAGGAATTGGTGAAAATGATAATCTCACGGATAATGTTGGGATTAAATCTAAGGGGGTCCATGCTTGAACAAAATTGATCGAGAGGTGGTCTTAGACAAATTGGATCGGATATCGAATCTAAAGGTTCATCCCTAGCGCTCGATTTAAAGAATGTTTAAGTTTTATTCATAATGATCAGGTCTAGGCAAATCCAAGCGAGCCTATTTTTAGGACATGCTCGGGTTCATAAAGAAAACTTATCAAGTGAACCCACTTCATTCGTGCTTCGAGCCTTTGGAGTCGGGCAAACCAATCGGACTACTAGGATTATGATCATGCTTGTATTTGAGTAACGCAAGGGGCGGTTTGCTTATATTCGAAAAGAAAAAAAAAAGCAATTACAAACATAAATTGACCTAAATATCTCCCCTCAATTTGTAATTAAATGAAAATCTTTAAGAACATTCACTATAAAAAAAATTAATACGTCGTAGAAAATTGAAAATTTAGTTTTTTTACTGCCAGCTCATTTAATTATCTAATTTTTTTTTCCAAGTGTCTCTTTTATTTTAGATGAGATGACGAGATTTAGTAAAAAAAATTAGTAGTTAAATCAGGCTCTACATAGCCAGATCATCTCTTAACAAATTTGTACTGGATAAATGATTAGTTCGCAATGTTAAAAGGTAGATAGACCTTAATAAAATACAAGTCAGTTAAACCACTAAAATTTTGAAATGGAATTGAAGCTCAATGATGGAATAGAAAAAAAGGATTAATATCATGAAAAAATCTAAATTAGTACACTAGTAACAAATTTATCATATATCGATTTTTGTTAAATTTTACGATCAAATTGTCGAGTTTGAGTTATGCAACAGATGTACAAATTTGGGGTTCTGTTGTTCATTTGTCACATGTTTACCAGTTTGTGATTTTTTATGATATTAATCTTATTTAATAGAAATCAACAGATGATAAATTTGTTATTGATATTTTTTAGTAGTCAAAAAATTAGTTTAAGATAAATTTATTCGTATGATAATTTGGATTTTTCATGATATTAACCATGAAAAAAAAAGTGTTTCGATTCTTTTGTAAAGATGATTGTTTTTCAGTATAGCTTAGAAGCACAATCGTGAATAACTAGCCGCTGCTTAGAGGGGAACTAGGACAAGAATCCATCAACATGACCCAGTTATGTCTAATTTCCTTATTATAAAATTCAAATCCACAAACATAAATTCCAAAGTTGAAAACAAGGGAACACTCTTGCAACTGGGTTAATCCCAGGGTGGATCTGTGTAGTCAAGCCGTGGAAAATATTATTTCAACTTTTGACATTAATAATGATTACTTTTTTGGATAAGAAATTCAATGACATTTTCAAGTGCAGACTCCAGAGGTGAGGCTTTGTGTAGACAAGACTTTAATAGATTCTTCAAGAATATATATTTCAAAATATATCTCCCCAAAAACAACTTTTCAAACTAAATTTCTTCATGTCACGTCTTGTCCAAAGATTTCCTAATCATCACCCCCTCATTCTAGTCACTTTTATCTTTCTGCTTAAATTTTAAAATTTTCAACATATTCCACAATTTTTTTTTTCACATTTTAGTGCAACATCTAGAAATAGCAGGCCAAAAGGATCTCCACGGTCGAATTATTTATTCAATGACATTTATTCCATTGTATTTCAGTTTTTGCTGAAGTTATTATTTCAGGTTGACATTCTTTGATTCTTAGCTTTCCATTTATCTTTTTTAGAGTTGTTTTGATCAATCATTGGATATTATGAAACAAATATATTTTATGATTAAATTCCAAATTGATATACTTATAATAAATTTACCAAAAATTAATAATAAATTTACCATAAACTGATACACTTGTGATAAATTTACACTCTATTAGTATTTGTTAAATTTTATTATCAAATTACTAAGTTGAATGACATGTGATAATTGCTTAGTATACTAGTTTGGAATTTTACTATACATTTGTCACAGTTATATTATTTTTGTAGTTTTGTGTGTTATTAATCAAATTTAACATAAGTTATATTTGTCACAAATATAACGGTTTGGAATTTGCGGCGGTTAATAAACTTATCACAAGTATACTAGTTTTGGTTTTTTGTGGTAACAAAATTATTTTTGAGTAAATTTGTCACATGTGTACTAATTTATGGTTTTTCAGAGTATTAACCCTATATTTTAATGTCATTACTTTCACCAAATATTTTGCGATCATAACTACTTTTTTTTTTCTTTCAACCAAAAAAAAAACTATTTTTCCCTATTCTCCAAGTAGAATGATTTTGTTAACATTTTTCCTATATAAAAGCTGCGTATAAATAAGTTAGATTTTTCCTACATTTTTGTTTTAAATGTTATTGTAATAAATTGATTAAGTGAATTTATATTTTAAATGCAATTTTGCTGTATAAATACTCAAAAGTATAAACTTTTCTTTTATTCAATTAGATGTTGAGTCAACTATTTTTTTTTTTTAATTCGAGTCTAGTAGCTATAAAATCGATTTATTTAAACTTACTTGTCAATATACATTTGCTTTTTGGCCATTTGTAAATTAAAAAATTAATAACAAAATAACTCTCCACACAAAATGGTGATTCATATTTTGAATACAAAGTCAATAAAAGAATAATTAATAAAGAACCAAGGTCAAGTAAATGTTAATAATTTGATGATTAGGCAACATTTAGACATAGCATGGCATAGAGAAATCTAGTTTGGCAAATAATTTTGAGATATATATTTTATAATTTATTTTTATAGAGAGATACTTTTGGAAAAAGAAAAGGACTATAAATGAACTAATTATGAAATTACTATAAGTTTACACGTGTCATTGATCTAACGTCACTTGCAAAAATAGTTTTTGCGTGCAATCTTACGTCAATTGAATTTTACCATTGATGTGTTGTCAACGTGAGCTACATTAGGAAAGACAGCCAATTGCGATTCCTATAGATATTTTAAGTCTCTTATATGCTTCTTATGATTTTGTCCCCACAATGCCTTGAGTTAAATGGCAAAGAAAGATCAAATAATCAATTGTCCCATCAAGTTGATCTAATTATTAAAGAGCGCATATATGCAAACTTTACAACGGAGTATGGAAAAACTTTAATCATTTTGGAATGGTTGGACACTATCTAGTTATCTTGGATCTGGGGAGAATCTAAATCTTATCATGCAAAGTGAAAAAAGGTTTTTATTGTCTATTACGATTGCATTTTACGGTCTAACAAATCACCCATTACATCAATTGGCATATAGATCGATATGGAAACAACCGACATTGCTCAATAGACCTGATCATGAGCACCGACACCGGCCAAGCCGGGCCCGGGGTGGGTGAGCCAATAAGTCTGGATACAGAAACCGGGTCGATCCGGGCAAACAATTTTCCTTCTCGGACCCTAAGGCTCGCCCACGTAGGGCCCCCTAAAAGCCTGGTCGGGCATTTTTTTTTTTAAGTAAATATTTTGTGGATGAGCTTGGACAAAGGAAGGAAAGGGGAAAAAAACAGAGGAAAGAAACGCACCAAAAAGGTCATCTCGTCTTCCTCACTATCTGCCTCTCCCTCTCTCTCTTCCTTCTTTCTCTCTCTAAACGCAGAAAGAAATGAGCCAGTGCGTTCCGGACTGGGATTTCGACGACTCCCGCGGCGGCAGCGGCAGCGGCGGCGGCAACCATCCCACACCGTGCCGACGCTCTCTCCGCTCTCACTCCTTCAATCCCAGCACGACCGATGTTCCCATGTAATCAAATGTCGAAAAACTTTGGATTTTCTTGTTGGGTTTGGCTTTTTTTAACGTGATTTTGATGAGGTTCGAGGGGTTGATTCGTGTCGTGCTGCGTCGGCAGGTCGAACTACGAGGTCGCCGAGCTGACGTGGGAGAACGGGCAGCTAGCCATGCACGGCCTCGGCCTCCCGCGCGCCCCCGCCAAGCCCTTCCCCTCCTCCACCGCGCCCTCCAAGTACGCGTGGGTGGACAAGCCGCGTGCCGCCGCCAACGCCGGGGGCGCCGGCGCCGGCACCGGCACCCTCGAGTGCATCGTCAACCAGGCCACCGCCCTGCCCCGCCGGAAGCTGCCCTTCGAAGCCGCGGCGGGCGATCTCGTCCCGTGGTTCGACCCCTCGCGCGGTGCCGCCGCCACCGCCACCGCCGCCGCCGCCGCCATGACGATGGACGCGCTCGTCCCCTGCGCCGGCGCCGGCGCCGACGACCGGACCACCGCCCACTTCGTCGACTCCGCGGCCGGCGGCGGCGGTACGTGCGTCGTGGGCTGCTCCACGCGCGTGGGGTCGTGCAGCGGGGCGGCGGCGCCGGGGCCCGCGCAGGAGAAGGACGCGCTGGCGGCGAGGAAGGGCGCGAGGGTGGCGCGCGCCGCTGCGGCGGCGACGGCGGCGGAGTGGAGCGGGATGGACCAGAGCGCGAGCGGGAGCGCGACGTTCGGGAGGGACAGCCAGCAGATGACGCTGGACACGGGGGAGATGGAGATCGGGGCCGGGATGACGTCGACGTCCCTGGGGTCGCCGGAGAACACCAGCTCCGGGAAGGGCTGCACGAGGGCGACGGCGGCGGCCGACGACCACGACTCCGTCTGTCACAGCAGGCCTCCGGTGAGGGCACACGCCGTAAATTAATTAATAAATTTTAATTAAAAATATAATGAATTCCTTTTTTGTGGAGTTGAGGGTTGAATGGGTGCTTTAGTATCTTTAGTACATTAATCATTGAAGCCATCCCCACAAGTTTCTTGATAATCGGCTTTTTATTTTTATTTATTTTATATTTTTATGTAAATCTTTCTTTCTTTCTCGATTTTTTTTTTTTAAATTTCAATTATTGAAATTGGGTTTTGGGATCGTGCAGAGGGAGGGAGGCGACGACGAAGACAACAAGAAGCGGAGCGGAAAGTCTTCAGTGTCCACCAAAAGGAGCCGAGCCGCCGCTATTCACAACCAATCTGAACGTGTACGATCTCTCTCTCAGTGAGAAAAAGAAATGCCAATTTTTGAAAAATCATGAAAATAGTTTTTACGTAATTCTGCAAGACTTTAGAAAAAAATTTATGTATAATAATGCTTCTTATAGAGTCGAATTACACAACATATGGCATGAAAGTCATATTCCTAAGACTCAGGTTTTTCTCGATTCAAGAAAATTCTTGTTAATCGGTCTTGACTTAAGCGATGCTGGCTGCAGAAAAGGAGAGATAAGATAAACCAGAGGATGAAGACGCTGCAGAAGCTGGTCCCCAATTCTAGCAAGGTACGTATCGAGAAATCCCTCCCGATTCAATTACGTTATTTTTGTTGGAATTTTCCAAAGCTTAGATAATCCGGTGAAATTTTATTTTCCACGAAGGGTCGTGAAAAATACGCTTTTTCATGATATAGATTAGCTACTTTTGTGTATTTCTCTCCATCAAGCTTTTTGCATAGGCCCTTTTAATGCTTATCCATATGCTATTTTCCCCAAAATTTCTATAAAAAGTAGGGCTAATAATTACTTGGAGTCCTTTTTTTTTTCCTCTAGTGGTCAGGTATGAAAATGCAATGATTTAATTTTCCGGATAGTACTTGGAACATGCAAGAAATAGTAACATGGCTGCATGGAAGAGGGGCGCTCCAGGCCCAGAGTCTTGCAGAATAGGAACCAAATACAGAGAGAGGGAGGGTTAGGGCCTACGAAGGAAAAGTTTTAATGTTGGAGCAGGAGCTGTCTCCGTATCAAATCAAGAACTTTGTCTCCATATCAAAATCATCATCGCTCCGTTTGTCTACCTGTCCCCATGCCGAGATTAGTCTTGTGGACTAGGAGCTCTCTCTCTCTCTCTCTCTCTCTCTCTCTCTCTCTCTCTGTCTCTGTCGCTCGTCCGTGGAAATGAGGCCACACGTTCTCGGTCAGGATCATTTACTCCTTTTGTACCCACCTCCTCATGATTGGCCCTGTGATTGAATCGAACGGAAAGAGTAAAAACGAGCTGTTCCCACTTTGGAAGATGATTCCTTACCCTGACTTCGACGCCGCTCTCTTTGGAACTGTAATGAAACCGACACGAAAATCTGGACTTCCATGTTTTGTTCTAGAGAGACCATCTTTAGTCTGCATATTGATGTGGCGCATGGTGTTGTCAAAAGGGTAAGCTCGTCCGGCAGCGCTACCGACGTTTAGCTGAGTTTTTTTTTCTTGGTTTTTTGCTCGCCAGACGGACAAGGCGTCGGTACTGGACGAGGTGATCGAATACCTGAAGCAGCTCCAGGCGCAGGTGCAAATGGTGAACAGGATGAACATGCAGCCGATGATGATGCCGATGGCAATGCAGCAGCAGCTCCAGATGTCGATGATGGCCCCGATGGGGATGGGGCTGGGGATGGTGGGGATGGGGATGCCCGGGATGGGCATGATGGACATGAACGCCCTTGGCCGCTCCAACCTCGCTGGCATCTCTCCCGTCCTCCACCCAGCCGCCGCTGCCACTGCCGCCGCCTTCATGCCCATGGGTTCTTGGGGGGATGGCGGCGACCGGGCAGCCACTGCCACCACGGCTCCGATGGTCATGCCTGACCCGATGTCCCCGTTCCTCGCCTCCCAGTCACAGGTAACCATAAGTTTCCAACCGGAGAAGGGCACTAGTCAACCAAGAACTGTCGAATATCCTCTCTTGGGGCCAGCAAAATTTAAAAGGAACGTTTATTTTTGTTAATCTCACTAGAACCATCATTCTTCACAGAGAATTGCCACGTGGAAAAATCTAAATTTTATGCGTAGCATACCCGAATTTTTAATTAACTTCTTAACCTATGGATGCGGGTGCATTTAATGTGTTAGGCTGTGGCTGAAATTTCCTGGAGGCTTCACTATTTGCGTGGAATGGGAGATGCTCATTAAATGGGCCGACAAGTGTCGTTTTGGAAGCTTTGAAAACATAGAATCGGTCGTACAATATTTCTTTAGATGTAGCGACAAACGCTGAATTAAGTTGAGTGAGACAGACAAGATGTGAGGCACGACGTGTGAAAACGAAATGATGGTGCATATCACCGCGCGCTTTTCTATGATAAATGATTTACTTAACATGTCCTAAAGAACATATTAAGCAACGAAATGGAGATTTGTACTTTTGACAACGAAGCGATTCTTGCTACATATATACTTAGATCACATCATTATACGTAGCTATACGATGAGCGAACTTGCGATGATCGTGGGTTTTTTCTTTATGCTCTATTACACCCTCCTAAGTTGTGTAATTATGGTTACTAATCTTGCCCAAATTGAAAATTTGTTGTTGCAGCCAATGACGTTGGATGCCTACAGCAGAATAGCGGCCATGTACGCTCAGCAGATGCATCAGCCGCCACCTTCCGGTTCCAAGAACTGAAGTAATTTCAGCAGCAAGGGTTGCTCTTTTGGCATGGTCTGGTCTTGGATAAGTTCGCAATCGCAAGCAAGTGTTGTAACAATTTTTTTTGTCTAGTCTAGTATACCATTGAAGCACGTGAGATGATCTAGTTCAATGGATAGGAAATTCGGTATTCGGTCGTTCTTTTTGTACTTTCGTGTCCCCAGCTAGATGAAAGATTCTTTATATAAGTGTGTATATATATTTGAGGAATTTATATGTATATAAATATGAAGTGATGTCCCGCCCCTTTTGTTATTACTGTCAGTTATTCTGATTTTTATGTTTCGGATGGTGGTTCATATTTTAATATATTAAATATAGACGGATTGAGATCCTCCAATGTTAAGGGGGCATATCTACACGATAAGGTTACGTTCTAAATGTAGCTCAATTTGTCATCACATGCTAAGAAATCTACACGGAAATCCAAACCCTGTTTCATCAATCTCTATTCATCCTGTAGCAGCTTGAATTTAGCGAGCTGAAGTCGTCGACGAGTAATGCCTTGATTCTGAGGATCTTCCCAAATCCTAATTCCCGGTTTTATCTACTATATGTACATGGTAATGAAAGCTATGTACCAGATTGGAGCCGTTACCAATCAATTTGGGTAAACCTAGATTGATGTGATACTTGAGCCCTCAAGTAGTGTAAGAGAAGTTAAAACTATCTAAGTGCATGTGTGTGAGGAAACTGGTCCGATAAAACCTATAAATCTTAGGTTCGGGGGTTCGGATATGTGTGAGACAGACTAGCATTCCACGATGCTCTTCCGATACGGTAGTACTTTTTTTTTTTTTTGGTTAAGTCTAAGTCATTTATCAATTAATTTCTTAAGTATGTAACATGTTTTGATTTATATTCAGAATGTCGCCAATGCATTTATTCAGTGACGTTATTCGTTAGTGAAATTGTTCTTGGTGTGTAGTTGTATGCTCCATTTGTATGTAAAAATATGAATGCAAAATTCATTAGGACATGTAATGCACATGCATCGTGCAATGCGGCGTTTAAGCATAACGATTAAAATTGTAATAATAATTACATATGACATGACATGATAAGTTTAAATATACACATAACATAAAATGGCATGATATGACAATATGAACATGCATCATGACATGGTAATTCATATCCAAAATGATAAGGAATGACATGACATAACAAAATTAAAAAAATACAATGAGAGAACGACACGAAATGACAATAATAATATAGAACAGGGCATATTAAATTCATGATTTAAATATAACGAGATATTAACATAACATGACAATAATTAGCTAAGGTCATAACACGTGTTAATGTTTGATCGACTTGGCTCCCGCCTTTCATCATCACACCTCCGTCACTACCAACGTATAGCAATGTCAATTAATAATAGTATAGTTAATTGTCACTAATGTCAAGAGCATATTAGATACAAAACACTCTTAAATACAAGTGTACAGTACCTCTTAAATCTTTGAGAGTAGTAAAGAAATTCCTAGCCAAAAGAAGAAGTGTATTAGCTTGGCCGGTCGTGCCTGAAGAACCTTCTGTCCGCGCGAGACATGGGTGGATGGTGGCGGCGCGGTGGAATGATAAGCCAGGGACCAACAAGGACAATTGGGAGTTCATGTGGAGAGAGAGAAGGGAGGTAACATGGGTGGGGTTGGGTTCGACTTTTCTTTCTCCCATCTCACTTTTCACGCGTCCAAAATTTACGACCTAGCTGCTAATGAAGTACGTAACCGCCTATCGATAACCGGCAGATTCCTCGGGTGAAGAAAAACACGATCCTCGATTAGGGATTGGGCCGTAGTTTCTACGGATGGTTTACGGCTGATTTTTAGGGTTTCATACCCCACGTGTAATACGACGGATGACCCATTATCGCGTGATGAGTGAGCTCGAGCAGTCAAATCGAGCGGCAACGCTTTAATTCATTGGAGGACAGTGTGTGTCGAGCATGTTAATCATGGAACAGCCTCGGCAGACATCGAACGTGCAGTGTATGCAAAAAGACAAGCACATCGATGATTGGATCATCAGCTGTCGACTTGGTCCAAGCGAAACCACAGGTTCCTCCTCCCCAGGACCTTTGTTCCTGTCCATCTTTGGATAGATGATACATTATTTATGGCAACTTCCTTTTGATGTAGAATATGACATGGATGACATGCAACTTGAATTTGACTTGCAATGCTGATTATCTCTCCACGTGATGATATCTTGCAGTAAATACTAGGGGCCACCATCACATCTAAATAACGATGATTATAAAATGCCTTCTTAAATAGCCGAGTCTAATTATTTAATTGTTTCCACCAAAAAAGAAGAAGAAAAGAACAACTTTTGATTACTATGGACAAGTGATAAATTTAGTTGATGAGAGCAAAGTTTGGTAAATAGCAAAAGTCACTGATGAAAAGAACAATCAATAACTTGATGAGTAATGATATTTTCAGATAGTTAAGCCCTTATTGATAAATATTGACAACTTGAAGAGCATTCAACAACTAAGGACATGATTAACAGCAAAAGTTAGTTATCTGTAGCGGAGTCATCAAGATCAACATTGCTGTGTTATTGCTTAGTAGTAATATTTTCAAATATTTTAACTTTTTGAGGACAATTGTTGTTATAACTTCTTGTAGTTGTTGGATAAGTTTACTAGAAGTTTTAAAATTTATCATGAAAGTGCGATGGATTTTTATAATTTTTAAAAAGTGCAATCAAATCCTAACACTTGTTAAATCGGTGAAATCAAGTCCTTTTATTAATACCATTAAATTGTCTAATAAAAATGCTAACATTGCATTTTTTATTTAATTTCTCTCTCCCAGGCGGTATTTTTAAAAAATATTTTCTTCTCCAAAACTTATTTAAACTAGATTACAAACTAAAATTTTTATTTGAAAAACTAAACTAAATAAAAAATGAAGGGTATGGCCTTGTTAGTGGGAGCAACTATTGCAATCTATCATCGGAGGGGTCGATGGAGGTGGCCAACCTCTCTCCTTAGGTTGACGTCACCCAACCTAAATTTGGGTGAGTTTTGCCAGCCTCGGCAAAGGGTTGCCAAGGCCTTACCTAGGGCGAGTAATGGTTGTTGGCCTTAGGTGAGGGTTAGTGTTGCTCAAATTTGGGTGCCCTCACTCAGGTTTAGCGAGGGTTACCTTGTCATTCTCTCTCTCTCTCTCTCTCTCTCCAGTTTTGTTTCCTAATTAAAATTTTAGTTTTTTCAATCTAATTTAAATAAGATTTGAATAAGAAAATGATAAGAGAGAAATTAATTTCAAAATGTCACGTTAGCAATTTCCGTTAACCAAATTGGTGCCGTTACTAGAAGGACTTGATTTTAGGATTTGATTGTAATTTTTGAAAATTGTAGAGCTCAATTGAACTTTTGTGACAAATTTTAGGACTTTTAATGCACTTATCCCTAACTGCAAATAGGATGAGGAAGTTTTTCATCTGAATTTAGTATGCACTTGAAGATGAGAAGTTGTGGCAACGTGACTGACTAAAATTGGCAGAGAATTGCTTATAGGTAGTTAAGTTGTTAACACTATAGATATTAGTGTTTGTATATTGTAGAAGGCTATGTTATCTTTCAATTCCAGTATCGTAATCATGGTTGTAATTTCCATTGTCATTTGATTAAATTTTGGCATATATCTTAGCTGTACTTTCTAGATACTTCATTGTTGATTAAACTCTACCTTGTATCTTTGTTGTAGATTTTGGGTTTTTTGTTGTCAATAAAATTATGGTATTGTATTTTTATCCTATGTACTTTAACGTTGATTAAATTCAATTGAAGTGTATCTATCGATTTCCTTGTGTACTTATGTTATTTCCTATCTAGAATCGTTATTGATCCTATTTTCTTTGATTAAAAATCAAAGAATAATTTTCAGTGAAAGATATTTAGTTGTAGACATTCATTCCGACAAAACATTAATAAAGTTGTTTGTCCTCCTTCAAGCTACGAAGATTTTGCATCTGGAAATTTGTAAGACCTTTGACGTATTATCTCATGCCCTTCTCAGCTTTCACAACGGTCTTCTTATCATATGATCAAATCAGCTAGCTAATTCATCAATTGACTCGTTGATTATATTTTTTAAGAATAGTGCATAGAATAGCCCAAAAACTATTTGGTCAACAGGATCGTGTTACTAAATTTCAAACGGTGCTCACATAACATGACAATAATGGAGCTCCCTTTGCAATGTAATTTGCAAAATTTCTTTAATCAATTGCTTGGGGCTTGTCAACTAAAGAGAGTGTGGTTGTTAGAAAAAGCTTTGAGCATACGTTAGTCTGATTTTTATCAAAGTCCCTACGCCCCCTTCTTTAGTCAATGGAGCTCCCTTTGCAATGTATTGGACTTTCATCCATAGGGTTATTTTCGGATCTCCTCCTGTGCCTAACGTTTACAGTATTTATTTGTCATTTTTATGATGCACAGGACTTTTCATCATTTTTAGGTTCCGTTTGTTTTATGAAAAAATATTTTTCAAAAAGTAATTTTTTTAAGAACAATGAAAATATTTTTTGATATTTAGTTAAGGCCTGAAAATTAATTAGAAAATGTTTTCAATTGTTTGGTAAGGAAAATCTCATTTGATTGTCTTAAATAAACATGTATTATGCAGGTGCTAGTGACTTATAGATAAGTAGCCAAGCAACTCAACACAGACACTGGGATCTCAAGTCCAGATCCCCAACTCACTAAAACCAAGCCTGAGAACTCACTACCTGTGTTGGGATCCTTAGGCTGCGCATGGCAACATTTCTTGGCCGGGGAACAATTATTTTTTATTTTTATTTTTATTTTTTCAGAATAGTTCTTTTCTATTTCTATTCTGGGGAACAATTTCTATGTAAAAAAACCCGTTTGGTAACAACACAAAATTTTTACTCTAGAAATAGAAAAAGAATAGAAATGCGTTTGGTAAAAAATAGTTTCTTTTTTATATTTATTTGTTTTTTTATTTTTTGCTGGTAGACCGCTGCCATCACCGGATGTTGCCGCCGCCGGCCAACCGCCTCCCGCTGACTGCCGTCGCCGATCGTCGTCGCACGGCCCATCAGCCGCCGTTGATCGTCGGCTGCCGGAGGGCCGGCGATTAGCGGCGGCAGTCGGTGGGCGGCGACGGCGTTCGGCGGTGACCGGCGGTGGTGGCGGCGATCGGTCAGCCTCCGGCGACGTGCAGCGGCGGCGGTGTCCGGAGGCGACCGGCGGAGACCGGCGGTAGCGACCGGTGGTGGCGACCGGTGGCAACCGTCGGCGGCAATGGTCGGCCGGCGGCGATTGGCAGCGGCAACGGTCGGTCGGCCGGCGGCGATTGGCAGCGGCAACGGTCGATCAGCAAGAAAAGAATAAAAGAAAAGAAAAATTCACTTATTTCTTAAACTTGTTCCCGAAAATAAGAAACAACTTTTTTTACTTCTCATTTATATTCCAAAACCATTCCCGGGCTAACTTTTTGTTCCCGGGAACAAAAAACTAACTTGTCGTTATCAAACAGGTTTCTATTCTTTTTTTGTTCTGAGGAAGAGAAGAATAGAAATTCTTGGGCTAGGGAAGTTTACCATGCGCAGCCTTAGTGTCTTGGGCCAGGTCTACAGAGGCCTAGACCAAGTCCCCCATGCTCGGGCCTAGGTCCATCGAGGTTGAGCCTTGGACCCTAGGACTCTAGTATTGGTGCCCATGCCCAAATATGTCAAGGTTGTGCTTCGAACCTGGTGAAGTGTACCCAAACCCCGTGCCCAGACCTAGGTCTAGTTAGATTGGGCTTGGGTCCTTAGCACCCTTGGTCAAGTCCATCGAGGCCAAGCCCTAGTCCTTGGTGGCTAGGTCAGGCCTGACATCAATGGATCGAGGTGTGGGCACAAGGGAAGTGGGCATCTGCCTAAAAGTTCTGGCTTGACCTCAATGGACCTAGGCTCAAAAGTCGAGGACTCGACATGAGTGCTGAGGACTCAAGCCTGGCCTCGATATTACGGGGCTGATGCCTTAGACATGGGTGTTTTCAGCTCAACCTTGATGGACTTGGGCGTGGTGGCTGGGGTCTCGGGCATGACCTAGATGGACCTTAGCCAGGATGTTGGAGCATCAAATTTGGAAACGAGCGTTGGGGTTTTGTTCCCAACTTTAGAGTTTCTAGTTTAAGAGTCTTTAACTAATCATATTTTGCAAAATGATTTTTGAATTTTTAAGGATAAAATTATTTTATGAATTTAAGCTTTGGTAAACAAAAAAAGTTTTTTTGTTGACTAGGAAAATATTTTCAATTAACTCATTCTTTTAAGCGATCCAAACGCTAGAAATTGATGAAAATGATTTCCCGAAAAGCTTTTTTTTGCAAAACAAACAAAGCCTAAAGATCATAATTATGGTCTTATTCCCTTAAAATAAACTAAACTTTAGGTCAAATTGCAATGTGCCCCGATTTTTTTTTTTTTTAATCTAAAGAGAGGTCCCTACTTTTGACTCTAGTCCTAAATCTACCCATCCAAACATCGCTACTAGTTTCTTTAAAATTATCAATGTCAAGGCTAATTAGAGATTCATTACTTTATATGGAATAACAACAACTTTCTCATGTTGATAATCTTGAAAAAACTAGTGATAATTTTTTATACATTGGAAAATTTAAGATAAGAGTAAAAGTTGAGAATTTTTTTAGATAGAAAAAAGTTTGTGATAGAATTGGGATTGACTTAAAGTTGGGATTTTTTTTATTATAGAGAATTGGCCCATACAATTATTCAAGCCTACATGTCCAAAGAAAACACTACAAGAAACATGAGCGTTTTGGGAATGAAAATCTCTGGTGATGACCAGTACCGTAATGGTTGATTATAGCAGATCAGCCCTTTGGCAACCAAAGTATCAACACGGTTTTAATGAGTAATATCCATTCAGGTTGCCCGGTGGCCACCTTTTTAACTTGAGAAATGGGAGATGGGGAGTTTGTGGCTAAGGGAGTAGAGTTTCACAACCTATACGTAAAATTATAATCTTTTCACATGATAATGTCTTTTTGGTGCCTTAGGTCCAAGCAAATGTGACGGAATTACTTTTTCGTCACCTTTTCTTGAGGGGGAAAAATAAACCTAAGGCGACGAATTCATCATTGCTTATTGTATCCAATATTCATTTTCTAGTTATCGAGTAGATTTGATGTCAATGCTTGACTATTTTCAACATATTTATACAAATTATTAAATTATATTTGAAGAATTTTCTACTCTATCTTTATGATATCGTTTAAATATTGTAAATTACTAAATAAAATTGTATGTAGGAATATAATATCATAGAACAAAAAAAAAAAAAAAACTCTAGTGCATTTAGATTTAATGCAATGTGAACTTACTCGTATTGTCTAGAAACACGTTGAAACTTTTGATGTGTTAACACTAGTTGTCGTGTAATAAACGTGTATTATGTGCTTATTGTGGTAAATAGGTTAAGTATCATAAATGGTAACATGTTTGATAATTGTCTTAGTTATGTTGTATCGTGTGACATGCTTCATTAGACATGTTGAGGCAGTTTGACATGTTTATTAAACATGTCATATTAGCCATGTTCTTGTTATGCATTTATCAAAACTTGACATGACACGTATTGACAGTCCTAGCAAAGCAGTAGATTAACACAGACAATTTAGCCCACAAACACACACACACACACACTCTGAGTGTGTTTCAAGGAAAGATAATGATTTGAAAAACACTTTGAACAATCACTTGTATCGCTTACAAAAATGATTGAACGAAAAATATTTTCATCGTCTATGGAAATGTTTAAACATAAATTATTATCTTTAATGAAATATTTTTCGTTAACTAATTACTTAAATTAATATAAATGACTATTTTTTGAAAAATATTTTCAAATAATTTAGTTTTAGCTAAATAAATAGATTAAAGTTGGATTGTTTGTCTTTTGCTATTTTTCTCTTGCATCGGCCGTCTGCGGATTACGGCCAATTAACAAAAGTAAACCAATGCTCAAATCAATTTTCTTTTGGGTGCACAAATTGGGATTCGCGTTGAAAATATACATGAAAAATGCATATTGAGCTTAATTGCAATGGCAAACCTCTTTGTCTGTCAATTGGTTCTTTAATTTGCTCAAATCCTCTCGAGACACGCATGCTTCTTGATATTTTATTAATTCAATTCCTTAGATGCATGAAAATTTCCCGTGCAAACAAGACATTTCAATCATTAATTTTGTATTTCTACTAACATCACAATTTCTTTAGAAAATCAATGCTTGATAAAATTGGTATAACCTTTTATGGTAGTCTTGTATTGTCTAGAGATGCATCTATCGATAAACAGCATCATAATTATCTGTAATTTACAAAATTGAATCCCTAAACTCTGCTTTCAATTGTTAGGTACCCTACTTAGTGTGCCGCGTAGAGCATCCAACGTGCCACATAAACTTTGATGAAGAAAAGCCTAAGAAAAACACTGATAAAATTGGGATAAAATTCATATGAAATGTTAGAAGGAAGAAAAAATAAGTAGGTCAATATGGTGGCCGCGTTAATACACTCTAGATGTATAGATTTTACTAAAATATTAAAGAACTAGGCATTATATGGTAAGTTTTTACCTCTCCTCCTACAAATATAGCAGCGAATAGAAGTGACTTCGAATTTTTATGCTCATTATGAGATTCTGCATTTAGTGTTAGGAGTTTGGATTTTATTCGACATCCGACATTTTTTATATTCTGCTGAGAAGAAAAATATATAATATCCATTTTAGCTATAAAGGTAGAATGGTGCTTAATCTTTTTAAGTCAAATCCAATTACTGATTTATGACTCGTTTGTCTACACTTTTGACAAAAGAGCAAGAAGCCTTTTTCTTTGGCTTTTCATCCAACACTCAAATCATTATTCAACTTTTAGAAAATTATGGAAAAAATTAAATGTGAACTGACGTATCCAAATTTAAGTGTTGTGAATTTTTCAGAAGTTATAATCGAAGTGCACGTGTTGCCTTTTGATTATGTAAAAGTAAAGGTCAAACCTGATAATGCCATTACAACAAAAGCTCGCTGGGTCTTCTAGATTTTCTATAGAGTAAGGCTCTGTTTGTTTAATGAAAAATTTGACATTTTTGAAAAATATTTTTTTAGAAAAATGATAATATTTTCTAAAATTTGGCTAAATCTTGAAAATGAAATAAAAAATATTTTCCATCATTTGGTATGGAAAATCTAATTTAATTTTCTTAAATAGACACTTACTATCCGGACATTGGTAATTTGTGCATAGGCAACTCAGAATCAAATATTGGCACTAAAGTCCCGAGTCTAATTGTGATGGAACTTGACATGAGCTTTGGGGATTGAGGCACAAGCACCTTCAAGATTTTGATGGTCCCAAGCATGGAGCATTGGGGTTTGCGAGCCTAAACTGATGGATTTGGGCAGAACCATTGTGGACCTAGGCACAACCTTTGTGGATTTGGCCCCGATGTTGGGGATTCGAGGTCATGTACTAAGATCCTGTGTTCGACCTGTGTGGACCCTAGGTGGCGGGGCTTTGGGCTCGGCATTAATGGATTTGGGTGCAAGCGTTGGTGGCATAGGCACAAGCACCAGGGATTCAAGCTGTGCATTGGGGTCACAACTCACAAGCTCGGCTTCGATGGACTTGAGTGTTAGAGAACTGGTTGTGGACGCTAGGGATATGGGAACTAGTGCTCGAGTTTCTATGCCTAAGCGTAGAGTTTCGAGTCAAGCATTGATACCTAATTATATTTTCAAAAATAAATTTTGAATTATTAAAGAAGAAACTGTTTTCCTAAATTCAATCATAGGTTTTTTATTGACTCATTTTTTTTTGACAGAAAATGTTATCTTGGAAAATATCTTCCATAAAAAAAATAGAGGTATACAATTTTCTTTTTATGAATATATGATGCACAGTGATATATGCCTATTCATCAAGATATATTTAGAGTCCATTTGATTCGCGAAAGCTCATGTTATGAAAAAACATTTTTCAAAATATTATCACTTTTTATATTATTTATAAAAAAAATATACGAACGAAAAATATTTTTACAAAATTTTTTTATATTATTTATTTTTCACGAAATAAACATTGTCTTTAGATAAATTTTTGATCCCTTCGATACCGCTAGGGCAATCTTATTATCATGAATTGAGAATGAAATGGAGATCCTGTTAAGAATTGCAGTTGATTACTGCTTATGTATGTCTATATTGTATTTCCCAAAGAAACCCAAAAAGTATTTCTCACCAATCACTCTCGTGATGGAAACTATGATGTGATTGCGCGGATAAGATAAGCGTGGTCGGATAATTGGAAGGCGAGAGGAACGCTTGGACCCGATTCTCACCACATACTTTGCTCGTCTTAATATAAACGGTTTTGGGAAAGGAAAACAATACAAACGTACCACTTCATTTTTGAATTTTAGTTCAATATATAAGATAATTTCTAAAATTTTAATTTATTTAATATAATCATTAATTTTCTTTTTATATATATTCAATTTAATACTTGGGTTGATGAAAATGTCAATGTTATTTCTAAACTTAATTTAATGAAATGACAATATTGAATATTTTTATATAATTTAGAGATTATATTAAACGAATATCAAAACTTTACGGGTCATATTAAACAAATTAAAACACCATGGATTGGATTGCACATTAAACTAATGTTTAGGGATTGTATCGAACTAATTTAAAGTCTGGTGACCATATTTGTGTAATCATCCCTTTTTGTGAATCTTAGAGTTCTATTCTTTATTTTGATTTTATTTTGGAACTTTCATAAATTTAACTACGATCATCTTAAAAAGTCACAGTTCACTGAAGCTTAGAGAAAGGCCAATGAAGCACCGTTTTCAAGGTGATTTGTGGAGTCATCCTTCAAGTTTTTTCTCCTCCGAAGTGCATATCTAAAAAATTTTGGAGAGCCAATTAAAAAAATGATATTCAAAAAACATAATATCGTCCATTCCGTCTATCTCTTGAACTTCACTTTATTCTAGACAAGTGGACGGAATAATTTTTCAGGCTACGAAGATATACATTTTTTCACCGGAAGATATTCCACGTGGCATGAAGCGCCACAAAGTTTTGATGGAAGATCCGACTCACGCCTTCTTATCTAAGAATTTTGTCTTCCCAGTTTGTGAGGTTGAAATGGAAAAGCTCGTACTGTGATTGTCCGTTGATATGATCAAAAGGCCTAACATAAAAAAAAAAAAAAAAAAACCCTTGTTGTTAAGGGAATTTTTGTGCAAACCTAGACACTTTGTTATATTGATAAAATCATAATATTACTTCATAAACAAGCACCTCCCTAATTAATATGTTGCCCGTCTCCATAAACAATTTTTTTCCTTCCTTTTTTTTTAAAAATTTTTTTTCCCGATCTCTTTTTTGTGTTCAATTATTTTGAAGACCGCGCAACCCCATTGGGTCCGTCATTCTTTTTTGGCTGGTTATGCCAAAACTTTTGTGGTTATCATAGGTCTTGTAGATACCAATCACGTAACACGGAAACCTGTCTGGGAATCATGATTTGACCTTCTCAGGAAGGCAAAATTATTTAAAAAAATACATAAACCTATATATAGCGGTAATTGCACTAATAATTTTTTTAATTTCATAAATTTATTCAATTATAAATTTTTCAATTATACTTATTTAGTTCTAAACCATTTGACGATTTATTAATTTAGTTCTCATCCATCCTATGTGACACATCTATATTGACAACGTAGACAATTTTTTTTTTATTTTATAAAAATTTTCTAGATATTTTTTCTTTTTTCTTTCTTCTTTCTTTTTATTTATTTTTCCTCCTATTTTCTCCGCCAATTTTTGTGTCATGTAAGACGATTGGCGCTGATTGGACCGTTAGCGATTTTCAATCAAAACAGCTACAATGTAATTATGAAATGATTTATGCTAAATTGACAAACTGTCAAAATATTTACAATTAAATTGATAAGAATAAAGTGACCATCGTAATTTTAGGACTAAATTGACACAATATAAAGATTTATAATTAAATTACTCGTCACATAATAACTTTAGGACTTTTTGGACAATTATCCCTTCCATTATTACTCATTGTCAAAGTCATTCTTAGTTTTATATTCATTGTAGGATTGCATTAGAATATTCTAAAAACTTAAGTTGTTAAATAAATGCTTAAAGAAAGTAGAAAACAAAGCAAGATGGGGGGCATTCCATCTACATCCTTGAGAACATCAGTCGTCAACATAGTTGCTGGCACCGTTTCCACTGGTGGTTGATCTCATTTGAGACAAACAACATCTCTCTCTCTCCGTCGAGTGTGGTATAATAAGGTGTACATTGTCCATCGGCGGTCCGGTCCCCAACCGCCCAGCCCCTCGCCGGACACCCTTGACTAGGACAGGACTCCAGGTACCGCGATGCTCGCATTGCTAGGTCAAGATGTGATTGTGGGAGATCAAAGGAGAGAAGCCAGAACCAAAAACTCAATCGCTTCTGTTTCTCTTGTTGTTCTGCTGGTCCACAGGACCACATAGAAAAAGTAATAATGAAGATTTACGCAGACAATATAAGGATTTCCGTCCAGAAGATTAGGAGATATTTAATGTAGATTTTTCTCTCTCTTTTGCTGGCGGTGGTACATCGATGGCCATGAAACATTTCGACGGTCCAAATGTTAAGATTTCTCGGCAATGCAATCTCTATTCGTGGTCATTCCTGCCTCGTGTTGATAATTATCCCAATGATTGGATGATCTATCATCTTCTTTTTTTCGCCCCCTTAAAAGCTTCTCCATTCATCATTTCATTATATTATTATTTTATTTTATTTTATTTTTCGGCTCGTAGACATTATTATAGGATTAGAAGGAAATCGCTTATTTCTTTCTTTTTTCGATGCTATTTTGGAAGATTAGTAAATGGTGTGGTGCTAAACTATTGCATGGACCCAGCACTAGGAGTGAACATATTCTGGATGGGTAGTTCCCTAGATCTGGAAACCGTCCATTAAAGATCGGTTCCAGAAAATTGGAATTGAGAACTGCCCATTGATTATATAAATTCACTTGGTCTGGTCCGGTTCCTAGGTGGACTGATAGAATCGATCTTATCGAGCTTCACGCGTTAGCACTATAGTATGTAACAAAGAATTACACAATGGAATTACCTCATTAAAGATACTTCCAATTAGAGCTAATGAGCCAACAATATTAGTATGTTAGGAAGTGTGTAAGAAAGAGAGCACACTCACAAAACTTGTTATAAGTGGACAAAAGTAGACAACTATCTAACATAAATACTAGTAAGTAACCCAGAAGTTCAGGATTTTTCATTTTTTTAAACTAAAAATTAAATATATTATATAAATGATCTGTTTGGTAAGGGTGGGTGGTTCCATACTCGTAAAATCGGACCGATATCCATCGGTTCCAATAAATTGGAATTGAGAACCGGATCAATTTTCTTAGGAACTATCAATTCTTGGGCAGTTTGGTCTAATTCTAGATGGTTTGGGTGGTTCATGATTCTTTTACATACCCTTACGACACATGCACTAGTCTTACCGCAATGTTATATGTGGTGAGTCTATTTTCGAGTTCGGTGGATCCCACCATACCGGATGGAGTAGGCATTGCAAGTCAATAGAACCTAGTGCATGCAATAACTCCTCTCATACATAAGGCCACATTTTATCTTCCTTTTCAATAAATATCCATTTGTTTGAAAGAAAACTATTTTAAAAGAATTGATGTCTAACTTTTCGATACTTGGATGACGAAAAGCTAGTGCTTTTGTGTTTGCATCAAAACTTAATTAGGTCATCGACATGAGTAAACACGTGGCTATATGATAATTGGTTATTAATACTATATATGTGAGCCATTGTTGGCAATCAAAAGAGAGGTCAATATTAATATACATCGACGACCATGAATTAGTTGTTAATGCCAATTGTCATAGCAAGACTAATCCGTAAGGATACTAATGAAAAATGAATGATAAGTTACTGATTGAGTTACGGAACGAAGACTGCATGTCTGAAGGGTGCTAGGAAATAGTTATAATATTTTAATTTGAAATCACTCATAGAAAGAGTAATGGAGTCTAGCATATCATGAAGAAGAGATAAAGGTGGAAGATCAAGGTGCCATTTTAAAGGAGTAACCACCTGAAAATAACATCCTAACATCATGAGAACATGGGATCGAGACTCTCAAAGATATGGAGACATGGCTAAAATTGCAGAAGAACTGCTTTCGAGCAAATATGTCATAAGCACTATAAATGCTAATGCTCAACTACTGGAAGCCCCCTACACACAAACAAAACAAACATGTGTATCTTTTAATTCTTGCAATGTAGTTATAGTTTTCAAATTTGTGTTTAAACTCCGGTGTATCTTTTAATTGTAGTTTCCAGATTTGCGTCATCGATGAAATTTCAACATTACATATTTACGTTATAAAGGGAAGTTGTATTTCTCCAATCTAACTTTATTGCTTTCGGTCAACAAAAAATGTTTTCAATAGGTGGATTAATTTTTCGTCATCTAAATATTGAAAAGTTGAAGAATGATTTTCCTTGGTGCGAACGGAGTCTAGCATATCATGAAGAAGAGATAAAGGTGGAAGATCAAGGTGCCATTTTAAAGGAGTAACCACCTGAAAATAACATCCTAACATCATGAGAACATGGGATCGAGACTCTCAAAGATATGGAGACATGGCTAAAATTGCAGAAGAACTGCTTTCGAGCAAATATGTCATAAGCACTATAAATGCTAATGCTCAACTACTGGAAGCCCCCTACACACAAACAAAACAAACATGTGTATCTTTTAATTCTTGCAATGTAGTTATAGTTTTCAAATTTGTGTTTAAACTCCGGTGTATCTTTTAATTGTAGTTTCCAGATTTGCGTCATCGATGAAATTTCAACATTACATATTTACTTTATAAAGGGAAGTTGTATTTCTCCAATCTAACTTTATTGCTTTCGGTCAACAAAAAATGTTTTCAATAGGTGGATTAATTTTTCGTCATCTAAATATTGAAAAGTTGAAGAATGATTTTCCTTGGTGCGAACCTACCCTAATTTTTCATTAATTTTCCCTTGGGCTTCTCGAGTGCATGTGGCCGTCACACGGTTTCATACCATGTTAGCATACTTTGGCAAGCCCACTTCACGGGATTGGGCCTAAGATGAATATCTTACTCCGACTGTTCCGAGTCATTTGAGCAAAACTGGTGAAGGGAGCTTACATAGCATTTTTATGAACAGTGGGCTCGCGTAGAAATTACCCATCAAACTTTTAATCGAGCAATTTCGATGATCCAACGGTGCGAGCGTAGAATTCCGACCGCTTGGAGGTTCCGTGGGGGTGTTAACGGTTTGGGTCCTTTGAAAATCTGAACCGAACTGTTTGGGCGTGCATTAACTATGAATTGAATCACAACCTGAACCAAAGATTCGGTTTGGTTCGATTTTCTTATTTTGTAATATTAAGCACTATGAATCGAATCACAACCTGAACCAAAGATTCGGTTTGGTTCGATTTTCTTATTTTGTAATATTAAGAAGAGGTTTAGTGACAAAGAAGAGAGATTGTGTAAATTATAAAGAAAAAATGACATAAACAACTCATGAGCTTTAGTCCAGTGTGCAATTTAGTCTCTAGATTTTTAATTTGTTAAATACGGTCCATGAACTTTAGCCCATCATGTAATGTGGTCTTTAAATTTTTAATTTGTTTAATATAATTTCTAAAATTTTGGTACATGTTCAATACAATCTTTAAACTGTATAAAAATGTTTAGTGTGATCTATAAACTTTTAATTTGTGCAAGACTAGGAACTATATTAATTATTTTCATGCAATTTAGAAACTATATTGAACATGGACCAAAATTTTGGGAATTATATTGAACAAATTAAAAGTTCAAGAACTATGTTACATATTTGTTTAAAGTTCAAATATCACATTGAACAAGTTAAAAGTTTATATATTGATATTTATGCCATTATCCCATTATACTATTAAGAAAAGGGGCAATTTTCAATAATTGAACCGGAATAAAAAGTGGTTATTTTTTCATTATCTGAACTGAAAGTTGAACCAAACCAAAAATGCATAAAAATTCAATTAAGTTTGGTTTGGTTCCAATTTTCCAATCTGGTCCTAACATTTTAGGTTGGACCGCCTAAAGAGAAGAAAAAGAAAAGAAAAAAAAATCCTACACAGAACCTTTTTTCACCGTTTCCAAACGAAAATAGAAACGAGAAGAAAAAGAGAAAATCTCGCAAAGCAAACGAGCTCCAGTTTCTATTTTGTTTATTGAATTGAGTGCCGACATACGTACGCATGTACAGTCCGCCATCATGAAATCCCACCAAGATCTAACGGCGAAGATACGTTTCAGCTGCTAGGTGGTTGACCAGGCACGATGGGCCCACTCCCAACCGTCGGAACGGGCCCCCGCGTTGTGGTCGGTCCACGAAGACATTGGGCGACTGCTGTTTTTTTTGTCGTTGACGGAATTCCCCTCGGGCGGCACATCCTACGCGGAAGAGTCTCCTCATTGCATATGCTATTTACCAAAAAACAATGCTTCACACAAAAGTCAAAGCGGTCACTGTCTCAGCTTAGAAAAAAAACTCTTCTTTTTCCTAATTTCCATACATCAAGTATTCGGTTGCAAACTTTTTAATTGTTGTCAATTTAGTTTTAAATCTTTCACTGTATCAATTTAATCATAAATCTATTTTTATTTTATTTTATGATTTACCAATTTAATCATAAAATTTTTTCACGATTTATCATGATTGGGCTTTAAGCAGCTAACTTATAGCATTTGAACTCTTGAGCTTGTTTGGGTAAGTGGTGGGATGATAAATGGACTGACCTAGTCTACTCTCCCCAAAGTTTCGAGTGAATAAAGCCTTTCGGTAGGTATGACATTTTAGTCATTAGACAAAAGAAATAGCATACCGTAAAGACCTAGGTCAGGTAAACAAATCTAGTCTTTGACTAAAATTTTGAATAGTTGTGACAAATTCAAGTTTATTACTTTTCCAATCTTACTTGGAGAAAGATGATTAAAGAAAATTCCAAATCACGGGTTTTGATTTTCCAATGGATTAATATTTTTCATCAACGGAAATTTTTTTAATGTGTATTTCATAAAAAAAATTGGGACAATATAATGCTTACATAAGGGCCCAAAAGTTGTTGGCAATAAAGACAACTTTCGCAGAGAGTATGGTCCCACTAGTTATCAATGAGATCATGGATATTTCCAGCAAGAAATATATCAGAGAGTTGGTGCTGGGCTAGAAAAAAATTCAAAGTTTATCATAAGCTTCGTCTAAGATTCTTAACAAATTATTTTTTTTTTTATGATTATATCAGTAATAATCTAGTAATTGGGGATCATTTGGAGCAAGTTCAATGGACTATGGGGATGGAATAGCTATTGGGTGGTTAGGACATCCTATCTTTCGAAATTAAAAAGGGCGAAATCTAGTGCGTGCTTTTGGAGGAGCGCCTATGCAAGAAGGAAGTTTGAGCTGGTTTTTTTGCTCACTAAGTTAGTGGCAGTGATTTAGGATTTCCCTATTGCTGGGATTTTTTTCTCAATTATTATCAAGCTGACTTTAATCTTTTTTTATCCGCAAGGACTCCACCAGAGCGCCTTCTACTTTTAATAAGCCATGAACTAGATCGGAATCATTCTCAATGAGTCCATAAGAAGTGATCTCATTTTTTTCAATCGGGTCCAGGTATTTGAGAAGAACTTCTAGAACAATAGAAATAAAGCCTAACCGGAAATCTCTTACATGGCATGGACAATTTTTTTAATAAGCGGTTTTCTTGCCAATTTAGTCGAGCTCAACTCCGGCTTGGCTCTACAAGCTTTGTTCTCCATCAAGCTCACCACCATGGAGTCCCATACGGTCGTGGTAGTCGAGAAAGTCATCCCGACGGGACGGAAGCCAGGCGAGACTTATGGATTGGCCATGAACTTTTAGCTTAATATTTTGTTTTCCCTTGTGGCAGTCCATTAGTAGTTAATCAAAGTACATTGCAGCTCTCTTTTGAAAATATGATCCAAATAAATGGTAACTTATAGTTCCTGAAAGGATCGGGATATTCAACTTAAAGAAGTGAAAGCAAGTTGCCTCATAATTTGTTGGGTAGTAGAGACCAAGTCGTATTATTTATTATCTAGAGCTAGCCACAACCCCATCACAATTCCTTAGGTTACTTTTGGCAGTCAAGATAAAATTCAGGATATGATAAAATTTATTCCATCTTGCGTTTGTGTCTGCTTAAGATAGAATAAAGTCAGATATAATATATATATAGATTGGATAAAATTATCCAATGGGGAGGTGAGATAAATGTAGATATGATTTTTGATATCTATAATAGAAAAATTATTTTTCTTGAATAAAAAACTTCTTAAATTAACAAAATTTAAATATATTTCAATATAAATAATGTTGTAATTTTACTATAAAAATTCAAAATAAAAAATAAAAATTTAGTTATTTTAATTTAATGTTATTTTTATTTATATATTCGAATTCAATTCTATTTTATAATATAATTTCAATATATAAATATATATTTATTGTATATTTTAGGTATTTTAGTATTTTAGGTATATCAGTACTGATTTTTTTTAACCAAATTTTATTAGAGAATGATGGAAGGGGAAGAAAGAAATAAAAAATAAATTAATTAAAAAAGAGAGGAAAATAAAATAAAAATAAAGTAGACAAGAGTATTGCGAAATATTTTTACAATCTCTATTTGTAAATTCTTTTGTTCATTTATACTAATATATCATTTATATTAAAAAATATTTATGATATGATATGAATATATTCGACTTTACTACTGTAATCACTAAATAGTTGATAGGATATAGCAAAACCTCTTGGTTTTATATCCTACCTTATTTGAGGTTATCTTTATTAGATATTTAGATGACCAAACGTAGCCTTTTGTTCAAGGCAACTGCTTTGATTCTAGGTGAATTGGTTTTTTTTTTTTTTTTTTTTTTTTATTGTGGAGCTATGAGGCCTCTGGATTTCAATGTTTATTCTTTGTACATTATAGTTTTATTTTTTTCGCGAAAAATGAATAATTCAAAAAATACATTTTTTAAAATGATAGCTTGTAACATTTAAAATAATTAGTATATGAAAAATGTTATCATTATTGATAACACTTTGTACCCAAGATTTTTTTTGTAAATAATGAGAATAATTTTCACTAATTCATTTTTGTAAGTGAAAAAAGGTTAATTTTAGAAAAATATTTTTCAATCATTTATTTTTTACTGAACAAAAGGAGCTTAGGTTTCCTTATTTTTCTTTGAATTTTATCCAAATTGTCACATTTTTTTTTTAAACCATAGCTAGATTCTAGATTCCAGCAAAATGTCGACGGGGAGGACTTTTTCCACACTTTTTTTTTTGGCTAAACAGATTCGTTTTTAAGTTAACCGCCCAAAGTTCCTTGGGTCCACTAGATTGGTTCGATATTCATCTACATTAATATCTCTTTACCTCCATAATCTCATAGATGAATTAACATCCTAACCCAATTGGCATCACATTCTTATGTTTTGTTATATTTATTTTTCGGATTTCTACGTGTGATCCTCTATATATAATACACGCATATTTTTTTTATAGGAAAAAATTATATTAATTACTTAAAAGGATACATGAGAAATATATAAACTTCATAGCTAAGCAAATCGAAGTAGAGTGTATTCCATAATACTACAAGACAAAGCCAAATTAAAAAAAATAAGGGGGATTGATAGAGCACCATCATGGTTAAGCATACATAGATATGTGGCCAATTGCTAGACTTCATATCTTTGTCAGTGAAATTCCTTCTCTAATTACTATGGCGGTGCCAGGCATTGAGTGCCTAGGTTTTGCTTTCTCTACACTATTGTCATATAGAGATAACCAAAACAAGTTGAATGAACACTGATCTAATATTTGGGAGAGCAAATCTATGTGGCTCAACCTACAATCATCATTTAAATTGAAGGTAGATGACTTGTGCATGAACAAAGCACTTGGGAATCGAATTCTTGAAAATATATTTATTGAACTCCCAAATTTAGATTGGGAGAGAGTAGTTCCCAAATCTAGGACTAGATCGATGGCGAGGGAGTGTAAACTCTTAGATTTGAAACTAGATAAATAAATAAATAAATAAATAAATAACTCCTAAATCTAGATTGAGAGAGAAGAAGAAACAAGAAAAGAACAAAAATATACAAGCAAAAATAAAAACAGAGGGAGGGGAGGACCCTTCCCCACGGATAAGTTGAAGAAGACAATGGAGAGAGAATGGAGAGAGAATGGAAAGAGAGGGGGAAGTGGTATAGACTAATACTATCCTAGGGAAGTCGATTGATTTACAAGTATAATTGAGCAAATGTAAATGATGCCATACATATGTTTTCTACTATTGGACTTTAACGAAATGACTTGGTTTATTATGTTCCTCTAATTCAAGTGATGTTATCACATATATGCAGTAGCTTAAAAATTAAAATCAAATGGAATATGTTAATGTAAAATGATTGTACACAGTGAACCATGGGTATGTTGCCAATGAAAAAATTAGGGAAAAGTATTAAAAAAGTTTTAAACTTATTGCATTGCTATTAATTCAGTCATAAACCATTCAAATGAATTAATTTAGCCTTAAATCTTTTTGCATTGGTATCAATTTATTCTATCTAGCTATTTTAGGTTGGAAATTGCTAACTTGGATTCCAGTGGTCCTGAGTGACACGACCGGTGTTAATATGACTTTTTTTTTTGTTAAAATATTTTTTAAGATTTTTTAAGATTTTTTTATCTTTTCTTTTCTTTCTTTTTCTTCGCCCTTTAATCGGCGAGGTTGCTGGCCATAGGCTCTGGTGGAGGGCCTTTACTAGGGGTGTGCAAAATACCCGGGAATCGCCCAGACTGTCCGGAACCGGATCGGAACCGCCCAGAACCGGCGGTCCTTGAGGGAATTGGTCTAGTTCCCGGTTCCAATTTTTTGGAACCGATGGGTACCGGTCTAGTTCCCGGTTCCATGGGCGGATCCGCCCACCCGGACCGGACCGGAACCTTATATTAAAAAAAAATTACTAAAAGAAATATCTCATCTCCACACTCCCTTCGTCTTCGGTTCTCTCTATCTTTGTCTATTCCTCGGTTACTCCTAATCCTATTGCCATTTCGATTCCTCCTCGAGCGTCGACGCCACCGCCGCTACTCCTTCGCTGTTGCTGTTCGCCCCCTCGCGTTGGCCACCACCCGCCACAAAATTGTTTCGCGACCATTTTATGTTAAAAACCCGATCATAGACCTCCTCCCCTCCTTCCCAATTCATAGACCCGACCGTTCTATGTTGAAAATCAAAATTTTTTCGCGTCAAGATTGGTTCCATGGATCCACCCGGGAATCGGACTGGACTGGCGGTCCGGTTCCCAGGTGGATCTATGCAACAAACAGGTGAATCCCGATTTCAATTTTTTGAAACCAGTCCTTAGCCTTTGCACCCTCGCCCAAATTCAGGCAAGGGCGTTGCGACCCTTGAGCAAGGGCGTTGCGACCCTTGAGCAAGGGCGTAGAGGCCCTTGCCCAAACCAGATGAGGGTCATTGGCCCTCGTTTGTGGTTGGTGATGGTCAGTTGGTGACCTTGCTCGCTAATAGTGTACAGAAAGAGGGAAAAAGAAAGAAAATAAAAGAGAAAATAGAAAAAAAGTTATAAAAAATATTTAAAAGTTGAAAAATTTATCAACGTTAGCACCGGTCGTGCTATGTAGGACCACTAGCATTCACATTAGCAATTTTTTTAATTAAATTGGCTAGATGGACTGAATTATTATTAATTCGAAAATGTTTAGGATTAAATTGTTTTAATTAAATTTTTTTTGACCGAATTGATATCAATATAATAAGTTGGGTTAATACTTTGAAAAAACCTCAAACTGGTACTTTTGTGATAAATTTACCTCGATTGACCATAAAAAACCCTAAACTGGTACATTTATTACGAATTTACCCAAAAATAATTTATTTGACAGCAAAAAATTCAAACTGGTAAATTCGTGACAAATATACCTTCGCTAAATTGGATTAATACCATAAAAAATCATAAAAGTTGTAAACTGTAACAAATAGAGCGTAAAATCCCAAATTGGTATTTTGGTCAACTGTCACATGTCATTTAACATAATAATTTGACAATAAAATTTAATGAAAACTAACATAGGGTAAATTTGTCACAAATGTACTAGTTTGGATTAAATTTGTCAAAGGTATATCAGTTTGGGGTTTTGGGTGGTCAAAAAATTAGTTTGGGGTAAATTTGTTACAAGTGTACCAGTTTGGGGTTTTTCAGGGTATTAACCTTAATAAATTTATGATTTTTTTTTTTACTTTTTCCAAAAAAAAATTCATAAACTCTCCTCGGGTAGAGTAGGCTGCACCGCCCTCTTTCATTACCTATAGCCTCTCACTTTTTATCTCTTTTTTATTTTTTTAATTCTTCTTCCTTGTGTTTTGAATTTTCGATTACTAATGTATCTTTAGGAAAATAAAAAAAAATTATATATCTATTTATCTAATCCATACATCAAGAGACATTTTAAGGAGGACATATCACACATTTCATATCCTCCCTCCTTTCTTCGTTTTTCCCCCTTTTAAATTTCATTTCACTAATTCATATTGACTTTCACTTCAATCCCATGCTTTCCTCCTCCTTTCTATCACTTTGTTTTTTTATATTAAATTTCCTTTACATTATTTTTTAAATTATATTCTATCATTTTTCTTCCTATAAAATATTTTCATGATCACAATGTCATGTCACTTGCAGTGCAGTTACGAACTTTGATGTTAATAATTTATAAGTTGAAAATTTCTATTTAAATTCCAAAAAAAAAAAAATTAGTTTTCACTATTGACATATAACTTCGAAATTCTAATGACAATGATTGCATGTGAATATTGCAAATACATTATCGTGAATTCACTATTTAGAAGTGAGACAATAGTTTCTTAATTATTTTTTGGGTTAATACCCTGAAAACCCCCAATCTGGTACACTTGTGACAAATTTACCCCAAACTATTTTTTTGACCACCAAAAACCCCAAACTGGTATACCTTTGACAAATTTACCCCAAACTGGTACACTTGTGACAAATTTACCCTCTGTTAGTTTTTGTTAAATTTTATTATCAAATTATTAAGTTAAATGACACGTGATAGTTGACCGGTATACCAATTTAGGATTTTACGCTCTATTTGTCACAGTTTACAATTTTTGTGATTTTTTTGTGATATTAATCCAATTTAGCATAGGGTATATTTGTCACACATTTACCATTTTGGGGTTTTTTTGCAGTTAAATAAATTAGTTTGGGGTAAATTTGTCACAAATGTACCATTTAAGGTTTTTTTTTTTTTTTTTTTTTTTTTTTTTTTTTTTTTTTTATAATCAGTCGGGATAAATTTGTCATATGTATACCAGTTTAGGGTTTTTCATGGTAAAAAAGATAGTTTGAAGTAAATTTGTCATAAGTGTACCAGTTTATGATTTTTCAGGGTATTAACCCTTATTTTTTTTTTAACTAATTGACTCGTCAAAACCTTCAAAGTTAACATAGTATATCGTTTATTATCCTTAGGATTATTGTGACAAAACATGGATATTCCTTGAATTAATCATTTTAATAAATCTCCCAACTCTAAATTTGTCACATATGCTTACATATAAACATAATCTATCATTGGTTGATTAAAGGGAAAATATATTGAAAAAAGAATGTAAAACCGTCTAAACTTGTACTTTAAAAATGTATTTAGATCCACTGAAATTTATTGAGAGCGCTACAAATGTTGAAAAATTATAAAATTATTTAAGTAAGCTACAATATCATTTTCAATGTATTAAACAAATTGATATCGTTGTGATCGTTAAATTATTTTTTGTTCCCGCGATAATTATTGGGTCAATATTTTAGTATAAATTAATGAAAGAAAGTCAAATTTCAGTGGGGACAACTTTTACGGACATGAAAGCTTGGTCTCAAACGGTCTCACTCTCTAGAATGACGTGCGGTCAGGTCACTTACAAATCAGGCCCCAATTACAGAAAATACTTGTACATATCAAGGTGGAGTGACTCGGTTTATCTTTGCCCTTGATTGTATGATTTGTTCACATTAAATCTATATGGGACCCACATGATCAACGATGGAGATCAATTGAGGGAAACCCAAACCCAAATGAGATTGGCCTTGAAGTTATTGCCCGATCGAGTATCGTTTTGAAAGGGAGGGAGATTTTGTCTTGATTATTCACCAGATGAGATCGATCATGATAATTGCTCATACAAATTTAGAGTGGGCCTCACATAGAGATCCACATAACTAACGACTAAGATTCAGATTAGTAAATTCAGAAACTAGCAAGTTTTTCTCCAAAATGGGGTAAAGAAATATTTGAGATGTATTGGATACGTGCGAACCCTGTGTATTTAAAGCCATTGATTTTGATGGACCCAACATGTACTCATGTGATTTATGATTAGACTTGTCAAACAGGTTGGCCGGATTGAAAATGATCCAATCAAAATTAACGCATTTAACTCATTTATATGCAATATAAACTAGTGACCCATATTGACTAAACTTATATCCGACCTGACCTATATTGTTAAAATATTTTCATAGTTAAATCTTTCTAAGAAAATTTATACTAAAACGGAGGTGAAAGTGCAGAGGGAGCGAGCGAAAATTGAGTGAGAGCGAGATAGATTGAAAATAGAGTCATAAATGTGAGTTACATCTAAATAAGTTACAAACTCATTTAACACTCATATTATTGTGGGTTTTATAATTCTAAATTCATTTATAACTCATTTACTATTTATAACTGAATCATATAGTAATTTAGCCTTTCCAATATGGGTTAATAGATGTATTTAAAATCCATTTTAACAAGCCTATCGAAGGTTGTGGTGAAGTGGATTCACACCCAGTCGGTACATCGGGAAAACAACAAATCGCGAATGCGACGGGTAGCGAAGCAAAAAGGGCTTCTTGCTTTTTAGCAGTCGGTGCCTCACTTCTCTCTCCTCAATTAATCCCTGTCGCTCCTTAATTAAGCGAGTGGGGGGTAGGTTTACTCGAATGCTTTGATCCGAAGCAAGCGAATGATGAGCGACTGATTATAGACTAAAACCAGTGGCACTGACGGAAGCAAATGACTTTGCTTAATCCGGAGATTACTGGCTAATCACAGCGCTTAAGACCAACTTGAAGTTCTCGGGTCCCGCCATCGTGAAATCTCAACTCTTTGACGATCATCTGAGAAGTCTAGGCCGGAAAGTATTGATGAACAGTGTCTTTTTCAATAGAAATTTGTCGTATCTTGGACTTTTGCTGAATTTGAAAAAGATTGCTTGTACTTTTTTATTTTTTTTTATTTTTTGAAGTAAAACAAGTTATGTACGAATAAGCACATCTCTTCTTATACTTGGGTAAAACTATTTTCATTTTTTATATTTTACTTTGATATATTTTCCTTTGTCATTTAATGATGTAACCTCTCATTTATTAGTGATACGCCAAAAATGATTATTTAATATCATATTTGCGAAGATAAGTATTTGCAATTTCTTTTAAATCTAGAGAAAATAGCTATGAAATTCAATTACTACAAAAGCTATATTTTTATAAAATCATTCAATTGAAACGACCCTGTTGTATTATTCAAGTTTTATTATTTATAATACGATTGATGTAAACACACGATGTCATCATTTTAGACTGTATCAATAATATCACGGATTTTTATCATATGCTTAGGCGTTGTTTGGGAGCATCAAGGAAAGAAAATGCCTAGAGAAGCCCCCACAAATTCAAAGTTTCCCCTCCATCTCATTCTCACAAAATTTCGGTATATATTATAGCATACAGGTGGTGTAAAAAAATTAATACAGAAAGTGTATTCCACCCTTGATTTGAGGGTTTTATAATACAATCTCTCGCTCAAATTAAGGATGGATAACTCCGTTTGGATAATGTTTACGTTTCGCCGGCAATGTATGTTCTAATTTTTCAAAATTTAAATACTTTCTCTATATTCCACCACACTTTAATTCCTCCGATTTTTCATATATTCCCAAACATAAATTTTTAAAGAAAATGATGTTCAATAACTTTTCATATCTTTTGTATTATAGTTTTCGTCCCTCCTACTGTTAACAAAAATGAATTTGCATAGCAGGGTAAGTTTTAGGATGAGTCTGAAACGAAATGACACAAACGGATACAAACGTCAGGACACAAACATCTGTGAAAATGATCATTTTAGTGCTTATATCACACCATTTGTAAGAGTGCTTGATCAGTCATGGCTAAACTTTCTTTAATGATACATAATAAGAAGCATAAAGCTTGGAGTATCAGTGCACTAGGTCAAAATATTGTACACAAAGGAGGAGAAGCATGTGGAGATGGCACACTAAATGGGGACACTTATACGGTTTCCTCTGCTACTTAGGATTATATAATGAGATATATATCCCTTGTTGACTTAATTTGACATTTGTATGCATAAAGTAGATTTCAAGATACTTCATCTTTGTTTGCTTTTCCCTTTATACTTAAAATCAAGGAGATAAGTGCAAAGAGATAAATGTTTGCGAAGGATAATAAAAACTCATTTCAAGATATTTTATCTTTTAACTATTTTGTTGGTCGGATACATTTAAGATTACATTAATATTTAATAAGTTATAGAAGTTTGAGGATGACAAATCATTGAACTATTGCGAATTGGTTGAATATGGGGTATGCGGCACAATTACATCTTGTGACTTGCCAAGTAACAATCGTAGAAGTAATATTAAGTGCCACATGGCGAGCACAGGAGTGAATGTTATCTTATATCTGACTTTTAAACTATAATATAATAGATACAAAAATAATATTGATTCCAAATGTAATTGGATAAGTAAAATTTATTAATAAGATTAACATGCATAATATTTATTAAGAAGTGGGTTAATTCAAATTTAAATACTCTTATCCTGACTTTAACTTTAAAATACTTGAATAGGATTAAACAAATTGAATTTCACTATAAACTACAATATATTCGATTCATTTATTGATATATAGTAATGATATATATTTCCTCTTTTTTCTATTTTTAATTATTGAATTATATATTATAAGAATTTTCCGATAACTTATGTTAATTTTTATTGGTTATTACGATGAATGGAACTCATGAGGGCGATGATCATGAACAGGAAAAGGGCAAGTGAAGTGAAATTGAACAAAGAAACTAAGATCAAAATTAGATCAGTAAAAAGTTAATAAAAAAAGATAGTTAGATATGATTAATCTGTAATCAAAACCTATAAGATTACATAATTAATTGACATAATAAAAATATATGATTTCTCTTTTTCACCCTTTTTAATTAAATAAATACACATCTTAATATGCCTGAAATAACTTATGTAAATGTTTGCTTCAGCTTAATTTTTCTTTAGTTATTTGGAGGTATATAATTAATGACGGCCACAATGATGAGCAATTAAAGTGAAGTAGAATAAGGAAAGTAAGAACCAAATTAGATCAATAAAAGCAAAGAAAAATGGAGGTCTTTGATAGTATTTTTTTAGCAAGATTTAGCGTTAGTTTCGTTGAGATTAGCGTTTCAAAATAGTTTTATTGAGAGTTAGAAATCGAAGTAGAAATTTTTTTAGACGAGATGCCTTTTAAGACATTACCGAAAATTACAAAACAGGCTGACCTTTAAATGAGGTGATGGCATAGTTGCAATCGAAATGTCACATATTATATGTGTTTAGGGAAAAATTGAAAATTTAAAAAGTCTAGAAAATAGGCTGAGTGTTCATACTTTTATAATAGGTGTAGATATAGATATATGTAAAGGGGCGCACGCCTCATTTCTTTATCGCCCTATCTGATGTTCTTTTGCATGAGGAGAAATGCTAAAGTTATAAAATACATGTCGTTTTCTAGTAATTTTAATTTAGGGTGAAATTGTAACTACATTTTTTGAATTCCTTCCTTCTCACATCAAAGGCACAATAGCACAAAAAGCTCATAAATTTTGATCAAGTGTGCAATCTCGCCTTTTAACTTTTAATTGATTTAATTTGGTCTTTGAACTTTAGTCTCATGTGGAATGTCATTCTTTAACTTTTAGTTTATTCATTGTAATCTCTGAATCAGTAGTAAATGTTTAATACAATTCCTAAAATATATGAAAATATTCAAAAGTTCATGATTAAAATTCAAAGATAATTTGTGTTATCTTCCCCTATATCGAACTATGGAAGATGGCATGGCCAATTTAATTGATTATGAATGGCTCGATAAAATTTTCCATAAATTTTTCAATTGTTTCGGTGGAAGATTTAAGCTTTGGGGAACAAAATTTATCTAGTATAGATGAACCATGAAAATTTCTTGGAACGAAAACGATAACTACTATCAAATTATATCATAATCGACGAGTATTGTTTAATCTTTAAAATTATAAGTAAATCATACACTAGTGATCCAAGGTTTTTCTATACTTGGAAAAAAAAACTAATGAAGGGCAGAAAACTCGGAAGGCATGTGGCTTCCCTTTGGTGACAATACCAAAAGGTGTCATTGCATCATCACATATCTTCTAGACATATAGCAATCAGCTTTACCTAAATTAACTCCCAAGTGATTTTGACCGATTCCATACACCAACTCTATCATTGGTAAAAACCTAAAATTAAAAAGATGGAACTCTTTCGTTTTTACTTCTCGAGTCAATGTGGACCACAAATAATTTAGTAAGAGAGACCAAAAGAAAAGTAACTAAGAGAGATCCAAAATTAGGACAAGAAATTGTCCTTACACTTGCAATTTAGAGAGATTAGAGGGAAAATAAAAGAGAAAAAAAATTATTAATACTAATGTCTGTATTTGTGGAAAAGCGGCTTGAACCAACCGACAGACAGGGAGGAGCATGAGTTCAATTTCTCTTTAGTTTTACTTGGCTTGGAATGGAAGGGACATGAATAGGTGTGTGGCAGTTAGAACCAACTCCCTCACTCAACTCAAACTCAACTCAAACTCACTCCCTCGCCACTTATCCCATTTTTAGTTCTTTTGACTGGGGACAAGCGGTCCGCCGCAAACCCCGCTCCCCTACCTCCCCCCCGGAACAGCTTGTCCTTACGCCTCCGTTTGCGGCGGCGCCACCTCCAGCAACACCCCCCTCCACGGTCGTGGAAAAAGTCTCCACCACCACCCCCTCCTCCCCTCGCCCTCCTCCACTTGTCACCACCACCAACTCCCCTCTTCCCCCCCAGCACAACCTCGTTTCTCTCCATCGTTTCTCGTTCCCTCTCTCTCTGTCCACACAACCACAACTAAAAACTAGGACTGGCGTTGCTTCACCATACAACCTCACAACCACTTTCACTATACAAAGAACAAACTCCAACCCATCTTTTCCTTTGTCTCAATCTTAACCACAGAAAAAAGCCCTCCCTTTCCATCTCTTTCCAGCACAAACCTCCATCCTCATCCTCGTCATCTTCTTCATCATCACCCTTCTTCTGCTCTTAGGTTTCGCTTCTTCTTTTCTTCTTCTCCTTCGCCTCCTTTTTCTTTTTGGTTTGCATCTTTACTTAGGATTGATCGAGTTCTCCTGATGGCATTGATTGTCGACCAACAACTGAATTTCAAGCACTTTTGCAAGATCTGCAAGAAGGGTTTCATGTGCGGAAGGGCCCTCGGAGGGCACATGAGGGCCCACGGGATCGGCGACGAGGGCGGGCACACAGACGACGAGGACCCCGGGAGCAACTGGGAGGACAAGAACATCGGGGATAACGTGCCTCCCAGCAGCAAGCGCATGTATGGGCTGCGGGCCAACCCTAATCGGCTCAAGAGCTGCCGGGCGTGCGAGAACTGCGGTAAGGAGTTCTCCTCTTGGAAGTCGTTCCTTGAGCACGGTAAGTGCGGGGCGGGCTCAGAGGATGTCGGCGACTCGTACTCGTCATCCCCAGAATCCGAGGACGAGGAGGATGGCGTCTCAAGGAGGCGGGGGTGCAAGTGGTCTAAAAGAAAAAGGTCCTTGAGAGTGAAGGTTGATAATGCTAATTCCAATTGCCCGTCAAGTGAAGAGGAAGACCTAGCAAATTGCCTAATGATGTTGTCTAATGGCATGGTGGATCCATCTTCGGCAGAGCCAGAGGAGTCGTGTGCATCGGCGAGCAAGGACGAGGAGCGCCGGAGGCCAATAAGTTTCATTGCTCCTCTCGCCTTCAGATCACCACCCACCACGGACAAGGCCAAAGGGGTGATCCCCAATAAAGGCCAGGGCCTTTTTGAGTGCAAAGCATGCAAGAAAGTGTTTAATTCCCACCAAGCATTGGGAGGCCATAGAGCAAGCCACAAGAAGGTCAAGGGGTGCTTCGCCGCGAGGGTCGACCACACGTACGATTGGGTACCCGACGAGGACGCCATCACACAAGACGAGTTCTTCATGACGAAGTCCATGGCATCGAATTCGCCATTCGACCATGGCCTCAGCTCCTCGCTGCCGTCCACCTCAAAGAGGAAGTCGAAGGTGCACGAGTGCTCGATATGTCACCGGGTCTTCTCTTCGGGCCAGGCGCTGGGTGGGCACAAGAGATGCCACTGGATAACGTCGAACCCCGCAGACGCACCGGCACTCGCGAAGTTGCAACACCTGCATGAACAGATGGAGCAAATCCAGCAGATGCCCGGCAAGTTCATCGACCCTGACGACCCGCTCAACCTGAAACTCGACCTGAACCTCCCGGCGCCATCTGATGACCTCCGGCGCGACCCGATGAACAGCCCCACCACCCGGTTCGCTCGAGTGTCCGCAGAGATGTACTTGCAGTCATGGCTGGGGCTGCATCCTAAAGAGAGCGAACATAATAATCAGCACATGGAAGAGAATGACTTCAACAGCAACAAGAATGATAATGAAAAGAATAATAACATGGACAATAATTACAATGATGATAGTAACATCGCAACAACTCACAGTGCAGTCGACGATGAAGCAGAGAGTAAGGTGAAGCTTGCAAAGTTGAGCGAACTCAAGGATGTGAACATAAGTGGAGGGTCTTCTTCATGGTTGCAGGTGGGGATTGGTTCAACAACTGCCGAAGAAGCAACAAAGTGAGGATTCTTTTTTTTTTCTTCAGCCCTCCATTTATTTATGATCTTGATTTCTTACCCTCCATTTTTTTTTTTTTTTTTATGTAAGTAAGAGAAGTTCAAATTTACAAGTACGCGAGTTGACCATTTGTTTTAAGTTATTTGTTTAATTCTTCCCCGATGTAAATTAACGGGAACATAATTGTGTTCATAATAGAAAGAGGTTTGGTCAATCCATGTTGCAGTGTTATTTATTCTTTGCATAGTCTTTTTCGTTATGTGCTTATTGTCTTTACTCACTAGCTTCAAGATCGTGCATTGTAGAATCTTCTTTACATTTTATGATCATTTTTAAGTTTCTGCAGAAGATGCTAGCATGCATGCGGCCATGCATGCGTCTCTACATATGTCCAACTTTGAATCAAACAGTCAATGTGACTGCATACGAACCGAACGTACGTATTTCCAATGTCTAAGAATATAAAAATGTTTGCGCTCGAGAAGGATAAAATGAAAGGGGTTTCATAAGCGGTTGAAGTTGATTTTTCAAATTACCTTTGCAATGTTTGTTCTTGTTGAAGCATTGGTTGTGAGTTGTGTCGAACACGAATGCAAACTAATGATCCGACATGGAGGTCGCCAGGTCTGACCCATTTGGCTTTTCAATCAATGCATCCACTAATGATCATGTGTATTTATTAACTTACGCATGGACAAAATAAATGCACAACGATCAATGCACAACGATCTCGTTAATAACGTGAATACCCTAGTTAATAATGACAAAAACATTTCCTATGTTGGGGCAAAGAATAAATGATTTATAGCTTCATAGAGGTGAGTATGATTTCAGGATAGAATCTAAAATCTAAGAATTGGACCAATGGAAAGTGGTCCAATTCTAGGTTCTAGTATATGTATGGTAGGTTTTAGGTTCCAAAAAATGGAGAACCTATTTCAATGAATAGGTTCTCCAAAATTTAAAATAAGTTTTCGTGTTTTCGCGCGATTTTGTAGAATTCTATGGCATCTAATGATGAGTGTGTAATATAAAATTACTAATTTGAGCTTCTATTTTTGGCAATATTTATGACTGAAATTTTTATTTTGTTAAAATTTCATAATCTTCGTGTGTCTAACTATGAGTTGTGATAAATGAATTGAAGCAAATGATGATCATTAGAGCTGATAACTCACTACAATTATTCAATTAAGAGTGTATATGGAACCTAGGTAAATCCTAAAATAAACCTTAGTACCTATTCATTTTAAGACTACTTTAGAAACCAATGGAACGACCGAACAAATGACTATTCATGATTCCCTAATTGAATCAATTACATATTAGTTCCAAACTAGAGGAATGCTATGGTTAAACTTCGTTTGAAACAATATGGTAGAAAGCATGTGACTTGAAGAAAATGATTAGCTGTGGATTCTTACACCCACCCTTTTTTATTATATAGGAATGAAGGGTAGGTTCCAAGTTCCTCGATATGCAAATTAATTTCTAGGTTCCAAAAATTAGGGAATCTATTTCTACGGGTAGATTTTAAATTTCATGTAGAACCTAAAATTGCTTACCCCTATAACTTAGTAGGGGAGATTTTGGAAAGACCTTAAGCCAAACACAATTTCATCGGCAAAGTGGTAAATTCATTTTGTTTTTTGTCTGGTTCTATCATATATCTATTATAAGTCACTATGGTGCTATTTGATAACTATTCCAACAGTGACTAATTCTGATTTTTTTTTTTTGTTCTCGAGAGCAGTATGGGAACAGAATTGCATTTGGTAAAATTTATATTCCCAGGAACAAATTTGTTCTCAGGAACAGATTTGGAGTAGAATTAAGAATTAAAAAAAAAAGAGTTGATTCTTATTTCGGGAACAAAAGAAATAATAAAAAAAGCGGAACCCTTCTCTCTCCTCCTTTGTTGCCATTCGCCCGTTATTGCCTGTCGCCACCGTTCGCCGATCGTCAACAACTAGTCCAGCGAGCTCGCCAGAGGCTTGCCAAGCCAGGGCGAGGTTCGACGAGCTTGTCGAAGGCAAGCCCAGCCACTGGCGAGGCTTGCCCAGCCCCGGCGAGGCTCGCCCAACCTTGGCGAGGCCAAGCCTCGGCGAGGCTGAGTAAGGGTTGGGCTAGCCTCGCTTAGTTACCGGCGAGGCTTGGCCGACGAGGGCCAGCCTTGCCGAGGGTCGGCGATGCTCTGGTGAGGTCATCGGCCCTCGTCTGGCCGGTTGCCGGTCCGGTGACCGGCCTGAAGAAGAAGAAGAATAAGAGAAAAAAGAAAAAAAGAAAAAAAGAAAAAAAGGAAAAAAAGAAAAGGAAAAAAAAGGAAACAAATATAAAAATTATTTAAAAATTAAAAGAAATTGATTTAGAACATAATCAATAAGCATGGTACTAAAAGCAATTCTATTCCAGAATTAGAAATTTTGGACAGCTATCAAACGACCTAAATTGTTTAGAATCTATTATTGGGAACTGAATAAAAAAGAATAATTTCTGATAAGAATCTACTTTCGGGAACAAAATCGTTACCAAACGTGCCCTATGTGTGCTATGTGCTGAGCGCAAGTTGCGAAATCTTACTTCCTTACTCACCATAGCCCCTCTAAGAAGGTGGGAATCGTACTCTCTATTTTCCTACTCCTAGGTGAGAAGGGTGGCCACTAGGGTGACCACAAATGGCTAGAAAGATGCAAATTATTCATAGGCCTATTGTACAAAGTTGAATTTAATCCTAAATTTTTCCATTGAACTAATATGATCAAAGCCTTTGAGTGAAAATACAATCTTAACTAATTCATGCATGAAATTTGTAACGTGATGGTCCAGTCATTGCTAACCATCGTACGTGTCTTGACTGCTGATTTGATGTGGACAAATTTACTTGAAACGATTGCCGTTTTGCGTAATTTTCTGATTTTTTTTCTTTCTATAGAAGAGAGGGTATTTTAATCATCTTAGTTGAGTTGACATGGCAAATACATAGTTTTCAAAATAGAGTTATTTTGTTGGCCCAATTCGCTATAAGAACTTCAAACTTGAGGTCCACTGTCAATTCTGATCCAAACTTTATTCTTGTATCACTAGCTTTCAATCAAGTTTCAAATTCACCATTATGAGCTTGTCGTTCAAAAGTGCCGATAGTTATCTGACATGGCAATTCCATGTGTACATTATCTTCGTGTTAGTGCTGACGTGGATTTAAGACAACAACTTTCTCAGTTCATCGCCTTTTTTCGCACGAACTTATTCGGTCATAACTTCGCTGCTGCTCACCCATCGCCACCCAAACCTTTGACAGCTTGCCATGACCTCCGACAAACCCTCCATGACAGTTGGCAGTCGTCATAATCATCTCTGGCGAGTTCATTCGAGGTCCCTATCCTCGGCTCTAGTTTTTTAAGCTCCAGGAAGCTTTCTTTATTGGCCACCGCCTTCACTCAGCCATCCCCCAAGCTTTGCTGACTCATTTAGTGCACGGACGGCGATTGAGCTCCCTTTTCTCTCACATTGTGCCCTACATTCGACCTCCACTAGTCGAGGTTGCCACCTATGATTGAGGCGAGTGAGGTCATGGATAGACATTTAAGGTGGCGCGACCCAAATTTGAGCTCGAGCACCCCCGTTAATCGAGGTTGCATGGTTGGTCATGACCTTCATTGGATAGTTCTGCTCATTCACGTCAAGTCATTCGTGTTGAGCACACTTTTCTCCCTAATCCCAAATATCTCCGCAATGGAAAGAGATCGAATCGCCCCAAGTCACCAGGTATGTTAGCAAATGCTTGCCTTTGGCTAAGCTCTATTTGGTTATCAGTCAGGGTGTCAAAATGGGTTGAAGACTCACTTTTTAACTAATATGTTGCGGGTTGAGTCAGGTATGGATTAGTCAGATATAAAAAATTGGGTTGTTTTGAATTGGAGATGTAAAGCCCAATTAAATGTGAGTTTTAATGGGTCTTGATCTTTTACCCTGACCCAACCCACTTAGAAGAATATGACTTAGACCAAAGATGAAGTGAATCTCTTGGAGACTTGGGGCGAACCTGCTCAGCCAGCACTCGGCCAGGCGAAACCAAGACTCCACCTATGTCGCCACTTGTAAGCGCACCCTCTACTTGGAGGTCTCAAGTCCTCACTGATTGGATTTTTTTTTTTTTTTGATAGGGAATGGCTTGCGCCAGATTATGAGATAGAATATTTTGTTAGACCTTATGGTTACTTGGTCCGCTCAAAGGATGAATTTGAGCTATATGTAGAGTAGTGGTCTTTGACTCTCCATGAGTACCCCTTGACTTTGCGTAATGCTGAGCCATCACCAAGTGCTTGATTTAATGTTTGATAGAAAAATAGTATGTCATATTATCTCTCAATATTTACAACTTTTTCTAATTCGTTTTTTCTCTAACTAATAGTTGATATGTCAAAATCTAAAGAGGGTAAAATATAATATTCCATTACTAAACGATTGCAAAGATGAAGAGATGCATTTTTAGCTCATGACGTGTGCTTTATGAAAAATACCTTTCCATCCCCGTACTTTGAGTGAGATATATGATTTTGGTACCATCATGATGATGTTAGCCTTTGTACTACTATTTTGAAAACAAGTACCTTTTCCTCATTAATAACAATTCAAGATTTGAATTAACCTCCACGTCATTGTCCTAATTGAACTCCTGTCCGTCATCAAAGGCGATAATTTTAGGAGAAAAGTTGTTAAAAATGGATGTTGAGTTGAGTCCGGTAGCAACCAAATTGATAATTAATCGCTAGATTAATATTGTATAGAATATGTCAAAAACGGATTAAATAAGTCAATTTGAGTTGGATTATTTTCAATTTGGTCAACGAGTTCGGCTGGCCTACACCTCGGGCATGCGCACTAGAACAATCAGATTCATCCCCTCGGTCAGCTTACAAGGATCGTACGGATTTTCTGCCACGGGAACCTGGCACATGGTGAGCCCCCGGTAGGTGTCGTTGGCGATGGTTATAGGGGGTCGGGAGCGATGAGGCTAGTGATGGAGGCCATTTTGGCGATGCAGGGCTGGGAATTGAGGAGGGTTGGAGACAGACGAGGGAGGCGTAGATTGCACAGCAGTGCATCGGAAGCTGACGTGGAGGTAAGAGGTCCTCGCATGCGAAGCCGGTTTTCACTCTTAATCCCTACTGACAGATCTTTGCCTATTTATTGTCTCGATTTGAGCTGATTCGGAGGAACTACAACGCCCTCCAAAAAGCAGGGTAAGTTGGTGGATCCCTAGGTGAAGTTATTTTATCTTCTGGGTTTTCACTCTTAATCCCAACTGACAGATCTTTGCCTGTTTTTTTTGTCTCGATTTGAACTGATTCGGAGGAACTACAACGCCCTCCAGAAAGCAGGGTAAGTTGGTGGATCCGTGTGGGAAGAAGACGACGGACAGAGAAAGTTGGTGCAACAGAGAAATTGGTGCCTTAAATCCATGTCAGTGCCGACCGGGGGTAATGTATACGTGGAATTACCCTTTCAAACAACTAATGACTGTTTTGAATAGTAAGTTAACATGAGCATATTTGAGACAGAAAGAGCTAGAATTGATATCAATCTAAAGTTACGGTATTTTTTCCTTTTATGAATTAGGCCTTTTTTGCTGTCGTGGAGTGAATTTTTGGCATGTTTATTGTGTATTTTCTCAATTTTTTAAATACAACAACCTCCGAGTTTTTCCCTTACATCTCTTGCTCTGGACCTTTTAGGACCATTACCACATTAGAATTGTCTCATTTATGACCTCTCATACAAAGTAAGTAGTGTGTGAGTTTTCAATGGATCAATGTCACTAAAATAGAACGTAATATAATGGTAAAAGTTATAATAATGCTATTTGCATCAAAGCAGATAATTTCTCAAGTTAATAATTACTTCTCATTCCATATATTTCACAATTGAAGTTGGAATTCTTTTTTTTTTTCCTTCTTAAATTTTCCAAAGGACTTCCTCAATTTTCAAAAAATTGGAAAATTTGGTGGGCCCAAACTTTGTGGATGTGAAGGATTTTTCAAAGAACTGAGGCCTCCTCCAGACCCCTCTGAATCCACCCGCAACCGTTTGTTTACCGTGTCACGTAGGTCGACACGATTACTGCACAAGCTCGATTAGAAGAAGCCCAACCCGTTTGTTCGTTTGGAGCTCAGTCCCTTTTTTTCTATTTAAAAAAATATTTCGATCTGATAATTTGCGTAATTTCCAGCCTATTTGATGCTTTCTTATTAGTGTCGGAATTCTCTATCATTTGGTTATAGTGAGAGGGTGATCTCCGAATTTGTGCCAATAAATGGGCTTGTGCCAACTGTGATTTTTTGCTTCTAAGTGTTCAATTCGTGTCGACTTGGTCAAATCTGATATAATCACGTACACTTGAAAAACAAGGAAAAACAAGGAAAAATATATTGCTGAAATAGGGGTTTTTTAGTTTATTCTGCCGCATGATAGCCCGTTGACGTGAGAAACATTCATGCATCATTAAGGTGGCTGGCATGTATAGGGATGTTAATTTCTAGGTAATTTAGGTCGAGCCATGAATCATTTTATAAGATGGCCTATCAAACCGTTGATCGGACTGATTTTTCACGAAGGTAGGTGAATCGTGCCCTTCTCCGGGCATCGAGTGTCCCTCTGCTCAATTCCGAGTGCGGCCTTGATCTTATGTGTTATTTTTGAATTTGAGAACTCGTGAGTTGAGATATGCCAATATAAAGCTATTAATGATATCGGGAAATTTTCATATCTTCTTTGTTTCATCATGTCTCTTGGGCTTGTGAATTGATTGCGCATATCTTTGATTGATTCTGATTTGTTGTAATTGACATTGTAATAACTTATTACCTCAATGGTCATCTTGCAAAGACTATAAATTGTAGCAAGTAATCTTCGTCAAAACACACAAAGATATATAAAAATTACACAATTCCTTTTTTGGCACAATTTTTTCATTATATAAAGCTTATACTCAATTGCGCTCCACGCGCAAAAGAAAAAAAAGGGAACGTTCGAGTCATTCCAATGGCACTAAAGTCCAGGTGATTTTTTTTTCCGAGATTGAGACTCTTCCACACGGTTTCGACCAAAGTCGACGGACGCGATGAATTGGACCATGACTTTGGCCGAAGAATTAATAAGTCCCGCCGACTGGAAATAAGCCAAGTTTCCGTTCGACCACACTATAGCCTAGCATAGTTAATGTCGAGAGAGAGAGAGAGAGAGAGAGGATTTCAGAGTGGTCAACCCACCCAAAGTTTGACTTTTGGAGCACCATGATTAAGGGGATCGTCCTAAATCTTTATAACTAAGTTGCTCCAAACTTTTGCAACCATAGTGGGTCGAAAGTTCAAAGAAACCACTACGTAAGTTTGGAAACGTAGTGACCAGACAAATAATAATTTCAAATACTAGACCAGAGGATTCCCTTTTAGATTCTGTTGAATGTGTGACCTCAAGGTTTTATACACATTCAGACTCTCCTTACCAAATGACTTAAGTTTTGATTTGGATATACTAACGTGGTATTAAAACTAGGTTTTGCCCCTATGTATCCTACATGCATGGCTCCTCACTCGTGTATAATTTCAAATATTAGACCAAACGGTTCCATTTTAGTTTCTACTATATGATGTATACATTAAGTCTTCATTTTAACCTATTAACCTAATTTTGATTTGAGCATTCTAAATATAAAACTAGGGTTTGCCCTGATTTATTCCGCATGTGTGGTTCCTTGGGATGTGTTTGCTAAATTTCTATTCTTGGGAATAATTTTTTTGAAAAAACAGTTTTTTTTTTCATTTCGATTCCTAAAATAGTTTCTAAGTAAAAAAAAAAAATGTTTCGTAATTGCACAAAATTTTTATTTCCGGAATAAAAAAAGAACATGAATGCATTTGGTACAATTTACAATTTTTTTTTTTGTGATGTAGAATTTCATTTAATTTTTTGATATTTTTCTTTTTTTTTCCCTCTCTTCTTTTTCCTCCTCTAGCTTGTCGTCAAGCAATGGCCAGTCCCGGGTAGGGGGGGGGGGGGGCAAAGGACCGGTTAGAAGAGGAAGAAGAAAACAAACGAAATTAAAAAAAAAAAACTTATTCGAGAAATTGTTACTAGGAACAAGAATCAACTTTTTTGTACTTCTTATTTTTGCTCAAAATCTAATTCTCGACTACTTTTCTATTATAGGGAATAGAAAAATTAACTGATGTTACTAAACCGAATCTATTTATATTCCAAAGAACAAAAGAATAGAAAAATACAGATATAGAAACATTAACAAATGAAGCCTTGTTTGTCAAATTTTCATGTCATTATCAACACAGTTTGCACGCAAAAGGAAACTTTAAAGTTACTCAAACTCTCTCGTCTAAGAGGTTGATGTCAGTCTGCAAACATGTGGTCTCTTTTTACCAAGGAAAAATGGCACAAGAAGTGTCAAAACTTTCCTATAACTTCATTTTAATGTTAAATTTTCGAGTCTTACTTCAATGCCACTCTAAAAAAGCACACTTAAGTACCATCGGCAGTTTCTTTGTCAAAAAATCTAATGTGACATTATTTTATGATAAACGATCCGATGTGGCTTGTTGGAGAATTAAAATGAGCAACATTAGAGCCAAATGACATTAGTTTTGCCCTAAATTAACAAATTGGGGATAATTTCATTTTGTTTTCTAAACCCTAATCCACTTAGAACCTGAAACCTACTCATTGGTAGAGATACCTCATTCTTTGATACGTGGAACATGGAGCCTACCTTATCACATATTCTAGGGTCGATTTTAGGGTCTAATAGGCTTTTCTTTTTTTTTTTTTCATTTTTAGTTAAGCAAAATGAAATTGAAGGCAACAACAAAAATAAGAACTTCCTATTTGTCAATAGCAATAATCCATAAAAGATGAACATGAGAAAGAATAATAAAGGTTTCAAAACACGTAATATAAAACCTAAATTATAGAACTTTAGTCTTCAACCATCCTTGAAAGATTGTTTCAAATTCTAGTAGAGTGAAATTAAAAGAAAGAACAATTTAGTTAATCACTTAGTAATATTTTTAATTTTAAAAATAACTATTAACTAAACAATTAGAAAAGCCTCACCACATATATTCAATTTGCTTCAATTGGTAAACTTTATATACCAATGATATCTCCTCATTAAGAAAATCCATATCTATAGAAAAAGAAGAAGAAGAGATTAAATAAAAAATTCACTCATTATATATATATGAAAGAAATTACAATATATAAAAATATAAACACCACTTTAAGTTTCGATTTGGGAGAAAAATTAGGAATTTATTTTAGATTCTTGGTTCGGCTCTTAGTCCCGATTTTGGTTCAGTTCCTACAAAAATGAAACTAGGAATTGAACCATTTCTTTCTAGAACCTAAAACCAAATTAGTTCCCATCGATCCAGTCCTATCATAGAATCAATTTTACCTCTAGCTATGTGTCACGAGCCGATCAATTGGGATCGTGACCGCGCGGCGACTCGGGGACTTTAGGATCGGATTGGATCGCCGAAGCACCTAAGCCAAGCCTTGATCGGTCGAAAGTTCACTCACTCGCTTATCCGGATCGTAGAGAGAGAAAGAATCTAGAGAGAAGAGCTCTGGAAAGATAGAAGCTTTGTATTGCGGAAGTAGTGGATGATTACAAATGAAGGAGGACACCTTTTTTATAGTTGAGGGCCTCGAATTACATCAATTGATCTAGAATGCTATTGGTTGATGAGATCGCACCGCCTCAACTATCGACATAAGTGCCAACCACTAGACATAAATGTTTAACTACTAGCTACCGACATAAATGAAGCTAAAGTTTTTTAGAAACTTCGGGGAGAAGGCTCGTTGAGAATCTGAGCGAGCACAGGAGGTCTACCAAGGACGAGTCACGGTTGACTCTGGGGAACCTCTCGGGTCGTCCTTCTTTCAGCCCGTGACATTCTCCCTCACTCAATCGAGCGACGTCCTCGTCGCTCACAGCTTGACGGTTGGCCTTCTTGACATGAGCACGGGCTTTGGCACAAGCTTTGTTGTTTCGACCTCGTTTGGTGCGGACGCTCACGTATGATGGACCACATCCTTCGATAATGAAATCAGACTTGTCACGCGGCTCCATATTCGGCTTGGACGGAGCATGCGGCGCGCACTCAACCTCGGGGAAGAGCACTTGGATGGGCATGGCATGTGTTGGAGTAGGATCCAACTCTACCTTCGGCTTTACCTCGGACAGCTTGTTGAGTCGCTTCATGGACTTCAAATCTTTGTCGAGGCATCGGATCATTGCGATGGTCTTGGTGTCGACCACCCCTTTGATCATGGGGATCGTCATCAGGTATTGCAGGTCAAGGATCACGAGGCACTTGGTCCTCATGTCGATCATAGATCTCACACTATGGAAGAATTGAATACCAATGATGAGATCATAATCATTGAGTGGGATTACCTCGAAATCCATCTTGCCATTCCATGTGCCAATCTTGGCAGCTACATCCGAAGTCGACCCTACGCCATGGACGCCTTCCGAGTTGACCGGCTTGAAGATGTTCCCAGTTGGCTCCACACGAAGCTCCAAGGTCTTTGCAACCTCGGTCGACATGAATATGTTCGACATGCTAGTGTCGACCAAAGCGTAAAGCGTTCAGCCACACACTTCGACTTCAACGAAGAACATGTCGGTGTTCGGTGTGATTCCTTTAGGCGGTGATCGAGCTCGGACGGAGTTGATTGTCTTCACACCTCCGAGTCGGGTTTGTCGCCACTCTTCTTTGGGCTCCTCCTCCACCTCATCGATGGCTAGGAGAGCGTTGATTCGTCCCCTCTTCGGGCACTTTTGGGTCCAGTGCAGACCTTTGCAAATAAAGCGAGGAGAGGGCGGAGGTTGATCGAACTTACTTGCATAGTCCGTTGGTGGTCGACCTCTTTGGAAGGACAGCTTAGAAGTCCCTTCTCCCCATGTTTTGGCTCGGCCACCTTGATCATGCGCGCACCGGGGAGTGCTTCTCGTGTCATCTTCGGGTCGATCCGACCTCCAATCTCTTGCTTGGTTGTTCCTTGGCTCAATCTTGGTGAGGTCGACGAGAGACTCGGCCATGCTCAGCGCACACGCTAGATGACTCACATCCCGCCGCTTCAGCTCAAGTTGTGCCCAGTGCTTCAGTCCATCCATGAACGCCCCGAAAGCCTCCTCTTCGCTTAGGTTGCAAATTTGGAGTTTGAGCTCAATGAACTCCTTCACGTACTCTTGGATCGCGCCTCTTTGCTCGAGGCGATGGAGCATGCTTCAGGCTTCTTGTTGAGCGAACTCGGGGAAGAAATAGTCGCAGAATTCCCTTACGAAGTCGTCCCATGTGTTCACGGGATCAGCACCGTGTCGAATCTCATCGCACCTATTGCGCCACCACAGCATCGCCGTATCAGACAGGAACATGGAAGCGGTTTGTACCTTGGTCGACTCATCTCGGATGTTGACGGTGCCGAAGTATTGTTCCATGCTCCATACGAAGTTGTCCACCTCTTGGGTGGACCGGTTGCCTTTGAACTCCTTTGGCTTCGGCACCTCAATTTTGGGCACTGCTTGAGTAGGCACCGCACCGTTCGTGATGCTTAGCTTGCATAGGGCGAGCTCGGTCTTGAGCTCTTAGATCTCCGCCTTCATGGCTTCAACCTCTTCCCTACACGGGCTTACCTTCTCGATTATTTGGACGAGCTCGTTCAAACCATCGATCGATGCTTCGAGAGCTTCATCCTTGTCGAACAGTGGAGCCATGGCTTGGTTGATGCCGGTCGTGAAGTCTTCGCGGAGCGAGCCCTCAACCTCCATGATCCGGTCTCGCACATCGTCAAGACCTTCCATGAGTTCGAGCACAGCACTCCGGACCTTTCTGATCTTCTCATCGAATGTGGCCGAAGCATCCACCGAGGTCTCCCTCTTCTTTGATCGGCCGCGGATCTTTTTGACTTGCCCGACCTCTCCAACTATAGCCGCTTCTTGGCTTGACATTCTTTCGAACAGTTGGCTCTCTTCAATCTCTTGGAAACAGATCTCTCTTTAGCTTTGACGGGCCGATCGATTGGGATCGTGACCGCGTGGTGACTCGGGCACTTTAGGATCAGATTGGATCACCGAAGCACCTAAGCCAAGCCTTGATCGATCGAAAGCTCACTCGCTTGTTTACCCGGATCCTAGAGAGAGAAAGAATCTAGAGAGAAGAGCTCTGGGATGATTACCAATGAATGAGGACACCCCTTTTATAGTTGAGGGCCTCGGATTACATCCATTGATCTAAAATGCTATTGGCAGACGAGATCGCACCGCCTCAACTACCGACATAAGTGCCAACCACTAGATATAAATGTTTAACTACTAGCTACCGACATAAATGAAGCTAGAGTTTTCTAGAAACTTCGGGGAGAAGGCTCGTTGGGAATCCGAGTGAGCACAGGAGGTCTACCATGGACGAGTCATGGTCGACTCTAGGGAACCTCTCGGGTTGTCATTCTTTTGGCTTGTGACATATGCCTGATGGTTTGGTGTTGAGCTTTCAATAAAAGGGGAAGCAGTGATGAGGTGGCCCAAGGTGGTGGAGCTAATCGATTCTGTTGCTTGTAGTCAACTTTATAGAAATGTTAAGCTACTTAGTCTGTCTTTTTGCTTAATAGTGAGCATGGAAAATTAATTAGGTAGGCAAACAAAGTCCATAAAAAGTTGAACTTGGGAGTTTTAACTTTGATATCATGTGAGATTTTATAGGACTACTACCAACAATTTTAAAAATTTAAGTTATTATATAAAATGTGCAATTTATTATTTAAATATTTTAACATGTTTGTCTTTTGTCCATGTTGGACTTTAAAATTCAGTAAAAAGAGCCATGTAGGACTCTTTGCTAAAATTTGTTGCTAAAGGGACTTAAATGTATTTTTCTTTCATGTATCACTCAAGTGATTGTTAAAAAAATGTTGATATTAAAATAAGTGAGTACAAAAGTTGTGGCATATCTACTGTACTTTGTCCCTTCTGTTTTGTATCTTAAATTTTATGTTGGAAATTTTATGGTTTCATGTTGTTAGTTACCAAAAATGCTATTTTAGAACAATAATTTTCTAATACTTAGACATATGAACTTAATTGTAATCATTTTCAATGAACTGGGGCCATAGTAGAATTCTCATAATTTCTGGGTATATTTAATCACTGATGAATAAATTATCCCGCCAGTAGACATGGAAGTTTTTTCCGCGTTGACTGCTGACTGGGTCCTTTGACCCAATTTATCTTTTTTTCGTCATTCAATGTACAGTCTTTTTTATTTTTCCAATTAGTTATGAATTTAAATAAAAGGTTCGTTTAGCTTCATTTTCATGTAAATAAATCCTCATTCTAATATATTCAGTCCTCAAATCCTCAAATCCACAAATCCACAAATCCAATGAGTTATGGGTCCTAGATTATCTGCATATCATCACTCCAAAAATATTGTCTAATCAGTTTTAAATTTGTTGTATAAATACCAATATATTTAAGAACTTTCTAAGTTGTCAATTTAGTTCTAAATTTTTGCATGAAATTTCAATGTAGTCATTTTGACAAACTTTTGCTGGAAATCGCAGATGTGATGGCGTGTTACGTAAAATGTCTAATGATGATTGGATTGCTACGTCAATGATTTTCTGGAAAAAAAAAAATGATTGAAAGGATTGCATTGAAATTTTGAGTTAAAGTTTAGAACTAAATTGACAAAATTTAAAAGTTTATAATTTAGTTGATATTCACAATTTTTTCTTTCACTTCCTTGACTAGCGGATGGATGATAACTTACAGTTGGGGGCACTTGTTGAAGTTCAAAGACTCCTTCGTTGGTAAGGCAGCCGGTCCAGTGATTGACGGAATGATGAACGACGCTAGAATCTATAGATTGATGGCTGAGAAAGTACGTGCGCCCCACACATTGGCAATGCTTCTAACTACGTTTCCTTAGAAATGCATTGGTATCGGATCATAATTTTTAGGGTCATTGCTGCAAAAAATTTCACCTATGATAAATTTCCCTCAAAATTCAAAACCTATATATCTGTGATAAATTTGTAATGCATTAGTTTTCATTAAATTTTACTGTCAAAATTCTGAATTAAATGACATATGACAGTTGACGAGTATACCGGTTTTGAGTTTACCCTCCATTTATTAGAAGTGTACTTGTTCGTAATTTTTTTTGTAACAGAGGGTAAATTTGTTAGGAATGTACCAATATGTGTGTATCAATTCAGGTTTTTCGTGATATTCACCATAGTTTTTACACCTGTTGGAGAGGAAAGACTAGGGTCAGGGCCGCCAATGTCGGACACGATTTGTTTGCAGAACACGGACATGACTTGACACGTTCTCATAGCAATTCAATTACTTGGGATGTGGAAATAAAACTAAGATGTTTTGGGTCGACATGAATTGTAGATATGATTACGTTATGCCAACCCAGGTCTGGTTAGGATTGTTGGCAAAGAAATATGACAATGAGCATCCTTGAGGTTCGGCCGACGAATTATCAATTAACTCACCTCTTTTAGAAGCGCGAGAAAGGGGCCCTGAACGCGTTGATGACCGGACGAAGAAGGCATGCGGCGGCCTCTCTTGTTTGGTTTACACCGTCAATCACGACGATGTAGAAAAACACGAACCCTCTGACGTCATTTCTGAAAAAACGGCCCTTATGGATCTATAGTTTTCTTCTCAGGACAATAACTTTCAGTTTTGATTTTCAAGTTAGTTTGCATAAATTTGACATTTGTAAGAGTCGCATTAACAAGCTACAAATTCATTATCGATGCATTTCTCTAACTGTTTATATATTTTGGGAGACGATTTTTCCCACGTAGTATAAGAACATATGTCTAGCGATTGGTCTAGCGATCGTTCTAGCACTCTTTTACCTGTTAACTCGTTCGCTAGAGCCTCAGTAATTTCATCACGTCTACATCTTGTATTGTGCTTGTAAGGTATCGCTTATATGTCGATGCATTTCCTAGTAGACTTTTGAGAAAAAAAAAAAACAGTCTGACGGGTTCAACTCAACTATAGAAAGGGCTATTTTTTTCTAAAAAAATTCCTAAACTTCAACAAGGTCTCAATTCTAGCCTCAATTTCTTTCTTTCTTTTTTTTGTCTTTTTTGGGTTTCATTAAAATGCACCAACTTTGAATTGGTACCTAAATCTGGCCTCAGTCAATTTCCGTCAGATGATACTGTTAAAGATCCCACGTCATTTTTGGTATACTCGACGACTCATGATTGTGTTTTCGTTCCACCGAAGGAGAAAATTCCACGGGACGTGGAATTTGGCAATAGATTGAAGGAAGCATGAAGTGGTGAACCCCTTTCTTATCTTTTCTTTTCAGAGTGCCATTTATTGTATCACGTTATTTAGCATGCTTGCAATCTTACCTGGGGTCTCCCCGGCAAAAGGTTGAAGAAAGCTTTTCTGGTATAAAACAAGATTATTTTGTAATAATATTTTAATTTTGGGCCATCGCAATTCTAGATAGTATTTGGAGTGAATCTATACATCAAAGGACCACATTGAACAAAGTATAAAAATTCAACGATAAAATTGAAAAAGAAATATTCACGGATAATTGTGTCATTATTCCAATATTTAGATACAAGCACTTGTTTGATTATACGTAGTTTAGATAATATTCCCCGTCTCCATTGTTGAGTACTCAATCAATAGGATAATTATCTAATCAGTCTTAAATTTATAATACATATGTCAATTTAATCCTAAACTTTTTTAATTTTGTTGAGGTAGTTCTAATTTTTTTTTTTGCAAAATTCCAGTGTATTCCTTTTGATTAATTACTATTGGCAATTGATGGTGTGACATCCGCTCATTGCCGGTGTCCTACGCAGGACGTTGACGTGGACTTATGGATCGCCACGCTAGTGATTCTCGGTGGAACTTGGTTAGAAAGATTGGAATGTCGCCTAAAGATTTAAGATTATATTGACAATATCAAAAAATTTAGGACTCAATTGACGTTCGATCAATATGTTTAGAACTGAATTGACATTAATATTCTATCACAAGGCTAAAAGTAAAAATAAAAATAAAAAATCGTCTGTTTACTTTCATTTTATATCCTTTTAAGAACGTATTGAACATTTATGCTTGGACTCTTCACATGACAGAATTCATTGATTTGTTAAAAACGGCATTACTTTTGCCTTTTATAAGAAATATGTTTCAAAATGGGTACTGCATCTTATAAAAAGGTTCAAAGTCGTCTCTTCACATTTTGTAGAATTTCTAGAAGAGTCTGCGAATAGTTTGCATTTTGGGTTTGGTCACGTTCATTTTAATTAACCAGTTTGCGTTTTGGTAGTATGCGCAGCATAAATTCAAATGGTTTTTGGCGTCTTGAAATTTCAAAAGACCTACCACTTTCCACTTTGAACTCTATTGGGAAAAATTAGATGACTAATGGATCCTACAGCGTAATTCTCTGGTTTTCTTTTGGCCAAAAGTTTATTAAAGTATGTAAATCATGCTCGAAAAAAAATTACTAAAACATTCATGTAGATTTCTTAAAAGGTTAAACGAAGAAGTATTGCAATTATAAATCAACCGCCGCAAGTTACATTTATACACTTGACTGATATTTTGAGAATTGAAATGTTCTTGCTAAAAAAATCAGGCCCTGTTTTAGTAACAATGCTGGCTAACGCATGAGTTTCGGATTAAACCCCCACCTCTTTTGGAATCACCTCATCAAGCCACGAATCGAGTTGGTACCGGATGCTAGGTATGAGCTACTACTGAAATAAAGTTGACAATGAAAGGAGAAACTGGGAAAAAAATGGAAAAAGAATAATTTTCAGCAACTTGGGTCTTAATCAATAGGGATATAGCAAGAGCATGGACCAACAAATAGAATTAAAAAAAAAAACTAATTAAAAAGAAGAAGAGAAAAGCAACGATGATGTGTAGCAAGAGGACCAGGACTTGGTCTACCATGCCCTCACAGGACGGCATTCAATCTCCCAATCCCCCCCATGCAACACTCCAATTCCTTTGGACTTGGTTTTTTTGCCCATTTCCTCCCCCACACATTCCCAAACTTCAAGCCCCCTCACCCCCCATGGATCCAAATTTCAAGGAGCCTTTCTCTCTCTCTCTCTCTCTCTCTCTCTAGAAAAATTCTGGATGCTTCAACCCAGGTTCACTGCTTTCTTGGTCAAACCACCCACATTCACTCTTGATGCTAATCATGCGTTATCATCCTCTCTTACTCTCTCTCTCCTCTTTTACCTTTTCAAAAAAAAAAAAAATACAATTTCTTAAAAGTGATTTCACTCTCAACAAAAATTTAATGTGAGTAATACAAGCAATAATCATTTATTTTTTGTGAAATAAATAGCTCTCGAGTGATAAATAGTGGCATCGACGTAATGCCTCTTGGCAGTAGTGGACTCGCGGCTTTATTCTAGCAACCGGACATTTCATAATAGTTGACGGCAGTCTTATAGATACTCGCATCTTGAGGCTTTGAAAATGATTAATGGAAAACTTTGGTCAGCTTTTTAAGTAATTCTTCTTATAATTCCATAGGAGTAATTTCGCTTGTCAGCGAATCTCGTGTCACAGGCAGGTGACTCTGACGAGGCCGTTTCTTTCTTCCTATTAATTGCCCTTTTTCGTTCTCGCCCTCGTGGTTAGAACACAAAGGCAAAGGTAAAGCTGGAGTTTCCTTGACCTGGACAAAGCTAGCCACCTGTCATGCTTGAGACCAATAAAAAAAATAAAATTCAATTTATCATTTTATTTAGTAAGCTGCAACAGTAAATTTTCCATTACATTTTCTCGACGCTGCTTCCTTTAAAAGGTTTTTCTTTTTTCGCTATTATTAGGAATACACAATGTAGAAAAATAAAATAAAAATAAAAAGAAAACGAGATGGGGGAAATGACTGAATTTTCCCCTTTTTTCCTAAATAGAAACGAACCATTAGGTTCGCTACTCGAGAAAAAACTAATTTCTATTTGTTGAATATTATTCCCGTTCTTTAGAAAACGCCCCAGCTAAGTAACTCCCTATATTCGACCAAAAAAAAAAAAAAAAAGTAACTCCCTATCAAGAAAATCCAATATTCTTAATTCAGTTTTAATTAGATATCGTAAATTCTTCTTCTTCTTAATATCGTCCCCAGGGAGGGGAGGTGGAATGCTTGCCACCTACTCCTTTTCTTCAGATCCTCTCTGCCTCTCTCTCTCTCTCTCTCTCTCTCTCTCTCTCTCTATAGAAGCAGCACTTGCGAGTTGCGACCTCCTCACACAGCTCTCTTCCATTCGAAGATCGCCAATTCGTTTTCATTCGCTCTGTTTTCCTCTGGTCTGCTGCTGTTGTTGCTGTGATGGAGAGACACAAGTGCAAGCTCTGCTCCAAGAGCTTCTGCAATGGAAGAGCGCTGGGCGGTCACATGAGGTCCCACCTGGTGAACCTCCCCCTCCCCCTCAAGCCCGGGGAGGAGGAAGAGCAAGAACCGCCGGTTCAGCTTAGGGGAGCCGAGACGCCGCGCGGCCGGTCGGTTTCTTCGCCTCCCTCCTCGTCTTCTTCTCCGGAGGAGGAGGAAGAAGAAGGGGAGGGAGACGAGGAGGCCGGGAAGCTTCAAGCTCAAGGGTACGGCCTGCGGGAGAACCCGAAGAAGAGCATTCGGCTGGCCGATCCGGAATTTGCGATCGACGCCGGGTCCGTGGTCCTGCAAGATAGGGAGAGCGAGACAGAGTCGTCCAAGAATCTGGCCGGGAGGCGATTTAAGAGCTCAGCGACGGAGGCGACGACCCAGAGGCGTTTCTCGTTGGAGGCGGATCACCGCTGCCGGAAGAAGATGAGGCGCATGCCGAGTAAGGCCGAGTCGGCGAGCTCGATCTCCGACGAGACGACGGAGGAGGACCTCGCCCTCTGCCTCATGATGCTGTCCCGGGGCAAGTGGAGGAGAGAGAAAAGCCATCGAGGACGAGAGAATGTGGACGATTGGGTAGAAGAGGAGGACGAAGACGACGACGACCAAGAAGATGGGAAAGAGGAAGAGGACGAAGAGGAGAGCGAGGAATCCGAAGGGCTGGCGGTCAAGGCTCTGAGGAACCAAAACAGGGGAAACTTCAGGTGCGAGACGTGCGGCCGGACGTTCCGGTCGTACCAAGCGCTCGGTGGCCACAGGGCGAGTCACAAGAAGAGCAAACTCGGCGACCCGGCGGCCGCCGAGAACGTGGGCGAGAACGCCAACCCGGGCTCCTCTAAAGTCCACGAATGCCCCTTCTGTTTCCGGGTTTTCGCCTCGGGCCAAGCTCTGGGCGGGCACAAGAGGTCGCACGCCATCAATTCGACGGCGGCGGCGGCGGCGGCGGCGGCGGCGAGGGCCGTCAAGAAGACGAGCCACCACCACCACGACGTCAAGTCCAGAGCGACGGCGTGGATCGATCTCAATCTCCCTGCCCCGGTCGACGAGGACGAGGACGACCAGCTGAGCCAGGTCGAGCACTCGGCCTTGTCCGAAGCCGATTCGTGAACCGAGTCAAGAGATGATCGAGTTAGTTTTTTTTTTTTTTTTTGGATGATCGAGTTAGTTAGATTACACGATTTTTCAGAGGTAAAAATGACAAAAAAAAAAAAAAGAAAAAAAAGAAAAGAAGAAGAAGAAGAAATCAATCTTTTTTCCCCCGATTATTTTTGGTTCTTCTTTTAGCGAAAAAATTGGATCTAAGGCCCTGTCAACTGGTTACTTTTCTATTCGGATGATATTCTGTTAAGATATTATTATTATTATTATTACTATTATTATTATTACCAGCATAATTGATCATTAATGCTAACTGCAATTCTTTTTAATTTTTCCTTTTTTTTTTCCCTCAATTTTTCTTATTATTGGGTGGTTGAGTTGAGGGTTCTTCGTGTTTCCAGTTGTCCATTTTTTTTTTCTCTTTCTCTGTAACAACTGACTGAATTTATAACATCCGTCAATGGAGTCATGCGTTAGAAGAGAAGAGTTACGAAAATTTATTAAAAGCGGGAGACATTGCAGTGGTTGCTTCTTCGGCACCTTTATTTCAAGTTGGAAGTGTTGAAGCATTAAATTCGACGTGGAGTTCTGCACAGAATCCGGTTATGGCGCCACGTCAGAAAAGCCCAAAAAACCCGAAAGATTCAGCAATTGGTAGAGGGATACCGGGTGTACATGAAGACTTCGTTTTTAAGTTGCTTAACGGACGCAATCGAGACCAATTTTTTTTTGACAGAGTGCTTGCCAATTTAGACCATGGTTTCTGAAGTTGGTGCAGCTAACTGCGTTGGCCATTGAATGGAGAGATTGGAGCAACTTGGCCCTTTTATTAGCAAGAAAAGCAAAGCTCCACTCGTTGTTGAGCTCCTTTTGGCACTGCTGACAGTTCACAAGAAAGAAGCTGCAGCTTGCTGCTGCTTCTCTGTTACCTTAGTTCTTCTTTGGTTCAGCAGCTCTGCCCCTGTTCAATGTCTCCTGCTCTCTAGTTTCTGCCATGCATGTTGTTTCTGCCGCTTTTGGTGAGATTGCTAGAGAGGAGCATATATGGCTCTTAGTTTTTGAGATCTGGAGCAAATTAATGGGGGTTAGGTTGAAAGGGGGTGTCTATTTTCGTATTTATTTTAACTCTCATCTAAAATTCATTGACATTTTGGGTGGACCAGCACCACATGAGTAGCCAGTAGCCTTCCTCAGCTTAGCTACTAATTAGCCTTAGCATATTTGAAAAATTGATTGAAAGATATTCATTTCTATGGACGGGGTATGGAGGGCGACAATCCACCCGTCTTTTTATTCATGTCGATTGGTCGTGATGTTTCAAGTTATCACCGAGTTGTTTTGACTTGATCAAGAAGCGTTTAGGTTAGGAACGAGCGAAGATGTACTGATTCATGTCGATTATGAGTTATTGCGTCTCATGACGTGTTGGCTTCAGATCTCTTTGTTAATGAAACTCAATGAATCTATCTTTTTTTAACATATGGAAATATATTGGCATTGTTTATCGGAGAAATATAATAAAAGGCACCATTCTATACATTGGTGGTCCTATAGACCCTTGATTTCAGTACTACAACAATGGATTATGTCAAATCAATGATGTATAAGTTTGTTCAAATAAATTTTTTTGACGAGTGGTGTATTGTTATAATTTACTCTCAATTATTACACTAAACCAGTGATATGAGCTTCAGTTCATGCTTTGAATTGTGTTTGTATCATATGTCAAGATCAGAGTACAATGTCACATAGGTCAACTTGAGCACGATTCGTTTAACGTAATTATATAATAAATGTCAACTCCAGCACGAACAATTTAATGAACAAGCAACCAGAATACGACCCAAATAATCCATTTAATTATAATTAGTCGAATTAAGTTAATCAAACACGGACATAAGGGTTTACATTTTTTGTGGCGCTTTTTTGTTCACGAAATTGATGTACTTAATATGACAATTTACATGAAATCAACCAATTTTAGAAAAAAGGACCGAAATAATTTCGGCTGAATTCCCTTTTTCTTGTTTAATCATGAAAAGTCAAACCTTCGTTGCAATTAATCTAAACGTATACTCTCATTATAACCTAGATAACAAAGATTAACATCAGTATCCATCTATTTTAATATAGACATTAAGAATGGAAATATCTAATTAACTGTGGCGAAATAGATTAATTGGAGGTCAAATCATTATAAGGTCAACAGGATCCATTTAATTAAATAGACTAAATGGGTTAACCTAACTTCAGGTTATACTGATTAAATTGCTCTTAGATGCAACGCACTCGAAGTTTTTCTAACTTATCAGCCGGCTTACCTAAGTTTGAGGATTTGCGAATTAAAAATGTGCATTACTATACACATAAGACAGAGTAGTATAATCATAGCACAACAACGGTTATATCAAATACACGCTTGGTAATTGTTCTTAAAGATTTGATATGATTACAACACGCACACGATTAGCATAAACTTGAATTCACTAAATCACATCGTTTTTGAGTCATGTCTATTTGTTGACTCCATTTGTTTTGCAAAAAAATTGTTGTTTATGGAAAATGTTTTCTAGAAAGCCATTTTTCAATATTTTTGGATATTCGGTTGAAATTTGAAAATGAAGTCGAAAATATTTTTCCCCATTCAATATTTAATTTGATTTTTCTCTGTGCACTCTTTTTTATCTTTTTTTTTCCGTTCTTTTTTTTTCTTAAAAAAAATCTAATTTTTAATTTTTTAATATTTTTTTCCCTTTTAACTACTCGTCCAGTTGCCACTCACAATGACGGCCTTTGAACTGAGGGGCAAGCTCACCAGCCTTTGGTGACACTCGAGCTCATTGTTGGCTAGTCGTTGACCTTCATCGTGGCTAATGACCAGCCAAAGAAGAAGAAAAATAAAAAATGAAAAAAAGAAAAGAAAATAATAAAAATAAAAAATAATTAAAAGATCGAATTTATAAAAAAAGAAAATAATAAATAATAAATAATTTAAATGAGTGTTGAAATAAAAGGGAGGAAAAATTATTTTCCCACTTTTAGAGGTGTTTTCTAATTTATCAAAAGATGTTTTTCTTGATTGGTTTATTTTTCGTCATCTGAACGTGAAAAAATTTGAAAAATATTTTCTTGACAATGAATGGATTGGTAAGTAAAGTGAGTGAGCATACATAAATAACTCATCAGCGTATTTTGTAAGTTTGGTGGCGGGGCATTCCACATATATAAAAAAGATGTTGACTTGGACTTCCTTTAGTTAAAAGGTGAGTACTTTTTTTGAAAAGAAGAGGGGCGTGCCTTATGGCATTGACTTCAAAAAGCCCTATAAAATTCTCCATCGAATTTAAAAGTTACGTTTGAACATTTTCTAAAATTATTTGAAAGCAATTTAAAATTAGCTCTAATAAAGTTTTCTTTGAAGTAATTCTGCTTTTTTTTTTTCCTATATCAATTTCAAGTAATTGAGCGTGGGCTTTTTACTTTCTTTGGTATAACGTGAATCTTTGATAATTTATAATTACTTGGAATGTCATTTTTTTTTTTCAATTTTAAAGCTAAAACCTAGTTGAACAAAACCCGCACAATTCTTCGTAAGTGGCTTTTCTTTCAACTTATTAATTGTTTTGTTAGATATTAAGGTTTTACTTATTTCGTGAACAATGAATGATTTGAATTTTTTTTTCTTCTTAAAATGATGACTTATATCTCTACAAAAAACAAATGAACGATAAACATTTCATCGTCCACATAAATGTTTGGACATCTATATCACTATGTGGCCCCCGAACTTGCATGCAGTATCAATTCAATTTTAGCATATATATTCTAAACATAGACAATATTAGTTGCTTCGCAGGCAGCATCCTTCATATAAAAGTAATCATGCATTGACTCTAACTTTATACATAGACGGCTGCATGTCTCGTCCTAATGATCTCTTTTCGTTTTTCGTCCTTCGTCCTTTTGTTTATATTATAATTCCTCGCGTACATAGATTCCAGAAAAGCAATAACGACATACACAAACTCACCAGCTAAACCACAAGTCTCAAAGTCAACTGCACTATACATCTTCTTTGGCTTAGTAAAAACTATAATCAGCAAAAAAGCAAAAACAGGCATGGATATTTCTATAGGAGCTATGCACACCTACTGCAAAAAAAGAAAAAGGGCCCCAAAAATCCCAATGTGTCGATACCGATGACCCCTTTCCTATTCACCGGTTGGTGTAGAGTTTGATGGATCGAGGCCGTCTAGGCTTGGCGCACCACGGCCAATGGGGGACCTCTACGAAGTCGTCCCTGGTCTCCAGAGCCTCGATCCAAGGTCACGACGCCAAGGGGGAACACAGATTGGGGCCTCAGTGGGGTGGCATGCCGCTGCAGAAAAGTAACTTCACCTTTTCCCCCGGGGGAGCGAGCTCGCTAGAAGAGCATGGGAATGACCAGAAAAAGGTATCTTATACCACAATCATCAATCCGAGGCGTGAGAAATCCCAAACTGAAGTCCAAATGACTTTTCGATTTCCCTTTAGTTACATTATGCTATACTGAAATGTAAATGCCAATGATCCTAGGGTTCAAAAGTCAAGGGGTTAATATTATTAAAAATCTTGAACTGATTCGTCTATGATAAATTCACCCCAAACTTTTTGGGCTACCAAAAATTCTAAACTAATATATCTGTAATAAATTTATCAAAAACTGATTGAGTTATTGTCATATGTCATCTAGTTCAGCAATTTCACAATAAAATTTGATGAAAGTTAATAGAGGATAAATATGTTGCGAGTGTGTCATTTGGGGATTTTTAGTGACCTAAAAATTAATTTATAGTAAATTTGTCATATATAAATCAATTTGAAATATTTTATGATACTAAACCAAAGTCAAAAGAAAAGTCAATGCCAACTTTCTCTGGCTAGCCCAAGACGAGAGATGCCCATAGGACTCGTGGTTGTGGTCGCCAGACTTTAGTCCATTCAAAAAGATCAAAAAAAGGAGAAGAAGGAAAAAAGGTGAAGTGGAAGATGACAAATTCACAAAAGGGGAAGGCCATGAGAGTGAGTGCCAACTCAAATTTGATCATTTTCCTCACACTTCGGGTGGTGGATGAAATTTGGAACCGAAAGACAAACGAGAGAAATAAAGATTAGAACCCATCCGTGACCGATTTTGCTGGCTTTAAGTGACTTCCAAAAGCACCCAAAAAGGAGAGTCAAACATTGTGATGAGCTTTTCTCAACTTACCATAGTACAACATCATGTTGAAGTCGAAGCAAGGGTTGCTTTCTAGTCAGTGGGGAGTGGAGAGTAAGCTTGCAATCCACATGAAACTTGGGTCATCATGCAAAACAGTGCAAAAGGTGGTTTTCTTTTGTTAGGTTGTTATGGAAAGGAGAGTCTGTTCTGATCATAGACATAATAGAAGGACATGAAGTAGAGATGAGCTGAATAGTATATTTGAACTTTTCTCCTGTAGTTAGTTTTCTTAAGATGGAAGGACATGAAGTAGAGATGTATAGAATGATTCATATGGTGGTGTCCCGGAAACTAGAATGACAAAGTGATACTTGGAGAGGTAGATCTTGAAGGTAGCATGGAATGATATCTCTGCTCAAGTGTGAGGCTGGACTGGGCTAAGAAATCCAGTTGACTGGAATTGTGATTGTAATCTTTACGAGGTCGCGGCTCCTTGTGGGTTCCCTGGGTGCACACCTATTTGGATTAAAGCTTCAGCTAATGGCAGCTCGAAGTAAAGATCACTAGCGAAAATGCATGGAGGAAATCGTTAGAGATGGGGAGTTTTCTTAGGCCACAATGATATAATTGGTGATGGTAAAATGACATCACTTGGCTGATCATTGGCACTTCTCTCTAGTTTATGATTCCACCCTACAATTTGATGCAGCTCGAAGTAAAGATCACTAGCGAAAATGCATGGAGGAAATCGTTAGAGATGGGGAGTTTTCTTAGGCCACACATACAATGATATAATTGGTGATGGTAAAATGACATCACTTGGCTGATCATTGGCACTTCTCTCTAGTTTATGATTCCACCCTACAATTTGATGCTCATATAGTTTGATCTCATCTAAGAAAATGCCTAAAGGAGGGGAGAAGAATAATAGGAGTACCATAAATTTTGTATAGCACTTATTTGAGTGCCATAACTTTTTTTTTTTTTGGTAAAGGAAATGTTCCATAACTTTTTTTTTTTTGTTCATTTAAGTGTTGAAAAATTGATCACTTTAGTGCCATTGACGATTTGTCTCTCCGGGAAATCCAAAGTAGCATTAAAATAAATTAAACTATCTAACATGTCGTGCCGGCAAGCTAAAGTTAGCACTGGAGATGCTAAACGAAATTAAAGCAAAATTTATTCAAAATTGGGGAAGAATCCTAACTCTGAAACTGGGGCGAAATTCGTGAAAGACGAAATTGGAATTCCCAAAGCAAGTAAAGGAGAGAGAGAGGGTTTATGTCATTCGTTGGCGAAGAGCCCTATCTTCAAAAAAATTCTCTCTTACTCTCTCTCAATAATCCTATAGCCATTTCTTTATTTCCTCCACCAACGAATCTCAAACTCTCAGAGCAAGCGCGGGGACAGAGAAGAGCGAATACCGATGGATGACAGAGGAGCGTCATCGTTGATGTCGTATAAGTCACCGAATTATGCTTCCAAGCATGATTTATTTTAAGCGAAAGTGAGCAAGAGAGGAAGAGGGAAAGAGAAAACTTCGTAAGTTTTACGAAATCTAAGATTTTCAGAGAGAGGGAGAGAGAGTGATTCCCAAAAAGGTCGTCATTTTGTTAGGTGGTGCTACATCAGAGGAAGAATTTTTCTTGGTGGACTTCAATTGAAACCGCATCGGATTGAAACTATAATGGGCAATCAAGTGAATAAAAAACTCAAGTAAACACAGTACAAAAGTTATGGCACCGTTGATATTTTTATGATCTATAGTGGCTCTACTTGTGATCCTAATAATCAAGTTGAAGCTTGGAAATTGCTAAGATGGCATATGATGAACCAGTTGTGTGGCATAGACCGGCTTTGGTTTTAGCCAAATATTCCACAATTCGCTCTATATGATGGTTGGAAACACTTTACTAGTTGTAAACTTTTGATAGGATGAGGAAATGGTGTAGCATTGATGGCACTTGTGCATCATGTAGGCGAGAAGCTGAATCTCAAAGCTACTTGCTTTTCTACAGTTTATTTTCCAGGCTAAATCTGAGAGCATGTCTTGCAGCTTCTGGGTTTCGAAACATCAGCTGCTGGATGGGAGCATGAATTTGCTTGGGCAATTCATGAAATGAAGGAAGAGACTAAAAAGTGACATTCAAGGAGCTAACATGGAATCCCTTTATTTATTATTTTTGGAAGGAAAGGAACTTTGGTGCTACATGAAAATTCCTCCTCAAATCAACAGAGTTATTGCTTCGATTATGTTTTCTCGTTAGAGCAGCTTATGCACCTTTGCTCACGGAAAAAGTCGCGTTCGCGCCAAAAAAGAGACTACAGCTTTTGTAGGATTCGGGTGGACTGATTCTTTGCTAGTTTGGATGAATACACTGGCACTTGTTAGGAGGATTACACTCAAAAAGAGATTAAATGAACAATTAAAATGATTATAACTTTGTGGTGAATGTCTGCAATTTCATTCTTGGTGGGAGTTATTATAATAGAATAATCGAAAAAAAAAGAAAGGTTGTGCAAAATGCTAAAATAATTGTAATAATTTAAGCGAAGAGGAAAATGTGACTAGGACGAGGAGTTGGGATTACAAGGGAACCTTTAGACAAGATGTGACAATTCATAATGGAAAAATGAATACATGACCGTACGATCACTTTACAAAAGGGTCGGTGGAATGTCAGTCACCGAACCGATTTTGAAGTTAGGAAGAGTGATACGGGCTTTGCTGATTTGATAATGCTTTGTCAACAAATTGGTGGGGTTTCCACTACTTTAAAAGTTGTTGTTTATTTAAAAAAAATTAAAATAATAATATTTGAACAATAAGTAATATATGACATTTACAATTTTAAAGTTGCAATTGGATTCTTCATATATATTTTAGACATACGATACTTAATTTTTTTTTCTCTTTTGCTTATCTTAGGTAAATGAAGTTTGTGATGGAAGCAACTTCACTAATGAGAACAATGTTAGTGACGAAGATAGGATGAGCAATTCTATTAAAGATGCTAATGATGTAGGAGTCACGATAACTTGCAATCCTAGGTTACGAGTGATGAAAGCGACTACACTAATGTTTTTAGGCCATTGGAGAGTCTTTCTAAAGCAATTTAATTTGAGCAAAACAAAATGAGAAGTCATAATGCATAATAGTTTTGTTGTTAGATGTAAAGCCAACATTTCAAGTGTTTTTTCATCTTTGAAATTTAATAGATTTTTCTAATGATATCAATTATTTCTTTTTATTTAGTAATAATTATTTTTTTACATGTGATTGTTTATTTTGTGGGATGTAATTTGTCTTTTTATGAAGTAGTAGTGCTCATGCTTAGAACAAGGTCTTCTAAGCCCTACCAATAGCAACTTGATTTTCTCACTCAATTAATTCATTTGATTTAAGAGCAACCACTAATTCAATTAGAAACTTGAGTACGATGTGAGAGAACATTTTATCCCTCTGAATTAGAGATCCCCAAATTGAGGGTTTGATTGCGATAGATTAATTTAATGTCATTGTTGTACCTCTTCTCTTTTATTAAAAAGCGTTTGCATGCAATATTAATTAATTTTATCATCCTAAACCACTAATGTGTAAAAAGTAATCACACATAGCGCACAAAGCAATAAAGATGAGCATCCAATAGCCATTGCATTAAATAAATTACAACGGAAAAATTAAAACTGAGTTCTGTCGGACAACATTAAACAAGGCTTTGCTACTATGGCCCAGGATAGGACCGTTGTGAACTATGAATAGAAAAGGTAAATATGCAACTTTATAGTCTATGCATGACCTATATTCACGGCTATTGCTAATGTAATGATACATAAATTAACTAATTATGATTCACTTATAGCTATGCTGCAAAACTAACTGAAATACAACCTAAACTATTTTCTTGTTTGAGATTATCTTGATATAATCAACATAATGTATGCAAAATTAATCCTAAGGGCTACATGATGTCATGACTTCCCTAGATGCCGCAATTAATGTATGCACAATCTAAATCACTAAATGACATTCACAATAAATATTATGGTTTATAAGATAGAATCAAACATGAATTAATTCTATAATGCAAAGACTAGCTAAATGCAACTAAAAACGAGACCCTAATCTATTTTTTTTTAAAATTTTTAATTCATAAAAGGACCTAATTAATTCTAACTATAAAAACTACTATTGATGAATTGATTAAATGTATAATGCCGAAATTAAATAATTTAAGATCCAAAACTAATTTCAAAATCAATGTTAAAGCTAATTAACCAAATGATGAGACTAATTAACTAAAGTTCTAAATTGTGCCCAAAATACCAATATTGCCTATGTAAAGGCCAAAATTATTCCAGTGCCAAAAACATGTAAGGAAATGCAAGAACATTCATGTATATTCAAGAATATCCATGATCGAAAGCATGCGAATGGACTTGAGAGAGTGATGTGCGATGTGAGTGGCCAGCCATAGGAATTTATAGGTATTGATATTGATATTTTCTTCTTCTTTTTTGGGTAGAATGGTGTTGATCTTGATCTTGAAAGGCAAGAAAGAATAATTCGCTTTTCATTTTTGGGATTAAGTTACTATACAGCTCTCATATAAAGAAACAAGGGATATATGCAAATCTTGGTCTCTCAGTTTTGCCCCAAAATGTACTTTCCTAATTTGAAATTCGTCATGTGTGCATGAGGAATGAGTGGGTTAGCCGAATTTGAATAGGGCTTTACTTGCATGGGCTTGGTTTTGAGAATTCAAAAAAATAAAATAATATTAGGGCCTCTTCTTTCTCCTAAATTCAAGTCCATTTGTCATATTGGTCTAATTCCACAGTAATATCTGATCAGACCAACTTCAATGAAATTTATTTGATGCAAAAGATGTTATTAAATAAACAAAAAAAATTCACATTGTGCCTAAATGCAATAGACGCATTATTGATATTTTTCCTTAGAGGTCAGATTCAATCCCCGCCAGCTCCAGCAGTATACAAATTCTCAAAGGCTGACGACCGTACCGGTATTCAATTTGTTTCATCGGTAATGCTTCCCCTAGTGCAGTTGGAACCCTAGTTCCTTGCATGGCCTAGTTCCAAAAAGAACAATCCGAAGCTAACCCTTAACTCTCAGCAGTCATTGGGTTGGTAAGTAATGGAAGAAAAACTAAAGAAAGCTTTTTGATGTTCTTGTTACAGTTTTTTTTTTTTTTTTTTTTAACATAAAGGAGGGCTTTAAAAAACACGGTAAGTTGACACTTGTCAATTCTATGAGGTGGCTAAGTGAAATAATTTTCTATTATTTGCTTTCGTTTTCTGGCTTTAAAAAACAAATGTCATCCATATCACGTGACCTGTGAATTGGAAATAGCTTAATGGTAGAGCATGGCCTTACCAAGGCTGAGGTTGATGGTTGGAGTCCCTCTTTACACTCCTAGCTTTGTCATATAGTGGCAACAGATGGAGTACATGAGCCCCCTTAGAGATAAGCTTGTGATTATTAATGCCCACCCTAAATGCCGTTCTATTAATGCTACCAAACACTGACTGGATTTGCCGGTACTCAGGCCCCAAGACAAAGATAGGTTTTCCAACGAATCTTTTTGTACCTTGTCCATAGTCATTCACATGTATGACCTTTCTTGATTATTAGATTCTCCAACGATAAAAGGATATCGATGGAGCTATGGATCATTGTAGTTGCCAACAAAAGCAAATCGCGGGCTAAACTGGCCTAATTTCGTAGATCATACCCTCACGAAAATCAAAGTATGTCATTGCAATTGCACACTACTTGCAGGCTACAAATAAGAGGTCCCGAATCTAAAAGTTGGATAAATCATACTAAATAGAAAAAAAAGAAAAAAGAAAAATGGAAACCGAGCCCTTGAATTATACTCGGTAGGTGGAATCTTGACTTGCCGATGCCAAAAACCTCATGAATTTGATAGTGACGAGTCGACTATTCTCCTCGTACATTGGACAACAAGCATATCTCTCGCGACAATCAATCTCTGAAGGGATGTTGCATTTCTATCAACACTATCTCGTCTGATTGCAGTAATGGAATTAGGTCGTAAAATGATAGCCATTAAGTTGCTACCTAACCAAGCTGTAATAGTAGCTATTATACTCCTTGATTCGAGCAATGTAATGCCTATCATACTATTTAGTTTCAGGAACAACATAGCTATTACGGAGTCAATATCTTCGCAGCTCCCAGGACCCTTAAAATTAAAAGCACAGGGAATATAATAATTATCACTTTGATACTTAATGGAGAATTTCAAATCCATAGATATCAACGGGTACTACGACATTTATTTAACATCAAGTGGTATTTTATATGATTATAACAAATAGGTTAGCAAATAACGTGTGATTTTTCATTTGTTTCGCAAAAAAAAAAAAAAAACATTTTACTCTTTTTCCAGCATTTGAATAAGTTTGGAAAATGAGTCATCAGAAAATACTTTTTTGATCACTGCAAAACCTAAGTTTAAATTTAGGAAAATAATTTCCTCCCTAAAGATTGAAAATTATTTTTCAAAATATATGACCAAATGTTGATTCTTGGATCAAAATCTTTGTGCTTGGGCATGAGAACCTTAACGCTTGTTCTTGAGTCCCCGGTGCTCGGGCTCGAGACTCCAATGCTAGTGCTTAGGCCTCGGGTGCTAATGCCCGAATCGATTGAGGCCCCCAGCACTCGGCGTGGGTCCATAAAGGCCGAGTGCAAGACTGTGGCAACCATGCTTGGGTGCTAGCACTTGGGCTCACCCCCAGCGCTCGAGCTCAAGTTCCCAATGCTAAGGCTCAGGCTTAGGCCTCGATGCCCGCACCTCAATCCTATGTTCCCAAGCCCAAGTCCATTGAGGCCGAGCCTAGGATCCGTATGAATATGCTCAAGTCCATTGAGGTGGGACCCAAGTCCTCAATGCCAGTGCTCGAGTGCTCAATGTTCGGGACCATTAAGGTTGAGCCCAAGACCTTGATGCTCATGCTTGAACCTGAGCCCATTGAGGCCAGGGCTTAGGACCTTGGTGCCTGTGTCCTAATACTTGGTGTTTGGGCCTGGATCCATCGAGGCCAAGCCCAACACCCCCAACGCCTTTGCCCAAATCCCTTGCACTTGAACCTTGGTCCATTAAGGCCCTAACTCGGGACCCCAATGCCCGTGCCTAAGTTCATTGAGGCCCAGCTCGAGTGCCAAGGATTTGGGCAAGATGCTTTGGGGTTTTGAGCTCGAGCATTGGGGACCCAAGCGCTGACACAAAGGTCTTAGGCTTGGTTTTGATGGACTTGGACTTGGCCTTTGTGGATTTGAGCTCAAGCACCAAGGACACAAGTTCAATAGTTGGGGGCTCGAGCATGGGCACTAGTGTTTTTGGCCATCCTCGTTAAGTGAGAGCTCAAGTGTTGGAGACTCGAGCTTGAGGGCTAGGTCCCTAGCTAGGCCTCTATGGACCCTGAACTTGGGGCTAGGTGCTAGGGATGCTGGCACAGGCATCAAGGCCTTGGGCCTGGCCTTTGCAAACTTGAGATTGATGCCTATGCTTTTGGTCAGGACCAAGTGCCCATGTTTGCATCCCTAGCACTAGGGTCGGGGTCCATCAAGGCTAGATCTTAAATTCTGGTGATTGTGCTTGGTCCTTGGTTACAGGTGCCTAAGCTACTAGGACACAAATAGTTTATTTGTATTTAGGAAAATTTACCAATGTTTGGTTGATACCTAGAAAAGAACTAGACCATAGTAATTTATTTTTTACTATGATTTAAATTAATCACATGACATGCTTATATTGAAGTCAATTGATAACTATATGAAAATAGAATTAGTAATTAAGATAACTACCATATTATGAATACTATACTATTTAATAGTGGAAATTGACATAATTATACCTAACGGTAAAAACAGATATTATGCTAAGCGATGGATTGATATATAGTAAATCCGATTGATAACTAAATAATGGACAGTAATACAATTGCAAAAGTACTTGAACTTATCCTTTTTGTGCAATTGACTACCTGTACTTTTTGGTATTATATTGGGCACCAACATTTCCGTGAACCGGCTCAATGCTCGCGGTACTTCTTCTAAGTTGGCAAGAACTGCCAACTCAGCAGTAATTGAACAAAAATTTGGACTCGGACAACCGCGTCATTACCTTTTTTTCATGAGCCAAGAAACCTTTTAGTTTCCCTTGTTCTTACACTCCCTCTCTCGTAAGGTAGACTAACGAAGGTGAAATCGACAATAAAATGGGTTGGAATCTGACTATCTGGAATAGAACCTATCGGTTGATTGCTATTAAAAAATGTACACCCCAAAAGCTTGCATATATAGATAGAGGGAGCCTCCATATATATATAAAAGTTACCAAAAACTCCAAGCAAAATGAGATATTTTACCATAGAAATTACGAAATTCTAATAGTAGCAAAATTCTAGTTTGCCACTAAATTGACAAAAATTGATAGTAAAACCATCGAAATAAAAGATCAACCCAAGCATAGATGCAAAAGCGTAAATTTCCACGATTCTCAATTTTTTATATTAATCCATTGTCATCTCTGTCATCTTTTGCCAAATAAACCAACAAAATCCTTTCATTTTCTTTTCCCTATTGATCATAGCTTAGTTCAATTCATACTTTCAAAGGTCTAGCTACCAAATCTGTAGCCTCACCCGAAACCATAGAGTTATGAGAGCATGAAATGTCTTTCTCAACATGGTGGCTGGGGATTATTGGTAACACCATGCAGTTTTCTTCAAACCATCTCTTTTTGTGCAAATAGTAAATGCACATGATGGTACCTAGGTACAATTGACTTTATTCTTCTATGAAATACTGATCATCGATGATGAAAAAATACAAGTGCTGTCAACAATGGACAACTATTAGAAAAATTACTAAAAAAAAAATCTAAATTTTTTAAATTCATGTCAATTTAGTTATAAATTTTTTAATTATGTCTAATTAAGTCCAGTTTTTATTTATTTATTTGCCAGTTTAGTCTTTGCTAGCTATTGTTGGAGCCTAGCCATCGGCAGAGGAAGATGGAAATAAGAAAGAAAAGAAAAAAATTAATTGCAAAAATTGTCAATATCAGGAATTTTCGATCAAAATGAGTTGGATAACTAAATTGGCACATTGTCAAAAAGTTTAAGACTAAATCGAGATAATTAAAAGGTTTAAAGCTAAATTGACATAAGTACAATAAACTTATGACTTTTTTTGTTGTGATTTTCCCGACCACCATCACTTGATGTTGCTTGCTGACCTAACCAATTAATTTCTAGCTCCATGGCTTCTTTTTCGCTTTCATCTGCTTGCGTAGCCTGTCCTAAGTTTGGATTATAGACCCACAGAAAAGAAATGCTGCAAAGTGACTTTACAGCAAATTGGATCGATTAGCAAGTCCAAAGGCACGCCCTACGCTGGATCTCTGCCTATGAAGCATCAAACCTCGTTTTGGTCAATTAAGCTACATGTCAGCACCGCGCAGATAAAATTTGGGACTACAAATGTCAACTACCACACGAACTGATTTTATGTGTGCAGTTTCCGAACGCGTGCGAGTCAAGACAGCACTTCTTCCCATTGCACTAGAGAGAGAGAGAGAGAGAGAGAGAGAGAGAGAGAGGGGATGGAGAAGCGTGGTGCGAACGGTAAGCAACAAGCTAATGGCGCTGAGGGACTACGTGAGCTGTTATTGATGGGAGAACGGTAATAATTCAAACAATATCAAATCAACGCAGCGGAATAAAATAATCTCACATCTTGTGTAAACCTAATAGGAATTGATATAGTAAAGTAAAATAAATACCAAGCACGCGAACACAAGACGATTTTTTACGTGGAAAACCTCCTCGATATGAGGAGATAAAAAAACCACGGGACTGAAGTCCACCCGAAAATCTTCACTATCAATAAAATTGTTCTTCTCTAGCAAATACTAGAGGTACATAGCAGCAAACACTTCAAGAACATAATTCTTGGCAATACACATGAACTTCACAAGAGATCAAGGATAAATCTGACCAAAAACGCAAGTTTTGATCAATCCACGAAAAACCTGATATATGGAGCTTCAAACGAAAATCAAACCGTTCAGATTCGATTAAATTGCGCCACGAACATGCTGACAAAATTTCAGCTCAATCGGACCACGAATCAACCTCCGATGCCAGCTTAATGTAAATCAGATATTACCCCATAACCCCAGATTTTCTGCTTTCTCTTTTTCTCTTGTTTCTATTTCCTTTTCTGCTGCTATCTCTTTATATAGATAATGAGAAACCCTATTTTCTCATATAATTTATTATATGGGCCCAAGCCCTTTTTGGGCTTGCAACTCATTGGGCTTCCTCCACATAGGAGTGAACCCAGCTAACAAATCTCCCCCTCACGACAATGTGGAGCGATTCACCATCCCTGTTATCAAATGACAATGTTCAAGCTTCTCTCTTAGTAGAGTCTTTGTCATCATATCGGAGCCATTATAATCCGTATGAATTTTCTCAAGTTCCAACAACTTTTCATCTAAAACATCCCTTATCCAATGACATCTAACATCAATATGTTTCGATCTAGAATGAAAAGATGAATTCTTACCAAGATGAATTGTGCTTTGATTATCACAAAATAGCACATACCTCTTTTGCTTGAACCCAAGTTCTTCTAAGAACTTCTTCATCCATAGCATCTCTTTACTAGTTTCAGTCGCAATAAATTCAGCTTCGGTTGTAGAAAGTGCAACACACTTATGCAATCTTGACTTCCATGACACAACTCCACCAGCAAAAGAAATCAAATAACAAGAAGTAGATTTACGAGTATCAATATTCCTGCCAAGTCGGAATCTGTGTATCCAACTAACTCAAGTTTCCCAGTCCCGAAACTAAGTTTCAAATTTGAAGTTCCCTGAAGATACCTCATAATCCACTTCACTGCATTCCAGTGCTCTCTACCTAGATTTGACAAATAGCGACTAACAACACCAACTTCATGCGCCAAGTCTGGGCATGTACATACAATCGCATACATTAAGCTTCCTACAGCTGAAGTATATGGAATACTTTCCATATCTTTCTTCTCTTTATCATTCGTAGGACTTTGCATCATATTTAACTTAAAGTGGGCAACAGGAGGAGTACTAACCACTTTAACCTTGTCCATGTAAAATTTCTGAAGGATATTCTCGATATATTTCTCTTGTGACAAATAACTTCTTAGCATCTCTATCTCGGGTAATTCTAATGCCAAGAATCTGCTTCGCCGAGCCTAAGTCTTTCATGGCAAAAGACTTGCTCAACTATTTCTTCAATAACTCAATCCTTGAAGCATTCCTGCCAATAATCAGCATATCATCAACATAAAGCAAGAGAATAATAAAATCATTATCAGAAAATTTTTGGACAAACACACAATTATCCGAGGAAGTCTTCTTATAGCCCTGTTCTGTCATAACTGACGCAAATTTCTTATACCACTGTCTCGGTGCTTGTTTTAGGCCATAGAGACTTTTCTTCAATTTGCACACATAATTCTCTTTCCCTTTCACTTTGAAACCCTCAGGTTGTTTCATATATATATCTCTTCCTCCAAGTCACCATGTAGGAAGGCCGTTTTAACATCCATTTGCTCAATTTCTAAATCTAGGCTAGTTGCCAAGCCTAGTACCACACGGATAGAAGACATTTTCATCCCTTAACAACCAATCTAGTTTTGTACCGTGGTTGTAAAATATGTTCATCTTGCTTCAACCTATATACCCACTTGTTCTTCAAAGCTCTTTTACCTTTAGGTAACTTCACCAATTCAAAAGTATGATTATCATAAAGTGACTGCATCTCATCTCGCATAGCATCGAACCAATTGCTTTTGTACTCATCTTCTATTGCTTCTGCATAACACTCCGGTTCACCTGCATCAGTCAATAATACATACTCATCTTCAGAATACCTGGTGGAAGGTCGTCGGTCTCTAACGGATCTCCGAACTGGAACATCCGGTGGAACATCTAATTGAGCCTCTGGTTCAGGAATAGTATTATCTATTTCAACATGTTCAGGAACATGTGCGTTATTTGGAACATTGACTTCCTGTTGCTCTTCATCAACCTGTGTAGGAATATTTGTAAGAGAAACTGGATCTAAATCAACCAGATTATCACTAACCTGTGGTGCTGAAATCATCTTCGATTTCTCAATATCCTCTATTGTTTGATCTTCCATAAACACAACGTCTATGCTTCTTGCAATTTTCTTTTCAAGTGGATCATAAAATTTGTAGCCAAGCATATCCTGTCCATAACCAATAAATATGCATTGTCGTGTTTTCACATCAAGTTTAGACCTCTCATCTTTGGGAACATGCACAAATTCTTTGCACCCAAATACACGCAAATAATCATAAGAAACTTCTTTGTCTATCCAAACTCTATTAGGAACATCAAACTCTAAAGGAACGCATGGAGTAAGATTTAATACATGCACAACTGTACTTAAAGCCTCACCCCAAAAGGATCCAGATAGCTTTGATTGTGAAAGTAAGCATCTTACCCTTCCAACCAATGTTCTGTTCATTCTCTCAACTAAGCCATTTAACTGAGGCGTCTTGGGAGGTGTCTTTTGATATCGAATACCTTGTTATCTGCAGTATTCATCAAAAGGTCCAATATACTCTCTCCCTTTATCAGTTCTAATGCATTTCAATTTCTTTCCAGTCTGTCTCTCAACTGAAGCCTGAAATTGCTTAAAAGCATCTAACACTTGATTTTTAGTTTTCAAGGTATAAATCCAAAATATCATCTATGAAGGTAACAAAATAAAGAGAGCCACCAAGTGATTTTGTTTTCATAGGACCGCAAACATCAGAATGCACTAAATCCAGTATACCTGACTTTCTTGAAGGAGGGGAGCTTTTAAATGCAACTCTGTTCCGTTTTCCTGCTAAACAGTGAGCACACTTCTTTAGCGCTGAACTTTTCAATCCTGAAAGGAGCTTATTCTTGGCCAATATTGACAAACCCTTCTCACTGATGTGACTGAGCCTCTTATGCCATAACTCAGTTGCATCTTCGCTATCTACTGCATTAATTTTGTCTGTAAACAACTTTGCCTGCATAATATATAACGAAGAATATTTTTCACCTCTAGCCACAACAAGAGAATCTTTGGTAAGTTTCCCTTGACCATTACTGAAGGTGCTGCAATACCCCACATCATCCAACTTGCCTGTAGAAATCAAATTCAAGCGGATATCATGTATATGTTTAACATTATTCAATACTAACTTTGTGCCATTGCTGGTTTCTAGGCACACATCATCGATGCCTACAGCTTGAGCTAGTCCATTATTTCCCATCTTCATAGATCCGAAGTCACCTGACCTGTATGATGTAAAGAAATCCCTATGAGATGTAGCATGAACGGATGCACCACTATCAATTACCCAATTGGTCTCATGAGAAACAAAATTCACCACATCACCATAAAAAATAGTGAGAAAGTCTTCTTTAAGTGCAGCGACACGATTGTCATCACTATCATTATCACTTATCTTCTCTTTACCTTTCTCCTTTTGTTTCTCCCTTTTTAACTGGTGACAAAACCTCTGAATATGTCCCTTCTGATGACAATAACGGCACTCAACATAGCAAATTTATTATACTTACCTCTGCTTTTTTCTCGACTTTTATCTCTATTTCTCGGGCCTCGAGACTCACTCTCCCCCTTTTCTCAACAACCAAGGCATCAGAATGTGAAGAGGATGATCCTTGTGTCTTCCTTCTCATCTCTTCATTCAAAATACTACTCTTGCCTAAATCCATGGTAATTGTACGATCCGGGGCAGAATTAGACAAAGATGTTCGGAACGTCTCCCATGAGTCCGGCAAAGTACCAAGCAACCATAGTGCTTCTATCTCATCATCAAACTTGATTCCCATTACAGCCAACTGATTTATAATTCCTTGAAAAGAATTTAAATGATCAGTCAAACGAGTACCATCATGATATCTCAGAGCCATCATCTGTTTTATCAAAAATAACTTATTATTCCCAGTCTTTCGAGCATATAACTGTTCGAGCTTATCCTATAAATTGCGTGCATGTGTTTCCTCAATAATATGGTTTAAAATATTATCATCTACCCACTGCCTGATATAACCACACACTTGACGATGAAATATAGACCATTCAACGTCAGTTTTATTTTCTGGTTTCTCCTCAGCAAATATAGACAAATAAAAATCTTTCACATATAAAAGATCTTCCATTTTCCCTTTCCAGATATGATAATTCGAAAATTCAGTGTAACCATTCTACTTGTATTCGTTTCCATAGTTTAACACAAGGCAGAAAAATTAAGCAATAACCTGTTGCTCTGATACCACTCTGATGGGAGAACGGTAATAATTCGAAGAATATCGAATCAACGCAGCGGAATAAAATAATCTCACCTCTTGTGTAAACCTAATAGAAATTGATATAGTAGAGTAAAATAAATACCAAGCACGCGAATACAAGACGATTTTTTTCGTGGAAAACCTCCTCGATGTGAGGAGATAAAAAACCACGAGACCAGAGTCCACCCGAAAATCTTCACTATCAATAAAATTGTTCTTCTCTAGCAAATACTAGAGGTACACCTCAAGAACATAATTTTTGGCAATACACATGAACTTCACAAGAGATCAAGGATAAATCTGACAAAAAACGCAAGTTTTGATCAATCCACGAAAAACCTGATGTATGGAGCTTTAAACGAAAATCAAACTGTTCAGATTCGATTAAATTGCACCACGAATATGCTGACAAAATTTCAGCTTAATTGGACCACGAATCGACCTCCGATGCCAGCTTGATGTAAATTAGATATTACCCCAAACCCCAAATTTTCTACTTTCTCTTTTTCTCTTGTTACTATTTCCTTTTCTGCTGCTATCTCTTTATATAGATAATAAGAAACCCTATTTCCTCATATAATTTATTATATTGGCTCAAGCCCTTTTTGGGCTTGCAACTCATTAGGCTTCCTCCACATAAAAGTGAACCCAGCTAACAGTTATCCCACAGTGGACGACATGGAGGTGAGGAGGGAAGAGATGAAGCTGGAGGTTCCTCGAGGGTCGAAGGCAGTGGTGGTGAAGAATCTCTACTTGTCCTGCGACACCTACATGCGCCTCCTCAGGAACCGAACTACCGACGAATTGCTCAAGCCTTACACTCCCGGCTCCGTAAGCAAAGCCCCCTTTTCATTTTCTCTTGTTGTGTCTTTTTGAAGTTTCGTAGATAGGGTTGACAGCTATTGTCTCTGCCTAAGGAATTTCTTGAGCTAATCGTTATTTTCTCAAAGATCAATTCGCAGGTGAGTAGTCTGGTGCATCTATGCGCATCCGATTCATCGTGCCCATAGGATGGCATGGATACCCGTGATGCTCACGTGACCTAACAATTTGATTGACTAAGGAGAAAATTACTGCTCGAATTTCGACCAGAGTAGTGCTAGGAGAAAGTATGTTTATGTATAGTGTAAATGCTACGAATTTTGTGTATTCTCCGCTATTGAGGACAAGGGAGACCCATGGGTATGGTGCTCGATTACCTTGAGAACCCACGATGGTAATTTGTAACCTGGTTTTTTTTTTTTTTAATTTATCAGAAAATTGATGCATGAACAAAGAACTTTTGATGCCTTCTCGGGAAGTACTTGTCTTTTCAACGGTCCATTAATGCACCTGCCCACAAGTGAAAATAAAACCAAACGCCAAAAAACAAAAAACAAAAAAAATCACGCTTTTGGGTTTGATGCAAGAATGCTACCCTTCAATCCTTATGTCACTTCATCTTCACTATTTAGTGATGGAGATTGGCAGCAAATATGTGCATTAGATTTGACTCTTTTGTGAACAAAGACTCATTAGTAACAGGTAAAAATAAAATGGTTAACGACATAGGTGATTTGAACTTCTTCAATGTTCAATGTGCTCCAGATTTTTTTTTTTGTTCAATTTAATTTTTGAACTTTCAAAAACCCGTCCAATATAATCCTTCCGTTAAGTGTGTTGCTACATCATGTGCATTGCACTTGTTACCCCCAAATAATGGTGCGGATTGTCACATTATTTTCCTAAGTCAACGAATCTTTTTTACATTCATTTTTTGGGCAAAAATCATGAGAGAGAGATGTCATAAGCCACATGAACATTGGCATGAACAAATCTATAACTAATTTAATGATCAGATCAGCTAACTGTGTAAGAATTTTAAAGGAATAACCAAATTGAGTGGATTTTTGAGAGTTCAAGGACTAGATTGATTAAAAATAGGTTAAGCGACCACCTTCAGCATTGAAGAAAAGTTCAGTGAGCTTTCATGTCGTTATCCCAAACTAAAACTTCAGGATGCAGTAAAACAAACGCCAAACGTATGGAGACAAAATGTATCTTTCTCACATTTCCATAAGTTATCCTTTATTTGATTTATGACCATATGTTCCACAATTAAAAAAAAAAAGAATAGAAGTGCGAAGATGGGGCCAATAATTAATGTGAAGTAAACGAATTAAGGGAGGCAATCGTCAATACAAATTGTTCGCAAATTCTAGTTAGTTCAATGAAAACTTAGTTTGCTTGGCAGTAGGAAGTCTATGGAAAATATAGAAAAAAATGCTTCCCCCTTCACCCAATGACCACTTACGTGCATTTACTGTTGAAAATACAAGTTACATACTGACTTTTACCTTTAGAGACCACCTTACGCTTTCACATCAACTTTATACCCCTATATACGAAAATGTTATTTTCCTAAAAATGCCCCTCTCCATATCCTAAATTCTCATGCCCATCCATAACACTTGAAAAACAACTAAAAACCAAAGTGCCCAAACCTTAAGCAAGATGCTAAAAGTGAGGTTTCGTTTGGAGGTATGTGAATAATTTTACGAAATATAGACAAATAAATGATCATTGAGTTAAAACTGAGGTATAAAACTGAGGTATGCTTTTGATATTTTCTCAAAAGAGATGTATGTCCTTAGTATTTTTGCAGAACTATAGTAAGATGATCATTTCTCTCGCTTCCAATTTTACCTTATCGATTTCCATCCCTCCATTCACTCAAAAACCATCGGTCTCCCTCTCTGGCACACACTCCTCTATGTATATCAACCGGCTTGCATTCTTTTTCTTTGTTATGATAAATAATCAATTGAGCTTTTTAGGCAAGAGACCACTTGGAACTCGTATATTTTTCTATGTATAACTTAGACTATTAGACTAGAAACAAAAAATAACAATTGGCATACATATAATTTAAGTGTCTTGACCGCACTGTCAGTTAATAAGTCATGTGACGAACAAATATGTAATTCATGCAAAATGATATCAAAAGCAATGTTAAAAAGAATAAGTATGTAAGTTTTGCCATTAGCATTATGAGGAAAAAGGGAAATGGCTAGCTTCATGGGCAGGCTCTTGTATGCAGTCATTGTCTGACTAAAGTTTTACTCATTTAATGATGTGGCAATTTCCTATTGGTAGAAAAAGGAGTCGATCATTCAATTCGTGATTTGTTTAAAAGAAAGTTCCACTAGAATTTCTTAGTACATCTAGGTTTTCCTCGTTTTGTCACACTTCAATGTTGCGACTTCTTTCCAGGTGATGTTGGAAAATGCAGCCAATTACTGGGTTTGGAGTTTCCAGAATTGTGGACTCCGGGAGCCCAAATTTCAGAGTGGGCGATTTAGTTTGGGGCACGACTGGATGAGAAGAGTTCAGTCTCATCACCAGCCCTGAATGCCTCGAGCACACTGATGTGCCTCTTTCCTACTACCTTGGCATTCTTGGTATGTCAATTGACGGGACTCTGTAGCTCTTTGTTTCTCGGTGAATAGTTATGCAAATCTTTTATCCATACCTCAGCGGGCAGTATCGCTCAACAAGAAAGAAATGAAGTCCAACATCGATTAGCTGATAATTGCTGTTCCGTCTTTTTATTTGGTATGCCGGTAATGACCTCTTATGTTGGCTTCTACAAGGTATGTTCCGCTAAGAAAGGAGAGACCGTCTTCGTATCGGCGGCGGCTGGTGCGATTGGACAGATCGTGGGACGGTTCGCAAAGCTGATGGGGTGTTATGTTGTTGGCTGCGCCGGAAGCAAAGAAAAGGTTCGCGGGCTGTTGTGTTTCGAACTTTATTGTTCTCCCTAGCTTATTTGCAGGGCTAAAATGAATTCACCATAAGTGATACTCCACAAAATTGTTTACCTACATACGCTGCTCTCTTTTTGGCCCAAATACGCAGGTTGATTTGTTGAAGAACACGTTTGGTTTTGACGATGCATTCAACTACAAAGAAGAACGCGATCTTGATGCTGCTTTGAAGAGGCTTGTGGCCACAAGTTTTTTTTATGAATCCATGACTGTTTCTTTCACAAATCAAACGTTCGCATTAAGCTAGGGTCGGTTCCCTAAATATCGAAACTTCATGCCAAAACATGTCCTAGACATATAGAACGCGACGTTAAGTTGTTGTGAGCTGCTGCAACATTAAAAAGAATACAGAGTTGTGATGACTTGCCTGTTTGAACTATTGGCAGATGTTTTCCTGAAGGTATTGATATCTATTTCAACAATGTCGAGGGCAAAATGCTCGAGGCGGTGCTACTCAACATGAAAGTTCGCCACAGGATAGCCTTGTGTGGTATGGTTTCGCCGTACAGTAGCGATGGGCGAGTCACCAACTTGATGCACGCCATCTGCAAACGAGTCTGTATTGAGGGATTCGCTGTCTATGATCACTTCGCCAGCGTACCCCAAGTTCCTGGAATTCCTGCTGCCTCACATCAGGGAGGGGAAGATAGTGTACATCGAGGATACAGCGGAGGGGCTCGATGATGGTCCGTCGGCTTTATTTCGGCTCTTGAATGGTGGCAATGTCGGAAAACAACTAGTAGTAGTAGCAAGAGAATGAGGACGTGCACCCGTGTGCTTGATCCACTCTGCTGTGATGCGAATGAGTTTTGATGGCCAGTTTGATGGCAATAACGAAATAAGGCTGTTCCTGTAATAACCAGTTATACAGTATCGAGATATTTACAATCGTCGTCGTCTTTACATAAGTGGCATACATAAATTTACTGTGATAGAGAGTCAATTTGTTACAAGTCTATAATGTCCTAGTGCCTTTACTTGTGTCTACTCCCAACCATCTACCGACAATTTCTGACATGATTTGACACTTTTTATAATTCAAAATTACATGAATTGAGACAAAATTAACATATATAACTTTATAGCCACAAGATACAACATTTTCCAATAACACTACTTGACGCCAAAAGAATAAAATAAACCATGACACGTTTATTTGAATTGCCAGCACCGCTGGTCGTTTTTCGATCGAGTAAGTGCGTAAATGATTACCATTCAATTTCAAAAATCAATTTCTATTGAGAAACAAATTTTTTTTATTTATATTTTCTAAATGAATTTCTAAATAAAAATACGATTTGATAACCACACAATTTTTATTTTAAAAATATAAATTTATTTGATAACGACACAATATTTCCCAAGCAATAGCGAGAAATGACAGGCAATGATGGCTGAGTAATCTGTTAGCAGTGACCACAAGTAATTAAAAGAATTTTTATTTTTCATTTTTGTTTTAGAAATAAAAAATATATATAACTTTTTAATTCTCATTTCTATTCTAAACCTATTTATGGAGAAAAATAATATTGCGTTACCAAACGAATTTTTATTTCAAACCCATTTCCAAGAATAGAAATATAGAGAGATAAAATAATTATCACGCATGATTTAAGAGTTCACATGACAAAATTTCTTGCACATAAATCAATTTCTATTCTCTTGATGAGTTTCTAAAAAAAGAAACGTGTTTGAAAATGAATCAAAATTTCTATTTCTAAAATAGAAATTTGTCTGATAATAAAATAAAATTTCTATTTCTAAGGAGGCAGCAGTCATTATTTGTCAACCAGTGGGCGATTGCTAGTAGTAGGCAACTGGCATCGAGCATAGGGTGACTAGCATCTATGTAGTACCGACACGGACATGCGAAATGTGACACAACACAATACGACACGCCGATACGCCATTTCTTAAAAATAGATAATTTCGACACATTCTAACATATTATATATTAAATATATTTTTATATATAAATGCATAAATAATAATAATAATAATAATAGACTAGAATTAATTTACATGAAAAATATTAAATAATATCATTCATTATTTTAATTTGTTACAATAATATACAAAACTTAGAGGAAAAAAACATTGTTTAAAGCAAAATACTGAAATGATATTTTTAAATTTGTTTATTTATCATATATAGCATTTTTTTATTACTTCTTTCATAGTAAAAGACTTTTAAAAAAAGTAAAACAATTCTAAAAAAACAAAATTGAAAAAAAAAGGTGACCCCATGTGTGTATATTTCTAACAATTTTAGTACTTCTTTTATTACTTCTTTTGAGTATATTTATATTTTGACCCATCAAGTATTAGAAAATTTTTAAAATTAACTCCGTGCATATCGGAATCGCGTGTCGAAATTCTAGACTCGCGTGTCGGAGAGAGTTGATCACGTGTCGGATTTTTCGACACTCATTAACCGCGTGTCAGAGCATGTCGGGACATGTTGGAGCGTGTCAGACACATGTCAAAGTGTTGAACACGACACGAAGGCTTCCGAAAAATATCCGTGCTACATAGATAACACCCGATAGCCATTGGCAGCCAACATTCAACATTTGACAGCAAGCAGGTACCGACCGGTGGCGAGCGGCGACCATCTAATAATTAACAACGGCGTCCAACGTCCCATAGGCAACAAGTGGTGGTAGACGGTGATGAGAGTAAACAATGAGGAGAGTTTTCGTTTCTCACTTTTGTTTCAGAAATTTAATAAATAAAAAAATTTAACTTTTGATTTATGCTTAAAATCTATTTTTGAAATAGAAATCTATCTAAGAAATAAAAAAATGAAATTGTGTTATCAAACGAATTTTTATTTCAAATTTGCTCCGTGAAATAAAAAAAATAAAAGCAAAGACTGCGAAAATTTTGTCATGCACATCCTAAATTTCCTATTAGCTTTTGCACGTTGTTGATCGTTTAGTGCAATTCCAGAATGCTTATACCCACACAAACAAAGCAACATTGATAAGACCTAATGGTGCTGTGCTGGCGCAAATTGACTTACAAATTGACAGAATGCAGCAAGTACCATATGCAATAGTAGGATTGCAACATATTACCTTCATGTTAGTGGATCAAGCGCCCGTCCTTTTTAATCTCTGTCCAAAGTGTATTAGTTTCGATAACAATTTGTTAAAGACGCAGCACCTCTCCAGAAAAGGGCATTAGTTAGAGCAGTCTTCTAAAGTCTTCAGGACAATTGTTATTTATAAGGCTGCCTTTTTAGGTGACTTTTTTTTTCAGAAAAACGCAGCTTCTTTAGCCTCTTCTAGCATTTGAAAGTTTTTCAAGGGGAAAACAAATTACAAATTACAAATAAAGGTTTCTACGATTAGAATAATCTCAGAAGGCAGTTGCAGGAAGAAATACACCAAGAAATATCCTTATAAGTGACTATGGAAAGGCAAAGAATTTAAATGGCATGTCTAAGACATTTTGAATTGTAGCACTGAAAAACTAGGTCCTAAAATGAAAATTTAAGCATTTCATTCATTGAATAGTCTGGAATGGAATCTCATCTGATGAACCACAATAACATCCAATCCAAACACACCACATTCACACACTAGCTCCGTCTCACGATGTGCGCCATGCTAACGTCACTTGTAACATAGGGATCTCACCGTGATTTTGCAGTCCATGAAAAGTAACTCCTAGTGAGAGCAGTTGATTGGTGAAGAGCAGAGTAGCCAACATCCGATATCAATGACTTTCTTCATTTAACAAATGCAACCTAGAAAGAATGCATTTAAACAGTCAGGTAAACACTTCCTGAAGCTACACAAACAAGAATGAAGGCAAAGTGGAATTTCCCTCTTGCACCTTAATTGAAAGAGCAAGAATAATAGAAAGAAAACACTAACACCACATGTACACTCTGATTTTATGGGCCGACTTACGAAGCCAAAAACCTTCTATGACATCACGAAGCCATAATTGCAATTATAGGCTACCATAAGCAAATTGATTTTATGGGCCAACTTACAGATATTATTTCAATGAGTTGTGGTCCTTAGTATGCTAATATATATCTTGGTGGGAGCACTGATTTGCATGAGAAGATAGATAACGTCGAAAGGAAGAATTTGTAGTCTCCACCATATCCCATGCTTGTTGATGGAATAGACTTTTCAATTGCTAGATGGGGCTATTTCATCAGTCAACAAGTTGGAGAATATAGCAAGTTCAGGAGACTATGCAGCGGTCATTGCAATGGGAAACTCACCATCCTGCCCATAAGACCACATACATAAGAGTGCCTTCCAGCTTCTGCCCTTCAGCTATTGCTTTCCAGCTATGCCATGTAACTTGGGAGCCAACATATATTCTGGCAAATACTTCAAACACAACACAACGTGAGTCATAAAACTCTTTTGCACTGTGTGATGAAGCGCCTCAAGAAAACTGATGCCACAAGCAACAGCTTTCAGAAAGGTCCCGTTGCAGCACCCAGATTTTCACTTACCGATTTGCTGTGAGCATGCTTCTCGATGGCAATGCTAACATGTAATTTCTCGTTGTCATCAACATTGGGAGTTGCAGGAATGCTGCTATCTCAAACCCCAAGAGAACACCTAGGCAAAGTCTATGTAGCAATTAAAAACTTTTAGAAGGGTTTCTTTGTAGTGCCCAGGCATAAGCGTCCAAAGCTGCAATGTCACCTTGTCCCACATTCTGTGGGCCCCGGGCAAGGTGTGGCTGTGGACATGCATATTCTACTTTAACAGTCCGACCATCTGGGACATTAAAACTTCTGCAAGCATGCACACAAATGTGCCAAATAGAAACCACTACATTTGGCGCTTGTACTATAGCAGTTGACCAATGCCACTCAAAGATGAGAATTCTCATACTGTAGAAACCTCATGATGGAACGATGCTTGCAATGATTTTGGGAAGCAGCCTGTAAGGTGGCCTTGAACATGCATCCCCATTGTTTTGGATCCAAGTTCGTTCCTGCTTAAGAGCGGAATATGCTTCTGCAAATGCCTGCAACAAGTGACAATCCAGAATATCATAAACATACAATAGATCTAAATAAAAAATTCCTCAATTATCATCACACTTTCAAGATGCTAATACAAGCCTAAAATACGTTTAAGGTCAGAAGTGCATGATTAAAAATCAATTAAAATGGAAAAGATAACATTAAAGGATAAATCCTCTACCTGCACAAGAAGTTGTCGACAAGGAAAATTCCAAGTACATGATAGGATAGAGTATGAAAATTTTTTATATTGATATATGCGTTTCCTTCGTATTACCAGTACAAAATACTGAGCATCAGAGCCAAAATGAAGCAACATAAACTCTCACTATAATTTTAGGTTCATAGTAACTAATCAGTCCTATAGACTCATTTAGGTCCACTCTTTAAGTACTTTGAACAAATCTTCCGGTTTGAAATTTTCAGAAATTTCACTCGCTAACCTGTTTGTTTTAACTTTTCTTCATAATCTCTAAATGCAAAATTTCTGGACAAAATGCGAACATGTCAATATTAAATTATTGAGCATTCATAAGGTGCCTCCATTCATTTGGCTTTTCCTTTCTTAGAGGCAGGTACCTTGCCTACAACTTTCAGTAGAAAATATAGATTTTTCTGTACAAGTTGGCATCCCCTTGCCACCTCTTATAGATATACTTCTACTGATAAGAAAAACAGAAGATATTCTAGAAGGATGAATAAAGGTAAGCACTGAATAGTTCTAATTTCTGGAGGAAATATTCTACAATTCACCTTATGCAACATGCACATGTTATGAGTTAGGTATAACTGTGCCAAGATGCCCACCAGATGATTGAAATTCCACTAACACACACCTTGATGCACTGATGTATGCGGAAGCAGTTTCTCCCAACATTATTCGTAGGAAAAAGCGGATCGTCTATGTGAATAGGATCAATGCTGCAGAAGGCAAGATATTTCATCAAAAGGTGTCATCTTAGATATCTCATCCATCATGCAGATTTCAATCTAGAGTTCATAAAAAGAATCAGGAAGCATATGTCACCTGGAACCTCTTTCCCTCTTTAGATATAAACCACTTCCCCGGACAGACACACGCATTTCACGAGGATCAAACACATTCCTAGATAATCAAATTATATACCCGTCAATAACTGCTGCCAAACTGGATTAACTTTCAAAACTAACAGACTAGATATAGTCCATGATGATGAATAATTTGAAACCATGTAAATAAGGAAAAGAAAACTCTAGCTTTTGACTCACCCAAAAAAGTAAAGAAAATCCATAAGCAGGCTTCCAAAGTTCTGCAAAAAAATATGACTGCAGTTAAAGTAAGGTTTTCACATAAACACAAGCCAGATAAAATTAAAATTGAACTCCAATAATTTATCAAACGAATTAATCTGCCACCAATAATCAGACCACAATAAGGCAATTGCCAAAAACAAGTACAACATAGAGCTACAAATATCAAGTGATAAACATATTACGCAAATTTGCAGCAAGGCCTAAACATTTTTTGACACCTCATATCCATAGAACACAAAAAATGCCTGTTAATCAATCAGCATGATAAGCATATCACAACAACTATTAGAGCAAACCATATTTGGAAAATGATGAGGTTGATATATTAACACCTTCCACGCAGCTATTAGTAGGCAAGTATCTTGGCCAAGCATTATTACCAGTCCAACATGTCCAAGAAGTATTAAAACGTTTATAACCTTTTACACAACAGGCAGTAGGTGACAAATATTAAGTATCCCAGCCATCTATCTTGTAGCAAGTATACAATAAGAAGATAAGAAATTTGGAGCATCTATTAAGGAATATGCCAGAGTCTTGACAAGCATTGCAGATTTATTCCTTGGCTGCATAAATCTGTAGTCTAAAATGGTACCAGAGACTCTCCATGATTCCTGTTATGGTGCATTTGCTCCTCAATTTAGCATTTAAACTGATAATGTCCATGTCCTATTTATCACAAGTAAGACCAAACATATGCACAAGGAGGAGTGCATAAGGTATGTGTTTTCACATGCGTTATGAACCAGATACCAAAAGCGTATGTTTTTGTGGAAATTGTTGTCTGACGAGATCCATGCCTCAAATTCCGTTTTGCTCCCCGCATAAGCAATAAGTGAGAATTCACCCCCCCCCCTCCCGAAATAGGCCATCAATACCGTCACTTATGACATATATGATATTACTTAACAACCTTGGTAAGATACTGACCAGAATAGTAATGATCGAATTTCAGTTCATTATAATCCGCCGCAAAATAATGTGCCCAAATAAAGATGTACTCTCAAACGGGTGGATAAAGAGGGACCAATACATTTGTATCAGGTTATCATCAATAACTTAATCTGCTGCAGCTTGCTGTGTTGACAATATCCAAGCCTTCCCAGACAATGCAGAATCACATGAAAGACTACAGTTGCTTAGTTTATCAGTAAGGTTTTATCTAATTAAACTGCTTAGAACAGCAGTTGGAGTCACATAACAAAGCTGTTCTCAAATCAACAAGAGGGCAAAAGCTGGACAGCATAACATTCGAATTAGCTAGACTACTTAAGCAGCAGATCTCTACCTAACATTTAAAGTATAACCTTCCAGTTTTCCAGTCACAAAGAGGGGGAAAAAGGAATGAATCAAAGAAGAGGCAACTTGAATTTGGGCACAAATATTCTCCACAGCAAGAAATAAGGTAATTATATGGAGTATAGTAGCTGTGCAAGAAGCACAGATAGAAAAGGAAAAAAGGGGAAGAAGAATCTCTGACAATATGCACTATGGCTTTACTGCTTCTCATACAATATCATCGCTTTATATACGAAAGGTAAAAATTACTGCATCGAGACTGAAAAAAAATCAAAGTCTACCTGGTTGATTGATCGTCCAAGATGATGCTCATGTTGAAGAAAACGTGTAATCAGTAGCACCTGCGGAAGGATGGAAGAATCAACATGGCAAAAAAGATCACATTTGCCGGTCATCCGGTCAAGAAACATGCTAGTGCAAGTCAATCAGGGCATTTATGATATTAAACAAGACTCAAAAATGCCTCATTCTTCATCCCGAATTAATTAAGAAAACTGATATCACATATAGTAGCTACCATATTAGTTCTTTGCTTTTTATAAGTAAGAGAAAAGATCTATTATATTGGTAACACATCTGTAGTTGCTCCAGATTACAATAAAATATATTATTTTTGACTTTCTATCATATTAGTTCTCTTCCAAGAACAAGATACTGAAAAGCCCCATTTTCTGAAGAAGATAAATTTTTTGAAGGTTTAGCTTCCATTAAAAGGCTATGTGATTAGACCAAAGTCTGCATCAGCAGCTGAAATGAAAACAATGAAACACTTGCTAAGGATGGACAATTTTCAATCAAAGTAACCTGCTGAGTTGTTTGAGTAAATGCAATTACTACATATCAGACAGTCTTCAAGATCTCCTTATAAAGAGGTTAATTCCTCAAAATGATCAACCATAATAAGTTTCATTATTGAGACGAGTTGAACATAATTAGACATAATATAGCACGACTCACCAGACAGTATGAGCTCAAACCACCAGAATAAGACTGATCCAGGCTGCGATCAGCCAGAAATTGTTTTAGCACCAAAGCAAGAGGTGTGGCAGCTGGAAATCGTTCAGTTAGCTCCTTTACCTGAATATTATGATACCAAGGACCAAATTTTCAGGATAAGCACGGTTAAGAAAGACTTCTGAATTTAGCAGTCTGATTATCCCAAAATGTTTAAAGCAGTGCAGCCATCATCTATACCCATGAAAAGTCATTTATATCAAGGCATAAGCACACTTTAAGTTTGTTGCATTCGCAAGTAGTGCAAATCTATATACACAATGCCAACAGCATTGAAGATAATGACTTCTCAACATTCCATTCATCACGCTCTAACAATGATATCAAACTTTTTGCAGGTCTATATAGCGCAAATTGAACGATTAGAAAACCAGATCTTGAAATAATTGAAAATTTTGGGGCTGAGCCAAACAAATTAACTATATATATTTATATTACTCAATGCAGCTCCAGCTCATACAAATGAACCTCCTTCATAATAAATTCATGCAAGGTATATTCTTCTCCTTGGAGCTAGAACATAACAACTAACCTTTTACTAAGAAAAATCAGTGATTCATTAAAGCTCAGCTAATATAAGAGGACAAGCCTAACACCAGATGACAAACACTAGAATAGCTAATGGGGATACTCACATTCATTTCCTTAATATTTAGCTTGACTATTATCAAAGACCCAAGAAAATAACTCTAATAACACCCCTAACCAAGAAAAAAAGTGTTCTCTGCAGTTTATTAAAGAAACAGTCTTTGACATTGGTATCAACAATTACATTGAGATATCTCTGACAAAATAACTTCACAAAAGGCACAACTAAATTTCCCTTGGATTCCAGTAATCCTCTTAACACTTTAAAATGTGAAGCTATATCTGTGTAAGTGAAAAACGAATTACCAGCTCCGCTGTCTGGAGTCCTGTGTGTGAAGCAGACTCGAAGCTGATGTCAAGACGAACTGATTTTGAACTATCAGTGTTATTATAGTTTGTCTGGGAGCACATTTGTGGGGCAGAATCTTCTTGCACATCTGAATGTGCTTGTGCTAGATTGGATAATTCTTGACCATTGTGACTTGGTTCTTCTTTAGGTGATTGTACACTAGAAGCACTGGATGAAACCAGATCTTGCGGAACTTCCACCACTAGCATTATGATAGGAATCTACCAAAATGTACTACTATGAGGATATCGGAAAAGAGAAGGCAAAGGAGAAGTGAAAACAGAAGAGCATGAATGGCCTTACAGCAGTATTTTCCACAGTTTTAAGGGAATCACTTTTAACCCAGTCCTGATTGGCAAGATACCTAGCAGCATGCTGAAACAGGCATTGGCACAATGAGTCCTCCCACGTATAACAAAATGGTAAATTGTACTCTTTAATGAAGATGCAATAATAGAAATTTCCTTTTACAAACAAATCAGCATTAATAAAATAAATCTAAAACTATTTGGCTATTTGTTTTAGCTTTAAATGCAGGAAAAGTACTGCATTCATTTCATGCAATGAGCTCATACGCATGATAGGCAAATTCAAACATAAAAAATCACTCACACTAAACATATTTTGCCCAAACTATAAACAATAAAAGGAAAACAGAGAGAGTAATAAAATCTCAACCTCCAAGACTTAAGTAAATTTCTGGTAAAGAGGCTAAAGATGTATGACATCTGGACAAACTCCCATTATCAAGTGACAAGGAATACTGTTAACCAAACTCTCACATGCAAACTAGACTAACGTCAAGTCAACCGATATCGGATACTTCTAACTAAACTCACATGCAAACCTGACTAATGTCAAGTGGAATTCATGAACAGAGAATAAGACAGTCGAGAACCATATAGTAAACCAATTATCAAATAATGAGTCATGAAGAACTAAGACTTGACTCCAATACCATTCTTGAAGTTCCAACCCAAAAAGCTTAAAGTATTAGTAAGACAGAAATTATTTTAAAGGTCTGAACAAGCCTTGAATTGTGAGGTGGCGTATCTGTGACGTCAATAAAAGAGTAAAGAGATGTACTTCTCAAATAGTATCTGTTCTATTTTTTCTGCCCAAATACAATTTGGAAAGCAAGATGAGAAAGCTTCAGAGGACAGAGAACACTTGGCAGATGTACCTGAAGGCATGTCTCTTTGATACCATTACGCCCCTCCAAGATCCCCGCTTCTTTTATCGGTTCCTGATATAGATTTGCATAAATTCTCCAACCTAGGGAATTACAGAACACCACATATTACACTATAAAATCATGCAAATCTATTCATACCAGGTTCCTAACAGGGGGAAGGCAGACAACAAGGTCCACATCACTTGAGGGAAGCGACAATCCTGTTGCATTTGAACCAAAGATACTAGCCCGTGACCTGGGCCAAAGAACCTGGAGAGACCGCGTGACACGCTTAATAGCCCAATTGATATAAGGCTTCCTGTATAAATTCTCTGCAGCAACCTAAGACCACAGATATAAACAGAGTCAAAGCACCATCCAACCAAATTTTTCAAATTTCACGGGAAAGGATATCATAAGGAAGCTCCAAAGAGACAAGCCTGGAAATGTTACAGGAAAAACTCTGCATCCACTTTCCTACCTGTTTGCAGAATGAGTCAATTTCATCGTGAAGAAGGCTATGCATCAAAGAAAGAGATGCTGTCCGAGAAGGTCGATGGTCTGCTTCTGGCGGTTCCAGAGGGAAGGCGACATCTGGCTGTTTCATAACACCATTCACTAATCACCATGGACGGTACCACCAAAAACAAAGGAAGAAGCATAGTCAAGTGTATACACTTACGTGTTCCTGATCACAAGCTAGATGGGATATTGCTATAAGATGGTCTTGCAGCAAACGTCCAGGTAGAGGCTGGATGACTGGATGAGCTGAAATATTGTTATTTCTCCAAGATGGCATAACAACTTCAGTGCCATCAATGTGCAGAGAACTGTCCTCCAAGTTCCCAATATCATTATACCAGCCTCTCATACCCCAGTGCCTTGGACTAGAACTACCAGATCTAACAGTTGGAAAGCCCCTGTGTTTTCTGGATTCTCCCACAGGTGATGGTGGAGGCGGACGCGGTGCCCTTGGTACACAAAGAACAACAGGCGATGGTGGCCGTTTTATACGAGGCTGTTCCCGCCTACTTGGAGGAACACGAGGACTTCTGAGATCATGACCTCGCTTGATTGGTCTTTCCCTTGACATATTAGGAATTATAATTGGTCTTAAACCAGGATAGGGAAGTGGGTCCCCAGTCTTTCCCTCCAGATCACCTGGCAACCTGGCTGAAGATCCAGAAGCCTCATCCTCGCCTTTTTTGTCCGTAATTGGTGATGAAGAATGCAGCGTCTGACCAGGTACATCATTCCCTGACACGACATACCCAAGAGCCTGATGTCCCGTAACTAGAGGATCAAATGGAGAACAAAATGAAGCAGCAGTAGGTGAAGCCAAACCATTTGTACTGTATGAAGAAGAGAATGCAACCATATCATCAACTGTCCGATTCATCTCCGCTTCCTGCCAAGTCCAGAAGCTGTCATCAGAACTGAGGGATGGAGGCCGTGAGAAACCAGTCCCAGGATGATCAGAAGGATTCCAGTACATCACACCTCCACCAAAGTACTGATTATAATCCAACCCTGACACTCCATGAACCTCAAATTCTTCTTCTGATATCCAGTGGCTGTCACACTCATCAACGAGTTCCTGTGTATTTAACAAATCAGGTATGTCCACAAAATCAGCAGAGTACTTCTTTTCATTGTTGTTTGCCATTGAATTATACTGCCCACTGTTAGTAGTGAGACCCTGATGGAAAGTAGAATGACGTCTTGAGATGAATCCGGTGTCATAACCACAGGTCAATGACGCTGCTACTCCACAAGCATTTCGTACCACTGGGGGCCAATCTGAACTCATGGGTACTGGTCGTGTTAGCATCTGTTTACACCCACTTTCAATTGGAGGATTCCTTGTCTGATGTACCACTGATAAAAAAGGTTGGTGGAAGTGATTGTGCCAATTATGACCAGCATCAAGATGTAATCTATCAGTGGCAGTTGGGAGATGTGAGTTAGCTGATGGAATGTAAGTGCTAGATACATTGGGCCACTCATGTGAAAGCCACTCCAAAGAAGAAATATGTACAGGTTGATTGGAATCTCCTTTCCTCCACTCCCTCATGGAGTCCTCTTTCAAATCACAGACGGTGCTTTGCTTCTTGGAAACTGCAGATTTCACATCAGCTTGAGTTATGCTGACAGATTTCTGAATGGCAGTTTCTCCATTGACTGGGACACAATCGGTCTCTTTAGGGAAACGATTGAGAGGTATATTTTTACAACTTAATTTGTCATTTAGTGTTTCTGATACAGAAGAAAAAACAGGATTTTCAACAGCAGTATTCGAAGTCTCTGAACACTCCAAACTGCTAAAACCCAAATCAACTGTAGAACCAATAGAGGAGTCTTCTTTATCTCTTTTGGAGGCCTGCCCCTCTACTCCACAAGGTCCACATGTAGAACTGCAAGAACATGAATCTGAACCAAGGATGTACTCTCTGCTAAAATCATGATTTGCACAATTGGAGGTAGTTGAATTCTTGGTGCCCTCAAGCAACTTTGAAGCCTTGTCTTGAGAGGTATTAGAGATAGAGGAAGCACTGGTGGAAGACCTCTCATTATTTATATGTTCCTTCGAAATTTCTAGGACAGAATTTCTGTTTTTACGTTTTGCTTTCTTGTTCCTCCGAGCAGATGTCTGGATTTTTCCAGCAACAATTCCTTTGGCAGATTCCTGACCAAATGCTACCAGTTATAGACTGTTAAAATCAGAAGACTTGAACTTCATTTGAACAAGAAAAAAACATTGCAACCATTTCGACTATCAAGGATGACCTCTCCAACTGACACTCATTCCCCTGACGAACCACATGCATCTTGCTTGCTGACTTCAAAGTATTGGGGGATGACAAATTATGAGCCTAATAAATTATTCACAATGAATCATCAATAGATTCGTGGGGCATCATCAACAAAACTGTCAGCAAATTTAAATAAATGATTACCTTGCAAGATTTGTCAGTCAGACAATGATCCTTTTTGGGAGTACCAGTAGAATTCGGCCTCTTTAAATTACCGGGCCTCCCTTTCTTTTTATAACCTGATGCACCATGCTTTTCCTTGGACTTATTAGGCAATAAATTACAACTTTCTTCTCCTAGAAGCTCAATTTTTGTGCACTCAAGATATATAATCGAAAGAAATCCCCGCAGTTTTGCTAGTATACAATCAGAAATAGTACCAACAGTGTTCAGGGAGCTAAAAAATACTTTCCGTATGTCAAAGTCACTTTCCAGACACGATTTTAATGTAATGGCATCTCGAAGTACAAGCAAACGATTGAAGACATTGGTGAAAAAAGAATGTCCCTGGCAAATAGAGTTATGCATAACCATTGAACCAAACTCTACATCAGATGCACGTTCTGGTGCCACTCTTTGCAAAGACACATTCTCATTGTACTTCAGTGATGGATGTGGTTCCAGAGAGAAAGCCCACAGCCTGTCTTTTGAGGCACTTTTTACCTCCGTCAGAATCTCCAGGGTCTTTGAAAAAAAAAAAAAAAGGTCAGAAACTAGACCATAGACCATACCATCTTCTTAACTTCAAGCAACCAAGATGCCTAACAAAGGGCAATTGAAAACAATTGTTGTGGAGTGAAAACTAGCATACTACGTCAAAGAATCAAACATCCATCCATCATAAAGTGTTCATATAAGTAACAGACAACAACTAACTGATCAGTTCAAAACCTTGTTTGACCTTTCGATGAGAAACTATATAAGAAAGTTCCTGAAGTGTACCAGGGCTTTCACGGACTTTCCCAATACTGAAGTTAACGCCTTTTGCCTCACCTCCGCATCCAAATTCGACCACCAGTCGACACAACCCTTCTTCCTCCAAAACACATTGGCCGCAACACCAGCCATCGCCAACTTCTCTTTCAGCTTCACCCCTCTCTTTTTACCACTTTGACAATTCAGCCAAGCCAGCCTCAATGCCACCTCCAACCTATTCGCCACAAAAGCCTCCAGGGCATAATATCCCTTCGCCTTCAACCAACCCAATTCCACCCAATCTGCTCCCAACTCGCTCTCTTCGCCCCTCAAAAACCCTCCATTCGACACCTTATCCATCGTCTCCACAAACGAATCCACACTCTCCACGAACCCTTCGCTAACGGTAACGGAGTCGAGACAATCCACCGAGACCGAGCAACCCTCGGCGCCCTCCCCTTCCTTCGAGCTGAAAAGCAGCACCGAGTCGAAGACGGACCTCTCCGGCCCGTCCGGCTCGGCGGCGACGCGGGACAGGAGGCCGCGGGACCTCTTGTAGCAGAGGCCCGGGAGGCCGCCCTCGGGGAGGTCGGGCAGCAGGATGAAGGAGCCGGCGCCGCGGGTGCGGAGGTGGCCGAGCATCCGGATCAGGATCCGGACGAAGTCCGGGTCGACGACGGTGAGGTGGGCGCGGCGCTGGTGGGGGCCGAGGGAGGAGAGCCACTTGAGGATGGAGGACCGCGGGGCGGAGGAGCTAGGGATCGCGGCGGCGGAGGAGGAGGAGGAGCGGGAGGAGTAGAGGGAGATGTGGGAGGTGAGGGAGTCGATGAGGTGGTGCCGGGAGGCGAGGGAGGCGGCCGCGGCCGCGAGGGGCGGCGGCTCGCGGCGGAGCGCCGGCTTGCCGTTCGACATGTCTTTTGCAGAGAGAGAGAGAGAGAGAGAGAGGTGAAGACGCCGGGGCAGGAAGACGCGACTGCGTTTTTCGCGTGACGTTGGTGCAGATATGGATTAATCGAAAGCTCAATTTGATCTTCCGCAATCATGGTATCGAATGCGAAAAAATGTCAATAGCTTCATCAATTTTTTTTGTTTACACTCGATTTATTTCGTAAAAAATAATAATTTTAAAAAAATTCTAAAATTAATCGTTTATATTGCTTGTAAAATAAATAAATAAATAAATAATTTTTTTATCATTAATGATAATATTTAATAATAAATTATTAGGAAAAAGACCACCAAAAACTTCAAATTTTGCGCAAAATGACAAATTTACCATAATTTTTCTTTTTACATAAAAAATTTCGAACTTTGCTAACCATAACATATTTACTCTAAACTTTTTTTCGTGACATAAAAAACTTGAACTCTTATCTATGTAACACATTTATCATAAACTATAGAACATATTGATCTTTTTACTTTTTAAAATTTTTTTCTTTTTTTTTTCTTCATCTCTCTTCCCTCTATTGGCCATGGTGGAGGGCAGCCCTTGCCGACGTCGGGCGAGGGTCGCCTTCGCCTGGGCTACCTAGGGTTGCCCTCTCATGCGTCAGGCAAGGGCAGCCCTCGGCTAGGTCGAGCGAGGGCCTCCCTCACCCTCTTCCCTCGCCAAATCTAGCGAGGGCACCCGTCACCTGACATTGGCGAGGGGGCACCCCTCACTTGGCCCTCATCGGCGTTAGGCGAGGGCCATCCTCACCGGCATCAGGCAAGGGCTTCCCTCCCCAGATCTGGTGAGGGCCACCCTCACCCAATGTCGACGAGGCCGGCCCTAGCCAACCTAGGCGAGGGCAACCCTCACTAGAGGAGGGAAGAGAGAAAAAGAAGAAAAAATGAGAAAAAAGAAAAACATTAAAAAAAAAAGATGAAAATATCTTTAGAGGGGTAAATGTGTCATAGTTTACAAAATTGGGGTTTTCATGTCACAAAAAAAAAGTTTAGGGTAAATTTATCACTTTGGCAAAATTTAGAGTTTTTGGTAGTCTTTTCCCAAATTATTATCGATTGTGAAAATATTTTTCATTACTTAATTATTTCATAATCAAATTTTAGAAAAATATTTTCCAAATTATTTATATTCGGTAAAATAGATAGAATTTTTATTATATAACTATTGTGCAAGAAATTTACAACTCAAAATGATTTGTTGGAATTGATTCTTGGACCTTCCTTATGCTTTCTTAGGTGGATTGTTTCATGCTCAAATATCATAGTGCAAAGAAAGTGATGATCTAAGCTAGGGGTGATTGGATCTCGGTTCAATCTAGTCCCATTAAAGAATCAGAAATTGGACAGAAGGACATGTTCTCAATTTTTGGGACCTAGGATTAGATCAAACATTCTCAAGATCAGGAAGTAAATCTGATTGATCGGTCTAGTTTGGTCCCAGGAACAGATCACTTAGCAACAAAATTTAAAAAGTATTAGAGTTGTTACTATTTTAGAGTTTATTGCTTTTTTAAAGATTAAAATATATATTTAAAAAAAGAGTTGGTCTGATCCATCGGTCCAGTTCTCCTTGGAATCCAGAACTGGACCAAAAATTAGCAGTTCCATAAAATTGGAACTAGGAATTGGATCACATCAGCAAGTTTGGTCCAGTTTGGGCACTTCTCAATTTAGGCAGTCCGATATGCTCACTCCGAATATAAGCTCCATTGGGAAATCATAGTATGAAAACATTACAGAACGTTACATAAATGTTAAAGAGTTAATATCACCTAAAACCTCAAACTAAAATATTTATAGTACATTACTTGGAACTAATTTGTCTATTATAAAAACTCTTGAATTAATACATCCACATCACATTTACCTTAAACTAAATTTTTATATCACAAAAAATCCTATATTAATAAACTGGTGCCACATTTATTTCAAACTAATGTACTTTTTTTTTTGGTAAATGAGAAATTCGCCTGAACCCCCTTTCGCTTACGCTATTCGAGGTCACAGGGCCCGTTAGTGCCTAATGGCACCTTTGGACCCTTTCGCTTACGTTATTCAGGGTCACAAGGGCCACTAGTGCCCGATGGCACCTTAGGATTGATGCCTATAACTCGATGAAGACTAGTATAGGACCCCAACACCATGGCCCTTCACTTACAATGCATTAGCAATTGTGGGTTTCAAACTCTCGACCTCGGTGATGAATGAGACTCTCAACTAACGTAGCTGCCCACGGTTGGGAAAAGACCATCATTTCTTCTTTCTTCGGAAATGCTTAGTCATGTCTAGATTTGTTTATCCAGAGCTTTTTAAAGTGTTACTTTTTTTTGGAAGATTTTTCACAAGAACCATCACAATCTTTATTGGAGCATTTAATCTTTAGCCTCTGGCGAGAACAAGCCGTGTCAAGTTCTCTATTGTCATTGACATAAGTCTGGATCATTTGTCGTTTAACACACAGTTCTTCAAGGCACAAATGAATTTTTTGTTGGATTTCTTCCAATGGAACATTTTGGATCATTCTCTGTTTAGACAGAAATGTTCTTTCTACTATTTGAGATAATTCTTTGGGGATAGAAGTTAGGAAAACGTGCTTTAAATTTGCATCAACTCCGATTTGATAGAAGAGCTTAAGCATTTCACGATAATGCTTATCAAGATGTTTTTCTGAAGAGAGCAGCATCTTCTTTCGAAAAATTCTCTTCTTTTAAGCTCTATGAGATCAACGGGTTTTCCCATAAAGAAATTTAGGTATATTAGTACAATTTACTATTTGATAACATTTTACTAGAGAATAATAAAAGGGGAAAAAGAAATAAAAATAAAATAATTAAAAAAGAGGAAAATTAATATAAAAATAAATTAGGTAATAGTGTCGTGAAAGATTTTTATCATATCCGTTTGTGAACTTTTAAATGTATATGATGTGAATATATCCAATTTTATTACTGTAATTTATCAAACAATGGATAATATATAGCAAAAAATCTAAATTTCATATCATATCCTATTTAGTTCTATCCTTATTAGAAATTCAGACAACTAAATATAAACTAAATTTTTGGGAATTAACAGTTTAGACAAATATGACAAAAGGTTTTTGGAAAGGAAGTTTCTCTTCATTGGGACAAGGAAAACAACACTTATCTGAAAATGTTGCTTGAAGCAAGGGAGAAGGATACTCGAAATGTTAAAAATCATGTATGATATTCAATTTAGTGCTACAAGAGTTTTTTTTTTTGGACCACTTAAGGCTTAACTTCGATTTGGGTCACTTGAAATCCGACGTGACTATATTTTATTAATTTCTTAATCCTACATGACTTGCTAGCATGCCTGGTCAATATATAACTCATAAACGACGCCGTCTAACAGTTGTAAATAGTGATAATTTGAGTACTAAATTTTATTTAAAGTAATCACTTTAACACCAATCGTTATTAAAAAGTGATTACTTAAGCACGCCACATGGACTGGAGTTTTAAAAAAAAATTGCCAAGTCATATTATGATTTGAATTATAAATGTCATGCAATCATTTTTGTTGGAATATCTTGCCGTTGGCACTTAAGTGGTCATTTTTCTCCAATTTGGCACTAAAATGAGTCAGCAAAAACTTTTGGGACTAAAATGAGTGTCGTACACAACTTTTAACACTTCTAGTATTCTGTTGTATACAACTTTTGGCACTTCTAGTATTTTTGTGCTCTTAAAGCAGAGGTAGGAATAGCATTGTAAGGATCTTCTCTAAAACAATTTTGGGGATCAAAATAACAATTGCTGTAATAATTGTCAACCTGCAACTTGTCATACTTAGCAATATAGTCTGCAAAGGAACAGCTGACAGCTTTGGGAGCAATGGAAGTAGCAAGATTGAGAAGTGCAGAATCTTGAAGGCCAAGGTTTAAGATCAAAAATGGATTAGGGTTTAAGGCTAAAAACAATGGAGGAACAGCCGACAGCTTCGGGAGCAACGGAAGTAGCAAGATTGAGAAGTGCAGAATCTTGAAGGCCAAGGTTTAAGATCAAAAAAGGATTAGGGTTTAATGCTAAAAACAATGGAGGAACAACCGACAGCTTCGGGAGCAATGAAAGTAGCAAGATTGAGAAGTGCATAATCTTGAAGGCCAAGGTTTAAGATCAAAAAAGGATTAGGGTTTAAGGCTAAAAACAATGGAGTACGTAAGATAAAAATCAAATCTTCGCCAAATATATACTTTTCAAAATAGCTGATGATGATACATACCCTTTGACTTTCAGAGAAAACCCTCTTGTCATGTAGAGCTTCACTATCTACCGACAATGGTAGTTTTGCCCTAACTAAACCCTATTGCGCAGTGGATTTCCCCTCAATTGAAGCTTTTCTCCCTTCATCCCCTCAATTGTCATCCCCCTCCGTATTTCTGCCGCCATTTCTTCCTGTTAGTGCTTCCACTAGTTCTCGCTCAAAGCCCTTCACATCCAAATTGCATCTGCTCGCGAATGCTTTGTCTGCATTAAATTTCAAATGCAGATGCGATTTTCCTTAGCGAGTTCATATTTCGCTGTCTTACTCGATTTTCCACCTTCACTCATACCTATCGGCATCACCATATCTTCTATTCCCCTATTATCTTGGCCTTCGTGTTCTATTCCTTTGCATGTTGTCTTACTCCTGTGTGTGCGCAATATCCACATCTACTTCCATACCCTGATTCCATGGATGAGAAGGACTTGGAGAAGGATTCACAATTGGCCGCGCTTTGCACCAGGTTGGGCAATCTCAGTGTTGACCTTGAAATTGAAGTGTGGGATGACCCGCCGCCACTGCAGAAAATTGAAGAGTGCAAGCTTATCTTAGTTGGTAAAATTTTGTCAAACCCTTCGATAAATTTCCAAGCTTTACAAAATACTCTTAAACGTTCCCGGTGTACAGAACATGTAGAAATAACTCAACAAGACACTGGCATATATGTTGCAAAATTTAAATCTGAAGAGGAGAAAAGGTGAATATTAGAGAGTGGTCCATGGTCTTTCTCTAGCCACTTGGTTATCTTAAAACCATGGATTCCAAATACTCCATTACACTGTTATGATTTTTCTACATATGCCTTTTGGATCCAAATATTCGGCTTACCACTCGAATGGTGCTCGAAACAGATGCTGAGTAAAGCCATTAGACATGTTGGGTGAGTGATTGACGTCAGACTTGACACAAAGGAAATTTCTAACTTCAGGCAGGTAGAGTTCATGTGGATATCAACCTTAATCAACCTTTAAAATCAGGGCACTTAATCTGTATTAACGGGAAAAAATTTTGGCTTGACTTTCGGTATGAGTGCCTCCCTCACTTTTGTTTCTCCTATGGTAGGCTAGGCCACTATGCCGCATACTGTCAGGAAATTCCTTTTACAGAGGCAAAAATGGAAGGAAAAGAACAAATGGCTTTTGGTCAATGGTTGCGTGCCGAGGTTAGAGAACATAGTCCTTACTGGCTAACCTTTTATTATAATCCAAAGAAATCTAAAGGGACTGAGGATGAAATACCAGAGACCCCTCCTTCATTAATACCCAAGACCCTTGCACTACCTCCAACTGAAGCTCCTTCCAGACTAGCTGGCATTGATGGACAGCAAGCTGGACCATCTTCCAGAAGTGAGAAAGTGCTTGCAATTTCAGAACAAAGGAATATATTAGACATTCACGTGTGATAAAAAGTAGCGGCAAGATAATTGGCTCCTATCTGTACTACCTCTACAAACACAAAACAAGGATCAGCAACTACATGGTGACATGCATTCGCATCAACTTCAATTGAGATCTATTATTCCAACATCTCCCATGAGGGATCTTACTTCGATTCCTACAAAGTTACCACGTATCCAAGAACAGCACTTACTTGCCCCAACTACCAAAAAACTAAAGCTCTCGAAAGTTCCAACAAAAGCAGGTACTACTAAAAAACTAAAACGATATAATCCTTATGAGTCTAGAATACATATCACTGAGGACTGGGATGAAACCCATCTAATGGATACACCAATCCTTCTAGTTGAAGAGAAGAACAATTGGGCTGAGGTGGCTTGCTCACAAAAGCCACCAACAAAGAAATGAAGATCGTATGGTGGAACTGTTAGGGTCTGGGATTTACCCTGACAGTTCAAGCCCTAAAGGCCCTAGTGGCCAAAGACAGACCCAACTTGGTTTTTTAAATTTATTTATGGAAACCAAAAATAGACAAGAGATGCTTACCAAACTACAGAGACGGCTTAAATTTGAGAACTCCTTTCTGGTTAATCCAATTGGCTCAGCAGGAGGATTGGCCCTGTTTTGGTAGAAACACATCTCTATCAACATCGTCCATTCGCACCGATACATCATAGACTTGATATATTTAGAATCAGGGAAAAACTTACCTTTTCGTTTGACATGTGTTCATGCACCAACAATGTTTCTGCTCCAGCAACAGCTTTGGGATGAGATTCGCAGCATTGTACATTGCAACTCTCTACCTTGGATATGCGCTGGTAATTTCAACAAGATATCTTATCACTGGGAGAAGGTAGGTAAACGTTTGGCGGATTTTCACGAAATGAACACTTTTCATGAGGTAATTCATGATTGCTCCTTATTAGACTTGGAGAATAAGGGCTGTGCGTTCACTTGGATGAACAATCGTGTGGGTGATGCAATTGTTAAAGAACATTTGGATAGGATTCTTTGTAACCTGGATTGGCATCTTACCTTCCCCGAAGCTGAGGTGTTTGCCCTACTAACAATGGGATCAGTTCATAGTCCTTTACTTTTGAATACTGACGCCATTCGGAAAAGGAGATGTAGGCCGTTCATCTTTGAAGCATTTTGGTTACAACATCTCGATTGCAAGACAATCATTGCCAACGCATGGGACATAGCCACCAGCTCTGACTCTGATCTACCACAAAAGCTCATATATGTTAGTTCAGCCTCAACCGATGGAGTCATAGTAAATTTTATAAAGCCAAAAACATAATCTCAGAACTGCACCTTTAGCTTCAACAAATTACAAACTGGAGTGTTACCCACTTCGATAAAACTATTGCAACCAAGATCAAAATAGAAATTCAATAGCTTTGGTACCAAGAGGAGCAGTATTGGTATATGAGGTCAAGAATAAATTGGTTGCAATGTGGTGATAAAAATACAAGATTCTTCCATGCATCAACCATTCAAAGACGACAAAGAAACGGAATAGGGATGCTTCTAGACGCCAACAATAGATGGGTGAGAGATGAGGGAAACTTGAAGGGGATAACTCAGGAGTTCTATTCAAATCTATTCAGAACAGTGGGATACCGAGACTTTGACCCCATTCATGACCAAGTTTCGAGTATAGTGACTCCTGAAATGAACTCTGCTTTGACAGCTCAGGTTTCTAGAGAGGAGGTTTGCCTTGCAACCTTCCAATTGGGCTCTACAAAAGCCTCGGGCCAGGATGGTTTGAACGGCTTATTCTACCAATCAAACTAGGATGAGATCTTCACTTCAGTTCAGAATTTTTTCCAGTCAGGTGTGCTGCCTTCAGATCTTAATAAGACTCCAGTAACTTTGATTCCGAAGATTCCATCACCAAAAAGTTTAGAGCAGTACCATCCCATTAGCCTATGTAATTACGCCTACAAAATCATCTTTAAAGTCTTGGCCAATCGCCTCAAACCTCTACTACCCGAACTTATATCCTTGGAACAAACCGCCTTTGTTTCTGGATGACAAATCCAGGACAACATTCTTATGGTCCAAGAGATTCTCCACAAGCTCAAGACTCACAGAAGAAGAAGAAATTTCTAGGCAATTTTAAAGACGGACATGAAAAATGCATACGATATAATTGAATGGGATTTCCTCACGGCATATCTACTTAAGCTAGGGTTTCATCCTACCTAGGTCCAGTGGATTTCCCAATGCATCTCAACAATGACTGTTAGCATTAAATTCAACAGAGAACGGCTACAATATTTCCAACCTACACGAGGTCTTTGTCAAGGCGACCCTTTATCCCCTATCTTTTTATCATTCAGACAAATCTCCTATCAACACTCATCCACAAAGCTATTAATATGGGAAACCTAAGGGGTATCAAACTAAACAGGTTGTGCCTTACTCTTTCTCACTTATTTTTTGTTGATGATGCCATTTTCTTTTTAGATGGCACTGTTAAAGAATGTCAAAATATGGCTAACATTTTGAATCTATACTGCCTAGCCATGGGACAGGAACTGAATAAAAATAAATCAGGGATCTTCTTTAACAGAAACTGCCCGCCGCGCCTTAAGGAGAATCTAGCAAGTGAATTGAGAGTTCCTGTGCTGGATAGAACAGGTAAATATTTGGGCATTCCTTCTGATTGGGGAAAATCCAAGAAAGACATGTTTGCCTGGCTCTTGGGTAGAGTGAACAACAAGCTTGAAGGGTGAAAGGAGAATCTTATTTCCAAGGGTGGAAAGGAAACCTTGATTAAGACTATTATGTAGGCCATATCTTAGTACTTTATGTCTGTTTTTAAATTACCTATATCCATTTGTAAATCTATTGAGCAGAATGTAGCAAAATGACTGTAGGAAGTCAGGTATACATTGGAAGCAATGGGAGGTTTTAAAAAATACGAGGGCTTCGAGAGGATTGGGTTTTAGAGATCTACTAGCCTTCAACAATGCAATGCTTGGTAAACAAGCATAGCGCTTATTACAACAGCCTTCCTCCCTCTGGAGTAAACTGTTTAAGGCCCTGTATTTCCCAACCACAGATTTTCTTAAGGCCAAAAAAGGCACCCGCCCTTCCTGGGATTGGCAAAGCCTACTAGCAAGAAAGGAGGCGATCTTACCTAATATATAGTGGTCGATTGGCAATGGATCTCATATCAAAATTCGAGAAGTTAGGTGGCTACCAAGGGGACTTCTCTATGGCCCATAAATAAGAGGGGAACCTGTATTTGTTTCGGACTTACTGGCAAATAACTTAACTACCTGGAATGAGCCCCTATTAGATAAATTCTTCGACACCTCAATAGTGAAGGATATTCCAGAAATTCTAGTTAAAGCAGAACTCGCTTCTAATCGTTAGGTTTGGACATCCACGACCCAAGGTATATACACAGTTAAGAGTGGGTATCTTTCAATCAAGAAATCTACTTCAACTAGCACTCAGCATCAGGCCTCATCTTCCTATCAAGTACCACCTCTCCTCTGGAAAAATATATGGCAGTTAAGACTTGCTCCTAAGGTTAGAATTTTTATGTGGTATGTTTGTCAAAATGCATTGCCGACCAAAGACAACTTATTCAGAAGAAGAATAACCTCTAACCCTGTATGCACTTTATGCAATCAATAAATACCAAAAACAATAGAACATCTCTTGTTTCTATGTCCATGGACTAATAATATCTAGTCTCACCCTACCCTTTGCTTTCTCATAATTGCATCACACATACATAGAGTGGAAGAGTGGATCGTAGACTGTATTATTCAGAGGCAACACTCACCTGATCTAAAAGCAGTTGCTACCATTTTCTGGCAGATTTGGAAGACTCGGAACAGAGCCATCTTCTATAGTCAAAGCCCGAATCCTCACCATGTTGTCGAAGTTGCTGCTGCTCAAGTCAAAACAGCTCAGAATCTTGATCATCACTCCAAACGTCCATAAAGTACCTCTTCCGACAACGGCAACTTCTAGAAAGCCCTTGATCCGGGAACATTAAAGATCAATATTGATGTGGCATATAACAATGGCAATACCAAGGGTTATATAGCCTTTATATGTAGAGATCACCATGGGAAGATGCGAATGAGTCTTTCCGAGACTGTACCTGCTTCGTCGGCGCTGCACACCGAAACCCAAGCTTTGCTCTTCGCCCTTCACCACCTATTGCAGCACAACAAATCGGAATCACCTCTCCAGATAGAGTTGGACTGCCTTCTCCTGGTTGACTCCATCAACAATCGCCTTGATCCTCCATGGCATCTCCGTGCCCTGTTTGCCGAAGTAGCCGTTCTCGTACGTCGCTTTGCTCTCCTCAAGATTACGTTCTGCAAGCGTAGGGAAAACTTTGTGGCGGATTGGGCCACAAAGGCCCAAGCGAAAGGGTTTCTTTTTTCTAATTGGGCCGTCTCCCCCCCCCCCTTTATTAGATCTTCTGCTTTCGGACGCTTTAGCAGCTAGTTGTACAATCATTTCCTCTTAATAGCATCTCTTTCTATCCAAAAAAGAAAAAAGAAATAGCTGATGATTTAGAGGGCAATGATTCAAAAAAGTACAATTCACAATGACGACATTCACGAATCGTGTCGATTGAGGTAACGTGTTAGGATGCTGTAGAGTAGCCGATTATGCACAAAGTGCAAAGAGTCAAAGGTACAACACGCACCTTAGTACTGCTCGCAAAATAGAGACTCATAACGTTCAAGTATTTTTATAAAAGAAATTACAATTACTTGTAATTATTTTGGGGCATATGTTTGCACCAAAATTTGGCTAGGTCATCAATATGAATAGACACATGACCAGAGTACATGTCATTGTTAAAGATATGACCCATTATGGATGACCATAGGAATTTTTGTCGATATAAAAGTACATCAATGACCATTGATCAGTTGTCGATGTACGAAGACGCATGGTAAGTGATAATAGACAAATGTATCACTTTAAAAGGAGCAATGAGTTATCAATTGAGGTATCAAAGATAGATTGAATACCTAGAGGGGTTAGGATGCAAGTACAAGTTTCCAAATTTGAAACCACTAGTGAGTCAGAGTTCAAAAGTCACTGAGTAACCAAAACGCGATTTTAAGAAAGCAAGTGCTTGAAGACAAGATTATGGCATCTTGAGAGCATGGGCACAAGAATTTCAAAGATAGGGGAACATAGCTATAACTGCAAGAGAATTGCTTAGAGATGGTTATGGCTTAATCCTTATAAATACCAGCATTCAACTACTAGAGAACCCCCATTGCACAAATTAACATGCAATCTTTCAATTATCTTTACTTTTTTCCACTGTGTCTTTAATTTCCACACTTGTATCATTGATTAAATTTCGGCGTGTTTCTTTGCAGTTTCTAGATCAGCATAGTTGATTAAAATCTAGCGTGTATCTTTATCCTAAGTGTCTCCTTGTCCATTATATTCTAGCATTGTATCTGTGTTCCCAGGTTTTGTGTCAATTAAATTCTATGTGCACGCTCAATTCCATTAAAGTGACTATATTTCCAAACTTTTTCATCGATTAAATTCTTGCGTATTTAGCATACACTCGATTTTATTGAAGTAGTTGTATTTTTTAATTTTGTCATCGGTTAAATTCCAGCACGGTTTTTATGTGTACAGTTTTGTTCGAATTAAAGTTCCATTCGTTGTCCATCTATGATATTTCTTATCTGAAGTCACAATAGAGCATATCTTCTCTAATGGAAATTGGAAAACAACATTCGATGGAAGATATTTAGTTGTTGAATCCAATTCGCGCCAAACACTTTCAAAGGAGGAGGAGGGATAAGTATACTAATGGTGTCATAAATTGTGTACGGCGCTCACTTTGGTGCCTAAAGATTCCCCCGGATCACTTAAGTGCCACATCGGAGAAAAAAAAAACGATCACTTTGGTGCCACTGGCGAGAAATTCCGGCCAAAATGATTACGTGGCTTTATATTTAAAAAAAAAATCGATAAACCCTTTAAACGACGTCGTTTTCTTATTGATGTCCTATGTGGATGGCTTAGGAAAAACGACGCCGTATAGCTCATTTGTGATTGAAATTAAGGTTTTTTTTTGTTCATCCTCGCCAACCCAGCTTGCTCGGCCACTGTCGTTCGGCCACCGTTGCTCGATCACCATGCTCGGCCACCGTTACTCAGCCACTGTGCTGGGCCACCATCGCTCGGCCAAGAAGTGATGGGAAAATAAGAGGCGAGGGCGGAGGAGGAGGAAGAAGGGGGATTGAAGGTGCGGAGAGAGAGAGAAGACGAGGAGTGCGAGGGAAACAAGGAGGGCGCAAATGGAGATGATGGATAGAGCTCTGTTTAGAGAGTGGCTAGTGCTGGTGTTGTTCTTCGGGGAAGAAGACGCTGCTGCCATGGCTTCTCTCTCTCTACTGGTGTTGTTTTTCGGGGAAGAAGACGATGCTGCCATAGCTATTCTCTCTCTGCTGGTGTTGTTCTTGGGGGAAGCAGACAACATCGCCATGGCCTCTCTCTCTCGATTTGGGGATTTAGGGTTTCGACTTGGGGTTTAAGACACCAAACGACGTCATTTGGTGGTTTACATGCTGACTGGACTCTTTGGCGAGTCACATCAGTATAAGAAATTAATTTAAAAAAGGTCACGTCGGATTTCCGACCGATCAATCAGATCGGCGTTGGCATCAAAGTGAGCGTTTTTCAAAATTTTTGGCACTTAAAGTGATCCGAGGGAAACTTAGTTTCCGTCACCAAAGTGAGCACACACAACTTATGGCACCATTAGTGTACTTATCCCGGAGGAGGAGAAGTCGATGCTTAAATTTATGGGAATAGTAATCTTTTATTGACACATTTATTTATTCATATCATCGAGTACACAGCTTGGTTATGAGTTTCAATGCGGAATATAAGTTGCTGTGCAATCTTTCGAGCATGCATTTGCACAAACTTCAAGCTCCTTGGCATCTGCAAATATCGTTAAACTTTAATTAGAAAACATTTTGCTTGGGAAATTAAGAAGAGGACAGAGCAGATAACATCAGATATCTTTAGATGTTTGGAAGAAGAAAATTGACTTTTGCTAGTAATATTTAGGGTTAATACCTTGAAAAACCCCAAACTGGTACACTTGTGACAAATTTACCCCAACTATTTTTTTGACCACCAAAAACCCCAAACTGGTATACCTTTGACAAATTTACCCCAGACTGGTACTCTTATGACAAATTTACCCTATGTTAGTTTTCGTTAAATTTTATTCTCAAATTATTAAGTTAAATGACACGTGACAGTTAACCGGTATACCAATTTAGAATTTTACGCTCCGTTTGTCACAATTTACAATTTTTGTGATTTTTCTGTGGTATTAATCCAATTTAGCAGAAGGTATATTTGTCACAAATTTACCAGTTTAGGGTTTTTTACAGTCGAATAAATTAGTTTAGGGTAAATTTGTCATAAATGTACGAGTTTAGGGCTTTTTATAGTCAATCAGGGTAAATTTGTCACAGGTTTATTCGTAGAATCGTAGGTATAAAGATTACCATTTAAAAAAAAAAGATAAAAGCTTAATTTCTTAAGAAGAATAAATGAGATTTCAGCATAGCCAAAATAAAGAATCATAAATTTCTCTGAGGTATGTACTAGTGGGGAAAATATCAATATAGTCAATTTAGATGACCCCAAATACTGTGTCGCCGAAAGCAGTTTTCATCGTACAAACACAAAAACCATAATTAACTAAGCTTTTCAATAGTTAAACAGAAGAAATAAATGAATAATGGATAACGTCAAGTATTGAGGGATAAGATCAGTACCCGATTTCAATCCGTTGCACTTGGTGACTTTGCATCCAAGTTCACAGTGACCAAGAGAAGCAGCCAAAGGGGGGTTACAACGTTCACGTACGCATTGGGCGTAACAATTTGGGACACGGCTATCCGTGCAATCCGAGATACAATCCTCATGACAAGCATCCAAGCCCCGCACTCCCACTGCAGATACACCGAGAATTAACACCAACATCGCCACCATCGACATTAGCCTCTTGATGCCGAGATCATCCATCGGTCTTGTGCTCGTCGTCTGTCTACTCTAATGACTAAAGAGAAACTTGTGCGGGACTAAACGTACGAGCATATCATGAGTATTGAAGAGGGTTTTATAAATTATAAGAAATGAGGGTTCATGCAAGTTAAGGAAAGTACCGAGGCAATGTCCGATTTCCGAAAGAATATCACGTAATTTTTTTATACTGTTTTAGTAATCTATTCGGATTGACCATAATGAAGAAGCCCATAATTGAGCATTGGATGACTACAAAAACAATAGAAATCTGATTTCTTACCATACAAGGCAAAGATACTGTGTGATGAAATTGGGCTAATTCCATTCGGTCGGATAGAATTTTAAATTTTTAATGATTCAGAAAAGGTAGTAACAATAATACCCCAAAAAAGATTATGAGGAAAATAATTTCAATGATTAATTCAGATAAGATTTACAGCATCAGTGTGTGTTGAGTTTGCTGCTGAATATGCACTAACCGGCAACTGTCTTTCCATATGAGCTTTGATCAGCTGTTGTCCACCAGTATCCAGTTGGACTTTCATATTTTGCTTAGGTTAATTGCCGAATCTCTATGAATATATATCGTCTGTATTTATCAGTCTTTACGTGCCTATTTTTATCATCTTGATTAAAACTTTCTTAAGCAATATTATCAACTTAATAACCATAATCTTTTTCTACGGGTTGAGAGATTTATGGGTAAAATTGCCTAGAAAATCCTAAACTTATTGTACTTTTGCTAACTTAATCCTAAACATTTTTCATGTTTTGCCAATTAAGTCCATCAGGACAATTTTGTTTGGAAAATTGTTAACTTGCACAATTTTTAATAATATTTTGTGAATTTTATTATTATTTTCATTTATTTTTCCTTTTTTATTCTTTTCTTTCTTTTTTTCCTTTTTTTTTTCTCTATTGGTCACCAAGCCTCAGTAATGGATGGCGACAAGCCGCAAGTGACAATCAGTAAGGGGCAACCTAGCTTGCCTCAAGCAAGGTCACCCTCGTTGGGATTTGGTAAGGGCCAGCCTCCCCCGCTTTTTGCAAGGATCACCCTTGCCGAAGGCTAGCAAAGGTCGGCCTCACCGGTTTCAAGGGAGTCTAAAATTCGCTCAATGCTAGCAAGGGGCAACCTCATCGGCGTCGCGTGAGGTTTTCCCTCGAGCCTTGCTTGAAGCTAGCAAGGGTGAGCCTCTCCTAAAGTGGGTGAGGCCAACCCTCATTAGCTTCTAGCAAGGTCAACCATTGTCGATATCGCTGATCATTGCCAAGACCCAGCAAAAGTAGAAGGGACAAAAAAGGAAATGAAAAAAAAAACAAAAACTTAATAAAAAACTAAAAAAAAAATCTAAAAATTAGTCAAATTTATTCATGTGAGTAGGATTTATGTTAGTGATTTTTAGCCAAATATAGCCAGATAAACACAATTGACAAACTTGAAAAGATTTAAGACTTATTTGGCGCAAGTTTAGAACTAAATTGACAAAAAGTAATAGTTTTAAGACTTTTTAAACAATTTCCCAAAAATTAATCTTATCACAATTTTGTCCATTGTTTAATAAATATGTCGTCACAATTCATTCCCATCTTTTCGATTTTTTTTTCTAGAATGATTGAGAATTAGAGCACTGTTGTATTTGATTTATAACACAAAGAAAAATATAAAAATATTCATGGTAATTTATGCTTATATTTGCTAATGATGATTGTTGACACCTGAGGTTTTTCGATGGTCAAAGTTAGAAGATTCAAGATACACAATCATGACAAGTCTCATTCCTTAACAAAAGAAAAAATTATTAGCTAAGTGTCCTTAGTATCTCAATTGCATGTAGAAATTAGTAGAGTTGCATTTTATTCGTAATTTCGCATCATTTCATTTATAATCTTCATTTTAGAAATTTGACTTAGGGACAAAGAAATGGAAAGATCTCGGGTTCGATTAAAGAAATTTTAGCCTTAAAGAACCGATCAACCATTTAGAGTACCATACTTGGCATCAAAGAATTTGAGTTACTCAATCCTACGCCCTTTAAGATCGCGTCACTTGACGTGACCACATAAAATCCTCGATAAAAACTTAGGTTATTCCATCTGGGGGGAAGTGGCGGCTGGGGAAGAAAAAGAAAAAAGACTGCTTGTTTAAAAAAGGAGGGTTTTGGACGTTCAAGAGGGGCAACTCTTTCATTCCAAAGGAGGAGGAAAAAAATGGTTTTGGGAGGATCAACTCTTGTTACCGGTTTCCTCTTACTAAGCACTGCTATTATACCTTCACCATCGTCCATTGTCATCGGATTTTGTCTCCACCATCACAAGTTATATCACCATTCTGGAATTTCATTCACGGAGGAGCTGGAGTAATAGTTTTCATTCCCTCTTCCGGCGATTGGTACCCACGCCGTAGCTTCAAAGATCTTCTCCGGCGCTCCCCTCCGGCGCCATGAGAATTCATCGCCGCATGTCTTCGCCATTCCAAAGTTGCACATTCCCGGTCCTGCTCCCCCCCTTTTTTGCAGCTAAAGATTTCAAAGAGCGGCGATCTCGTTCGGAGCTCTTCTACAAATTCTGATTTCGGTCAGCAAAGCATTTAGAGGCCATTTTCTCTCTTCGACTCCCCAAACCGTTGCTCTAGCTGCCTTCATCAACAAGGTAATTCCTTGAAAACGCCCTGTTTTGAGAATGAGGGAGGTAACTGAGAGTGTGCTCTTCCGTTGGAATGGAAATTTAATTCGTTCAAAGCTTGATTAGTTGACTATGGATGTCTGACTTGAGACTGGCTTGAGCTTGGGTGATGGATAGTCGGAAGTTGTCGAGACAAGCATCGGCGATGTGTGATTATCAGAGGGACATTGAAGCACAATTTTGAAACTAGAAAATGACAAGACAGTTAGGATCAAGGGTACGTATGCTCGGAAGGAACAGTTATTGCTTAAAAGTAAGATTGTGGGACAATCATCATTATAAGAAAAAAAGATTATGGATCAGTTCAAAATTGGAAAACATGGGAGCGAAGTTTGTGGAGATATAGGAACATAGAGGTAATCGACAAGAGTTACTCGATGAAACGCAACCGCTAAAAACCATCAAAAAGTGGTTACTTTAAAACCATTGTAAATATTGCTAGTTGTCAATCAAATAAGCTCCTATACCAATCAAACCAAATGTCACCTTCCAATTATTTTTAACTGTCCTACATTATACTTTTAATTTTCCTAGCTATAGTTCTCCAATTCTCGTCGTCAATTAAATTCCGATATATTATCATTGCTTTCACATTTTTAGATTGTATCGTGAATTAAATTCCAGTAGAATTTGGTCACATTTTGGTTATCCCATCGGGTTTCTATTTTCTAGACTTCGTTATCGATTAAATTTCAGCACGGTTTGAGTTTGTATGATTCACTTTCAAATCTGAAAGTGTTGACTCCTTTCGCTGGTGCTTGTGATATATTCTCTCCGGAGTTAGCATAGGACCTTGATTTCCTTTAAAAAAACTGAAGAATTATTTTCGGTGCAAGATATTTTTTTGCGAGTACAATTCCGGCTAAATAAAATGGCTTAAACATTCTCCCTGTTCAGTCACACGCCCCCCTGTTCGATGAAAATCCCGAACTGATTTTGTATATATGCCTATTCAATTTTCATTCGCTCTCGACGCATATGGATAGGGACAATCTGATGGAATGATTTCACTAAATCCAAAACGATAGAATGATTTCATTGAATCCAGAACCTGATTTCAGTCGAATTTCTTTGCCACCGTGATTGAATCTGAGTAGGGGAAATTGACGTTCGGGGCGTTTGATGGTTTTCGTCCGCGAGGGGGTGACCATGAGCTTTTTGATGCGAACCTTAAACTCTTCTACTGCAATATTTGCTTGCTTAAGTCATTTTCTGGCTGTGCCCACAAATTTTGGGGGTTCGGCCTTCTACAGTGGTGGCCGTTAATGCAGTGGGAGCGTCGGCATCGGTCCGGTGACTGGAAGTGGCCGACGGCGGAGCGTATCATTATCGATTCGAGATGGAATTAGATGTGGATTGTTAGTGAACTGCTGAGGAGAAGATAATAATCTGGGCTTAGACCCTTCTCTAGGTGAATTCGGGCTTGAGTTTGGGCTAAAGTTGGCTATAACGAGAGTTGGGCTTCGAGATTCATGCGGTTCTAGGTTTAGATGGATCAATTTTCAAAGCTGGGCTTAGGGCTTGTTGTGGCTTTAGTTGAAATCCAGCGCAGCCCGAGTCCCAATTTTCGAAAATAGAAATATTTGTCTAAATAAATAATTAAAAAATTCATTAAAAATTAGAAAGTGCTGAGTAGTAGATCTTTATTAAAATTTAAGTTTTAGCATTAAAGCCAGCTTAGGTCCAATTGGTGAATTTGACCTTTAGTTTTGGGGTTTTAGAAGGTTGATCCTTTTAGAAAGGAAATTAAATTAAATTTGAACTTAACTCATGCAATTGCTATCTCAGGGCTTAGAACAAAGCCATGTAAATTCTTTCTAATGAGTATCAGATTTTATTTTCCATATCTTACTTTAGGCATTTTCGATACTTGAGTATTTAGTTCATGCATCTTCAATACATTGACTGTTTTTTTTTCCTTCTTTTAGCATGTTTAGAGAAAGCTTTAGAATCATAATAAATTCTTTAAAATCATGGCATGAACTTTTAGTGACATTGAATGACCTTAGGCTCATAATTGGTAACAAAGAATGTTTGATCATTTATGTGAACATACCTACCAAGTAAGAGGATACACTATTAACATAATCAAGTCCCCGATCCTAAATGGTTTCTAATTGCATAGATAGTTAGACAATTTCTCATGTTTTAATTAGTCTGTGGTGTTTCTCCTTTTACATAGAATGTTATAGGCTGAATCAAACTTAAAAATGAATTAAACATAGCACAAAGTATGGGGTTGAGAGAGCCCACCCTCCACCTTTGGGCAATACCCCTTAACCCTATAATTTCCCTTGACTGACAACGGAAAATTAGGGTCGCGACACTTATCCTCTTGCAAAGCTATAACAATTGATTTCGCATTCTTTTTTTCTTGAAAAGTACCATTTTTTTGGCCTTAGTTTTGTGATGTTGCTCGAAAATAATGTTCAAGATAATCGTTTCGATGTCAGATTCTAAAAAGACTCTCGACAATTTGTTTCTTGTATTCACCTTGTTAGATCGTATTATTTTGTGAAGTCCACTTTCAATTGATGACCAAAAGAACAACACAAAACCTCAACAGAGATTTGATCGGCTCGATGGTCCAACAACAAATAACATTAGGGGTTTGTTTCTGACCGTGGCGTGTAGCCAGACGGGGCGCGCGGAGAAGGGTCGGTTGGCAATATGACGTCATTCTTGAGTATATGCCTAAGACATTCTCTAATTTGTTTTTTTGTTCAATAAGCATATGACAGAGAGTATCATTAGTTTGACAAAATCAACAGTTCTTGATAGAGAATATGATTAGGATAGCTGCTTTGGGACAAAGTTTATACCCGGTTTAAATTAAATTTGCCGGTGGCGCCAGAACCCCTTTTTTATTTTTATTTTGTTCTTTTCTTCTTCTTTTTCGCTTCTTCGTAAAATTTTATCTTCTCTTTTTTTCCTCGACTGACAGAAGATTTCCTTCGACTTCCTTCTTAATTTTTCCAATTATGATATGGCTCGCATGTCAATTAGATTTTACGGTAATTCATCATTGCATGTTCGCCACCCACATAATCACACATAGCATATTAATGGCTTAAGGTTAAAATTGACAAAAACTGATAAGAAAAATATTTTTGAAATAAAATATAATAATCAAAAAGAGCATTATGTTTATTTCATGTAATTAAGTTCCCGTATTCATGAAATCTCTAGTTTTTATAAATAAAATGTTCTTCCACATTTTATTTAAATTTCTAATCGCCCGTGATAAATTAGTGATGTATATAAAATTTATTGATTTGCATGGTTAGGTAATTAAATTAGAACCCCAAAGTTATGATTGGTATAGACTTGCGAGAGTTTGCGCTAAGTGCTTACTTAGTAATCATTAGCTTTCTCTTAGTAGTTTATCACTAAGAAGGTCACGACACAAACGCCCTAAGCAAGGCCATTGCGACCTCATAAGCCGTGGGCTGGGTGGCCCTCACCTAGATCTAGGCAAAGGCATCACGGTTGGTGAGACCCACGTTGGCTACTTGTCAGCGATCAACAAGGGCTTGCTAGCCCTTGTTTCCACAATGAAAATAAAAAAAGAAAAAAGTGATAAAGATAATCAAATAATAAAACTAAGGGATAATACCTTAAAAAACTCCAAACTGGTACACTTGTGACAAATTTACCCCAAACTATTTTTTGACCATGAAAAACCCCAAACTGGTAAATTTGTGACAACTTTACCCCAACTGATTATAAAAAACTCTAAACTGGTACATTTATGACAAATCTACCCCAAACTAATTTATTCGACGCAAAAAACCCTAAACTGATAAATTTGTGACAAATATACCCTATGCTAAATTGGATTAATACCACAAAAAAATCATAAAAATTGTAAACTGTGACAAACGAAACGTAAAATCCTAAATTGATATACTGGTTAACTGTCACGTGTTATTTAACTTAATAATTTGATAATAAAATTTAACGAAAACTAATATAGGGTAAATTTGTCGCAAGTGTACCAGTTTGGGATAAATTTGTCAAAAGTATACCAGTTTGGGGTTTTTGGTTTGGGGTAAATTTATCACAAGTGTACCAGTTTGGGCTTTTTTAGGGTATTATCCATAAAACTAAAAAAATTAAAAAAATAAATATTGTAGAAATTATTCATGTGAGCACCGACTGTACCACGTAAGATGGCCAATGCCCATATTAGTAATTTTGGCCAATATTGGCCAGGTAGACTAAATTAGCTAGTTGTGGAAATGTTTAGATTAAATTGAAATGTTTATAACTAAATTAACATATGTACAATATAAGTATGGCAAAGTGAAATTTGTCTCATTTGAATAAATAAATTGAGATAGTTGATAATTCAAAGTAAGATAATTCAAAGTAATCTTAAATTCTAACATTTAAAGAGATTTATGTGATTGTATGATTGTTATGGGGTTAAGAACACCATAAGTATCGTAACTTTTATATGATGCTAAGTGTTTTAATTTCTGAATCAATCACTTCAGTATCATAACCTTAATAAAATGTTCACGCAATCTCATAACTTTTAATGCCACGTTAATTTTCAAGTAAGGAAAATCACCAATGTCACTTAAAAAAAAACATTTTTTCTTTTCTTTTGTAAAAAAAAAAATTATAGCATTCAAGTAATTAATTGAAAAATTATGTTACCAAAGTAAACATTGTACAAAAGTTATGACACTTTTCATCACGTTTTCCCAATTTTGTATATGTCAACCTTTTAAATCCCCATTTTTATGCTTTGTTTAAAAATATGTGGTCATGATTCACTATGATTTTTCCACAAGAGTTTGCTATTTATAATTTGCTTTTTTGATAAAAAGAAGAGCCATCTTGGAAAGCGAGAAGAAACTAGGGTTAATAGAACGAAAAATTCTAAATTGATACACTTGTGATAAATTTCCATCAAACTAATACTTTTTACAATAGAAAACTCCAAACTTGTACACCTATTACAAATTTACCCTTCGTTGGTTTTCATTGAATTTTACCATCAAACTACAGATTTAGATGACACTTGGCAGTTGATAGGTATACTAATTTGAAGTTTTGACATATGTTTGTTACAAGTGTATCAGTTTATGATTTTTCGTGATATTAATCCAATGTAATGAAAACTAATAACGGGTAAATTTATCATAACTGTACCAATTTGAGGTTTTTCTTTGTAAAAAAATTAATTTAAATTAAATTTGTCATATATATATACTAGTTTGAGTTTTTCTCGTAGTATTAACCAGTAAACAATTAATATACATAAGATGCCATTACAAGGTTCGCATTTTTTTCCTCTCCCACAAAATTACAAGAACCCCACATGAAAAGCAAGATTTACTTTTCTAGTTTTGTAATGTAGCTCGAAGATCTTGTTCTAGTAATTTGTTTCGAGGTAAGTGCTTCGATATTAGATTCTAAAGTTCTCTCAATAATTATTTCTTGTATTCACAACGCTAGATCGGGTTATCTTGTGATGCCCACTTTCAATAGCTGACCACAAGAAGAACACAAACCTCAACAACAATTGATGGCATTTAGGGTTTGTTTGCTAACCATGGAATTTAGCTAGACGGGGCAAGCGGAGAAGGTTTGGTCGGCAATATGACGTCATCCTTGTGTATATGCTCTAAGACATTCTTTAATTTGTTTCTTTGTACAATAAGCATGTGAGAAAGAATATCATCAGGTTGATAAAGTGAATTGTTCTCGTTAGAGAATATGATTGAGAATAGCTGCCATGGGACAAGGTTTATCCTCGGTTTAGATTGAATTTGCCGGGGGCGCCGATTTTTTTTTTTTTTTTTGTTCTTTTGTTCTTTTTCTCATTTCTTCATAAAATTCTTTATTTTCTTTTTTCTCAACAGACATAATATTTTTCCTACAACTTTTTTTTTTCTTTTAATTTTTTTACCTCTTTTAGTTTGTTAATCCAATCAAAGAAAAAAATTGTTTTTTTTTTTTCGGCCAACTTATCTATATCACGTGTCTTTTATGGCTTCGGATTTTACTTTGTTGATACCCCTTTAAAAGTACTGCGCAATTAAATCCAAATTTGCAACAACAAAAAAATCATTCTAACTCCGTCGAATGCACTTATATGTGACAAATCGAATTTGGGAAGCTTTACTATTATCGTTCACAATAATATTTATCCCAGTTAATATGTATCCACTAGTGGTGTGTACAGAATGGGTTATCAAATATCATGTCACATGTCAAATTTTGAAACCGCTAACAATAGTGCGTATTTACTCTTTTAATATGCAGTCTAAATAAGAAGATGAAGCTCGTACTTTTGTAGAAATTAGCGTTTATCCTTATTCTAGTGATTTCTCTTATCTAATCAATTGGTTATGTAAAACTAAAGTGAAAAAGAATTAGTCTGATAAATGAGTATTGGCAAAAAAATCTAATTAAATTGCCAAAAAAAATCAGTTCTCTCGAATCTTTTGAATTTACTTTTGTCTGCATCCATATCCCTTCTTGTTGTTACACATGATACAACATGGAAAAGATAGAAAATTACAAAAACAAAAGTCTTAAATCTATTATAATTTTTCCAATTCAATCCTAAGCCATTTTTTTTTTTATCAATTCAATCATGATCATTTTGCAGTTGTGTTAATTCAATCCATGACACTAATATAGATATTTTTTACTAATACTTTTATTTTATTACGATTTTTTTTTCGTTCTTTTTCTCTTCCTCTTCTTCCTTCTCTTTCCTTTTCTTCCCATAGTGATTGGTGAGGCTCCATCATGGGTCGCGACCCCGGGCGGAGGACGTATTTGCCTTTGACAAGCAAAGCCTCGTGACCGAAAAGCGCCCTGGACATTTTTATGCTTGTTTTCATGCATGCTTTGCTTCTTCCACTTGAACATTAAGGAAGCTTCCCTTTGCCCAAATCCCGGGGGCGGCCCCGCTTTCGAACCAATGACCCCGAGGGTTGGTTGCTTTCCCAGAACTCTTAACTCGGAACACAAAAAAAGAAAAAAAGAAAAAATGTAAGATAATTCCCGGATGTGGGTCTTTCCTCGCTTCGGTCACCAACTTTCAATTATAAAAACTAATTTTCTGGAATTTCTCCAAATGGAAGATTCTCAGTAGATTCCTTAAAATCATGCCCCCCACGCCCCCTGCACACTCCGCGCCCCCCACCCGTCACGGGCGCGCCTCCCCGGCGGGCCCCGCCCCCGATGACGCCGTGGCGCGAGCACCTTCCGCCGCTACGGTTTTTGGGCCCCATGTTGGGAATTTACCGTTCAGCGTGAAAGCCACCGAAACTCTAAGCCATGTCCAGACAGGCGCATTTGTCCCGGATTCCTTTTTTCTTTGCCACACGGAAATCCTCAGGCTTGTGTATACGCGACATACTTTATCCGGAAATCTATTTTTCACGACACAAAAATTCCCAAATCTAGGCTTGTGGAGCTGCAGATTTATCTTCCGTCGAGACTTTTCTCCCCCTTTTAGTTTTTTTTTTTTTTTTTTGGTGTGTGTCACGGTTCGGGATAAATGCATCTAGAAGTTTAGAGTTAATAAAATTTAAAGTAAACGTGTCACGGCGGCGAGTACAGTTTGGGGGGTTTTTATTTTTTTATTTTTTTATTTTGAAGCGGAGGGGCCTTTTCGCCCCTTTAGCCCAGGCCCCCGAGGAAAGTCGCTCGTCTCTTACGCTGTCTGCGTCCCAAGTCTTAAAGTGCGACTCTCTAGTAACCGAATATGCTTTGCGGGAATTCTCTGACTCCAACGACTCCTCATAATATGCCACTTTTTCTACTCGCCACTTCATCACGCCAAGCATATGCCCTCTAAATATTCTTTACTAAACCCCCCTCCCTCAGCTCCTTCATTATATGTCTCATGTACACACACTTATAAAAACACCCCCCCCCCCCACCTCTCCTCCCCTCTCTCTCTCTCTCTCATTCGCACGTACTTTCGCCCCCCCTCTTTCGCCCTCCGTCCTTAGCTCGGCTCGATCGACTTGCCCGCTTGGTGGATCCGATGAAGTTCGGGAAGCGGCTGAAGCAGCAGATCCAGGAGACATTGCCCGGGTGGTGCGACAAGTTCTTGTCCTACAAGGAGCTCAAGAAGTTGGTGCGCCTCATCTCCTCCGCCCCGACCAGGCTGCGGGGCCAGGCTGGCGCCGAGTACGGCAAGGCCGAGGCCGAGTTCATGTACCTGCTGCACGGCGAGATCGAGAAGTTCAACTCCTTCTTCGTCGAGAAGGAGGAGGATTTCATCATCCGGCACAGGGTGAGTTCTTCTCTCTCTCTCTCTCTCTCTCCTTCGATCCTGCTCCTGATTTTCCAAAGTTCTACACCGGCACGGGCGACTTTGTACATAGGTATTGCCTGATTTCGAAGAAAACGACAATTATTATTATTTTTTCTTTTTTTTTCGTTGGGGGTGGCGGCGAGTTGGCTGAGTTGGCTGAGTTAGCTATGAGTTGACCCATTGGGAAACTCGGTGACTCGGTTCTATTCTGTTGCATTTCGACTCAGTGAAGCAACTGGCCGAGCTGAGATGGCTGTTAGGACGGGTCGAGATATTAGTAGGGGAGGAAATTAGGTGAGCCGATTGTAGTATATGATACTATGTTAGGCGGCGGTCCATTTCCGCCGTCGAAGGTGCGATGCGACGTCACGGCATGGGCGGACCGGCCCCACGACACATTACACGGGTCGTCGGTGGGGTCCCCCGCATAAAGTTAGTATGGTCCGATTGATCGTGGGAATTTATACATGTTCAGAAAGTGATTGCCATTTTGGGTTTGGTTGATTTTAGATGCGACGAACTTGGTGGCATGCATGTGAGGTTTAGCATAGGAAAAAAAAACGAGTTGTTTCGGCTTTCGACCGTAGAATATTCGTCTTTGGTTAACGGTCTAACTCGACGACCGAGGTAAATAAATCTTGATACGACCGCCAAATCGTACTTGGGATCTACAAAATCAATAAGGTTGGCTGAGTTGACTCGTTGACTGTAAGGGTCTTTCAGAACCTAACTTGACAACATAAGTGTACAAGTCTTATTAGATTGCTAAAGTCATGTGTGTGGGGTCTACCGTATCGGCGCGGTCGTCTAAGTTGACTCGTTGACTGTAGACGTCGGTTGTATCGGGGGTTCCGAAGTACGTGCTGAATCCATTCTCTGCCTCAGGGAAGCATAAACATGTCCAAGAAGGTAAAGCGATTAAACTACTATAAAACCCAAAGGAGACAATCTTCTCGGTTTCAGAACCAATTTGAAAACCCCACCTGATGAGTACTCTCGCATTCCCATAATGAAAGTATACACTATAGCAATTTGGTGAAAACGCCCATAAGAAACATAGCACAAGTTAGATATCTCCCCATTACGAAAATTACTCCGATCTTGATCTATTCAACGGACGATCAGAGCCGTCGTGGGTTTGTTTCGATAGCAGATCTGCGGATGAGGTTTCGATTGGACAGACTAAGTCAAGCCTGACGATCCCGCCCAGATTTGTCCGAGTTGAAACGCCTATTTAGCTGTTCATGTCCCCTGTAAGCCATGTCTGTACTGAAACTGAGACCAAAATCTCCATTCTTTCCCGCTTAAGAACGATATGACAGCATTCATCTGTTTTTAACTTGTCGAGGGCACGTGAGCGAGCGGCCATTTTCACGTCGAGAGATGGCGTGGCCGCCCCACCAACGTGTCCAAGTCTAACGAATGTAAGTAATCGTCTCGAGATGATTGAATTCACAGGAGCTTCAGCAGAGGATCCAGAAAGTGATTAGAACCTGGGGAGAGAAAGGAAGTCACCCTTCGGAGAAGCTCTACAAGGAGGAGATGACCAAGATCAGGAAGGACATCGTCGACTTCCACGGCGAGATGGTGCTGCTGATGAACTACAGCAACATCAACTACACAGGTAGGCGCTCGAATCCAGCACGGACCCTTTTCCATCGAGAAGCGATCGCGTGAATTAGACGCGATGCCAATCGTTGAACCCGCTCGACTAATGTGCGTTATTGCAGGGCTGGCCAAGATATTGAAGAAGTACGACAAGCAGACGGGCGGGCTGCTGCGCCTGCCGTTCATACAGAAGGTCCTGGAGCAGCCCTTCTTCACGACCGACCTTGTGTCGAAGCTGATCAAGGAATGCGCGAGCACAATCGACGCGGTTTTCCCCATGGAGGTGCACGAGATGGCGAGGCCCGACGGGGAGACGGCAGGAGTCTCCGACTCCGTCCCCGGAGAAGGGATCTTCCGGAATACCGTGGTCGCGCTGAGGACGATGCAGGAGATGAGGCAAGGTAGCTCGACGATCAGCCAGTTCTCCCTGCCCCCGCTCAATCTGCCGGATTCCGATCTCGCCCGATTCTTGCAGCTCAATTCTCCCATACAGATATCTTAATGCCTAGGATTTACTTTGCCATACCACTATATATGACACTGTTAGATATCAGCAGCGACATCGCGCCGCGTTCTCATGTGCCCTTCGAGATGCATACCATCCGCGACGAGCAAGCTACGGGCTTTTATAAGTAGAGATCCGAGAGAAACTGACTTGTATAATTCGAATCTTTGCCACGATCTAATGGATGCAATAAAGGGTATAGATAATTAAGTCGTGCTATGATCAAACCTGTCCATTAATTTCGTTTAGAAATGAAGGCATGCCGTAGTTTAGATTTGATCTCCCAACCTTCACCTGGAGTTTAGTTCAATTCTAACATTCTAGTCGCTCGAGCTTGATTTCGATTTGACTTAATAGTAAAAGCCAAAACATTCACGTAAACATAAAATGCCAATTCCAATTGTCGTAACAAAAGAGAAGAATCGTTTAAAAGAGAGATTCTATTCTATACGAGAGTAATATGTATTTTGTCTTAGCTTTTTTTTTTTTTTAACTATATCAACACAAACCTAACTTTCCATATATGGTGATAGGTGGGAATTTGAAATTCCAACTTTCAAAATTCCGATATCACATAAACCTAACTTTCCATATATGGTGACCGGTGGGAATTTGAAATTCCGACTTTCAAAATTCCGATATCACATTTTTAGGCTGGCTTAGAGGACCAAATTACTCTTCCTCCAAGCTGGGATTAGAAGATGGCGGGGGCCTTCTGAAAAGAAAAGCGGCAACTCAATCCAGTCCGACTCGTAATAGTAAAACTCAAAGATGCAAATTCTTAACATTTTCAAAGTAAGGAATGCAATTGCAAATTTATAGGTGGACAAAAGTGAAATAGGAAACGAACTCGAGGGATGATTTCAGAATTTTTTTCAAACAATAATTGGACAATTAAGGAAGATTTTTACAAGAAAATAATATAAATGGTTAATGAACTTTAGCCAAATATGTAATATGATTCATAAATTTTAGTTTAATGTTTAACGTAATGTCTTACTTTATTTTGTTCAATATATTTTCTGGATTTTTTGCATGTGTAGTCCACGAATTATATTTTTCAAAGTGGTCATTCCTTAATTCATGATAAGGGTTTGACCAAAAAAAATTCAAGATAAGTAATAATATTGAACATTTCCGTATACATCAGGGACTAAATTCAGTATATATGAACAGTTCAAAGATTAAATTAAATAAATTCAAAATTCAAAAATCGCATTATATCCGTCCAGGCAAAATTTAGGTTGATGTATTTCATTTTTCCCTTGTAAAACGGACAAGAAGAAGCCCAAGAACAGAGCAGCGGCTGAAATCTGACCGGGGAAGCTCCAGCCTCTGTTCCAGCTCCAAGAGAGACGCAGCTATCGAAGAGCGAGGTGACTCCGAATCGAATCTTGTGACCTCCAGCTCGCAAACCCTTTTTTACCCTCTTCTTCTCTTTGCACTCTGATTCAGTGTCGAGGATCGATGTTAGAGTTACCTTTTGCTACGTCGTCAATTAGGTTCCGTTTCTTGATTTTGGGTATGATGATTCTGCTAGCGACTGAAACTTGGGAATGCCCTTTTCGTCTTCTTTAAGGTGGGTGCTCTTTGCCCATCTCGGTTTGATGATTAGTACAAGCTCTGGCTAGTCAATCCACGGCAAATATGATAATCCTGTTCTGTTGGGTCTGAGACAGAGTTGCTACCGAGGTGCTGGCATTGGATTTCATGGTCAGATAAGGGATTAGTTGTCTGCATCACCAGTTTTTTTTCCGGTGAGCATAGGTGAACCTACTAAATAATTCGTACAAGAGGAAACGAATGATTGAAACACGATATAGCTTCCTATGTTTTAAGATCGCCTTACCCTCTCTTCATTGATGGTCAATGAAATATTTGCTAGTGTTATTCAGATGCTTAGCTGAACTGTAAAGCAAAAATGGCGATAGTTCGTTTTCGGCTTAAATTGTATTCATAATTTCTAGCATTCAAGGGTTTTTCTAACTCTGGCGATTGCCAGTCTTGTGCCTGTGTATTTCTAGATCTGAAATTTCACTTAGTGTTGACTCTGGACTTGTCAATATTAGGCCTTGGAGATCAAACTGGAAGCTGTGAGCAAACCTGTCAAGATCCAACTGAGATTCAGAGCTATGAATCAAGGAGCAGCGATTTTAGCTCACGGTCCATCTGCCATGTCTACAGCTGTGGGCAGAATTCATTCTCCGAGATGGAAATGTTTGAGCTTGAAACCGTCATGTCTTCTCCATATTCGTAGCTTCCGTTTTCCAGGTAAATGTCCCATTATCTGCTGTCAAAAGACATCTCGGTGGGAACCTTTGCCACATACTTACTCACCAAGAGAGGATGGAGATAACCTTTTCACTAAAACCACCGACTTATTTGAAAACTTGAGCTCTGAGAGCGCGTCTGAGGCACTGGAAGTGAAAAAGGTGGAGGAGCTTTCTGGCACGAATAATCAAACTTTGTTAAAGACTATGTTTTTCAGATGGCCAATGTGGCTTCTGGGTCCTTCTGTCCTCCTTATGACAGGCATGATGCCAACGTTATGGCTGCCGATATCTTCAGTCTTCCAAGGCCCTAATATCGCCAGCTTGCTTTCATTGGTTGGGCTGGATTGCATCTTTAACCTGGGTGCCACACTATTTTTCCTGATGGCCGATTCTTGTGCCCGGCCAATGAAATTGGTGCAGGAGCGCTACAGCAAGGTTCCTTTTAGCTATCAATTCTGGAATGTGGTTGCTGCGATAGTGGGAGTTATTGTTCCCTTTATGATACTCTTTGGATGTCAAAAGGGCCTCTTCCAACCTCAACTACCACTCATCTCATTCACAGTACTGTTGGGCCCGTACATGTTGCTTTTGTTTGTGCAAACTCTGACTGAGATGCTGACATGGCATTGGCAATCTCCAGTTTGGCTAGTGACACCGGTTGTTTATGAGGCTTACCGGGTGTTACAACTGATGAGGGGTTTGAAGCTTGGGACTGAAATGAATGCTCCTGGGTGGATGTTGCATACGCTTAGGGGTCTGGTGTGTTGGTGGGTGCTTATACTTGGTGTGCAGCTCATGAGGGTTGCTTGGTTCGCTGGTGCCTCTGATCAAACACGTTGGAGAGAATCTGCTCCCGCTGATGGTTAGAGTTGTATAGTTAGTCATAGTTGGGTGGTAAGTTCTCGCAATCAAACATGTCGATAACTCAGCATTTTATTAACTATATTATGTCGGAAGTTGGAAATATGTGGTTCATTGGAATTCTTCATGTTTTCTGGTGTATATCTGCTGACATATTATTAATACAATCAAAGATTCTGGTGTCTTAAGGTTCAAGCCGGTTGCTTTTCTACAGTTCATCACAAAAAAAGGTTCTTGTCTTTGCCCTACAGATGAGGGCTATGTTATTCCAAGGAGTAGAAGGGCAGACCCACAATTTTATGTTGGTCCTTGAGTACATTAAATTTTTTCGTGTCCTTTTCATTCTATACCCAATCGACTGTCAACCAATTGGGCCCAGCTTGAAATTCAATCTCGTGTCCCGTCTCAGACTGTCATATGTCATGCCATTTTACCACACTCCCACTGTGGTGAAATAAAAAAAGGAGGCATGTTATCCCTTCTAGGGCTTACATTGCTTACGGCAGGACAGATATGATTATATTCTTAAGGAATATCCCCTTCTGTCACATTGGTAAAGTAAAAAGATGACTATTCAGGTTGAAAGTTTATCTTTGACAGTCTGCATGAAGGGTACTTATAATCCTGAGCATTGTGCATGCTGTGGAGTCGAAGCAGGATTATTATAATTAGGTGGGTGCTAACCATTATTTAGCCTTGAAGTCAAAGCTGAACTGATGTTAGTCACTTTAGTTCTAGAAAATAAGGTGACTTCCGCCGTTGATCTGTTAAGCTTTAGATACAGTTTTCTTCTGCTTTGCACTGGTCTTTGTCTTGGCATATGGCATTGCCTTTTCTGCTTGTGTCTAGAAATCACTGCCATATCTGTGAGACTCTGGTTTGAATTTGTTGGGAAGTAGCCATTCATTTGGTGCAAAGTCATGCCCTAATATCACTATAATGCATGACACCAGCAACTTGTGATCCAGATTTTTCACAGTTAACCTGTACTTACCTGTTCCTCTGTACTGTGATTTCTTCGACACTGCTATCTTTCAAACGTCTTTCTCTGAGTAAGGTTCCTTTCTTTCCATGAGAGATTTCATTCTTGTCCTATTATGCTGTGCGGAATTTTTTAATGAAAATGTTAGACTGGGAAAACTGACATTTGATCAGTGCAGGAACACGAAGTTGTTAATGTAATCTTCATACGATTCGCCACCCTGATCAGAAACAAAGCTCAGTGCTGCCATTACTGATAAAAGAGCTCCGCATCGTCTGCCTAAACCTGCCTTCGCGTACATATGACTGCTTACAACACTACAAATGAGCTTGAAAATGTTATGAACTGGAACCAAATCAGAATCGACCCTCAGGCCTTCGAACCGGTTATTGCGGTCAGGTTCATTTGGAAACACACTTCTCTTTGATCCGAACCTTTTCGTTTCCCCACATTTGAAGATGCTCGGCACATGTGTTAATTTCAGTTCTTCTTAATAGAAGTAACACTCTGCAATCTCAAGTGTCACGAGATTGATTTGTAAAGCAGGCATCGGATTACGAAAAGGGGAAAGGGTTATCATGGTAAAATGAATTGTCCAATGACCACAAATCATAACAAGATCATAAGAAAAGAGCATGACTTTTTCCCCCTTTTCTATCTTATCGTTGAAAATTCTATTTCTAACGTCTAAAACATCTTACTCGTAAATAAAATGTAAATACCGCTGACAAATCACCGAATCATGAGCTCTCTCATGTACAAGAGTACTCATTGATACCTAAATTTTGGCTCTTACACTTGTCATTCATTTTTTAAGAAAATTAAGGACCAAACTGGGCCCATAAAAAAAAAAAAAAAGTATCAATGTCGCATTCCTGCTCTTTGCATTATGAACATACGGTGTAATTTTCCACTTCGTATTGCATTTAGGCATTATAAACATTTTTTTTATAGTAATGTTGCCGCAAAAAAATTATTTCATTTAAATTGACATGATCCGAATTGGCCCACCATGCGAAATGGCCTTGAATTTAGAAGAGATAAGGATGCTGAGAACTCATTCGAACTTTCGAGACTATGCCCACTTATTTCCCTTGCTCGGCCAAAAATCACATGTGCAAATGCATGTGATGTTCTGAATAAGGTAAGTAAAGAACCACGCCAAATATTCTACTTGTAGTTCCATATAGCAATATGCATATCATATCATATACTTGTTAATGTTAGATTGACATACTAATTTTACATTTATACTTAGGGTATGGTGAATAATCACATAATTAGTTCAATTAGGATTTTTTTTTTTTTGTGACCTGGGAAGCGCCGGCGGTGTAAACCTAGGGCGACTCATAGGGACCCACCTCCCACGAGCTATAGGTAAATCGCACAAATGACGAGGTGGGGAGTTGAACTTTGGCCTTGCGGGTGGCAAGCGTGCAACTCCACCATCTCTACCACCAACGGGGTGGGTCAATTAGAAATTTTCCATTTTGGAAATTGCATCATCAATATTTACATCATCATATCTAGAAAAATTCATATTGGCATCCATATAAGGACATATAAAAGATTATGCATATCTTTGCATGTTACAATAGGATTTCATATTTATTTGCAACATGATAATTGTCACATTAGAATGATTAGAATCTTGTATAAGATAGGAACAAATTTATCAAATTTTGTGTTTGGTTCCTCCCCAATACCAGATAACGTCATAGATAAGAATGATATAACCAATATAAAAATATCCCATGGGAGATGGGATAAAAGTGGATGTGATTTCTTTATATCTATGGTATAAAAGCTATTATTCTTGTATAATAATTTTCTTATATTAGTAAATTTTAAAAAATAACATATGAATTCTTATGTAAAAAAAATCAAAATAACTAAAAAACAATCATTTACATTTTTATTCATATTTTTATTTATATATTTGAATTTTTTTTCAACTCTCCATACTACGTTAACATAGGAGGCTTTCATTAATTGAGATTTGTTTTTTTTTTTATTAGTTCTACTCTATGTCTACTCTACACTTACTCTCAGACTTTTGTCTTGCCTTTTGCAGGGCGTGGGAGTCGAAACCCACTCCTGAAATTTACGTGTCCCCACCCCATCCCCCATGAGAAGGTGGGGATTTGAACTCCTCACCTCTTCCTTCCATGTTGGAAGGGTGGCCATTGGGGCGAATCCCAGTGGTTGTAATTGAGATTTGTTTAGTTTGACATTTTCAGCCTTAGATTAACTTTAGGACTTTTTATTCGCGATTTATTATGTTTTAATAAAAAGAAAAGGCCAAAAAGAAGTAGAGATCTAGTAGGAGACCATTTCACTACGGAGTGAGTATTCACACTTGATAGGTAATTTAACAATTTAGATTTATTTAGTTCATTATTTTCGGTAATTAATTAATTTATGAATTTATTAATTTACCCATTCAATTAATTAGTTCCGGCGTTCATTTAATCTATGTTATTTGAATTAATTTAGATTTAATCCGGTATTTATTAATTAAAGGAAGAAGAAGAAAATAAAATAGTATTGCATTTACGTCGCATCTATTTGTTTATTGGATCATCGGATCACTTCACTCATGGTTAGTTCTATAAATTTAGTATTAAGTTTATGTCTAGTTTTGATTTAGTATTTGTTTATTTATCTTTTGACTCATAGCTCACAAAGGTCCTATTGAGGCTTAATAACCAAGCCATGTTTTATTTTTACCTGATACACCTCGGCTCTTTTGTTACTTCGCAATTTATCTATATTGTTTATTATATCATTTTGATTATACTTGTATGTTCATTAATTATTTGCGCACCTCTATATGACCACCTTTCACATATTAGTTGATTTAGAGATAGTAACACCGATGAAGATTGCATGCCCCTTAGAGAAAGAGAGGAAGTTCTGAACTGCTCACCATATGTCAAGCAAACCTTTTCACAAATGAAAAAGGTACTGAAACGTGTGATCAAGTCCTTGAAGTCGAGATCCTCGATAGTCTCTAGAAGCATTCAGCCATGGATGTTTAAAGAATCATCAAGTGAACTAGATCTAGGGTTTTCAGATCCCCGAGAAACGACCCGTCTTGTATTCAGTTTTCTAGAAGTCGCATAATAGCTACCGCGACATCGTCCCTTAATATGGAATGGACTTTTGAATCGAAACGAGATTAACGAATTTCTGGTCGAACCTCTTTTATACTCCTATGTAGAATTCTAGTGAATGACATGGTTAAGAATCTTGATGAAACTGACTACAATATCTGGGTTGATCTCCAAAGTCCTAAGTCGGTAGGGAAGGAACTCAAATATATCCTTTGTACGAAGTCAGCGCAATGGAGTGAGAAACCCTAGCCCGCTGGGATCGAAGATTTGTGTGTAAACATTTTACGTGGAGTCAAAATTCAACGAGGCTTACAAACGTTACCGTCCCGCTCCCGCGTTCTCTCTTTCTCTCTCTCTCTGGGTCGCTGCAGAGAAAAGTTTGGCGTTCGCCTCCGATCTCTCCCTTGATTCCGCCATGAGTACTGGCGATCTCCTCCGAGTCGAACCTCAGGAGCTTCAGTTCCCTTGTCAACCTCATCGGTTTCTTTAAATCTATGAAATGCCCACGTTGGCTTTTCATGCCCGTCCGATCTCTGCTCGGAGTCAACTCTAGTCGTTTCTTCTTTATTTTTTTTTTTCGAATTCCATGTCTGATTTTGCTAATGTCTACTCATTCAAGTTGAGGACGAACATTTCTTGCTCTCTCCGGCTCTCAAATAAGGCCGACAACTATGTAGCTTCAAGGTAAAATTAGATTCACCATGGCCCGGAGAATCTCTTTTCCTCGCTGTGCTCTTGTTTCTATCTTAATTTGAGTGCTTCTTGCATGCGTCCTCTATGGTGTTTGCAGGGGATGATGACGAATTGGAAGAATTACTGCGTCAGGCCAAACCCTGGAATCGTGTTGCCTAGGTCTACTTGTGATGTTAAAGGTCTCTCTCTCTCTCTCTCTCTCTCTCTCTCTCGCATGCTCACTCGAATTTCACTTATATGTGAACGTTCGTGTCTTGACAGACAATCCTTAATTGATCTCTCAGGTTCGTGATTGATGGACTTCTTAGTCTTTAATTGAACTCAATCTTTATGCCCTTACAAGTGCTATGATGCCTGCCGTACAGTTACAATGCAAGGATAAGCTTCTCCTTCGAAGTGTAACTACAAGTCTGGGGGTGACCACAGAGGACATCACGCGAGAAATGGTAGCAGGTATTACAGAGACCTTACTGACAGCATCGACTTAGGTTCTGTTGATGCAGAGATTAACCTAGCGGAGTTTGTCAGTGTTGGATTCTAGTCCAGTTCAATGAAGAACCGGGGCTACAAGGTCGAAGATCGCAAGATGAGGGTTGTTTACGTGGCTCCCTCTTGGCCTCCATCCCAAGTTCGACAAGGATCTTCACCCGAGCCTCCATTTCAGACAGTCGAAACTTGAATAACCTTGAACCCACAGCCGTGAATGCTTGATATATTCTTAGTTCCATTATCATCTGCAATAAACCATGATGTGTTATCTTGCTTTCTTCTTCTGCAGTAGGTCATAATACAGCAGTTCAGTTATGGTTTCAGGCTTCAAAAACATTTGTTGAGTCGCGGACACTCTCCAGAAATATTTTGCCGTGTATCTTTAGAGAATCGGCGAGCGAACTAGGTTTTAAATCCTCGAGAAATCCTTTTTGTTAATACCTATATTATTCGGCCGATCTTCTATTCATTTTGCTGAGGATATCATAGTAGTTACCTTACCTCTAGGACTGCGAAATTGTTCGTAGTTATGAATTGGACTTGGGCCAAAATTTAGGCCCAACCTTAAGGCCCAAAATTTATGCAATAAACCATAATTATTTTATCATATATTTTAATTTATTATATTAATTTATTGTATTTTTCATATAATTTTATGTTATAATTTAATAATATTTTCCAAATTTCTTTTAATTTTTTTGATAGTTTTATTATATTTTTAAATATTTTTATTATATTTTTGCAACCAATTAGAGGAAAGAGAAAAGAAAAGAAAAGTGAAAAAGATATCATGATTTAGCTTGATTCTAGAGTTATTTTCAAAAATAAAAAAGTAACTCTTTTTTTTTTACTTGTTAATTCTATTACAAATCTATTTCCAAGAATAAAGTTGTTCTTGAATGCAAAAAAAGTTACAAAATGGGTTTCTTTTTTCTTTTTCTGTTTTGAAAAATAAAAGAATAGAATCAGATATCATTTGACATATTATTCAACGTACCTTAATTTTACATGAAAAAACCTCATAGGCCCTTAAATCTCCCAATTCAAAGGAGGGGAGTTTTGAACTTCCTACGTCCCCATTCTTATATAGCCAGTGAGCAACCCCCAGCGGTTAAGGTCCTTGTTTTAATAACCATAGAACTAGCTCAAGCTACACTAAATTGACTAAAATAATTTTGTCAGCTTGGGTCAAGCTGTTTGGTTGAATTTATCAAATTTATTAGACATTTACCAATTTAGTCATGAACTTATCATTTTTGCCAATTAAGTTTTAAATCTTTTTCAATTTTTATTAATTGAGTTCGTTCGGCCAAAATTGTTCATGTGAATGCAGGCGATGTCGCATAAGATGACTGCACGTTAATATAGATAATTTTTAATTAATTTTTCAAAAATATTTTATATTTTCTATAATTTTTTCCTTTTTCTCCTTTTTATCACTAATCAATCATTAACCAATGATAAGGCTCAATCAACAAGGCTAACCTTATCTCAACCAGATGTGGTGAGGTCAACTTTCGCCCAAGCTAGGTTTGCCTTATTGGTGGGCCACGCATCAGCAAGGGCTCTCTTTGCTGAGACTTGCCCTTGCTTGGTTGGGCCTTATGCATGGTGGGTGAGATTGGCCTGCCTAGCCATGGTTGGTGGCCGATGGTCGACCATTAGTAAAAGAAAGAAGAAATGAAAAAAAAAAGAGGAAAAAATATAAGAATTTAATACAAATGTTATAAATATGAAAATATTTAGAATTTAATTAGCAAAATTAAAGAGTATATGCCTAAATTAACAAAAATGTAATAAGTTTATGACTTTTAAGACAATTTTTTTCGGACAATTGACGTGGCCCTGTCAATAACTTGTGTCTGTACAAAATATCACGGTTTCGATTCTAGATGTTCCAATTCGTGTCGACAAATAAGGTTTTAAAGCATATTCTATACCGTGTCATGTCCTGAAATTTTTTTTTCTCGTTTTTCCTTTTTAAATAATTTTCTCGTTTCTGTAGGGGGAAAAAAAGAAGAAGAAGACGGACGACGAACGGTGACGATATTAGAGGAGACCGAAGCAAGCCTCCGCAGCGGACGCGAAAATCGCAATCGGCCACCAAACGTCGCCGTCCCGCTCCCCCCCACGCTCCCTCGCTCTCTCGCTCTCGCCGCCGCTCGCCGCCGGGGAAGGTTCCGCCGCCGACGCCGATCTGCCCCTTGCGATTCCACCATGAGTACCGGCGATCTCCTCAAAATCGAGCCTCAGGAGCTCCAGTTCCCCTGTAAGCCTCGCCGGATTTTCCCCCTTTTTGATCTCCGAGCTGGCCGGCCGGCAGCCGCGGTTGCTTTCCGGGCCGCCGTCCGACGATCTCCGTTCGGCGTCGATTTCCCTTCTTCTTCTTTTTCTGGGTGAATTTCGTGCCTGATTTTTTGCTATTTCTTTTTGCTCAGTCGAGTTGAGGAAGCAGATCTCTTGCTCTCTCCAGCTGGCAAACAAGACCAACAACTATGTAGCTTTCAAGGTGAAATTTTGGTTTCTCCACGGCTCTGGGAATCTCTTGCGTACCGATTCGCTTTGCGCTTCCTTCTTCTTGCTGAATTTGAGGCTTTTTTTTTTTTTTTTTTGGTGCATGCGTGGGCTATGGTGTTTGCAGGTGAAGACGACGAATCCGAAGAAGTACTGCGTCAGGCCTAACACTGGAATCGTGCCGCCTAGGTCTACCTGTGATGTCATAGGTCTCTCTTTCTCTCTCTCTCTCTCTCTCTCTCTCTCTCTCTCTCTCTCTCTCATTTTCATGATTGATCGACTTCTTAGTCTTTAATTAAGCTCAAACTTTTATGCCCTTGTGAGTGATGCCATGCTTGCTGTGCAGTTACAATGCAAGCTCAAAAGGAAGCACCTCTCGACATGAACTGCAAGGATAAGTTTCTCCTTCAAAGCGTAACTGCGAGTCTGGGGGCGACCCCGAAGGATATCACGCCGGAAATGGTAATGGGTTTTTCGGAGACTTTGCTAACGGTGCTGACTTGGGTTTCGATTTATGTTGGAAATTAACCTAGCAGAGGTTATTGGTGTTGGATTCCAGTTCAGTAAAGAGTCGGGCCATAATGTCGAAGAGTGTAAGCTGAGGGTTGTTTATGTGTCTCCTCCTCGGCCTCCATCCCCTGTTCGAGAAGGATCGGAAGAAGGTTCCTCGCCACGGGCCTCCATTTCAGACAATGGGAACTTCAATAACTCTGAATTCATAGCTGTGAGTGCTTGATATATGCTTTGATTTTATTGGTATGTGAAATATATCACGAGATTAGAATGCCGTTTCGTCTGCAATAGATTATATTACAGCGGTCAATTGTGGTTTCAGGCTTCAAAGACATTTGCTGAGTCGCAGGACACTTCATCTGAGGTACTTTTATGTTTTATGCACGCATTAAGAATTGTGAAGAAGTTAAATTTTTTGTTTTGTCATTTGGTAATTGCATTGCATATAAGTTGTGATGCTTTACAGTCAAATCAGAAACTGCAACCTTGAGTTGGTAACCCTTTACTATTAGGGATTGGCTAACTGTCCTCATTGATAACCAAACTCAAAAAGTGAAAAAGGATTTCAGATTTGATAAATGAAAAAGACCATAATGATTCTTCTTTGGTTCTTATTCCACCGGCTTACTCCTATGTCTGACATTATCCATCATTTAGCTTAAGATTCCATAGAAGGTAATCTGATGTTTTCCTTTTCATGATTCTTATTCATGGTTTTTCTTTTTCATTTGAATGAGGAGGATATTGAAGAACTAATTTAGAGGAGTTTTTGTATGGAAACAAAAATGTTACTCTGGTTGTGATGGAGGAGAGAGTTTATGTCTTTGTGGGCCGATAATATGTGTGGATGTGGACAAAGTTGTGGTCCATTAAAAAAGTAATTTCTGGGGTCATGTTGAAATAATTATGCAGATATGACTTGGTGTAGCAATCTTGAATTATGGCTTTTTCAAGGTTTGAACACTCATAAGTAGATTGTGAATATTTAGGAGCACATCCTTCTTATTTTTCCAAAAGGGCAATGAGTTAATGTGAAGGTTGAGGTATGTAGAAGTTTCCTTTGTCAATGCAGTATCGTTGAGAAAAAGTAATATGCATGAATGCATTTTGCATTTTGCAATGTCAAGAAAGGGGAGAGATTTGTTGTAGTGGATGGAATGGAGTGATAACAGGGATTCCATGATAAAGAACTATTTTAAAGCATTTCTTATTATCAAACATGGTGGAAAGGTTATGTGATTGTGGGTGAATTATACATTATGGTTAGCTAATATGTGAGTATGTGGAAATGCTGGACAATACTAATATGACTTGTCTTCGGTGGAAGCAAATTAAAAAATTGTGGAGTTAGAGTCATGAATAAAGGAAATAACTTGACATCAGATGTGTTCTTTCACAGGAGTGTGATGTGGATGCAACTTAAGTTGAGGCTAGTGTAGTCAAATGCAAAAAGGCAACGAGGCTCTAAAACACCTGATTGCAAAAGCACAACAATTGCTTGCCTGAGTGAAGTATGGCATCGACTTTTTTAGCATCAATAATCAAACAAGAATAGACTTTAAAATTGTATCAAATCAAAGTATATAGATAGATGATGGGCAAGAAAAACATGCACTTTAACTTTAGGATAGAATGAAGAATAGCCCAATCCTAATGCCATATAAATTGAGAAGAATATAGAATTTGCAATGAAGTGAAATATCATGTTAAGTATAACCAAAAACAAGCAAAAAGACAGAAGATAACTTCTCAGCGGTTTCATCTCATGATCCATCAATCTTATCAGCCCCCAAATCTGCATCTCTTTCTTCCCCTCCACTCACGTAGTCTTCTGCATTTTCCTCATTAATTACCTCACTATTAACTTCATCAAAATGTGATTATGAAGATGAGGCCTCTGTTCTTGTCTTGACTTAGATTGATATCAGATCTTTTGTTCTTGATGAGTTCTCCAACTTGAGCTGCACGTGCAACTTCACCTTGACTCGTCGTCGCTAAATGCCATCGCAAAAGAATAAATTCCATTTTCCAATGATCACCCATTGCCTTCGTTGATTTGTCCAAATAAACTGGATCAATCACATCACATTGATCATTTCATTCCTTAAGAGATAGATCTGAAATGGTTTGAACGTCTTTCTACCAGTCTTAAACTCCTTATGTGAATCTGCAAATGTAGACTGAGATAATGAAGTATGGAATTAGATTTACAGAATAATACTTATTGGCAATGTTTTTATCTAATTATCTTTAGCAACTATCTTAAGAATGCTTTCGGTTCTTTCTCATCTTAATGAATTGGTTGTCAAACTTAAAATCTTGATAGTGAACCTTTGTACATTTGGAGCTGGTATTGCATAAATTTTCCATCTTTTAGTTATGTAATTTATTTAAAGAGAGCTACTAATAACTATTTAGGAAAAAAATGGAGGAAACACTGACCAAATGTAAGTTCTATAGCCTAGTGCGCTATTACCTGGTTATTCTTTTACAGCAACGTCCAAGCCAAATAGGCCACTGACCCTCTTATACAATGACAACTCATCCATGATCTCATCTTGCATGGCTGATCTCGTTGTACTGTTATATCACGTCAGATTGTCATGGATGTTTTGATTATTCAACAAGTGACCAGCTGCACATAATGGGTGGTGTAGCTGACAATTTCCATCTTTCATCAGTCATTTCAAATATCTCCACATACTTATCTTCATTCACAGTGAATACTTTCCGTTGAGCTTGTTTGTCTCTATTTATATCCCATAGCCTGTTTTTCTCACTATCCGAAGCCACAAGATACGTTGCAAAGTTGTGTTCTTCAAATATCTCCAGATACTTATCTTCGTTCACAGTGAATGCATTCCATTGAACTTCTTGTCTCTATATGTATCCCATAGCCTGTTTTTCTCACTATCCGCAAGCCACAAGAGATGTTCCAAAGGATTCACATCTTTTATATGTTCCAAAGGATTCAGATCTTTTAATATGTGTTCTCATGTTATTTCAAAAAGTGACGTCGATTTCTTCTTCTAAATTCCATTGGTTCTTCTTTGAAAATGCTAGTTCTGTGGATGATGTTCTTTAGGCTATTGAAAGTCTTTATCGGCATCACTTTTCATGATTGATTCTCATCTGCAATGTACTTACTAGTATTTTAGGCACATGCTTTACGTTAATTTTGCCAATCTAGTAGGGCACTCCTGTATATATTTGAGTCTTTTGAACTTGCTTATATAAATTTGTAACCTCTTCTTTGTTTTTCCTTAATTCATTCATTCTAGTAGTTGGTGAAGGATGGATGCTTTCTATTTATAGTAAGTACTCAGTCGACTTTCAACCTGAGGTTCTCTTGGATCATCGCAAGCTATAAGTAAACTCTGTCTGAAAGTCTAGGCTATTTGATAAATATCTTACCAAGCAAACTCCCCAGTACATCACAAATGTGCAGAAGCTAGAAGAAGAGAAAAGAAAAAGTATAATATACTAAATTATGCCAAAGGCAACATTTGGCTACTATTACCTAGTGCTTATTGGTCTTTGCTCTGTCGGTCATAGCAGAGAGCATATTTGTAGTATGGATTAAGAGGCTTGCTTTAGGCTGTTGAACTTGGTGAGGTGAAAAGCTGCACCTGAGCAAGGAAATAATAGGACATAGATGGACTACATCTGGCCTTGTTGGTTGTACATGGCTTCACCGGTGATAGCAACTTGCAGGAATCTGGAATGTTCCTTGAATTTTATTATGACTGGATTTGTTCTTGGGGATCTTGTGATTACAAGGAGGAGTTTATTGCATATTTTAGATTAGACATGTCGTATTTATATTACTTCGAAGACTACTTCTTTGGCCTACCACCGGCAAAGTCTCACCTTATTCAATTTCTCTTACATTGCTAGCAGTAGTTGCTATCTAGGGTTCAAGACCATTTCAATTGCCTTAGGCACCATATCAATCTCATAGTTCTACAGAAATCAGCCTTTCATTTAAATTCTGAGATTTTGCTGCAACAGCATCATCTACCGCATATTTAACACTTAGCCATTTGAAAAGCATGCTTCTGATGTATGTGCATCTAATGAGACTGACGACAAAACTTTGATATGCCTACGTATGTATAGAATACAACTGAAAAGAAACACTTATGTATTGATATATCTTCCTAATAAATTTTTACTAGATGTACAATGAACTTATTTCAAAACTCGCATGCTAAGTGATCTGGCAGGTTCATGTTTGAGATATAAAAGGTGGGACCCAGGTGCCAATTGATTTCTTCCAATCTAATCTGGTTGAATTACTTAGAAAACAAGTTTTTGTAGAGTGTCTTCAGCATTTCTCTATTTGCCATGTTCTTTTGGTGCAAGTTTCCTCCTCTTCACTTTCTGTAAATTGAGCTTTGCACCATTCATGTAGATTGTTGTCGGAGACTTCCACTTCATTAGATGAAGGTTCTAGTTGACGAAAACTTTGATAGATTTAATTTATATTGGCTGGTTTATTTTGAGGTGATTATATCTACAAATGCTAAACTAGGATGTGGGGAGTTTGACATGGGTTTCACTTTGCTTGATAATATGTAAATTAATTTGTTTTCAACCCTTAAAAGGAGAAGGAAGATATGGATCTTAAATTGTATCACAGTGTAAGGAAAGCAGATGTTCTATATATTGTGCTGGGATTGTCTTGGAGCAGAGGACTCTTGAATATTGCTGTGGTCCTGTATTGAGCCTCCTTTGACAACCTTTTTCTTGTTACAGCAAATGACTTAAACAATCTACTTTATTGCTGGATTAATAGATCCTTAAAAATTCTAATTTTGTTTCATTTGATGGCGGTTAGTGTGAATATGTATCCTTTCTCTTGTGATGCCAGTCTCAATTTGATTATAAAGCCTTTGTGTTTCGCTCACCAAGAAATCAAAGCCTGTAACTTTGATACCTTGTTATTTAATTAAGGAATTTCAATTTATATGAGTTGCCTATTCTCTTAGTTTGGCATATATCCTCTGGTTCCAGGCAAAGGCTCATATTTTGAAATTGAACGAGGAGAAAAACTCAGCTATTCAGCTAAATATGAAGCTTCAGCAGGAATTGGTTAGTACCAACGTGAACAACTTTAATTGTGTTGTTTGTTGTCTGATGAAATTCTTTGCACTCGCTGTAAGGTTCAGTTTGCTTCCCTCTTCATTTTGATGGAATTTTCTCTGAGAATGATACTGTCTGTGGAGACAAAATTTTCTAACCAAGAGTGGCATAATTGAGTGATGGTCTGAAGGTGCAACTGGACAAGGCTAACATGCTTAGTTGATGGTCGTGATGTAATGGTGAAATATGTTGCTTGTAACCTTTAAATTAGCAAGTCAAATCTATTCTAGGAAAAACAATGGGAGCTAATTCTGCCGATGCAAATGTGAACCTCTTAAAGAGGGCATAGTGGCTGCAAACCACTACTTTAAGGTACAATGCTGGAAATCTTTCAAGCTGGAAGCCAGCCAGATCATGGGGTAGAGCATGGGAAAATCCGTGTTCTGTATGCTAAATCAATCAAAAGCACTTGATATAGGTGACTGGCATTCATAGGACAGGTCAAAAGGGGTCCAGAATTTGATGAGGAATTATGAGTTTTTGAACTTTGTTAGGACATGACACTGAATAGAGCACAATGATTTGAAAGAATCTATATTGTCAGCCTCTTGGTGGGAAAAGGCTATGTTGTTCTTTGGTAGGTGGAAGGGCTTCATTGTCCTATTCTGTCTACATGTAGTGAAACTATTACACGTGACTTTGCCACACTATCCTATTCACTGCTATTTCATGTCTGTAAAGAGGGAACTGGTATGAATTTGTGGGATAACTGGAGTTCAATTCCCGGTTATAACAATGAGAATGGACTGAAGAATTTGGGAAGTATGCTTGAATAGAACATGGATAATTGTTTTAGTGTTGGAGAGAGCCAGTGAAACCTATGCTGATCAGATTAAGAAGATAAGATCAGTGCTTTAAGATTTGAATTAGGATTTGTCCAAATTGGACTATTCTGGCCATTTTGGAGGGGAGCACAATGTAGATCTTCTGTGATGGACCCAAAGAAATATATGCCAATCATATCAGTAAATCAGCCCTTTGTCCATTGAGTTGCTGTTGGTGTGTCATGATTTTCACAGTCCGTGCTAGATTTTTCCTTTTGTATTCTGTTGGACTAGTTCTGTTGGCTGTTTCATTGTCCACTAACTTCACATTCTAGATTCTTGGGAGATAAAGTTACGTTTGGCATATGCATGCATGGCTATGACCTAATGTTTGACAGAATATGGCAAATCATGTGGTTAAAGTGAAATAAGAAAAATAAAAGACATTATGCAATGCGGAGCTCGCTTATCGATGCACTCAATATACTTCTATTTTGCCTTTATCGGGTTTTGCACTGATACATTAAATTTCAACAGGATCTTTTGAGGCGACAAACCAAGAAAGGCCCTGGCGGTATTTCGTTCATATATGTCGTTCTCATCGGCTTGGTCGGCCTCATCTTGGGGTATCTCATGAAGAGGACGTAACCAGATGATGATCTTGTATCCCCCCGACGCCTCTGCTCAAGAAAGAACGGGAACTTGTTCAAGAACCAGCAGGGACTGCAAATTTCAGTGTGCGAGCATTCTGTATCAAAGTCAGATGTATTTGTCGTATTTATTCGGTCCTCGTACAGTACAATCGCGTGCTAACTTTACAGAGAGGTCTCTGGGAGTTCGGTAGGACCCTTGTTGATGCAAAGCAAGAGATTCATGACCAATTGTTTTTCGTGTGTTGCGCGTTCTATCTCATTCCCTGGTCTGTTTTTGTTGACTCTTCTCTTGCGACCCGCTCCAGCACTCTTAAAAAGGTTGCTCGCTTGAGTTCATTTTGGACGCTGCGGCTGTTCAGAAGTTGGCATTGATCCTTCATTTGATATGATCCTCTTGGTCGCCGAGGATCAAATGAAGTTGGAGCATATTTAGTTTTAAATTATTAACCGTTAATTAATTAATTAATTATTTTAAAGGGTAAGGTCTATTCTATTTTGTAAATCATTTATTTTTCATTAAACAAATAGAGCCTTATAGGCCGTTAGTAATTCATGCGGGTCCGTGAAAAGATGGTCTGATTGGCCGGGTCAATCTGCAAGGCCGCACATCGTTTGGGCCGACGGGCCATGCTTTCATTAATCGGCTCCGGCATGACCCGATCTGAATTTAAGAAATCTGAGTTGGGAAGGGGTTGGCAAACTGGAAATGTTATTGTCGTTGCCCTTGTGTAGGGCTTGGCTCGTGGAAGCTCGGGCTTCTGCATATTCTTCGGCGATTTTTCATATTTTTGATTGCTGTGTTAGGATAGAGAAGTACCTTTTTGTCCCCATTTTTGATTATTTTGTTAGGGAAAATTTCGTTTTCGATTGGTCTAAATCATTTCCAGAAGAGTTGGTATAATGTGCCCTTTTCACTTAAAGGGCTAAAGTTAAACATATGGATTTTCGATCAAGAGGAATTTTAAATTAAAAAAACTCGTGTCACAGAGGCATTTGTGTCTTGTAATGTTAGAACTGGCCGTCATCCTTTCATTTAATTTGTTCTTAAACTTTAATTCGATTGAATTTGGTCGTTACATCTTATGATTAAGCCAATTTGATTCTTTTACGTGACAAGCCAACGTAATCGTGAGATTTACATGGACAATTTCACACGTACAATCCTGTCTGGCAAAATTAGATAAAAAAAAATTAGAAAATAAGAGGACAATAGCACAACATGCACGGGCCCATTATATTTCCAAGAATAATTTCTGACTATAAATAAATTTTTCTAATTTTATTTTTTGAATGAGATTTTGAACAAAGATACGCATTTGATAACAACATAAAGTTTCTATTTTCGGAACAAAAATTCATTTGATAGGTCTTCTTAAATATCTCCCTCCCATGCTCTTTTCTCAACTGAGTGCAACGGGTACTGATGGGGGATAGTTGGGGGCAGCCACGAGCGACAAGGGTGAATGATGAGAAAAGTTTTTATATTTGTTTCTATTCTAGAGAGAATTAGAAAAATTCGATTACTTATTTCTATTAAAATCAATTTCTAAGCTACAAATTTGTTCTAAAAATCGAAAAATGAAATTGCATTACCAAACAAATTTTTGTTTTAAACCTATTTTCAAGAATAGAAAAATAGAAAAATAGAGAATTATAATAGTTATCACGCGCTCCCCTAAGGGTAGCAAGGCGGGTTTGGGACTAATTGCTTAAAACACAATTTCAAGATTTGGGATTTTGTAGTTTAAAGTCCATATCGAAGTAAATTACTAAAATGCCCTTATTTCTTTATATTTTCATCCTTTTGTTTAGTAAATATATATAATTATTAACTCTGTTAGTGTTCAGAAGGACTTTCTATTGTGTCGGTTAGATATAAAATGAAAACCCTAGATTATATAAAAAAATTATATGAACTCTGAACACAGAATTCAATATAATTGGACACTTTTCAGCAACAATCGCCATTTAATACTTAGGCTTTATTTGTTTCCCAAAAAATGAATGATCTCAAAAATGTCTTCATAAAAATGATCATTCGTCTTGCTTTTAATTATTAGTCAATAGAAAATGTCTTCATTTTCGAAAACAATTTACTTCTAAATATCTTCATGAACAATAGAACTACTTTTCGTTTATTCATTTTTATAGGCGGTATAAGTGATCATCATCGGGAAAATGTATTACAAATCATTCATTTCCACGAAACAAACGGAATCTAAGCTTCTCATAATTGTTAGGACTTAAATTTTAATAATCATTGATCTTTGAAAAAAGTTTTCAATCTTATATTTGGACTCTCAATTTTCTAATGAAGATCTACAAGGCATGAGTTTTGATTAAACCGTTGTGCTTGTAATCGGGAGGTTATTTATTATATACTTAACTAATTGTGAGCCCGTGCATCGTGCGGGTATAGTTCTTTATTTTTTATAATCACAATGCTAAATACGTTATGTCAAGTTTTTTACGACATATTATCTGGACTTGACTGATAATCATAGTAAATTATGTAATTCTTTTTCCGGTTTCCAAAAATAGAGTTGACGCTCAGATTGTATTATCCTTCTGTATCTTCACTTTTGCAGTTTTCAATCCTTGCATTAAAAAATCAAAATGGTTGAATTGCAACGTGAAATCGACAATAGGACTAAGGAAAAGAAAAAGTCAGTCAAAGGGAATCCTAACATAAAAATAGCTTTGCATCATTCTCACAAGAGAAAATAGGCCATTTCATCTTCAAGATATAAGGGAAAATTTCAATTAAGGGCTTGAAGTGCAACCATTTTCTCAAAAAAGGGGTATAAAGTGGACATTGTATCAAATAAGGGCCTGGAGTGACTAATTAAGTCTCGAATAAGGGTTTCAACTTGAAAACCAGTCAGATCTTATTTGCAGCTAAGGGCATTTTCGTTTAAAGACTTTTTTTTCTTTCCTTTTTGTTTTTCTTTTCTTTCTTTTTTCATCTTGCTCACCTCCTTCTCGACAAATGCATTAGACTCCTCACACACGAGCTTGCACAGGTGCAAAACAATTTGAACAATTTAGGAAAAGGAAAAAACGAAAAGATATTCAAGAAGTTATGCGGTTTTGCAAAACTGCAAATTGCATACTTAAGTTCTGTAGCCTCCCCATCAGCAAACTTCAAAGCGCATGCTCTACATTATGCAATTTTGCATCCTCACCCAAGAACTCATCGATTTCGGTATAAGTTGGTTTTTAAGTTATTTGCCACCGCTCACCTTCTCCGATGATGATAATGAACTTGAGAATCAAGAAATATCCATCAGTGAATTTTGTTTTTATTCAATTTGCTTGTAAAAACTTATTATCGCAATTAAAGTAACAGTTTCATGCTCCCCCCGCCAATGAAATTGCCTATGCCACCATAACTTTCACTTGTAGCTTCTTGGAAATGTTTTATTGGGTCCGGGTTAGATTATTCATAACATTCATAGACGCAGATTGCATTGAGGTGGAATATGTGGCTTCTTGAGAGGGTCCAATTGTGTTGTGCATGCGGGTTATTTTCAAAGGCTGTTGAATCATTCTGACCCGTGATTGAAGATACTCACATTTGGTAGCAATTCGAATTAGACAGCACTCAATCTAAAAACGAATGACTCTGGTCTACACATGTTCAAACAAATTTGCCTCTCTAACTCCAAAATATTATCTACACAAATTTGAGAGAGAATAACAAGATGAAAAATGTGCAAAATTGCTTAGAAATTCCCAAAACCACGTATTTCACTGAACAAATCAATGCACATGAGTATCATAGAGAATCCTCAAAAACCACTAATAAATTTGGCTTAGGCACTTCAATCTGGCTTCTTCTCGCTAAGATCGATCATAGCTTGCGTGAGCACTGATTTGAATTCAAGCATCGATGACAACGAGGGCAGCAAGCTAATGGCTTACACCTCATCATGCTTGGTGCTTGACCACGACCACAAAATGGCTTACACCTAATGGCTTCTTCTCGCTAAGACCGATCATAGCTTGCGTGAGCACTGAGTTGAATTCAAGCATCGATGACAACGAGGGCAGCAAGCTAATGGCTTACACCTCATCATGCTTGGTGCTTGACCACGACCACAAAATGTGGGGATTGAATCGAGCTGAGTGTCACATCTTGGTCCACTCGTGCTCAATCTAGGGCTTGGATTGACCTTCATCTTTCAATAAAGGTACTGGAATTGCTGTTGAGGGCAATGACAAATGAGGTTGTGGGTGTTGATAGCTAATTCGGCAAGGAAGATAAAGATGGACTTTGGAGAACGCGATCCAAAGTGTGAAAAAGGCGAAGGCATGATGATGATGATGAATAAAAGAAAGAGAAGGAGAAAATAAATTAAAAAAAAAAGAAGGAAAAAAGTATTTAGACAAAAATACCCCTAGATGCAAATAAGATTTGGTTGGCTTTTAAGTTGAGGCCCTTATCTGAAACTAAGTTGGTCACTTCAAGTTCTTGTTTGAGACAATGTCCATTTTGGATCATTTTTTGAGAAAACGATTATACTTTAGGCCCTTAATTGAAATTTTCCCAAGATACAATAATGTGAGATATTTAGAACAAATATTTTTCCATTGGTCTATTTCCAAGAAAATTGTAGTATTGATTTTTTTGCCATCTTGACTGGACTAATTTTATTAGATATCAGCCAAAAAGCTGACCATCTACTCATGTGCTTGGAAGAAAATCTTCCAACTCAGAACTGAATTTTCAAGCTTCTTCTATTGGAAGATTGGGGATGGCCGATTGGTGTCTCTTTGGTTTGATAATTGGCACCCAAGGAGTCCCTTAAACTTACATTTTTGAGATTCAACCATTTATGGCTTTAGCCTTTCTAGGCAGGCGATAGTGGCGGACCTGTTTACCAACAATGGCTTGACGGTCAAGATGGTCTTGGATTCTTGGGAGCTTCCCCTTCTAGTCCTCGCCCAGCACTCGGACCGTTTTAGCTAGAAAGGGAACACTTCTGACCTCTTCACGGTGGCTTTGGCTTGGGAGATCATTAGGAGGAAGAAGGCTTGGGTCTTCTGGCATGCATTCATCTGAAACAACTTGATCACTCTAAGGTACCAAGTAAACCTGTGGCTTATTACCAAACGCAGGCTTCCTACCCAAGCTTTGTTATTATCTTATGGCAGGATAGATAACGCCTTGTGTCCTTTTTGCAATGAGGTGCCGAATTCTATAGATCACCTATTTTTTGGATGTCACATCACTGCTGGCATTGCTTTCTTCTGGACCGCAAGATGCAACCTTTCGTTCGTGGAACAGGTCGTGGGGTGAGAACCTCTATTGGGCCGTCTCCTCTCTTTCGGGCAAAGAATTCTATAAGTACATTGCCCGTTTCTCTTTTGGTGCTCTCTGTTATCTTATTTGGAAGCACAGGAACAACATCCTCTTTAGGAAGTAGAACTTAGCCATTCCAGCGGTGAAGAATCATCTTTTTAAAGTCGTCAGAGACAAGGCCATCGCTTTTAGGAGTGCGGACGATACTTTTAGAAATAGGAGGCTGCAGCGTAGCTGGAGTATCCATCCGATTATCTTCTCTGTTGGGGACTCTCTTGCTTCCGTAGGGCCCTAGCTTGTCTACTGGTTGCCGAATGGCTGCTCTCCCTGCATGCGTCTTTCTCCTTGATGGCTCTTCACTTTTGTCTCTGGCGGATGCGGCTTGAGGCTGTGGGGTCCATCCGACCTTGTGCTGCCTAGTGCTATTTCTTGCTAGGTTCCTTTTGCCTATTGTTTAGGCTGTTCTGTACTTGTTTTGATCCGCTTTGTTTGTGGTCTTCTGTTTTACTTCGGCTCCCTTCCACTCATTCTGACGTGTTGTCACTTTGAGTGTAAGTTTTTGGCGTCAAACTTTTGTAAATTTGGTTCTAAGCTCAATATATTCTTACCTTTTACCAAAAAAATAAAATAAAATTATTAGATATCCAAGACCATCGGTTGTAATGTCCCTTTTGGCATTGACTCCGGTCATTTTTCACTTGGAGCTCCAATCGTGTGCTTGTCACGATGGGGGGCAAATTTGTCCGACGACATATGACAAATTACATTTTACCTCTAGATTTTCGCACATGTGACTAGTTGCCTACTAACTTTTTAATTGTTTCCAATGTTCCCTTATAGTATAGAGACGACTTTTAAAGCTAAAATGACTTATTTTTTTAATTAACCAATTTTCTTATCTAATCTTATCAGAGATCAACTTACACTAACTAAGCGGGGGAAATCTTGCCTTTGCTTGGTACATGCGTGTGCCTGCGACGTAGCCTCTACCAGCGGTGTAGTTACCATGTGCTTAGTGATGATAGCACCAAAGCATCATATCTACCAGCGGTGTAATTACCATGTGATTAGTGATGTTAGCACTAAAGCATCATATCTTTTATTTAACTAGAGAGATAATTAAGTCACAACATAAACACGTCAATTTGTGCTATAAACAACATGCGCCGATTATATTGTATCCTGTAATGTTTGGATTTTTCTCTACATTTAATAATTCGTTTTATGTCTTGCCCTGTATCGAAGTCCTATGAGGCCATTTTTCGTGAATGCCACAGAAACTTTGGTTGATTCCATGATAGCTTTGAAAGTTTGGACGAAGTTTTGAGGCCAGACAAAATACAGAGTTGGTTATTTGACCAATTATTTCAAAGTATAGGCTAAATATAAAAAAGATTAGTAAAATTGTAGGCCTTTTTGAAAGTTGGCCAAGGGGATCATCAAAAGGGACATTACCCTCGATTAAAACACTTCGAGGAGGAATTTATAAAAATTAAGTAGTTAGGGGTTACTCGCAACAAGCACCAAGACCCGGGACACAAAATGCACATTTTTATTATCATATAGAATTAGGGTTCGTTTGCTAACGCTTTTATTTCGGGGAAAAATTTCTTTTCAGAAATAGTATTTTTTATTTCTATTTCTCAGAACAATTTTTTAATAAAAGAACGCGTTTGGTAACTATATAAAATTTCTATTATCAAAATGAAAAAAAAATAGGAATGCATTTAGTATGATTCACATAATTTTTTGTAATATAATTTTTTTTTTATTCTTCCTTACCATTGCTGAACCTCACTGCTTGTTGCCGACCCTTGCTATTTATGATGGCTGACAACACCGACCGTTGCCCATTACCACCGACTGTCGCAATCGACTGCCGACGATTGGCGGTAGTTGGTTGGCTAGTCGGCGGGTAGCAGTGTTGACGGTCATCGGTGGTGGGTGGCAATAGCAAGTGGGCAGCGGCCTCGATGGTCATCGGCAGTGGGCCTTGGCGGGTGGCAATGGTTAGTGGCTGGCAAGCGGCGCGAGGCAATCGGCTATTGGGATGGGCAACAGGTGGCCGAGGGTGGCGAAGGCGGTCAGCTACGATGATAGGTGGTTGGCTGCGGTGATAGGTGGTTGGCCGGCTGCTAGCGGTAGGCGGTAGGGGTCGGCGAGCGGTGGGTGGTAGCCGGCGGTGAGTGGTGGCTAGCAATAGTCGATTGGTGGTTGGCGACGACAGTCAACAGTGACGGTTGGCTGGCGAGGGCGGGCGAGCGGCAGTGGCAGCTAGACAACAAGGGCAACGGCGAGGGGCAAGGGGCCGCAAGGAAGAATAGAAGAAAAAAAGAAAAGAAAAATTAACTTATTTTTAGAAATTGTTCTCAAGAACAAGATGCTATTTTTTTTTACTTCTTGTTTTTGTTTCAAATTTATTCCCCAGTCACTTTTCTTTGCCGAGTAGAAAAGTTAATTGATTTTACAAAACATATTTTTATTCTTTTTTTTTCCGAAAAACAAAAAAAAAAAAGAAATTGAGAGGAATAGAAACGTTACCAAATAGAGCCTTCGCCATCTGTAAAAGTAACTAATCAGTCACGCGACAAACACATGACCGAAGCTCAGATTTGAAAAAATGGTCGGAGTCCACGTCGCCCGGGGGGGGGGGGGGGGGTGGGTTTGGGGAACGGACATTGCAATCGATTTCAAACCTTCAAAAGGGGGCTGTCGGGAAAATTTTTAAAATATCAGATGGCAGTTCAGAAATAGTGTAAAAAAATTTGCGCTACCCTTAATGGGTAAAGATACAAAATAAAAATGAGTGAAAGGAAAGGCAGAAAGCGAGGGTTGAAGCGGCAGGGACGCCCTGGGGACAACGGAGTCTGACCGGATCGAGGCTGCTCGACTTTCGCAGGACACGTGAAAACGAGCTCTCCCCCGAATCCCCAAGCCCCGCCTCGCAAACCGAGCCTGTCTGGCCGTCGCACATCCCCACCCCACCTCAACGAAGAAACATCCACCGCATGTACAGACAAACCGGGAACACGCCACGGCCACAGGCCAATCCGCAAACATTAATTAATGAAAGAGTGGAAAAGGTTTCATAAAGCGTGGAAAGAGATCGTCTGGGGAAAGGGGTCGGTTCTTGTACAGGCTTTTAGGCAAACGGGGCATTCCAAAATTGACCAAATGCAGGAGCCGGTAGCTGTCTGATGGGTGCCTTGCCTTCTCTTTAGGCTGTTCCTTTCGCCCTCTTTTCTGTAGTATTGGCTCCGGATGATTTTGGTATTCTCTTTTGGCCAGAGGTGTGATGCCTTTTAATATGGAAACTAATGAAAGGGGTATGCGTGTGAATCGAAAGAAAGTGAAGTGCCAAGTGCCGTCGCTTCCCCGCGCACCACATCATCACTGCCTCTCCCTTGTCCAGTCGATAGAGATGCACATCTTTCATCATTTGTACCATTCACGTTCAATGGTTTTGACCTCCACCTAAAAAGGAAAAAAAAAGGGTAACGGATGCCCTCTGCGCATACAATTTGACAACCCTCCTCTGAGACTATTTGTCAAGGTTCAGGCTGATAGGAGTGGGGAAGTATTGGATTGTAACATTAATATCATTTGGAAGAAAGGTGATGTTGCTCACCCTTGCACAATCAGTTGAAAGCTGATGCCGTTTACTTGATAATGGTAACAGGCTGAACCTCTTGTTATATTGAATCAAGACGCGTACTCTGATTAGGACACAAGGTCCCCATGTAAAAGAGAAACATGATACAGTCATGCAAGAGTTTTAATTGAGATTGGGGTTGATCTAATAATATAAGATATAAATATTCTTAATTAATCTAATATGGAGTTGACTGATATGGGCCGAGTAAAGTCTAGCTTGTGATGAGAGTGTTGTCACCATAAACTTTTTAAATAGTACTCCACTCTCTCTTTTAATCCTAATGCACAAATAGACTCACATGAGGAATTGTTACTGAATGCAATTCGTGAGGGATAGTCTTATTGAGCCTAGGGTAATAGAAAAAATTACTTGAGCTCTGGATCATCATTGTTCAACAACAAGAACAAATTTTGAATCAGATGTGGAAATTTCTTTTTCTCCATTACTGTGTTTTGAATTCTAACAATGAAGATCTTGGAATGTTATTTTCGCGACTTACATGTCATTCACAACAAGACATTCCATGATACATGTCATGGAAACAATATGTAGAATGGAAGGCTTGCCCAGTTAATCGTCTTGTAGGCACCAAAGATCCCATGGCTAAAGCCAATAAGCCTAGATCATGGCAAATGATATCATAGCAGGGTTCTGAATTACATGTGTAATTGCCATTCGTTACCTTGTTCCAATAGAGGTCAAATTCCTTAATAGGATTTGAGCATGACTAGTAGGAAACACGGAAAATGTGCTCGTGTTAGGCAAGCGTATGCCATTCACATAAAGCTAGCTAAGGGAGAGGCAGTGATGGTGCAGTACACGAGAAAGCAACAAAAAATGACATTCTATTAGGCTAGTATTTGCCATTCATGTAAAATCTCTAAAGAAGCAGTGATGCTTAGGGGAATGCAACAGAGCGACAAATAAAAAGGGCATTGCGAAAATATAATTTGGGGAAAATGTCATGGTTCGACTTTTCCCCATTCCATTAAGGCATGGAATTAAGCTTCATAATATTGAGAGAAGCATAAGGGTATGTGGAAATACCCCTGAAATTGGGGAGTGGTATCAAAGAATTTATGCTAGGAACCTACTAATGAAAGGAATTTCATGTGGAAGATCTCCGAAAATGGGGTTGGTCAAATGTACACAAATTGGTTGGAAACTAACGCCTCTCACATGATGAAGGCTCTAACAGGCCAAAACCAATAATTATGTCGAACCGAGATGCATGTGTGACAGGCCGATCTTTCGGGATCGAGATCGTGGGGTAACTTAGGCTCCCTTGGATCGTTTGGGATTATTGGAGCACCTAAGCTAAGCCTTTCTTCAGACCAATTGATTGCTCACTCGCTCGCTCACCTGGATCTTTAGAGAGAGAAAGTTTCTAGGGTGTGAAGTTTTGAATGAGAGAAATGAATTTTGATTATGAAATGGTTGGATTGATACAATAAGAGGGATGACATCTCTTCTTATACTTGAGGCTCTCAGATTATGACCATTAATCGTTTTTTAATCTAGCAGATGATATCATGCTTTCTAACCTACCAAACTTTTGATATTTACGCCAAGAGAGTTCTAAATTCTTGGCATAAACCGTCTCACCCGTCCTTGAAAACGTTCCAAAAGCTCTTGGGAAAATCTTGGGCGATCTTGCGAGGTTTTCCTCAATCATGCATGGTCTCTTCCTTGCGGGAACTTTGTGACCGTGACACATATCCTATGATGCTCGAGTAAAAGAGAGTTGTGATACGGTTGGTCATAATGAGGCTAATCGGCCTAGACCATGATACTTGGTCTGTCTAGGAAAACATATACGAAGAATTAATTGTAATTGCCCGAGATTAGAAAGACCTCTTGAAGCAGGTCACACATCCAGGACCTACAAAAGCAAGAAACCATCTGAATGGTTTTGCTATTGATGAGGTTTTCACTGAAGTTGCTGGTGATAATATAGCTCCCATTTGCCTTACTCAAAATAGGGAAGCTTCGCTAATTATTTTGCTTCGAAGAGAGAAGTAATTAGTAGAATCATGCATGATGCATACGGATGAGATCTTGTTTACTGAAGTCTCTCGTCCTTTACATCAGGCCATGTGTGGAAATCCGACATATTAATATCAGCATCAAGAAATTGGGAGCCTGTATATTTGGAGGAGAGAACGTTTGCACCATGTGCTAAGTCACCTTTCGAAGCTGAAAATTCAAACAGGTCGAGAGCTACCGTAAGTTGACGGAATCCTCGCGAGCAAGGAATTAGCAGAGATTAGGTTTTGGGACGTCTTTATCGGCATTACGTCGGGTGCATAACGAGATGGGACACCCCCGAGACTGCCTCGATTCCAAGAGAGAGACGATGAGGATGAGATTTCGGCGGCGGTGAAGTGAGGCCAAGGCCGCCGCGGCAGGCGGGATTTGGTCACATGGATGTCGCCACGTGTGCGATCGCGTGGGGCCGGTGCTGTCGGTCCTGCCTTGTGCGATCCTCGTTGTCCCCCGCGTTTCGAAACAGCGGAGGGAGAGAGGTGCTCGTGAGCACCACCGAACGAGAGAGACATCGCATGAGATTGCACGATGAGTCGTGATACAAGCGCACGTGACGAGTAGTCTTTCGTTGGTTACGTTACCGGTGCATGCATCATCTGAATTATGTCATGTCATTCAGGCGAAAAGTCCTTACTCAGATCAGTTCATAACTAAAAGAGAACACAAATGATCCATTAATTTTATTCCAACACATGTTATTGTCTCTAAACTCTTAATGTATTTAGGTTGAATGTGCAATGCCATCCATAAATTTTTACATTGTTCAACGTGATCTTTAAACTATTAGTAAATATTTAATATCATTCTAGATCACAATAAAATATTTAAAGTCTAGGGCTTGTATTGAGTATTGACCAAAATTCAGGATTACCTTGAATAAATTAAAAATTAAGAAACGACACTATTCCTCTCTTCCAGCACTAACAACTTTGCACCAAAGGTCGAACTCAGTAAGAAACCAAATAGATCATGATTGCCGACTTTTTAGGGCTACAGCATATCCATTATACTAGAATGCCGATATACCTCAATATCTCTCTCGTGTAACGTTACCAATTATGTTTTTTTTTTTTTAAAATACTTCCTGATTTACAATTTAAAATAGAACTCAACTGAATGGCGATTTTGAGTGCAAGAGGTAAATGAATAATCAAGAAAAGTTTTCCCAAAGCTCGTAATTTTTCAGTTGCAAAGCTATAATCAATTTGACAGCACGAGCTTAAATAATGCTTACTTGAACATTGATGATATTCTCTTCATAGTAATTGACACTATCCAAAAGAATAACTTTTAATAAATTATTGATAAATATAAAAAGTTGGCAAGTAAGAAAAATAAAAGTGGTCACACAGTGGAAAATTAGTAAATCAGAAAAAAAAGAATTAGATGTTGGTAATAAGCAACTCAAATAAGAGTTGATAAATTATAAGTACGCAAAGGTAATTTGGTAAAAGATTCTACCTACAAGTTTTCAAGGTGAGTTCTTTACCCAAGATTTACAACCGTGGTTGACGACAAACCTATCTAATTCATCAACTAGGGTTCAAGATAATTGGTCACTTATTTTCGTTGTTGCTTGTTGGCATTTTGGAATTGGAGGTATAATGATTATATGAGAAGGATTTTTATCTTAGCAGAGAACCCTTGTGCCTAATTCTATATTATGTTAAGGACATCGTATCGGCTTGACTGACAAAGTATAGATTGTCAATAATTAAATCTACGAAGAGTTGGTAATGCAAAAGTGTTGATATCTTAACTGGATGAAAGTTGGTAACCATTCCAATAGAAAATGCCAATTGCTTAAAAGAGTCGGTGTCAATAAGACAAATAAAAGTTAGTAACTCATTGGTAAACTTAAAAACAAAAACCAAATTAAAAAGCAACTCAAAAGATATATGGCAATTAGCAACTTAAAAGAAGAAAAATTGGTAAGTTACACAAACAAAAGTTGGTAAGTTCATATATGACTTGATAAATATAATGTGTTTGTAAGAGAGACAATGAAAAGTCAGCAAACTATGACAAAAGCTGATAAATTAAGAAAAACAAAAATTCTAAGAAACTCAAATGAGAGTTGGTAATAAAATTTTAGTCAATAATGTAATAAGAAAATAATTGGTAATTCACTCACATAATTATGAGTAAATTAAGCTGGTAAATTTAAAACGCTGTGTGAAAAAGACAAATAAATTTAATAAAAGATAAGAAAAGTTAATATTTTGTAAACTATCAAGACGAGTTAGTACTTTCATAAAAGTCTAAGTAAGTAACTAACAAGTTATGAGGAAATTAAATTATTGGTTAAAAATATTACTGACAAATTTTAATACTTACTAACCGTTCTGTATAGAGAAAAAAATCATTTTCTGAGAGAATAGTAGAATTCTCTTCCAGCGTGATAACAAAGTAAGGTTTTGTTCTAGATTCAATTTGCCTATGAGGTTCTCAATTAGTGGATTTCATAGGGAAAATAGTCCCAAAATTCCTAAACCTATTGTAGTTTTGTCAATTCAGTTCTAAATCTTTCAACTTTGCCAATTGAGTCTTAAACTTTTTCAGTTTTTGTTAATTGAGTCCATCCGACGAATTTTGACTGGAAGACGCCAACCATCCTTCGTGACGTGGTCAGTATTGACATGGATAACTTTTATTTATTTATTTTTAAATATTTTAATTAATTAAATATTTTTTATTTTTTCCCTTTTTTTTCCTTTGGCTGGTCGCCTAGCCTCTAGTGACCAGCCACAGGAAGAAAAAGAAAAAAAAAGAAGAAAAAAAAGAAATTAAAAACATAAAAATATTAGAAAAAAATTAATAAATTAATAAATCTTATTCACATTAGCGTTAGTCATGCCATGTAGGACGATCGATGTCTATGTTAGCAAATTCCGACAAAAATTAGTCAAATAGACTCAATTAATAAAATGTTGAAAGATTTAAAACTCAATTGGCAATATTGAAAGTTTTAGAACTAAATTAACAAAAGTGCAATATGTTCAGAATTTTTTGGACGACTTTCTCGATTTCACATGTAGTACTCTCAATTTGGTTTGCAAGCAAGAGAGGCTGTTAAAGTATGTTAAAGAACTTGTCTGTGAATATTAATAAACTCGACGTATATGTGGTCTTTCTTTTGTTTAATAGTTTAAAACTGAAAGGAAATCGTTAAGATCCGGTTGAGGTGGGAAACCTGGAGTTGAAATATTGTCGAATTGCTTTTACGAAAAGTTTGGCCGAAGAATGTCAGGCATGGGGGAGTAAGTTCAGAAGAGTAGGAACGTAAGAAAAAAGTGCGAAGAAAGTGGTCATTTGATGGAGACACAGCTGTAGAGTCAAAAGACTGCTTGTCGGTGGGCGCACAAAAGTGTAATATCACCCAATCGCGATGAGGATATAACCGATGTTCTCCCCGAAATAAGGGTCATCATACCAAGAACCTTCTTCTGAAGTACTAGAATAAACTTAATTAACCGACCAAAAAAAGAATAATTCGAAAATATATTAGAACATACATTTCTCTTCTATTTATAGAGGGTACTGAATAAATGGAGTAGGAAAAATTGAACCCACGTCATTGCCTTAGAAGTTTAGGATTTCATTCACCTCGATTCATTAACTAACCTCGCAACCACAATGCACATATAGATAAAGATCATTGTAGTTAAGCTGAGGAAGCCATTTGTTTCAATGTTTGGGCAAAACTGGGAAATGGTTTTTTTTTCCTAATGCCAGATTGGATAATAAATCTGCATACATTGGAAAGAAAGCTCTCCGAGATCAAATGTCCCATTTATTTCATGAAAAATAAATGATTTAAAAAATATTTTCCTAAAAATGATCATTAATATCATTTATAGAAATATATGAATAGAAAAATACTTTTATAATCCATGAAAATATTTAGATAAATTGTTATTGATGATGAAAACATTTTTTTATTAATAATTATATCAAGCAATCACTCTTTGAAAGATACTTTTCAAAACTTTCATTTTTTGCGAAACAAATAGTTCCCTAGTATTAGTGTGAATTCTTTATCTTGCAATCTTGTTGTCTAACCTCAAAAGATTGATTTCCTAACCAAAAAATAAATAAATAAAATTGCATTAATATTATAGATCAATCAGCACTCATGAGGGTGTAATATTAAACCAATCTAGAGGCTTGGAGTGGTCCTGGTGAAGCCATCAAAAGACAAAAATAGGACTACACCATTACAAAACTTACAAATCCCCAGGACATAAACTATTGGGGATGCGAGAACAGAAGAATAAACAAAGGGTTTGGTGTTTGGGGGGAATTCAAGGCGTGTTCCTGGACTTTACCAATGCGATTCACCTCTTTATTCGCCCTCCGATCTGTCCGATTTCGCTTTAACAGGACGCCTCCCCCCCTCTTATTCTTTCCCTAACATCGAAACGGTCAGCGGTTTTTCATCCCTTTAAAAATTTAGACTATTCTAGAGTATGTAAGTACATAATTCATGAGGTTATTTTGTTGAAATGAGATCATGTTTTTGCCAGCCACATTAGGGGAAATTTTTCGTTTTCGCTCCGCCTACTCTGGAGTTCATGCACATTGTAACTCCGCATTTTTTACAGAAGAAGCATTTTATCCTTTCGAACTTTTATTTTGCTATACTAGTTAGCACCGTCAATCTATTCCAGCGAGCACGCGCCGCTCACATGATCTTTAAGGGTAAACTTCCAACCTGTTTGTCCTCCCAATTTTTACTGTTTGGCCTTAACCTCTCTTGTGGCCTTCTTGTTACTGTGCATTAATTGCACCCACCAGTCACCGCGTGTACATGATTCATATAAATTTTACACAAAAACACATTTTGTGCATCCATGTGTGTGTGGGGATGGGTAGAGAGAGAGAGAGAGAGAGAGAGAGAGAGAGAGAGAGAGAGAGAGAGAGAGAGTGGGGGAGGGAGGGAGAGAGGGAGGTGTGTTGGGTTTGTAGGCTGACCGGATTAAACATGTTTGGAGAAAGGAGCCGCATAGAAACACTTGCTGATCCACTCTTCCCCATGGATGACTTTTTCAAAACCACCATATAAATTTGTTAATAGATTTTCAATCCTAAATCAGCCCTATAAAATCACACAACAAAAATATTTTCTTAAAAGTTTTGTTAACGAGTGTCCTAGATGTTTGTTACACATGTTTAACAAGAAAATATTTGATTTTACAATGCTAACTGTGCATATTATGATTGTAGTCGGTTTTTACAAATCTGATTTTCTAATAAGGGTTTTTAGAGTTTTTTTTTAAGCAAAACTCCTTTTTTTTCTTTTTTAAACAGGAGTTTTAAAATGCTAAATTCATGTCCTTGCTCGGAGTGCAAGTTGTGCGGTAAAACGTGCATTTCCCTAAGACATTGCCGAGAACTTCAAGTAATTAACAACATTGTCATTAAAAGGGCTTCCTACTTTTTGCCACATAGTCTAATTGCACGCAAAATATAATATAAAATTCTTTGCAAGAATTCTTTAAACTATAATAAGGACAAGGAGACAACCCAAGGTAGAAAACAATAGGCAGGCACTAGCATATAGACCTTCCATCTTTCGTTCCACTTTTTCTTAAAATAATACTCTGAACTGATCTCTGCTCTTAATTAATAGAGTCAAATGATCTCTTCTTCTTGCACTAAAACATTCTATTTATCTGAGAGAGAGGACTCAAGTCTCTTCTCTTTTTCTCTGTTTAGGGTTCTTTCCTGGGACCCAATTGCTTGAAGTGTCAAGACTTCAGGGAAGACACATCCCACGATCTCCATTGTCTTCCTCCTAATCTCTGTACCTCCCTCCAACCGCATGTTGTGCCCAAAAGAACAAACCTTCCACCTCTCCTTAGACTGCATTTAATGCTTTGTTTTCTCTCTTCAACTACAAATAAGACCATTTACCTCATTTTTATTTGAAAAAGGGATTCCATTCGTCATCTGTATTTCCTGTGCTCATAAGCTTGGGGCTTTTCACAAACTTGGCCTCCTCATCTTGTATGAGCATGTCAATCACATATTGCCTTCTTGTCTTCATCATCATGGGCCTTTCTTTGCATATATGTGATGCCCGACGCCTCACGGACATGGACAAGAAGCGGGTGAAGGGAAATACCTCATCTAGCAAGGTTAGTGATGAGAATCATTACTGATATTGTCATCAAGAAAGCTAATAGTTTTTGAGATTTCTTCCAAGGTCGAGCCAATCCACAAAAGAAAGTTTAGAAAACCAAGAGGCATTGACCTGCATACTACATAATGAAATGCTACTTTAAACTTTAAATGTTCGATTTAGTATTTATACAGTCAAATTTTAATTTGCCACCAGTTATGATTTTAGCTTGGTGTTTCATGTATCTTACTCGCACATGATGAATTGACTGAAGAGTTTGATATGCTTTTATGCATGCATGAAAGCTTTTCCTTGTTTTACTTACTTAAAAAAAGAGTTGTTTTTGGTTTTTCTGGAAAACCCTAAGAAATCACACCTGAATACTCGCAGAGTGGTTTGAAGACAGAACGGGATTTGGTCAACATCACCTCAAATTTCCAGTCCATGCAAAGAAACAACAGCTTCGATAATGAAGGCAACAATGCGGAAAACCTGACGACCAAAAAACCTGAAAAGGCAATAGTTCAGACGAGAACCACTCAGAAGCTGACGAATGTGTCGTCTCTCGTATCCGTTTCATGGGTCGTTCCTCGGAAGATTCCGAACGAGAAACATCCCGGGCTAGACTCCGATTACAGCCCGCCGAAGACGCACCCTCCATCACACAATTGACCAATTTTTGGCTCGTCTGCTGTTGAATCTCCGGGACCCTCTTCGCGATGTGACCAAGCAATCGCTCCATTTTGGCACTATAATGAGTATGTTACGTTGTAAATGCGCAGAGACGAGACCATATGAGAAAGCACTCAGGCTAGCTTATCGGCTAAGGGTACGGCTGTTTCTGCCATTACGTATGTGTTGACTTTGTAAAATGTTATATACAACACAAGCGTAGGACTTATTATTTATATATATTGACAAGTTTTTAAGATTCCTTCCTGTGAAGCCTGAAGGATTCCTCATGTTAGAAACTGCAGATGAATTTTGTCCAGATATCATGATCTATGTCCTCTCGCTCCATAGTATAAACTAATTCAATCCAAAATTCATAGAGTTTAATCTTCTTTTTTGGCTTCATATGCATATGGAAGACTAAACTGATTTCACAGCTGATGCGTGAGGACCAATTACATAAAATAAAACCCAAGTATCAATATCTTTTTTCTTCCCATTGGATCTTGTGAAGGTTTTACGGGTTTCTATATTTCAAATTGAGAGTTGACTAAATCTATATTAATGTGTCTTTATCATGCTTTGGTTTTATCGTTACAAAGACAAGACTAAATAGATAACCTGATGATATTCTGTGTGAGGGTTTACTTCTAATGATGATATTGATATGAGTTGGGGTATTATGCGACTCAATTGCATAAATCATGCATCAATTTATGTATGTATGTTAAGTATGCATGTGCAGTATGAATTGCTTGAATAAGCAACCTTATGCAGTCTCTTGAATAATGTTAGGTATTTACTTTATTCAGTTACATGCCAAACTTCTGATTGAGTGTAAATATGACTCACTCTATTTAAATTGCCTAGTTATAATCATCCGATTGCTTAGGGCCTATTTGGTAACACTCCTGAGAACAACTGATTCTATTTTTTGTTCCTGAGAGTAAAAAAAGAACAGAAATCCATTTGATAATTTTTTTGTTCCCGGGAATAGATTTGAAATAGAATCAAGAAGTAGAAAAAAATTACTTCTTGTTTTTGGGAACAATTCCTAGAATCAATTGTATTTTTTTTTTCTTTTCTCTTCTACTTTCTCTTCTTCTTCCTTTTGGCCAGTTGCCAGCATTGGCCATGGCCGGCGACTGGCTAGACGAGGGTCAGCGACCTCGCTGGGCCATGGCGACGCTGAGTCATGGATGAGTCTCACCTTGGCCGGGTGAGGTCATAGCCATGGCAAGGCTCGGCCTCAAGCTGAGGCAAAGTTGACCTCGTGTCGCTTTGGTGAGGTCAAGTCTTGCCAATGGCTTGGCGAGGCTTGCTTGGCCACCAGTGAGGCTTGGCCTTGTCCAGATTTGGTGAGGCTGAGGCTCACCTTGGCCAGGTGAGGCTTCGACGGGCTCGCCAAACCTTGTCCTCATCGGCTACTGCGTGGCTAGCAATTGACTACCAAGAAGGAGGACGAAGAAAAGAAAAGAAAAGAAAAAAGAAAAAAAGGAGAAAAATATAATAAAAATATAAAAAAATTAAAAGAAACAAAAAAATTTAAGAATCCTACCAAATGCATTTTCATCTTGGGAATAGAAATTTTAGAAAATTGTCAAGCCCGTTCTTTTTTTAAAAAATTATTCCCGAGAATAGAATTAGAAAAAAAAAATTTCTTATCAATTTTTTTTTCCAGGAACAGAATTGTTATCAAACACACCGTTAACATATCAAGTTTATCTAACCAAACATCATTCACGATCTCCTAACACATGCATGAAAAATAGATATGGGTGAAGAATTTTCATCTCTTAAAGCAAGGTCGGTCCTGGTCACAAGGAGCCATTGCGAATCCCAACTACTTAGGAGGTTTGCTGCTTTGATTGTTAGCTCCAGCCCTTCCTTTTTTCCGTTTTTAGCACTCACTTCATTCGCTTGTCCTGTTTGATCACTATCCCTTGGAAAACATGAATATCATGTGATTCAAGACGAACATCTTCAGATCTTGATTAGGCTTACTAAAGCTGGGATGCATCCTTATCGGTAAGGTCTTAGATGCTTTTCCTACTTTGTTCCTTTATTTGTCGATTGAGCTTCACTTGATGGGATAAGGTAGGAAGATTTGCTTTGCTCCTTTGCATCGCTGCGGACATCCATAAACAACAGCTGGAAAATGTTGTCATCCATTGTAATCGATTCCCAAAATGCTTGCTCGTGGGTACTGGCCATCGATGTAGTACGGGCTTATGAGATAGAGATACTTTAAATTTCAGGAGATGAAATCATATCTTAAATTTGTGCCTTCTAGATAGTTAGACATGTACGTCACTACTGATTCAACGGGTCAGATTAAGCCATGTCATCTTATTTCGCTTGAGTTTACTAAAGCGACTCTCATAATTTTTGAAAAAGTAACGCACCCCTACCGATCACAACCCTAATCACTAAAAATCCCCTTCTGTCCACTCTCATGGCCTACACCTTCACCTCAATTGTGCCCCAAAGCCTCTCTCGCCACCTTCAGTATTCGAGCCACGGTCACTCGTTGTTGCCTCCACCCCTCGTTGTTGCGACCCCCCTCTCTCTCCCTCTCTCTCCTTGCATGAGTGAAGGAAGAGAGAGCCGATTCTCGCAATGGTTTTCGAGTGAATGATTCAGGCAGGGGTTCAATTGCTCCAAGCAACCTAAAGTCTAGATCAACAGAGGTTCGGTGACTTTCGATCTAGGAATCAACCTTAATCACCGCGTGCACACTTCGACACACACACAGGCAGAGCGGGAGAGAGACCCTAAGGACAAATTGAGCGATGGCGGCTACATCTGGGGCCATGACACCACGACTGCCAAGCAACATCTACGATCACGGATGGAGGAAGAGGAGTTAGAAGTCAAGAAGAAACAAAAATAATAAGAGGGAAAAAAAAAGTGAAAGTATATCTCAATTGTTATAATCCAGTGGGTTAATGTGCTTGTTGTCATCGGAAAATTTGCTCCTCATTGTCCGAAAATCATTAAGTTTGACTTAGGTTTAATAGAGAGTCAATCAAAAGATAGACTGGAGGTACAAGACCTAGAAAACGTCTTAAACCTCAAAATTGGATTCTACTTGACAAAACGATAACCACGTTAGCTCTCAAATCCGACGGTTAGTTTTGATAAATGGAACCAAAACAAGTATATTGACTCTCATATTACCACCCGAATCTGATAGTCAATTTTGGACCTCACAAAACCGGTCGCCCTTATTTGCAATGTCGAGACAGTAGCGATTTCCCAACTGTCATTGCACGTGCTGAAATTACAGATCAAGCATCCCAACGACGCAAAAATCGGGTTGAATGGGTGTCGGATGAAGGAGTAACCGTCCGTCAAATTTTGATAAAAACCTTCTTCACTCGGAAGGAAGATCACAGAGTCCAAAACCGCAATCTAGATTCAAGCGTCTCCCAAAATCCTCCACACCGGGACACGGCTTGAAGATTCAAAGAGCCTCAAGATTCGGGCGTTCCCCAAATGCCCGCACCGAGGCATGGCGTGAAGGTTTGAAGACCTTATGGATTGAAGCATTTCTCGGATCCCCACACAGGAGCGCGGCCCGCTCATCTCAATATCTTCCATACTCAAATACCCTAAATATTCCTAAGTTGGAGTATGACATGAGGACGGGTTCATTGACACTCTTCCATTCATTCTATTTTAAAGGAAAAATGGCATTATAAGTGTCATAATTTTTATACGGTGCTCACTTAAATGTCATAACGTTTTTCTTTGACACTTGAGTATCGTAATTTATGTATGGCATTCATTTAAGTACCATAACTTTAATTTCAATCATTTGAGTAATATATAAATTTATTATATGATCACTTGAGTTCCATAACATTGTGAAAACATTTACCACAAGCATATGCCATGTCAGTTTTTCACCACTTGGGTGAATGTTTTAAAAAAAGTTATGATAGTCAAATGAAAAGAATTGACACTTAAGGAAATGCCATATAAAAATTATGTCACTTATGATGTACTTATCATTTTAAAGTACTTGGTCCAGTTCTTCCTTTTAAAAGACAGTTGTTCTCAAAAGGGAATTGTTATTTTTTCCATGTCCTACCATAGGATTTCGATTGCAAAACCACAGCCGGCCTTGCATTACGTCCTAGGGCAAGACCTCCTCAATCCCTTCCTGATCCCACAACTTTTTTTTTCCCGATCCCACAACTTGGAGGCATCTCTATGTCAGTGAACTTCTAACTAGCAGCATCATTTGATAGTTTGAGCCAAGTATTTATTGAGTGTGCATTCTAAGTAAGACTTCCAACTTTAGGATACAAGCATTTTAGGAATGAAAAAAAAATCACGTAAAATCTCAACTTGATACATATATGACAAATTTATCCAAAACTATTTTTTGACCATCATAACTCTAAACTAGTATACCTGTAACAAATTTACCATTCGTTAGTATTCATTAAATTTTACCGTTAAATTATCGAGTTAAAAAATATGACCATTGATGAGTGTATTAGTCTAGGATTTTGCCCTTCATTTGTCACATGTGTTCCAATTTATGATTTTTTGAGGTACTAATCTAATTTGACAATAAGATAATAAATTTATCGCAAATTTACCTGTTTGAAGTTTTTAGTGGTCAAAATATTGGTTTGGGATAAATTTGTCAAATGTATACTAGTTTGAGGTTTTTGGTGATCAAAAACTTAGTTTGGAGTGAATTTGTTGCGGATACTAATTAAGGATTTTTTTTGTAGTATTAACACCAAAAAATGCATGACGTCGGGGTAGTGCGTCCTCCGCTAGCGTCATTCCAAGGTTTACCCGTTGGTTACCGGCTGTGCAGGGCTCCTTGGGTATCAAAAAAAAAAAAATCAAAAAATGCATTTTTTGAAATAACTATTAGAGAAAGGCAAAAAAAAAAAGTTCTAAATTTGTTTCAATGTTAAATCTTTCAATTATGCTAATTTAATTCTAAACATTCGCATATTTTGCCAATTGAGTTTATTTAGCCAATTTTAACAAAAAATTATCGTCCTTGACATTTTTAGTAATATTTTAACAATTGTTTGAACTTTTTTTTTTTTTTACCCCTTTTCATTTTGGCTAGCAAGGGTGGCTCCCATCACCTAGAGTCAACGACAAGCTCACTGGCCATGAGTGAGATAACCCTTGTGCAAATTTTGTGAGGCCCATGAACCTTGCTAGCTGCCAACAAGGGTTGGCCAAAATAAAAGGGAAAAAAAAAGAAGGAAATAAATAACAATAAATGTCAACATTAATACCAGCTAAGCCACGTAGAATGGCTAATAGCTTTTGTGCCCTTGCCCCTAATGGGTAAGGCAACCTTTGCCCAGATTTGGCAAGGGCTAGTGAGGGCTGCGAATGTTGCTAGTGACCAACGAGGGCTGGACGGTCCTCATTGCCTAGAAATAGAAGGGGAAAAAAATCGTTTAATTATTATTTTTTTAAATATAAAAGATATCCACATAAACATAAACTATGCTACATAAGACGGTTATCGTCCACATTAGTGATTTCTAGTCACAATTGCCCGGAAGAACTTAATTGGTAAATTATGAAAATGTTTAAGACCAAATGAAGATTTAAGACTAAATTGACAAAATGTGTAATAGGTTTTGGACTTTTTTGTTACTTTTCCCATGGATATCATACACCCTTTACTGATTATTGAGTAAGTGGGACAAGACTTGTGTCTTAGGCTCTGTTTGTTTTGTGGACAAATGAAAAATATTTTCATTTTTCACAAAAATATATTTCGACATAAATTGTTGTCGGTAATGAAATTATCTTTCATTGACTAATTAATTAAAGTGATACAAGGCGATAATTTTCAAGAAAATATTTTTCAAATTATTCATCTTCTACAAAACAAATTATGAGATTTTGTGAGACAATTGACAACTGTTTTAAAAGCTTAAGTTATAAGATGAAAGTGTGATTTAATATTTAATTATTTTAACACTCTTCCTCACGCTTAGTCGGCCAATATTAGGTGTGGATATGTTTAATTAGGGAGGCAAATGGACTTGGAAAGATTTGAATTTAGGACTTTTGGCTCTGATATTATCAGCCAATTGTTCTAAAAACTTAAACTGTTAAATAAATGCGTGGCTTAATATTTAATTATTCTAACACAAATGAAGCCTAACATGTATTCAAATATTTTCAAGAGTAATCAAAAGTGTTTCAATATTCAGATCTCAATGTCTTGATTTACAAATTTGTTTCATTTGCATATGAACTTCTTTTGCATGACATTTAATTTGAATACTTTAAGATATTCAACCTACTTGATATTACTTTTATTCATATTGTACGGATATCAATTCAGCTCAAAACTTTTCAATTTTGCTAATTAAGTCATAAACCTTTGTGTGAAATTCCAATATAATTCTTTTGGTCATTTTTCGTTGGAAATTGCTCAGCTGTCTTACATGGCACGTTGCCACATCAATGATTCCTAGCAAAAAATGACCAGAGCATCCATATTTTACTTAAATAGAAGTTTATGGCTTCATTGGCAAATTTAATAAGTTTAAGATTAAATTGATATCCATACAATAGGTTTATAATTGATTAGACAATTTCTCTCATAATCTTGTTAAATATTAGCGGTGGGTATGGTTCCAACATGGAACCGGGATCCTAAGAACCGAATTGGTCTAGTTCTAGGTTTTGAGTTCTAAAAATTGGGAAACCTATTCTGATGGATAAATTTTGGGTATCAAGTGTTATTGGAAACATAGAACTTGGAAGAAGCCTTCGTATTCGCGTGATTCTACGTCATTATATAATGTCCAATGATGAATGTGTAATGTGAAATCACTAGTCTAAGCTTTTATTTCCAACAATATCCATACCTAATATTTTACAATCTTCGTGTGTTTAAACATGAGTTGTGATAAATTGATTGTAGCAAATGGCGATTACTAAGAGTATAGGCGGAACCTTAGTAGACCCTTGAACCTGTGATATGATAAGATCCAAGTTTCTAGGTATACAGGGTAGCTCTAGATTTAAAAAAATTAGGGAATCTATTTCGACAAACAGATTCCAAATTCCAAATGGAACTTGGACAAGACATAAAATCGCTCATCTCTATTTGATACAAGAGTAGTAGGTCTTGAGTTTAAATCTTTGTAGGCATCTATTTACCTTTCCAATTATATACTTTTACGCTTTATCCTTAGGTTAAAGTTTAGTGCAGCCGTAAGTAGGAATGTTAGAATAAATATTAAATCGCGTTTTCAGCTAACATTACTTTGATAATTTTTTTACTTTGCTTTGGGCCAAAAAAAATGTAATGTTTCATTTATCGAACGAGGCAAATTCTTTTGGGATATGATCAATCAGTAATTAATTTCACATATATATTAAGAACCCGCTCCACCCGCCGCGCCGCCCCCCCCCCCCCCCCCCAAAAAAAAAAAAAAAAAAAACTTCCACAGGATATGGAACAAATCGTCAGGCCAGTGAAGAAAGACGGTGGGAAGTTTAATATTTACGAAGGATACATGCAATTGAACCGACACGTTAGTATCCCAATGTTTCTCCATTCAATGAAAATATAAAATAATGTTCGAAGCGACGAATACAGAAAACCCAAAATTCCTTAAATGTGGCATTTCCGAGGGTGATCCAGCCGATGATATTGCACGCCAACTTGTTTCCCCCTCCATCCGTTGATCGCCTTCGTAGTTATATCTCCAAGTCTAAGCAAGTCCAAGCACATAATAATAATAATATTGTTGTTGTTGTTATGGATTTATGAGGGAACACAATAAAAATATTGTGGATTGTGAAACAAAATCGAATCTAATCACGACCACGAATTGCAATTTGTCCAATAGATGGGGAAAAAAAATTGGGCCTTCACCGAGCTTTGTACTTATATATACGTAAGCAAAATTAGAAGTATCATTGTTATTATTTTTTGTTTAGTTTGGTCTTATGTTTTCTCCATCAATCTGTAATGTTTTCTTGCGTTGCATACTTTAAATGTACACAATCATACATGCAAATGGAGTCATTGCCATGCGCAATGCGATATAATTTCATTTACTGATTATGAACCAACGATATTATATTTTTCCCAATTTTTTTCTTTTCAAAAGCTTTGAAAAAAACTTGATGAACTTGCGATTAAGAACTTCATTAAAAAATCGTGGTACTCAAAGAGCGCCGCAGGGGTGCTAACCTTTCTTGACACACTGTGACCTATAGCAAGTGTGGAATCCTTATGATTGAGCTTAGAAGACTGTTGCTGGTCCGTCACCTCTTTCTACCATTTTCACCTATAGCAAAAACTCGAAAAGAAAAATTGAGAAAAGAAGGCAAGGATTACTAGGGCATTTGCCCCTATTGAACTTGACCACATCGCAATGGTCTTAGCCTTAGGCTGCGTTCGTTTCACGGAAAATTGACCATCTCCGGAAAATATTTTCCCAGAAGTTAATTTCCAGGAAAATTGCTATATTTTCCGGTGTTCGGCTAATTCTTAAATTTTGAGTGGAAAACATTTTCCATTTTTCATTAACTAATTTCTTTTTTTTTCTTTTATTTTTTCCTTTTCTTTGCCTTCTCCTTCCTCCTTCCTCCTCCTTCTTCCTCCTTCTTCCGCCACCGCTCCTCCTTCTTCCTCCTTCTTCCTCCGCCGCCGCTCCTCCTTCCTCCTCCTTCCTCCTTCCTCCACCGCCGCTCCTCCTTCTTCCTCCTCGTTCCTCGTTCCTCCTTCCTCCGCTGCCGCACGCCCGAAGATGGTGAGCCGACCAAGATCTGGTTGCCAGATCCGGCCGACCAAGGTCCGGTCGCCAGATCCGGCGAGCTGGGCGGGGCTCGGGCTCCCGATCAAGGCAAGCTCGAGCTCCGCCGCCAGATCCGGCGAGCTCGGGTGAGGACCGAGCCCCGCCCAGCTCGCCGGATCTGGTGAGGCCAGAGCTCCGCCCCAAGCCGGCGAGGCTCCACCTCGCCCGATCTGGTGAGGCTCGAGCTTGCCGAGCTCGGGCGAGCTGGGCTTCCACAGATCAGGCTAGGCGGAGCCTCGCCGGCCCGGGGCGGAGCTCGAGCTGGCTCGCGACCGCGGCCGGTCGCCGGTCGCCGGCCGCTGTCGGGGCCGGCCACCGTCCAAGCTAAGGAAGAAAAATAAAAAGGAAAGAAAGAAAGAAAAAAAAGGCAGGGAAGTTGTGGAAAATGTTTTCCACTTTTCAGAAGTGGAAAACATTTTCCTTAGCTTTGCATGTAAATTTTCTGGTCAACGGAAAATGTTTTCCTTGACCGTGATTTTCCGCCCATCCGAACACCGGAAAATATGGAAAATATTTTCCTGAAAGTTATTTTCCGTGAAACGAACGGAGCCTTAGTTCCAACCAAACATCCGACCCTTACAAAGGAAGGGATGCCACATGAGTTCAACTACGACGGAGATTGGGCAGTGGTGGCCGTCGTTCTCAGGTGACCACTATCATGGAGGCAATACCGAGAGGTGATCATTTACCACGGCCATGATTGCTATCTATTTTTCTCTCTTCCCTTATTTGTAACATTCTCGAATCTGACCCTATGAAAATCAGCCATAAGATCCTGAATGGATCGTCCATGGGTCATTGGCCATGGGATCATGGGATCGATTAGTAATGAATTAAGGATTAGTTATGGTCTGACCAATTGACCGGCTATGAACTGATCGAGGTGTCGGCTGTGAATTGTCCAGCGAGCATACCGATGAGATATGATCATTAGCTCATAAGATGACTTTTTGATCACGAGAATTGGTCACAAGATGATTTTGGATTGACAGATAGTCATGGGTTGATTCGATTGGTCATAGTGCCCAATCTCGGGTGATTCCGTCCGACTATGCACCGATACATGGATGATCCAACTCAATCAAATGCGATCGTTTTCTGACAAAGAATACATCATTCCGAAAGGAATATTGAATTGGTAATGTCCGATTGTGGATCGATAATGCACCGACCATGAATCATATGGATGGATAGGGTGTTGATTGGAATGAGCTTAGGAATAGACTTAGCTATTCCGTCACTAATTCTTAGGTCCATGAGTACCTTAGCTTAGTGCTAAGCCATGGATAGCCTTAGGATTGGCCTTGACCAACCGAAGGATCAATGGACCACCATTTAGGCCGACCGACTGTCCAAGGAAACGGTTTGGTCGAGTGTGGGGCATGATGGCCGAACCTTGGGTGTATGTGATTCGGTTTTTCAAGACGTATCTAATGATCCATTTTTTGGCGCTAGAACCACTTAGATGATGGAATTGTTTAGATTGCCTTATTGAGGAAGAAAATGACGAAATAGATGAAACTCTATAACACCCTCATTAAATGAAATGGATGATGTGTCATTTGACTTTTCAAAAGTAATGGTGAGATCAAAAATATCCTTGATAGGCAAGAAAAGGATGGCGCATATGTGGCCCAATCGAAGAGCGATACCTAAAGCCCTCATTAATGACTTAAGAAGTTTAGGCGCCAAGTTGGCAATCTTGATCGCTTTATCTTCGTACTTCATTAAATGCTCATTAAATGAGGGATACAAGCAATCCAATGAAAGGCCAAAAAGCGGGCCATCATTGATGTTGATTGTCAAGCAAGATCTTTTAGCCATGCCAAATCATTCTTTAGGTACAATCATTGGACAAATAGGCTTGCCACCTAAGGACCTTAGGTGGGACACTTGGAAAATTTAGAATTGATCATTTGGCTCAGTAATGATGGCACCGAGTAGTATAAAATTGCCATCCACATCATCTAGTTTTAGTTGTGTGCTTACTCATAAGTAGTCGTTTTTATGTCGTGGGTTCATTTTGTATGATTTGCTCATGTGTGAGTTAAGATTGTTCGAGAAATCCTCGTGAAGTGTTTTGAAGTTGACAAAATGTTTTCATTAGTCTAGTCTGAAGGTCTGCAGACTCTGTTGGTTAAAGTCTGAAGACTTCCGGACAGCCAGACTCAAGACTCAAAGTCTATCCTCATTGATAGTCTCTAATCCGTTGAAGAAGGGTTATCCAGAACTGGATGTTTTGTTCAGGATTTATCCTTATCATTTGGAGAAGATCTCGTGGCTGGAGAAGACGTAACAGAATCCTTTGATTGATCAAGATTGATTCAATGATTGAAGATTCGTTGATTGTCTAAATATTATTGGAAGGTTCTACTTATGGAAACCGAGATCCTGATTGTATGGGCGAACAGGATTGATGGGCTATCAACACGTTCCTTTAATAGCTCGAACAATCTTCCTAATTGATTCCGTCCAACGGGTAAATTGGAGGAATTCCTTTGGTAAGTGCCAACGGGTATGATGGCATAAAGGAGTATATAAGGAAGACATTCTTAGTTGTTCAAGGAGTGCGCGATAGAAAAATTCCAAAGTCTGAAGCTCCTATTTGTTTAGACAATTCCTTTGAGCGAATACTTGTATACAAAAGAGAGTCTATATTTGTGAGAAACCTTGAGAAGGTGTGGTAGAACATCTACACTGTGGAATCAAGGCAAAGCTGTACTGTAACTTCTCTTTTAATCATAGTGAAATCCAGCCGGTGGGCTGTCAGTGTGGAAGAGTGGACGAGGCTTGGAATAAGCCGAACCACTATAAATCCTGTGTTCAATTTTCTCTCTCTATACCTCGATCGTATTTCATTTTGTTAAGAATTGTTTCCGTATTTCGACAAATTGTTTGTGCGCCTATTCACCCCCCTCTAGGTGTTTATACTAGCTATCTCAATTGGTATTAGAGCCTGTGTACTCACTTTGTTTGAAGTGTTTTACTTTAGAGTTAAAGATCCATGGCTAGTATGCTAGCACCAGGGCTGATGGAAGGGCAAAGCAATACCAGACCACCCTACTTTGATAGAAAGGATTACAACATCTGGAAAAACAAGATGAAAGCTTTCCTACGATCAAAGGATTCTCTGGAATGGGACGTTGTAGAAAAAGGAATTACTCCTACATCTGCATCAGTCTCTGAAAGAGGGAAGGAAACTGATGAGACCAGCAAAATGACTCAGGAAGAGATAAACAAGAGACAAGCACTCGATGCAAAAGCAATTTACTCTTTATATTGTGCTTTGTCACCAACTGAATATAATAGAATATCTTCTTGTGTTACAGCAAAAGAAGTTTGGGACATATTGCATATCACCTATGAAGGAACAGACCGAGTGAAGGAAACAAGAATCAATATTCTTCTCGGTCAATACGAAGCCTTCAGAATGAAACCTAGAGAATCTATAACTGACATGTTTAGTCGTTTTACAGATATTGTGAATGGTCTTGAAAATCAAGGTCAACCAATTTCTGATCCCATGAAGGTAAACAAGCTACTGCATGGACTCTCCAAGGATTGGAATCACATAAAGACTTCGATAAGAGAGACGCAAAGAATTATGCCACTATCTGTAGATGAGCTGATTGGAACTCTTCAGTCTTATGAAGTGGAACGGATCAATGAAGACGAAGATCCAAAAGGTAAGAAATCCATTGCATTAAAATCAAATGATGATTCTGATGATACAGATTCTGAAGATGATATGGACGATGAGGAGCTTGCTCTCATGATAAGAAGATTCAGAAAACTGAATAGAAAAGGAAGAAGGTTCAACTCAAAGAAACAAAGCTTTCAAAGACAGCAGACCAAGTCTGTTGATGATGAAGAACCGAACAAAGATGTAGTCTGCTTTGAATGTAAGAAAAAGGGACACATCAGACCCAACTGTCCTCTTCTGAAGAAGAAGAGAGGAAAAGCTGAAAAATTTCGAAAAGCTCTCAAAGCTGAAACCTGGAGTGATACTGAGTGTGAAGAAAGTGATAATGAGTATGCCAATCTATGTCTGATGGCACAATCAGACTCAGACTCTGGATTAGACTTTGGATCAGACTCAGATAGTGAATTTAAGGCAAGTAATTTTAAAATTCCTGTCAAAGTTTCTAAATACATTGATGAACTGTGTTTTAGTCTTAAGACTTCTCTCAAAAGAATTTCCGAACTGAAAAAGGAAAACTCAACTCTAAAACAAAAGGAAAATGTTTTAGTAAAAAGAGTTAAAAGTCTAGACTTGACTGTTTCCACTCTTAAAGAAAATGAAGATAATCTTTTAAAAGAAAATGCTCTTTTAAAAACAGACTTATCAAATATTTCAAAGAAATTTTCAATAGGGTATGAGAAACTTGAAAAAATTCTTTCAGCTCAAAGACCTTACTTCAATAAGTCTGGTTTAGGTATGTCAGCAGAAACAATTCCCTTGATTGATTTTTCTAAAGTAAAAGAAAGAATTAAGAAAAGACCCTCGAAAGAAGCTTACAAAAATCATTTCAAGAAAGTTTTTGTAAAACCTGTAGGTAGAAATACTCTCAGATGTTCAAAGTGCAACAGTCCGGATCACTTTGAAAAAGAGTGTCCTATGGTATGGAAACCTGTTAAGAAAGTATGGGCTAATACTGTTTATATTACTAACACCAAAGGACCCAAGAAAATTTGGGTACCAAAGAAAGCTTGAGACTTTATTCTAAATGCAGGTCTCCGTCAAGAAACAGGTAAAGTGGTATCTTGACAGCGGATGCTCAAGACACATGACAGGAGACTCAAATTGCTTTATAAAGCTTGTTCAAGTAAATGGTGGAAAAGTTTCATTTGGAGGAAACAGCAAAGGAAGTATTGTGGGATTTGGAACCGTGAAAATTGGAACTCTCACAATAAGTAATGTTTCCTTAGTGGAAGGACTCAATTACAATCTTCTTAGCATTAGTCAATTGTGTGATACTGGTTTCAAGATCTTCTTTCAAGAAGGAACATGTTCTGGAATCAGTAAAGACTCTACTCAGTCTTTCATGGGTCGAAGACATGGAAATATCTATCTTCTGGATGTGAAACCAAATGAATCGCAATGTCTTATCTCAATTCAAGACGAAGCAAGCTTATGGCACAAAAAGCTTGGTCATGTCAACATGAAGCAATTAGCTAAAATCTCATCAAAGCAGCTTGTTCGAGGTCTACCCAAACTACCATACCAAAAGACTGATTCATGCACTCCATGTATTCTGGGAAAGCAGGTAAGAAATTCATTTAAGCCAATAAATCATGTCTCTACTAATCATGTATTACAGCTGCTACATATGGATCTCTTCGGACCAACCAGAACTCAAAGTATTGGGGGTAAGAAGTATTGCCTAGTAATTGTTGATGATTACTACCGTTTTACTTGGGTATATTTCCTTGCAAGTAAGTCCGAAACCTTTTCGTATTTTGAAAAATTTGCTAAAAAGGTTCAAAATGAAAAAGGATGTGTTATCTCTAGTATAAGAACAGATCATGGAGGTGAATTTGAAAATCAAGATTTTACAAAATTTTGTGATGAATCTGGCTTTAAGCATATGTTCTCCTCTCCATATACTCCTCAGCAAAATGGAGTTGTAGAAAGAAAGAATAGATCTCTTCAAGAAATGGCTAGAACTCTTTTAATTGAAAGTAAGATTTATTCACGATTTTGGGCTGAAGCTGTTTCAACAACATGCTATATCATTAATAGAGTCTTCTTAAGACCTATTCTAAAGAAAACCCCTTATGAGATATTCAAAGATAAAAAGCCTATTGTTTCATACTTTCATGTATTTGGTTGCAAATGTTTTATATTGAAAAATGCAAATTATCGAGTTGGTAAGTTTGAAGAAAGATCAGATGAAGGTATCTTCCTTGGATATTCTACATCAAGCAAAGCCTACAGAGTCTATAACAAGAAGAGCCAGTCTGTGGAGGAGTCAATGAATGTCAAATTTCAAGACTCAACGCAAGATGAATCAAGTCAGACTCATCAAGAAGAGTCTGAACCTGCTCCAGACCCTCAAAAGTCTACAACTTAAGAAGCATCTCAGACTCTGGAAAACCAGCATCAGGTTGTTAGTGAAGATCCAAATAAAGAAAGAGATCATCAATCAGACAAATCAACAAGTAACTGGAAGCATAAGTCCAGTTATCCCAAAGATCTTATAATTGGCGAAATTAATGAAGGAATTCGCACCAGATCCAAAAGGCGAGAAGAGTCTAGTGCTGTGGCACTCGTTTCTGAAATTGAACCAAAGAGCATAAAAGAAGCTTTATCTGATGAAAGCTGGATTGAAGCTATGCAAGAAGAGCTCAGACAGTTCAGCATTAATGATGTCTAGGAATTGACATCCAAACCAAAAGGTAAAACTGTTATTGGAGCTAAATGGGTGTTTAGAAACAAGATGAACGAAAAAGGAAAAGTCGTACGAAATAAAGCAAGACTCGTGGCCAAGGGATATACGCAAGAAGAAGGAATAGACTATGATGAGACTTACGCTCCAGTGCCAAGGTTAGAAGCTATTCGACTATTACTTGCATTTGCTTGTTATAAGAATTTCAGGTTATTCCAAATGGACGTCAAAAGCGCCTTCCTAAATGGATTTATCCATGAGGAAGTCTATGTGGAACAACCACCAGGTTTTGAAGACCCAAAGAAGCCAGACTTAGTCTTCAGACTGAAAAAGGCTTTGTATGGTTTAAAGCAAGCACCTCGGGCTTGGTACGACAGATTAAGTAAGTTCTTAATACAAAATGGTTTTGTCAAAGGTAAAGTAGATACGACTTTATTTATCAAGAAGGAAAACAAAAGTTTCTTGCTTGTTCAAATATATGTGGATGATATTATTTTTGGATCCACTAATGAAAGTCTGTGCAAGAAATTTTCTAAGTCTATGCAGGATGAGTTTGAAATGAGTATGATGGGAGAATTAACATTCTTTCTTGGTCTTCAAGTAAAACAATTGAAGGAAGGAACTTTTATTTATCAAGAAAAATATGTTAATGATCTTGTCAACAGGTTTGGACTTGAAAAGTGCAAAAAGACTGACATACCAATGTCAAGTACCTTGAAGATAGACAAAGATGAAGAAGGGAAGAAAGTCGATCAAAAACTGTACAGGAGTATCATCAGATCTCTTCTTTGTCTTACTGCCTCTAGACCTGATATTTTGTTGAGTGTTTGCATCTGTGCTAGGTTTCAATCAGACCCAAAAGAATCTCATTTGAATGCTGCGAAGCGTATTATTAAATATGTTTCATCAACTTCAAGCATCGGCCTTTGGTATCCTAAGAAGGGAGACTTTAATCTTATGGGATATTCAGACGCAGATCTGGCCGGTTGCAGAGTTGATAGAAAGAGCACTTCTGGAACTTGCCAGTTGCTTGGAAGCAGGATAGTGTCTTGGTTTTCTAGGAAACAAAGCACTGTGTCTCTTTCAACAACAGAAGCAGAGTATGTAGCTCTTGGAAGCTGCTGTTCGCAAATTCTATGGATAAAACAACAGCTAAGAGACTTTGAAATTGAAGACTCATGCACGGAGATTAATTGCGACAACACCAGCGCTATCGACCTCACCAAAAATCCAATTCTCCACTCAAGAGCAAAGCACATAGAAATTCGACATCACTTTATTAGAGACCATGTTCAAAATGGAGATGTTTCAATCCAATTTGTTGACTCAAAGAATCAACTGACGGACATATTCACAAAGCCGTTGGAGAAAAATCAATTTGAGTCTATCCGTTCCAGACTCAACATTTTGAGGTATGAGGATATCAAAGTCTAAAGACTTTCAGACTCAGGTTTACAAGACTTTATCTACAGTCTTGGCTCGACCGTCAGACTGTAAGTCTTTCTCTCTCTAATTTATTCTTGAAAAGGTACGATCGTCAGACTGTGTTTTAATTATTGCTATATTTAATCGACGCAAATATTGCATCGTTTCATTTTCAAAAAGGAAGTTATTTTTGAAATGACTATATTTGCGAAAAACGACAGTTATTTTGAAAAGGCATCTTTTTATTTCCTTGTGACGGTTTGTTTATCTTTCTTTTTAACTGATCGGGCACTGTCGATTCCTCTTCACTTTACTCTCAAAAACCCTAGAAAGCATCGATCCTCCATTCCCATTTGGTTTCTTTGTTTAATCTTCAAAAAGTTGTCATCTTTCCTGGGAAAGTCAAGCAAGGAATCTTCTAAAACTGAGAAAGATGTCATCTTCAAGAAAGTCGTCGAGAATCGCAAGCAGGGGACCACGGCAAATGAGTGAGGGGCCTACGCACTTTGATCTTACTGAGGAGGAAGAGAATCCAGAACAGCAAGCGAGCCCACAACATTCTCAGCAGCGTCACTCTCCACCATCTAGTCCTCAAGGCGTTGATCATCAACAACAGGAAGAAATCATCGAGGATGCAGACCCCGTAAGAGTTCAAAAGCCCGCTTTTATTTACAAGCTATATCGTGCCTTAAAAGGAACTTGTACTCCTTTAAACTATGTTGATGACTTCCTTAAAGACAAAGGATATGGGAACGAATATATCTTTCTGCGAAAAATGGAAAGTTTTGGAATTGCTCGTAAAGGGGTGGCTGAGGAAACCCTTGCGAATATCCCAAGTGATCCTCGTGACTGGGGGCCGAATCCTGTAGATGGAAATGATGATGACAATCTGTTCAGTCTATTTCAACCGAAAATGGGTATTGCGGATAATTTTCAAGGAAAAATGGGAGATTTGTTCAGATCAAAGGAACAAAAGGATCTGTACTCGAAATTGCTGAAGCGTGGGGTAATAAACCCTAGGAGTGTGGACTTTGTTTTTTTGGATGCTGTGAAAGTGAACTTGAGGGAAAAGTTCAGTTTTCTTCAACTTGAAAAGTACTGCTCTGACTCAACTGAGGCTTATGCTGAATTGACTGCTTATTTCTATTCAAATCTTAGCTTTTTGGATGCGAATAGAATCTCTTTCAGTGTTAAAGATCAGGACTATGTTGTGGATATGGACATGCTGGCAGATGTGTTAGAAGTTGAGAGAGGCAGATATCAACCAATCAAAGTTTCCATTGCTCGGGCCACACTTGAACTGGTAAAGGACAGGAGAATAGATGAGAAGATCACCTACTCAAGGATGAATGCATTCAACATCTTGCTTCACAAGATTGTGATTAACTGCCTTCGACCGAAATCGACTTCCAAAACTGATGTTTCAAGCTCTGAGGCAAAGTTGATGTATGCCATCCTCTGTGGAAAGCAGTTTTCTCTCCCTCATACTGTCATGTTTCACATGTATAGAGCAGTGATGAAGGATAGAGGTCAACTCCCTTACCCAAGCCTTGTTACGAAGTTATTCAGACATCTGAATATTCAGCCTCCGCAAATCTTTTGTGTTCGATCATGCGATCATATGGTGGTAGGACTGAAAATGGTGACCAAAATGCGTCTGAAGGAACTGAGCAAGGAATTAGAGAAATTCAAGGAGAAGACTCCTGCCAAATCTCATCAACTCTCTTTTGCTGCTAAGAGAAAAGGGAAGGAGCCCATGGCTGCTCCATCAAAGAGAAGAAGAGCTCTCCTCGTTGAGGATGAAGATGATGACGAAGACATCACCATCTCTGCAATGGCTTTGAAGAATTTAAGTCGTCTTATTCCACAGAAAGAATCGTAACAAATGACGAAAGAAGCAGAGGAGAAGGAAGAAGAAGAAAGAGAAGTAGAGCAAGAAGCAGAGGAAGAAAGACCTGAAGAAGAAAGAAGAGAAGAAGGAGAACCTGAGGAAATCTCTTCTCCACCTGTAGGCATGGAAATAGGGGGAGATCAGGAGAAAGGAGTGACGTCTTCATATCCCGATGCAAGTGAAGGAGTCAGTCGCTCGCCTGTAGACCTAGAGGACGTTTATGCATCTCAATTTCCAGAGGAAGGTCATGAAGCTTCATTGCCAAACCTACGAGATTATGCTGATCTACCATCGTCTGCATTTACTCCATCAGATCGAGCCGAAGCAAGTATTCAGACTGATAATGGAGCAGATTTTCGCAGAATCATGGATATTATCTTGGAAATGAGAGGTCAAATTTATGCCTTGGGATGCGAAGTTCAAAGTTTGAAGAATGAAAGTCAAGCTTCTTCCTGTTCATTGAATGATAAGATGCAAGCCCTCTCGATTCAGAATCAGGCCAATGCCAAGAGTGAGGAGGTTGCACAGCTGAAGGAAGACTTCAAACGGCTGGAAGGCATCGTTCAGTCTATGGAAGATTTCCAGCTTGTCCGCGTTCCCAAGCAATCTTGACTTCATCTCATCATTTTTAATGATGACAAAAAGGGGGAGAGATGCATGATTTGATTAAACTTTCATTAAACTTTTATTTGTTTGTTGGATTGTGTTGTTGTTTAACTGTTTTTGACAGACTTTGACTTTGTTTTGTGTCTGGATGAGAACTGAACTAGACTTGGACTTGACTGCTTCTATCCACAAGTATTGATATCTTATGGATGGTTTTATTATATACTAGACTAACCTATTTTCTGTGGTTGCAGATTCTAGTGTTAATCTTTTAGCCATTCATCTCTATTATAAGATATGCATATGTGTTTGAGAAATGTTTTGCAGGTCAAAGTTATCCAAATCTGCAGGAAGGTTTTATCACCATAAAAAAGGGGGAGATTGTTGGAGAAATCCTCGTGAAGTGTTTTGAAGTTGACAAAACGTTTCCATCAGTCTAGTCTGAAGGTCTGCAGACTTTGTTGGTTAAAGTCTGAAGACTTCCGGACAGCTAGACTCAAGACTCAAAGTCTATCCTCATTGACAGTCTCTAATCCGTTGAAGAAGGGTTATCCAGAACTGGATGTTTTGTTCAGGATTTATCCTTATCATCTGGAGAAGATCTCGTGGCTGGAGAAGACATAACAGAATCCTTTGATTGATCAAGATTGATTCAATGACTGAAGATTCGTTGATTGTCTAAATATTATTGGAAGGTTCTACTTATGGAAACCGAGATCCTGATTGTATGGGCGAACATGATTGATGGGCTATCAACACGTTCCTTTAATAGCTCGAACAATCTTCCTAATTGATTCCGTCCAACGGGTAAATTGGAGGAATTTCTTTGGTAAGTGCCAACGGGTATGATGGCATAAAGGAGTATATAAGGAAGATGTTCTTAGTTGTTCAAGGAGTGCGCGATAGAAAAATTCCAAAGTCTGAAGCTCCTATTTGTTTAGACAATTCCTTTGAGCGAATACTTGTATACAAAAGAGAGTCTATATTTGTGAGAAACCTTGAGAAGGTGTGGTAGAACATCTACACTGTGGAATCAAGGTAAAGCTGTGCTGTAACTTCTCTTTTAATCATAGTGAAATCCAGCCGGTGGGCTGTCAGTGTGGAAGAGTGGACGTAGGCTTGGAATAAGCCGAACCACTATAAATCCTGTGTTCAATTTTCTCTCTCTATACCTCGATCGTATTTCATTTTGTTAAGAATTGTTTCCGTATTTCGACAAATTGTTTGTGCGCCTATTCACCCCCCCTCTAGGTATTTATACTAGCTATCTCAAAGATGGAAGATAATAAATTGACTTGTGCAACACATGATATGTGATCATTAAATGAAAGAAGAAGACCGTCATCACATAGTGTTGGCGATGATGCCTCGTTCATAAGAACGCGATGCTCGGGTTAAGCCAAGATGCCTGGATTGAGCTTAAATGCCTTGGGTGAGCTAGCTCTCGGGATACCTTAGTTGAGTCGAGATACTCTGGTTGAGTCAGGATGCCTAGCTTGAAATTGTATGTTTCAATTGAGCCGGGATGCCCCAATTGAGCTAGGATGTATGTTAATGAGCCTTTTATGCATGCCGGTATATTTATTACTACTTAACTTGGTGTGTTCATGGATAACCTAAGGTAAGCATGCATTGAAGTTACATCGAACAATATGTATGTATAGTCGAGGTGAAGTAGTAATATTGTTATTGATCTACCATCAATATTATAATACGAGTATTGTTCATGCTATATTTGATGATGAGTTGTCATTTTAGCAGAGGATTAGGGATTTTTAGGCTGCGTTTGTTTGTATTTTTTTTTTTTGTTTTTAAACACTTTTTCTGTTTTTTTATTCCTGGGAACAAAAAAGGAACAGAAACGCGTTTGGACGTGTTTCTGTTCCTTTTTTGTTCTTTTGTTCCCAGGAACAAAAAAGAAACAGAAACAAGAAACACAAATTTTGTGTTTCTTGTTTCTGAAACACTTTTGAGAAACACTTTTTTTCTTTTTTCTCTTATTTTCTTGTTCTTTTTTCTTTTGGCTGGTCGCCGGCCTCGGCCATGGCCGGCGACCGGCCGACGAGGGCCGGCGGCGTCGCCCAGCCACGATGAGGCTCGCCGGCCCTCGGCGAGGCCGAGGCTCGCCGTCCCCCGGCGAGGCCGAGGCTCGCCGTAGCTGGGCGAGGGTCGGCCTCGCGCCGGCCTGGGCGAGCTCGGCCTCGCCCAGATCCGGGCGAGATCGAGCTCGCCCAGCGGCCGGCGAGCCTCGGCCTCGCCTGGCGGTGGCCCGACGAGGCCGCCCACGGCTGGGTGAGCTCGATCTCGCCCAAATCCAGCGAGGCTGAGCTCGCCAAGCGGCCGGCGCTGGGCAAGCTCGGCCTCGCCGGATCTGGGCGAGTCGGCGTCGCCTGGCGGTGGCCCGGCGAGGCGCAGGGCGAGCTCGGCCTCGCCGGCCGGTCGCCGGCCAAAAGAAGAAAAAAGAAAAAATGAAAAAGAAAAAAGAAAAAAAAGGAAAAAAAAGAAAAAAAAGAAAAAAATAGAAAAAATAGAAAAAATAGAAAAAATAAAAAAATTATCCAAATTTACCAAACATGTTTCTGTTTATTTTTTATTCCCAGAACAAGTTTACCAAACGCGTTTTTTTGTTCAAAAATTGTTCCCCGGAACAGAAACATTTTTTTCTATTTATGTTCCCTGGAACAATTTTTAAACAGAAATGCAAACAAACGCACCCTTACTTACTAAGTCGTGGACTCACTTCTTATTTTTCAAACTTGTAGGCAAAAAAGCATCTCATCAATTTTGGAAGTTACATTCACGCTAGAGGAGATAAGAGTTTCCCTTGGCATATGTGGAAACTTGTTGTGACACCCATGATCTGAGATTAAGTCACATGACTTGCTTTATAAATTAGGGGAGATATTAATTTCAGGAATAAAATAAATTTCATTCTAAGTTAAGTCATAAGAAACTGAACTGCACTCGAATATATTTATCAAAAACTTTGTTTACGTATGCATTAGGAGATGAGGCTAAGGAGGGGGATTTCTACAAAAAACACTAGGAGCCGCAAATACTAAATATCTCGCCTTCGGTCGAGTATGTCCATAGATTGACAAAAACAAAACTCTCCCACACGTCGAGCGCTCCTCAATCACCTTCTAAGGAAAAGACCTAATAAACAAGTACGAGCTTTTAAAATAAAAACTTAGCAAGTGGACGATTAGTCCTAACTTGGATTTGGCTAATAACAAGACAAATAGGTAAACAAATCATTAATTTACTGAATCCACATAAATCTAGCTGCAACAATCACCCAGGGGGAGACGACACTCCGCCTTGAACCCCTTGCACCCAACCTGGCATCACGAGGTCCACGATTACCTAGGAGGAGATGACACTCCACCTTGTACCCCTCGCACCCAACCTGGCATCACGAGGTCCCCTGAGAAGTTATTCAACCATTCTTAGACCTCTGGAGAGAACACCACTACTCCTCATCACCCCTCTCCAGGCATCCTGATACCCGAGGTCTCACCTTGGTTCTTTAGCCAACCACACATTCACAATTCCGTCTTGTTGCAGCACCAACAACTTCAGCATGTGACAAAGTAAGAGCCAATATTTTCCTGCAGAAACTCAAAATCTGCCAACATGGACAGAACAAAGCAAAATCGAGTAATCTCAGTATTTAGGGCCAAAACCATGGTAAACCATCACAGAAAATTCTCAAATTTTAATACGTGATAGCAAGATCCTAAATGAACACTTTTCGTGAAGGAAACCAAGTCCGGTTCCTTATGTTAGGAGAGCAGCAATGTGGTCCATGCAGCTCAAAATTCCTTTCATTGAACAGAACTAACAACCGGGAGGTTTAATCATTTCGAAGTTTGAAACTCAGTAATATGCTTTGAAATTTTGATATGTTATTACTATGGATGTGCCCTACAACTTTCATTATGTTTGAGGTCCAATTCTTTCTAGAAAATTACAAAAAATTCTTGGATTCATCAAAAGTCTTGCTATTTTCTACAATACAGCTTACCGTTTTAAAGAAAAATACTCTAGACAACACATTTTCTCATCGAACTTGCTATAACTAGATGTCAAACTTAATCCAATGTATGTTCTCTCATGTAAAGTTGTTCTTTTCCTTATCTCCATCATTAGAAATCAAAGCGACATAAAACAAAAAGGCTTTCCATCTATATTTCTCTAGAACAGAATGTTTTGCACCGTTTTCTTCATCTCTAGCTCAACTAAATCATTACTTTCTCTACCAAACTCTCTTATAGTATTTCGACACTCTTCCATAGGATCTAAGGTAAACATAGCACGTTTTCACTCACCTAGAATCTTCCACAGCAAAAGCTATAAAATTAACAAACAAAGAGGGTTCAATAAAGTCTAGTTCTATGAATTTATACTGAATTGCAAACTAAATTGCAACACTCCAACCACGTGCAAGTCTTAACTCAAGAACACATCAAAATCACGAGTTCCAGACCACATACAAGGCTCATTTTCAATTAAACTTAATGGAACTAAACTACCCTTCCTTCGCACTCAAAAGGAAATGAAATAATCTAATACTTGGCAATTTCCCCTACGACACTACTATCCCCCATCCTCAATACCCATGACCAGAACTCAGTCCAAGGTAATCACTCACAACGCTTGGGGTTCGTGAGTTGCCAACCTGGTTAGAACCCGACACCCACATCTCACTAGCAATGGCTGCACAAAATCCAGAATATATTCTAATCAACTTTAATAGAGAACATCATTTCAGTCCTTAATTTCAAGTCCAGTTACCCAAAATTCATCAAACGATAACAAGAATAACAGCCCCCAGAAACATTGAAACTCTCTGGATACAGTGATCTGCCGCTCAAGGAAGGTCGATCCTAGAAAATGGAGTTGAAGAAACGTGTAACAAAAAAGAATAGAGAATGGACGCATGCACGCATGGCTCCCTATGATTTACCCATATAGATGGGACTCCAAGAGTGACGCCCGGTCACAACTAGACATCAATCGGCTTCATCGACTACCGATTCTAACCATGGACAGAGCTTTACTAGCTGTCCCCTGCACCCCCATCGCAGCTACCCAGCCCTAAACCAATATGCAGCACCAAGCAAGCATATTCATGAACGCGAGACTACAAGGACAGCTCCACTTGCCTGGATCTTTTACCAGCGGAAGAGGGAGGAGGCGTTGGGCGAGCTGGGGCTTTGCGGCCTGTTGCGGAAGCTCTGAACGGGATAGAGTAGCGACGATTCCGCTATTGGACAAAGGCACGGGGCGGAGAGGGGCAGAGATCGGGTCGGGTTTTGGCGAAACAAAGTGAAAATTAGAGAAGAGGAGAAATGGTTGTCTCAGCTGAGAGGAGAAGGAGAAAACGTAGGTCTGTTCGTGAGCTAGAGGGTGTCGAGCGGTTCAAGGAAGGAAAAGGATTAAAAAAAAAATACAAGTGTCGTTTCCCCCTTTCATCTCAACACCACCTGGTTGCAACGTAAGGAATAAAATTCCTCTTGAAAGAAAATCCCCCTTTGTATGGAAGAGTGAGTCGTGACTTTATTAAAAGAACACTTGGTGTTTTAATCTAATCATGAACCTTAATCTATAATATACTTAACTTAATTGACAGGCAAAAGAAAATCTAGGGTGTCACACTTGTAGTATGATGTAACAAGGAAAAATGGCCTACGATAGAAGGGCTTATAAATTTAGCTAATCTAATTGTATGTTTGTAAATGGTTGTTTTCTTAGGTGCTTGTTGTTGTTTGGGTATTATTTGTAACACTTCCGCATGTGCTTAATGAAAAAAATGAAACAAGATGGGACGGCGATGTGCCTAGGACGTCGCTAAAATAACCCTTATTGCTTGAGGCCCTGGGAATGGAGTCGGTGTGGGAACACTATTCCTCTTTCCTCGATGCTACTGCTGAAATTTTCTTTTGCTTTCTTATTAGTTTCATGTTTTTGCTGTTCAGTTTTTGTTATCTTACCCGGATAGAGGAGGCCCCACCTCATTATTGGGAATAGCTTTTTTGGCAATTTATCAAAACTTATCCGGGTCCATGTACTTCGCCAAATTGACGATACGATAAACTCTCATCTTATCGGGGCTTTATGACCAAAACAAAAATCTTATTAGGGCTTTTATTCGAGCAGTCAAACGTGGCAAGAACATTCTCAATACACAAATACTCTCAAGTAATTTATGTTTACTTTAATTTCTAGGGTTAATACCTCAAACTTGTATGCCCACGATAAATTTACCCTTCACTAGTTTACGTTAAATCTTACTATCAAATTGTTAAGTCATATAACATGTGATAGTCGATGGATAGATCTACTAATTTGAGATTTTATCATCCGTTTATTATAGGTGTACCGGTTTGTAATTTTTCGTAACACTAATTCAATTTAATAGAGGGTAAATTTGTTATAAATACACAAATTTAGAGTTTTTAATGGTAGAAAATTAGCTTGGCATAAATTTTTCATAAGTGTATTGATTTAGAATTGTTGGTGGTTATTGTTGGTGGTTATTAACTCTAATTCCTATTTTTATCTTACTTTTACCAAACAAAAAAAAAATCTAATTCCTATTTTTCTTTCTATAATTCCTTTTTGTGGCCATTTGATCTCTCTATAATCTGGTGCAAATGCAGATTAGGAAAACCGAAAAAGGTGGGGGGGGGGGGGGGGGGGGGGGGGGATAATGAATGTCCCTACTCTGAATTGCTAATAAATTTAGGCAACTTTTCGTTTTAAGTTGCCGAATATTTTCAATATTAAACTTCAAGCCCCCCCACTTGTTCTCTCTTTGGTTTGGCTAGTCCCCTCCATTTCTAACTTTTTTGCAATTGGATCCCTCCTCGGCTTTTCGGTTTCACAAAGCCCCCCCTTGCCGAATCCCTCAGAAAAGCTCAAAAGCTTGCCGCCAAAAAATCACTCCTTCAGATTCAAATCACCATACACAGAGAGAGAGAGAGAGAGATGGAGGGGAAGAACGCCGGGGCGTCGCTGGACTCCCTCATCGCCGCCTTCAACGCCCGCGTCGCCGAGCTCCAGGAGCTCGTCATCGCTCGAAACAGTGAGTCCCGAACCTCGATCCCCTTGCCGCCGTCCATCGAACTCGATCTCGATTCCTGATGATCTTCTCTCTTTTCGGGTTTGCTCCCATTCCGATCGATCGGACCAGTGTACCCGGGCAGCAGCATCGCCGATCTGTCGGCGGTCGACGCCGCGCTGAAGGCCATGGAGCTCCAGGTGCAGGCCATCAAGGGCCGGCTGCGCGACGAGGCCGAAGCCATCCCTAAAGCCAAAGTAAGTTTTTTTTTTTGCCCCCTTTGATCAGCGTCCGCTGATGGGGAAATTAGTCTTGGTATAGGGTGTTGGTTACCTGTTGAAGTTAGGTCTGTTGGGAATTGGTAGTTTGTGATTGGCGAGGCGATTGCTTCGGCGGAGATGTAAAATGGTGCCCTGATTTGGGCGGTGGAAACGTTGTTCTTGAAGTCGAGATTGCTTTTCTCAATCGTGGGGTTTCTTTCTTTAATTGTGGTTCTCGAGTGCTCACTGCGGGGTTTCAGGAAAGTGGAATGCTACTGTAATAACACGCGAATCCAATTGTGTCGTGTCTAAAATCTTTCTATTCAATTTGGAGGAACAGTCTCTTCTTTTTGACTTGTTTTTGGCTGAGATATTGTATTGGCAAAGGATGCGAGTGGAAGGAACATTATTTGCCAGCTTCCATTTTGATTTGCTCAAATCTCTCAATTGCATCCAGAAAAAAAAAAAAAAAATTGAACTGCTGGAGGATCTGTGATTCTTTCCCTCTCTTTTAGCCCCCATTGTCCATCTCATTACATCATTGCTTTCGCTGCAGAGGCTTATTGAGGCATCACTACAGCAGAAGAAGAAGTTGCAGAGTTTATCTATTCATGTTCCATCTCATGTGCCAGAAAGAATGACGATGTTAAATGCAGATACAATTAGCTGGTGGTTAAATAGAATGTGTTCTGTACCAAGATATAACTGCGTGCTGCATATAAAATAGTTTGCAGTTCTCACTGGCTTTTGCTTACAGCGGGCTGCATGATGCTGGTAACCAACATCCCAGTGTTGGGAATTTGAAACTTGAGGGAGAGCCTGTCGCAATACCCAAGGTAAATGCAACAATGTGCTGAATGATTAGGGAAAAAGGCTGATCAAAGTGAAAAGCCATTACTCATTAAATTAGGTGAGGCATGTAGGCTGGAGTGTGCCCATTTGGGTATACTGAAGTCAGCCTTTTAGAGAGAAATCAGTACAACAAAAACACATGGTATGCCAATGTCTGAGCTAACTTGCAGAGCACTAGAAGTCTCAGGTTGTTCAAATTAACGGCCTGTGAGATTCTGGTTAAAAACTTAGCTGATTATCTAGCATGTATGTGGTTAGAAGAATTAGCTCAGTGTTTCTGTTGGATTCAAGCATGCTTTTCGTGCAATAAGTTAGTGAAAATAGTGATTAAAATGGCCGTCATTTGAATGTTAAAAATAGCAGAGAAAAAGTTCCTCCAAGCGATCTTGGCAACTCCATTGCTTGTGTGTATATATGCAACATTTTAACGGTCTCTCTACATCAAGGGTAACAACCAATGATGTGATGATGAGGTTTGCAATTGCATGCAATTTGAACTGGTTGGGGCAGCCTCCTAAGTTCAAAACAAAGAGGTGCCAAAACCCAATTTGCGACCACCCTTTGAAAATTGATGGAATAACTAAATCAAGCTAATAAAATAGAAGATGTCATTGGATAATGCATTTTTAGCATATAAATGACCTTATACTCTTCACAGTATACTTTCCACATAACTACCAAGCTAAAATCTGCAATTTACTGTGCTTATTTTGATGGGTATTGCAATTCACTGGCATTGATCTAATTTTAGGTTCTCTTATTCTGAAAATAACTGATGGCACAATCATTCTTCATTAGGTTGCTCCTCTTAAATCATCTTTGAAAATGACTTGATGGGTTTCTTCTTCTTTGCTCTAGTTAATTCTCGTTGCAATATATGGCGTTTACCACGTATAAGGCACTTTTGACAATCACCTTTTATAAATTAACATGTTTAGGAGAAAAAGGGACGTGCTCCTCCACCGTTGTGGTACATTTCAGCAGATGAACTGGATTCACTGTCATCGTAAGTAGCTTCCAGTCCATTGCTACTTCAATGTTTGCTATCAGAGGGGTCTCATTTCAGTGTCATTTGGCTACTGCAGTTGTGTATAAAGGCATACAATATTAGCACAAAGCACTGAATATACATTCATAGTATACACCTTAACAACAAAAAGGACTATTATTAAGAGAAGTCAGGTCCATTTACGATTTTCAGCCAAATATTGCCAAATCTTAGCTTGAATATTCATGAAGAGTCACTCTACCTATGTTGCGCTCTTCTTGGTAGCCTGTTTCTTCTTACTGTCTAAATGGTTGGGGAAGGGGACCACAAGGAGTTATGTCACTAGTCTTGTTTTCAAAGATTCCTTTTTACTCAGATGATTAAAGTGCCCAACTTTTCCCTTAAATTGCAGATACATGAGAGGAAGACTCACATTAGAGAAGGTCAATGCAGCTATTAATGACATGGCTGCTTATGCTGAGGCGAATGTACAACTTATTGTGGCCCCAAAAAAGAAGGTTTCATTACTTTTGACTCTTGTATTTTGATGTCTGATATTTGCTTATGATCTCGCTGATCGTTTTTGTTGTTTAGGTGGGAGAAAGTCTTTGGGAGAAGGCACTGGTAAGTATATTTCACTACAGACTGCATAAACCATCTCAACTATCTGTTCTCACTGTGGTTGACACTTGCACCTTTCAGAGTTGAAATTAACCTTCCGGACTTGTTTCAAGCAGTTGCTTTTAGAACACATGATTTTGAGATTGGAAAATTATTTAATATAAAATTATGGGCTATGGTTTAGTGTACTGACTAGTCATCAAATTTACGGTCAGTGTCATTTTTGATCTTTAGTTCTCTTTATTCTCATTAATTATGCAGGAATTGAGAGACATTGCAATGACAGAAGGCATAAAAGGAAAACATTTCTTTCTTGAGTCTGACATCAAAGGACCGAATCTGAAGCTTGACAACACAGGGAAAGCGATACTGACTGTGAGTAACCATCTTCTATTTTTCTGCCTAAAAATTTCCTTGTTGAAGGATTTGACCATGTGCATGCTTGTACCTAGTCGATCTGAAATCGGGGGAACTTGGATCTTCTAATTCGGGTTTTAATCATTACCTCTGCAACACAGATTAACCTAGTATTTGTGTCTTTGGCTGGTGTAAGGTTTTTGGGGGTTTCATGTTTGAAGATATTTCCATGTGACAGTTTCTGTTCACCTCAAACAATATAAAACCCGACTTATGGAAATTGGAGGTTATTTGCACATTACGTACTTTGGGCATAACTTCATGGGAGGGATGCATAAGGCTTTCCAGTTATGTTTGGTGGGAACCTGCAATAGCTTGAGTTTTACTGCCAAAATCATCAATTCTTATGAACTACTAGGGTTCCATGGAGGAACATATTGTTGGAGATGGTTAAAGTAAACTCCTAGAACTTTTCGGATGCTGCAGGAAATGGTAGTTGCCATTAATCCTCTGCCACTTCAGCCTCAGTACAACATGGGCAAGCACACATTTCATTACCATTAGTAGAACTACAATTGATTATCCAATATCCATACAGTAGAAAAGGGTCTCTCCCCAAATCTAGTTGTCTGTTATTAATTTTGCTCACGAAAGGAATAGCTCACTGCATTGGGTCTTTTGGTCTAGCTCACTGAGATTTGCCAGCCTTTTTTCATGCCACAGCCTGAAATTCTCATGGGGTTGTCATTAAAGTTGTGTTTACTCATGAATGGCCTCTTACTTCAGCGAAACTATCATCCTTGCACATTTCATTCTTGCAGGTTCTTCGGCACCTTGGTCGGATAAGTGAGATTAGGAGTGGTCATAACCGTGTTATTATACTACTGAAGCCTCATTGAAGTTTGCCACATGACCAACCTGATGATCAATTGCTCGTCTCTGTTCATCTAATTTTAGTTATTCACTTCCTCTGTATGGGGTGAGATCTTGTTCCTGTAATTGGCTGCCATGTACAAAGAACATGATTCGATGGTATTTATCAAGATAAATTTTGTTTTTCCCCTTTTTTCCCTAGTTATGTCCCTGTTCTGGAAGCTGGCTTTCTTGCTTGTCTTGTGAACTGTTATTTTTATTATTATTATTTTTTGGAATGATTAGACCTCACACATGTAGCTTTGAAGAATGAAAGCGTACCTGGCATTGAAATTTTCTTGGTAGGCTGTTGCATCATGTTGGCACCGACTTTGTTTAGATGCCAGTTGATAAGCCATGCCAACAAGATGCTGCAATTTATCTACTCTGAGGTGTATATCTGTAGCATTGCAGATAACTGTATACTTCACCGTGCACAGACAGTACGTTATCATTTTATTATCAATTTCCACATGCCGATGGAATTGGGCAAAGCTTTTCTTCCAAATTCCAAGATGGGTGAACAGTCTGAAACATTAGTAGTTTTATCTTTTTGACCCATTATTTTTTGACAGGATGATTAAAACCATGTGATCGCAACAATAATTTCTCGTCATCTTCCAAGTATATGCCACAGAGAGAGAGAGAGAGAGAGAGAGAGAGAGAGAGAGAGAGAGAGAGAGAGAGAGAGAGAGCCTTTGACAGCCTGAAAAAAGCTGTCCTTTTGTATTTAGGTGGTAGACGCACGATGGATCTACTAAACTCCAAGCCCAAATCAGGGCTTATTCTCCAAGTTGCACTGCCCACTAGGGTGGTTTCTGATGCAGAGGCCAATATGCTCACATGGATCTCTAGATCAGATCCCTTTTGTGCTCTGAGTCGTAAGTACCTCTTAGCACTTCTATATAGGTCTTTCTTCTATATAAAGCAGAGTCAAGATTATGCATCACAAGCAAGCCTAGCGCCTTTCTAAGTTGCAGTCCTTGGACATCTGATTCCCACTGAAATGGCTTCTAAAACCGTTGCAACTGGTGCCATCCTCCTTATCAACCTCCTCTTCTTCACCATGGTGAGCTCCACTCACGTTCCCTGCCCTCCACCGCATCCAAAGATACCCAAACACCCATCACTGCCATCCCCGGCTGCTGCCACTTGCCCGAGGGACACCCTCAAGCTTGGGGTGTGCGCCAACTTGCTGAATGACTTGTTACATCTTGTTGTGGGCACCCCACCAAAGACTCCTTGCTGCAGTCTCATTGAAGGGCTCGCAGACCTGGAGGCCGCAGTCTGCCTCTGCACTGCCATCAAGGCCAACATCCTGGGGAACAACCTCAACATCCCCATTTCTCTGAGCCTGCTCCTGAACTACTGTGGGCAGGGTGTCCCAAAAGGCTTCCAATGTGCTTAGAGCACACTGTTCTCACTCCACCACTTCGAATTTGCTTCTTTTCTTCAGTTGTCTGTTCATTGTTTCGTTCATTCTTGTCCATCTTGATTGGAATATATTCTGGCCTTCTTTAGCAGCTGGTTGATTTGTTGATCAAAATGTAATGTGATCTCATCAGTCAATTCAACGTCAATAAGAGTACATTGTTGGTCGTGTTATTGGTGCTAGTGTATCTTTTTTTTTCATATCCTTCTTATCTAGCATATAAGAACGAGTTGTAAGACAAACTTGTCCCGGCTGCTTGAGCCGACTGGGCCAGCCTACTCTTCCTGTCTTTTAGCAATATGCCTATATCTTCGCAATTATATATATACATATGCACACACATCAATGACCCCTCGAGGAAACGCTTCTGGAAAATCATTAGCTACTGCATTATCTCAGCTGCGCTGTTGGTTAAAAAGAATTTAAGTGTTTGCATGTTAAGAAACCCTGTATAGTCTCTACGACAAGATACTCGTGAATGGACCCATCTGAAACAACCCTCTCTCCCCCACATCGATATAAACCATTCCTGCTTCTCAAATTTCCTAGTCTTTCTTTGCCTTCAGCTATGGCAATCACCTCGCGATGGTCGTGTAAGTCATAATTTCATATGACAAGCATGTTCTATTTTTGGATTATTACATCTCTGTTTGAGTAATTATGATGCAAGATTTCGCATGAGGACTGATTTATTATTGTATATGTTATTGACCATATTGTAAATGTGTGATGTTTGAGGCGATGGCAGTTTTTCTTTTTGTAGGTGCAAGAAAAAATTCATTATATTTTTGATTTCTGTGAGTCTCAAGCGAAACTCGCATGATCTAATGGTTGTACACTGAGTTCACATGAATCTAATACATCCAATGATGGCTCTTATTCTGTGTCTTTGGAAACCCCCCTCGCCAATGAAACAAGACAAAAAGCAAAGTTAAAGAAATGACAATGATGCAGTAGAAGAGTGACGGCCGTGAATGATCAGGCTACTCCTCATCCGCTGTGAAAGACAGAGAAATCTCCTTAGCCACAATTTGGATATTAGCCACAATTTGGATAACCAACCTCTGGCATCGGAAGTATGCCTGCCTCTCTCTCTCTCTCTCTCTCTCTCTCTCTCTCTCTGTGAGTGTGTGATGGCCAGTCTTCTCTCTTATAAAATTCTTGCCACAACTCCGTTTCATGGCCTAACAAGCGCCACCAGTCGTACTCACTTGTCCTCTTGTGCTGTGCTGTCTATTAAAACAACATGATTGCTTGAACCTCTCTTTAACACTTGATATCTTCTCACTTTCCCCATTGTATTCACCCCACTTCATTTCATGAAAATGGCTCCCAAGTGCCCTAGGCCCATGTTAACCATTTTGCTTCTCCTCAACATCATGTTCTTCACTTGTGTCTCTCCCCATAACCTCCCGTGCCCGCCAAAAGTCCCGGTGCCCTCTCCGCCGTCGGCCCCGGAGCAGCCAGGAAAGTGCCCCAAAGACACGCTGAAATTCGGGGTCTGCGGAAGCTGGCTTGGACTGGTCACCGAGAACATCGGCGCCAAACCCAGCAAGGAGTGCTGCACCCTCGTGGCGGGGCTTGCAGATCTCGAAGCTGCATTGTGCTTGTGCACCGCAATCAAGGCCAATGTGCTGGGCCTCGTGAAGATCAAAGTTCCTCTTGCTCTTAGCTTGCTTGTGAACGGATGTGGGAAGAAGGTCCCCGAAGGATTTGTGTGTGCTTGAAATTAAGGATTAGCTCTGCGTATGCCTGTGTAGTTGCTGATTTGCTCTTCAAAACATTAGTGAAGTTCTAGTTCAAATGAAATGAAACCTCTTCATTCAGTAGACTAATCAAAGCATGTTTATGCTCTTGGTTTCTTTAACTATCAGAAAAAATGTCTGTCGTAAATATCATATTTGTTGGAGCCATCCCAAGTCCCATTCCCACACTGAATCGAAGAGGCTTTTTATGGAAGTCATTAATAAAATGAAAACATAACTTAATTTGTGGTATGATAAGTAAATTTTAAATCTTGTTGGCAAAATCGTGTACTAGACAACTTGGTCAGGTGAGTTGATGGTATTTTACCGGCAATATTAGCAATTTAGCAACTTTAAATGCGATATTAAGTTATCAGCTATTTCAGAAGTTGAACAATCATGACAAAAACTTAACGATAAAAATAAAAACTTACTGGTGAAATTAATAATTCACCAACTTAGATTTGCTTATATAGTAGTAAATTACTTGCAAAATAAATAATTTACTAATTTTATGTGGAATGATAGTTATTGGCTCATTCATTAATTTACCACTCAAAACCCAAAAAATATCAGTATGTACTATCTATTATTACGAGGAGGAAATCTACGTGGAAATGTATCAAAGGAGGAGAAAGAAGATGATGCAGTATGTACTATCTATTTATGACACGAAAAAGACATATCTCCATCAATTGAAGTTTAATTCTATTATTTTGGCTAAGTTTAAATTAACTATTTTGACTAAGTTCAGATCTAGATATAATTATCTTTAGCATTTGAAAATGTTTAAATATTGACTTTCTCTATAGTACCATCTAGAAATTACGTGTGACATGTAAACAATCAGTGAAGTTACTGGGCTAATGCCAAGCAGCATGCCACATGGTAAGCACAGAGAAAAGAGAAGTGCCACGTGGCAAATACACGAGGGAACACTCTTTGAACTCTAACTTCAACTATGAATAAATTATAATTACATGAAAGTATAAGAGGTTCGGTTAAGTTGTATTAACTTGGAAAGAAGAGAATTACCAAAAGAATTTTAAATTTATTATATGGATGTCAATTAAGTATAAAACCTTATAACTTTCCATTGTAATGTTCTGATCAATTTTGGTTGCAAATCGGTGATGTGGGCGCTAGATATCTTATATGGTACCGTTGGTGTTAACGTGGATAATTTTTGCAATTATTTAAAAATATTTTGAATTTTTAAATATATTTTTTTCTCTTTTTTAACCATTGTGGCCAGTAGGCGAGGGCTTAAGCCCTCACTGGTTGTGGGTAAGAGCTGCCTTGCTGGCCCTTATATATATAAAAAAAAAGAGATTCAAAAAAGAAAAGAAAAATAATATTTGTAAATTCAGAATTTTTTTAATTGTAAAAATTATTTACTTTACCGATTTATGACTAAATGGTCGGAAGGACTATAGTGACAAATAATTAAAAAATTCAGGGCTAAAATAACCAAATCGAAAGGTTTTGACGAAATTGACATCCGTATAATTAGTTTAAGATTTTTTTGATAATTATTTTCACTAATTAGGTCATGATGCCTAGTTGTTTTTCTAAGAAATCGATGACAATCTAGTAAGACACGATGACCTGTCAGGTTAGGAGTAGATCCATTTGTGTCTTTCGATGGTGTACAAATGTCAAGCAATAACATGCGACAATATATGTCACATGTGACATCATAGGACGAGTAGCAACGTACCTTACTTACAATAAACATATGCACTATCATTCATCATGTAATTACTTTAACTATCTCACATGATTAAACTTTAAATAATAGTGCTCACCTATGAAGCACCGATATTCTCCGAAAGCATTTGTATCATGTTAGACATTCTTCAATACTTTGTCAACACGTGTTGAAAAATTAGACACTTGATTAACTTTTCTGACACTTTTTGATACTCAAGTTTAAAATTCCAACATGCAAGTTCATAATTCCAATATGTAATTCCCACGCGCACGGGGTCAATATTAAAAATTCTCAATAAATAAAGGCTCAAAATGTAAATCTATAAAAATAAAAAATAAAAATAAATAAATGAGGAAATAAGAAAAACCTAATCTTCTCTGCTTTTTTGATTCTTACTTCCTATGATGCACAATTTACCTCTTAAGTTTGTTTTCTTTTTCTCTTCTCTTCTGACACACTCTGACACGTGAGTCTAGAATATAAATTGTTTTTTTTTTTTTAATTTTTCCTTCCAAGTTTTGTGAATTATTGGAATTGAAAAGAATTTGTCAAATTGAAATAATGAATGATATTAACGAATGGTGGATTAATGTTTTTAGTATAAATTGATTCTCTATTCTTTTTTTAATTATTTTATTATTTGTGAATTTGAATCAAATATATTTAATTAAAATAATAATAAAAATGATAATTTACCATGTGTATATAAAAATATATATTTAATATATAATGTATCCCAATGTGTTGGAATTTTCTATTTTTGAGAAATGATGTATTGGTGTGTCCTATTGTGTTATGTTGTGTGTTGCGTATTGGTGTCGATGCTACTTAGGTCCTCACTAGGAAAAAGTGAAAAACCTAATTCTCAAAAAACCACCGTCTAGACAACGGTTTCTTGTTATCTACTTCAATGAATAAATAAAATCAAAGAAAAATAAAATACTGACCTTGGAGAAGAGGCAAATGTGGAATTGACCTGGTCCTCCAGCGCAGGTGCTTGGGCAATACGAAACTCCCACGTATATAATTTATCCTCGGACTTATATATAAGGCCACTCTTTATGTAGATATCTCAATCCAAGCTTTCAAACTAATCCCCCCCACAACACTTTCTTCTACAGCCTCTCGTGATTCAAGGTGTCCGGTCGGATCTCCGAGACGAACATGACGATGAGGCCCGTCGCTGCCTTCGCGCTAGGAGCCGTGTTCGGAGCGTTCGTGAGCCGAGGGTTCCACCACCGCCACGACCACCATCACCATGAGTGGAGCAAGAGAGGGTGGCCGTGCCCCCGCCGAGCTGATAAGGAAGGCAAAGCTTCTTCTGCTGATCCCGGGGTGACGGAGGCGACAGCGACCGCGATGGTGCCACAGGTGGCTGTGCAGGGTGCCTAGAGATCAGATCCTTAGCTCTGGTTACCGGTGGAGACGTGTGTTAATCCTCTCGTGGCATTGATTTCTTATTTCGAGTTGAGCCGTGTTGATTCAGTCTGATACTAATATTTAATTAAGGTTGTTCTACTCATGATATTAGCGTTAGTACTGTGTTGCCTATGAGAGGTTACGCTTGTAATTTAACCTTCCTACTTGTACATCAGTATATATTTATATGGTGTATTATTGTCATTTTCGGGTCCATGGCTTATTCCCTTTTCCTATGGTTCACGGATCGACTGGACTTAAGGATTAAGGTGTGTTACACTTAATCGTCCTCGCCATCTCCATACTAGGGGAAATATGACGAATTATGAGAGTACGATGCTATAGTCCACCTTGACTTGCTCATGTCACTTGGAACCCAATAATCAAAGATCAAATTAGAGCAGAATTGCTTTCAACTCGATTTGGAGACAATTATGACTCGCATTCATTTTGAAAATATGAAAGTGAAATATCCACCAAAAAAATCTTGCATTAATATAGAATTTCCTTCCTTCTTTTTGGCTTGATCTGTACGAGTACGAAGTTTAATTGAATTGAATTAGAAAGAGGACAACAAATTTGTTTGCAAGAACACGAAATCTTAGTGAGCGATGAAGAGGGAGAAGGAATGATGTAAGTTGGCAATGAGTGAGCGGTGGATAGAGAAATCAAATGTGGGGAAAGCAACTGGGAGAGTGAAAGACCGGAGGTATCGATATAATACTGTTTTTTTTTTTTTTTTTTTTTTTTTTTGGGTAAGGTAAGTATTATATAGACTTCAACCAACAAATGTACATCAGGGGATCTCGGCACCACAAAAACTTAATATTGTTTTTTTTTTTTTTTTGGGGTAAGGTAAGTATTATATAGACTTCAACCAACAAATGTACAGCAGGGGATTTCGGCATCATAAAAACTTACACTCAGAGTGACAAACAAGTCATAACAAGTGGAAGGGTGTTGAGAAAAAAGAAACCGAAACAGCCAAACAACAGTCAGCAAATGGCTAAAGCAGCAGCAACAAGATGCCAAACAGCGGCAACAAACAAGAATGGGAAGGGAGGCAGACAGCAAAAATAGCGGTAACCCACATTGCCAGCTATGGCAACCTTCGAGGCACTGGACTAGCCCTTAACTACTATGAGCCATCCGCATTAGCAACACGAAACTCTGCAAAGAAATGAGCTGAAACTAACACCCAACTCCATAAAGAGCACAAAAACAATGGCCACCTCAACCAAGCTCGAGAAAACCTTGGCACGCCGGCCAAGTACTATCAATCAAAACTCAAAGGATGAAGACCCCAGCTACGTTGTAGTCTTCTATTTCTAGATATGTCCGGAACATGTTGAAAGGTCATCGCCTTATTCTTGATAATCTTTTGAAGGTGATTCTTCAAAGCCGGGAGACATAGAGATTGATTGCGGAAAATGATATTATTCATCTCTTTCCAAATTATGTAACATAAAGCTTCAAAGACGAGGGATCATAATAATAATTTCCTATTACCACAGAAAGTGAGTTAAATAAAATTATTCAAATTGTTGTTGAAAAGTCTTTTTCTTTCCCCTTTTCTCTCTCTTCCCGTGACCCCGTCAGCTTCTTCAACTTTGGAGGGTTTGAACTAGTCTCGCCCTCCTCTCCGAATGTGCAAGAGACGTGTTCAAATTTAAGATCGTACAAAAGACAGAGCACTTTTTATTGTTGCGCTACCCCTCTTGATGGCTTGTGTTTATCGTCTTGAAAGCAGGACGGTGAATAATTATTTCATATTACTCACGCAAAAGTGTGAGAGTTGAAGTAAATTATTGCAAATCTTGATAACTGTATCTTGATTTTTTCTATCAATATTTTCTCTTGGGCATCGCCATCACCATAGTTACTTAATAGTATTTGGCACGTAATCAGAGGTAGAAAGTGGGATTATGCACGCTATGACTTTAATAATTCCACTCGGTTTGGAGCTAGCAATATCCATAAAATTAAAAAAAAGGAATAAAAAAAAGGGGAAACATAAGCTCGGTGTTAGCCCACCACCCAATAGACCCAACGCTTTTTTATATGAAGGATCTCCAAAGAAAATGTTATGCACAAGAAGAAAGCCATGGCAAAACGGAGCGTAAAAGCAGCGGTAATCGGAGCCGGCATGTCGGGGCTGATCGCAGCCCAGGAGCTCCGTCGGGAAGGGCACCGCGTGGTGGTCTTCGAGAAGGGCAGCGAAGTCGGGGGCACATGGGTCTACGACCCCCGGGTCGAGTCCGACCCGTTGGGTCTCGATCCGGGTCGCGAGGTCATCCACAGCAGCATGTACAAGTCGCTCCGAACGAACCTCCCGAGGCCAATCATGGGGTTCTTGGACTACCCGTGTGATGCGAAACCCGGTGTCTGGGATGACCCGAGGCCATTTCCGGGCCACGAGGAGGTGCTCCGGTTCCTGCAGGGCTTCGCGGCGGATTCCGGGGTGGTCGAGCTGGTCCGATTCGGGCACGAGGTGGTTCGGGTCGAGCAAGTCGCCGAGGGGAGGAATGATGAGTGGGTCGTGGAGTGGCGGACGCGCGACGGGGAAGCCAGTGCGGAGGCGTTTGAGGCCGTGGTCGTCTGCAATGGCAAGTTTACCGAGCCAAGGCTAGCTGAATTTCCCGGTATATCACAACCGTCTTTGTTTCCTCCCCCCCCCCCCCCCCCCCCCAAAAAAAAAACCCTTCCCCTTTTTATTTTTATTTTTAAGTAAATTCAGCTATTATAAATTCTTTATTTGTAAAAAGACAGTGTAGATGATACAATCACTCAGCGCACGCAGCCGACAATAAAATATGTCTAGCTGTCTATATCTCGTACCACGTTATCTGTCGTGTTTCAATTCTTTAAGAAGGCACGCAGCCGACAATAAAATATGTCTAGCTGTCTATATCTCGCACCACGTTATTTGTCGTGTTTCAATTCTTTACGAAGGGGAAAATAATATATGTCGCCTTTGAATGTAAATTAACACAATATGTTGCCTTTGAATGTAAAATTAACACATTTTGAAAGTAGATTTTGTTAACCAATATTTTTCGAGGCACTCGTTACAAATAGACAACTAAATAAAATAGGGAAAATTACTAAAAAAGTCTTAAACCTATTATAATTATGCCAATTTAGTTCTAAATTTATTTTTTGACCAACTGAGTCCTAAACCTTTTACAATTATTCCCAATCAGTCAATCCGGCCAAAAATAGCCGGTGACATTTTTTTAATAATATATTTTTTGAAATATTTTATTAGTTTTTTAATCTTTTATTTTCCTTCTCCCTCTCCCTCCTTCCGCCTCCCTCCTTCTTCTTTTGGCTCTGACGACCAGGAATAATTGTAAAAGGTTTAGGACTCAATTAGTTAAAAAAATAAGTTTAGGACTGAATTGGCACAATTGCAATAGGTTTAGGACTTTTTTGGTAATTTTCCATATAAAATATATTTGCACTTTTTAGTGGACTGCTTTTGTCATATTGCAATATATATTTTGAAATTTAAAGTATTTCCTTGTTAGATATTCTTGAAAAAATTCAAGTGCTATGAAAAAGACTCTTCATAATATTAGGATTAGAGTTGTCCTAATTTGTGTTAAGACGTGCCTACCTTGCAACTTACCGTAGGTAGAAGTACTTGGCAAGGAGAACAAATACATAGCCATAACTATCGGATTCCTGAACCATACAAAGATAAGGTATGATGTTCTTTGTTCTGTGTCATAAAATACGACACTTTCATGCTAGTGAATTTCAACAAATGTTGATAGGTGTCAAAAACTTGTTGGTTAACAAAAGAACTGCTAATTTTTTTTTCCCGATTATTTTGTTGGCAACATAGCAACAATTTCATAAAATGATAGATTTTTGTTTTTCATAATTTGCAACTAGCAAAATTTGTACTAACTCACTAAGTTTTATTTGCATAACTTTATATGCTCTTCAAAATTACTAGCTCTTATATGAAGTTACAAATGTAATATACTAACTCTTGTCGGCTTAAATTATCCACTAATTTTGTATTATTAATTCTCACTTTAGTTCTTACCAATGCTCATTTTTTTTTTTTTTTTTATAAATAATTTACCAACAGTTCGATTGAGTTACCAATTGAGGTTGGTAATTTAATCAAATAAAATCTTGTAACTATTTTAATTAAGATTAGTAATTTCTAAAAATAGTTAGTAAGCATCAGAATAAACAACTCAATGAAAGTTGACAACCCTCAACTTAGTAGGTAACTAAATTGGAGAAAAATTGGTAAGCCGTACAAATAAAGATCAGTCAAGAAATTTAAGGTATTAATAAGATAGGGAAATAAAATTTAATAAATGGCCAAAAAAGCATTTTCTTTTTTCATTGGAGACAAGAGAAGTTGGTAGTTTAAAAAATAAACATTAATAACTAGCTCAAAAAAGAGTTATCAACGCAAGCGTAGCTGTTGTCTCAATTGAAAAAGTTGTTCACTTTTAAAAAGAGTTTATTTATTTAAAGGGGTTGATAAGTAATGCCAAAAAAAGTGGTAACTCAAAAAAAAAAGTTGGTAACTTGAAAAAAATCATAATGAAAAATTGTAGTAAGCAACTCAAAATTATTTGACAACTTAATTGGTGAAAAGTTGTGAACCCCTCCAATAGAAATTGGTATTTCCACATGATAATTGATAAATTTAAGGCATAAGCAAGAATGATAAATTAAAAATTTGTAAAATATAGAGAATTTTTTTTTTTGTTCGAGATAAGAGAAGTTGATAATTAAGAAACACCAAATGAACGTTGGTAACTAAGCTCAATAAAAGTTGATAACACAAATTAAATTGATTGAAGAAAATTAGTAACCACTCTACTTCAAATCGGTAATTTCTAACAATAGGTGATAAATTTAATGGATTGGTAAGTATGACTAATAAATTAAAGTAACTATAGCAGGAAATTTGGTAAAATTTTCTTAGGAATGTATCTCCCTCATTCATCACCTATTAAGATACTACAGATTGTAGTGATCATTGGAAATGGACCGAGCGGGATGGACATTGCGAAAGACATCCTACATGTCGCGAAAGAAGTTCACCTAGCTTCAAGAGAAACCACCAAGCTTGAGATTCTTGAAGGCCTATTTCAACATTCCCCGGTATTTTACATTTTCTCACTCCGATTATGTTATTTCTAGCATCGAAACAATTGGCCAAAATTATACCGACCATCGCGTGACTTGTCCAAAACATCATTTGCTTTGCATAGATCGATCATGTCAAAGAGGACGGGAAAATAGTCTTCCAAGATGGATTGTCAATATATGCAGATGCTATCATCCATTGTTCTGGGTACGACATACGTATATTTTAGCACGCATAATATGTCAATAATTTTATTCTTATTAGGTATGTGTATTGTTTTGGTTTCTTAGGTACAAATATCACTTCCCATTTCTTAGAATGAATGGAATTGTGAACGTGGAGGACAATTGCGTCGCGCCTTTATATCAACATGTTTTCCCACCTGCGCTAGCTCCATGGCTCTCTTTCATTGGCGTACCATATCGGGTACGCGAGTAAAAACTTTGCCTACTGGAAAAAAAACCAATTCTGTGGGAAACATTATATGATTATATTTTCGACGATCTATTAATTTGATAAATGATACATTTTTGCAAAAAAATAAAATAAATTTTGTGGGTTATTTTATTAATAGGGTTTAGCCTTTGCGACTTCTTATCTATTTTGAAAATGCGAACAGACTATTGCGTTTGTCGTTAGCGAGTTACAATCAAGGTGGGTAGCGAAAATATTATCCGGGAAAATACTGCTGCCAAGTGAAGAAGAGATGACGTCTTCGGTACATGAATATTACCACCGGATCGAGGCGGCCGGATGGCCCAAGCGTCATACTCACAGGCTTCAATTGGAGAAGGTACATCTGAAGAAACCCACTTGCACTACTCATTCATTTACATCAAACCCTATTTCATTTCCCAATTGATCAATGAGAAAATAGAGAAATCTTCACGAATTGGACATTTTATAGTATAAAATTGCGGTATTTGTCTTCGATTATCATAACTCATCCTATTAATTAGACTCCGAGACCTTATTTAAATGATAATCGAGTCTACCGTTTCAACTATTGAACATTTTCCCTTTAAATATATGATCAACATCCTACATAATTTTTTTTTTCGGTTATTGGCAGTTTGATTATGAAAATTGGCTTGCTGGAGAGTTGGGACTAACGCCACTGGAGAAATGGAGACAAAACATGTATTTTACTTCGGTGAGTCTTCCGATGACGTTAGGTGAAAATTGGAGAGACACTTGGGATGCTGAGAAATGGATGAAAGGAGAAGCAGGGGGAGAAGAAGAATCGGACAAGATTAATTGCACTTCGGAATGTTAAGTTTTGGAAGCGATTTAAGGAATCCATTTGCGTTCTCCCTTTGATCATTTGTCAGCGTTCTCTTCAGCTCGCTTATGCGCAAGGTAATCTACGGTCGTCCGTGAGTTTCACGTCCTCCACCTGAGATCTTGGCCCTCTCGACGTCCTCGGAATTGCACCGCCTCAAATCTAATGTAGTCGTGGAAGAAGTTGTGAACGGCTGCGGTAGCTACTGATGTGGGGTCATAACGGTGCTCTTTCGAACTTCACAAAAAGGTTGAAGACTAAATTGATTGAATTAGAAAGTTTATAATTGAATTGACAGTAATACAATATATTTAAGAATGATGGAACAGTTTTTGCAAGAAAAATGTACTCAATTATCATAGCGGAAAGGCTACACTATGCACACCAATTTATGGTGGGAATTGGTGTGAGTTTGTTTGGATTCTACCATATTCTTGTCTAGATCTATTTTTCCTCATTTAGATACCTGATTAATCTATACCCTACAAGACCCTACTGTATCGAAACTAGGGGTGTCAAAATTGAATTGTGTACCTAAATTGAAGCACGACTGGCCCGTCCCAACTCAAAATTTTCAGGTCTTTTTTGTTTGGATAAATGAGTATAAAACAAAGAGTGTACTTGTTTAGGTTCGGGTCATAACCCCAACCGAACTAAAACATGTTTCCCAATGAAAGAGATGGTCGCAGACATATAAGGAGGGAAAGCCTACATGCCATGCAGTTGCATTTCTAAGTAAAACAAATAGCCTTGTCTCGGATCGGTTCCGCTCTTCTCGTGTGATGGTCAATAGTGGACGCTTGAATAAAGGTCAAGGCCCAGCATCTACTTGTTTTTAGTTTGTGTTTGTATGTAATAACAAGCTTGGATAAAGTGATGCCAAAAGAGTATCGCTATTTGAGCACTTCATATAAATATCAATTAATTATAATTACTTAGAATTAGTGCTTTATTTAGAATTGGAAAGCTAAACAGATAGTGAGATGGATATAAATTATCAAACCAAATCAAGCAACTTGCTCCTAAGAAAAATATTGTCGTTACAATGTTGGGTTTTAGGTCATTTCAAGGGGCGGGTGGAAAATATCATTCTCAAATGTGGAATCAGTACTCCTTGAGTTTTATTTGTAATGTTAATAAATTGTTGTTGGGAATAACGGATCCCCGAAAACCGGATTCGACACTAAATCGAACCCCTAAATCAATGCGAAAGACGAAGCCCGGGAAAAACACGTATCACTGATCGTAAAGCACACCACGGATTCGAGCATACCTTGTTAGCCACAGATTAGACACCGACGCCAATAAGAGGAAGAGATTTGGCCCTGTTCGATTCGATTAAGCCTTGATGGGAAGAAAAACGTGCTGTATGCTTCACTGTTTTTCTTTTTGGAGAGAGAGAGCGCGCGGGAGAGGAGAAGACGTATGTTAATTATCCAAGAGGTGTCTTCTCTCTCTCTCTCCTCCCTTTTATATGTTCCCCCATCCACGGGCCCTATTCCCGTGGGCCGAGCTTTTTGGGCCCAACTTGGGCGGACGGGCCTTGAGCCCAGTACATATAAAACCATAATCTTCCACTCGCACATGGTGGGCCGAATAGGATTCTCTTTACCTCTCTTCAACATTCATACCGGTGAATAATCCATGCGACCAGCATACTTTGAGAGCTCGTTGCTATACATCTGTTAGGAATATATAGCAGCTCATAATGGGCATCACATTCCGAATAGATTTAGTATGCAGTACCCTAGATCGATCGATCATATTTTATATCTCTCTTGATCTCTTTTAAACATGATATATATATATTGTATTCACAATTACAGTTATCACAAAGACAATCATAATTAGTTGACCAGTGAATACAAAACTACAATGTGATTCCTCAAAATCGATCTTCCTCTTTCCTTCAAACTCTTAATTTCAGTTCAGCTTGCTTTTCTAGAAATGTCCCATTAGATCGAATCAACTCATGACCATTGGCAACATCCTAAGATAGCAAACACTAAATATAAATTTTGAGAATAAGTAAAAGTCATGAGGGCACTAAAAATTTGAGGAACTCTTTTCCTCAAGAGTCTCACACGTCATAAAAGTTGAGATTAAACTTTTTACCACTCTTATTGGTCGTCTTATGCATACGTAGTATGAAATACGTATTACGGCATTAACTCATTTCCCATGGAGCGTATGTCTACACATTTCAATACCGTACAGATGATAGTTCAGACATACCCAATGTCTAACTTGAGTTCACGTATCTACTCATTCACAAAATTCATCAAAACTCACATCTAGCATCATAGACAGATAAAGTAAAATATGTGGGGTATTTTACTTTCGGATATAGTAAGTATTATGTCCTCATCTTAACACCCAGTTAAGGCGACATACTTATTTTAAGCTTGAGCTCTCAATTATCACCTAGATAATAAGCTTAAAAACAGTCTCATCTCTATTTATCACACAGTAAATAGAGGCGATTACCCGTGTGAGTGTGCTAATCTTATATCTGTCCGACATACTTTCTCAAGTTAAAATAATGCACTGAGCATTAAGATGCATAAAGATCAAACAAAGATTCATAGGCATTAATGATGAAAAACACAAATTCATCAAATGTGAACACTTAGGAAAATTACAATATTCAGTACATCAGACTCTACGCAATCCTAGAGATTTCATATGGCCACAAAACACATCTCTAGGTATTGGCTTTGTTACATGATCTGCTACCATTCAATGCGTAGTATGTACTCTAAGTTCACATCTTTTCGTGCAATCATATCCTTGACAAAAGTATACTTGGTATCTATATGTTTGGTCTTGCCATAATATTTTGGATCTTTGGTGTACGCTTTTGCTGCTTGGCTATCACAGTTAACCAACAATGAATCTGCAGCACTTCAAATAACACCTAAATGATCCAATAATCTCTTAAGCCAAACATCTTCTTATATTGCTGTTGATAATACCACGAACTCAGTTTTCATCGTGGACAAGGCTATACACTTTTGTTTCTTACTGCTCCAACATATGGTGCCATTATTCGGTAAGAAAACAAACTCAGAGGTAGATTTTCTTTCATCTAAATCTCCTCTCCAATCAGCATCAGAATCACCTTTGAGTTGCAGATCATTTCCTTAATAACTCAGCGTATAATCAGCAGTCCCCTTTAGATACCTTAGTATTCATTCAACGGCTTTCCAACGTGCTTGACTTGGATTGGATTGGTATCTACTCACCATTCCAACTGCATAACATATGTCAGGTTTTGTACACATCATAGCGTACATTAAGCTCCCAACAGCGCTAGCATAAGGAACATGTTTCATTTGTTCCTTCTCTTGTAGAGTCCTTAGACACAGTCTATGGCTCAATCCTTCACCTTTTGCAATAGGATTGTCAATGGGTTTACAATCCCATATCCTTCAATTCAAAATTGGAAGACAACTAACTTTTAACAGTATTGACAAGCTCCATATTGCTTCCGGCAATTAGTATATCATCAACATATAATGATATGATCACAAATTGATCATTGGATCTTTTGATATATACATAATGATCCTCATCTATCATTGTAAAATCATATGCCATTATGGCATTATGAAATCGTATATACCATTGTCTTGACGACTGCTTAAGGCCATATATCGACCTCAAAAGTCGACATACCTTTTCTTCTTGGCCTTTCACTATGAAACCAGTAGGTTGTTCCATATATGTTCCTTCCTTTTAATTCTCCATTGAGAGGAGCAGTCTTTACATCCATTTGATGTAACTCAAGATCCATACTAAACACTATTGCTAGAATTATGCGAATCAAGGTAAATCTCACTATAGGAGAAAATGTATCTTCATCATCAATTCCTTCCTGTTGATTATACCCCTTCGCCACAAGGCGAGCCTTATGCCTTTCTATCGAGCCATCAACCTTTCGCTTTATTTTGAGAACCCACTTGTTCCCAATAGCTTTGTGTCCTTTTGGAAGATCAACCAGTTCTCAGACTTGGTTTGATTTCATTGACTTCATTTCCTCTTCCATTGCATGAATCCATTTTTCCTTATTAGGGCAATTCAGAGCCTCATTAATATTTCTTGGCTCATCCTTATCTTGTGGAGCAATCATAAAAGTTTCTCCTTCAATGTCAAAACGTCGATGGGGAATACTTTGGTGACTTGTTCACTATATGGGAGATTGTATACTTAGCACATCATTCCCCATTATGCTCCCACTCGGATTAGATAATGACTATATCATCTCATCATGTGGTTGTAATTGAGAATGAGTTGAATTCAATTCATCACTTCTCATATTACTCCCACTTGGACGAACTCCACTAATATCATTATCTTGATCCAAGGTTTCAAATAGGGAGTAATCTTCCCATATTTTGCCATTCTTAGGAAATTCATCCATTAAAAATGTGATATCCTGTGATTCAAATTCAGTTATACTCCCACTTTCCTGCTCACCTACGAACACATACCCTTTCGAGTGTTCGGAGTATCTCATTAAAATACTCTTCTTTCCTTTAGGACCCAATTTCCCAAACTTGTGAGAGGACTCATGAGTATAGGCAGCACAACCCCATGGCTTAAGAAAACTTAAATCCGGTTTTCTACCTGTCCATAACTCATATGGAGTGGAACTAATTGATTTGGAAGGCACCCGGTTAAATATATAGGCAGCAGTTAACAACGCATCACTCCAAAAAGTGATATATAAGTTAGCATGCGCCATCATGGACCTAACCATTTTCAGTAGGGTTCTGTTTCTTCTCTCCGCAACACCATTTTGTTGAGGAGTATATGGAATAGACAACTGTCTTTCTATTCCCTTTTTATCACATAATTTTCTGAACTCATCAGATAAATATTCTTGACCTCGATCAGATCTCAATGCTTTTATTTTCTTGTCTAATTGATTTTCTACTAAGTTCATAAACCTTTTTGAAACAACTTATGCTTCAGATTTATGAGAAATCAAATAGACATATCCGAATCGAGTATAATCATCAATAAAAGTGATGAAATAAACAGCCCCATGCCTTCCTTTCACATTCATTGGACCACAGACATCAGAATGGATTAAATGCAGAGGAAATTTAGCTCTTTTTCCTTTTCCAAATGGTTTCCTTGTCGTTTTCCCTTCTAGGCAATGCTTACATATGGACAAATCGACTTTTTCAATATTGCCCAACAAGCCCTCTTTGGCTAGTCTATTCATACTCTGTTGGCCAATGTGACCAAGTCTAGCATGCCACACACTCACATAATTATCATATTTATTAGGAGACGTGAGAAGGGAATAACAAACATTAGCATTAACATAATCAATATCTAATACAATAAAACCATATAGAAAATAACCACAACCATAGTAATTTGTATCCAAAAACAAATTCACATCTCTACTATAGAAGTTTATATTAAAATCTAATTTAACCAACACTAATACAGACACTAAATTCCGACGAATCTCCGGAGCATACAACACATCATGAAGGAACAAAGTGCGTCCACCACGCATATTCAGTTGGCATGTGCCAATTCTTTTCACTTCAGCTCTAGAGTTGTTTCCCACATAGATCCACTTAGTTTCAGTTGGTACTGGTCGGAATTCCACGAAGGATCCTCTATCCTTCGCTACATGGTCCGTCGCTCCTGAATCCATAGTCCACAAAGGACTAGACTCAGTTAAGAACACAAAACTCGACACATAAGCAAAGTTCTGAAAAGTACAAGGGGTGCATACCTTCTTTGGCTCACGACAGTCGCGAGCATAGTGACCCTTCTTGTCACAGTTGTAGCATTTCACCCTTACAAGCTTCTTCATGCGAGAACGCTTTCCTCTTTCATGTTGGTTAAACTTGGGTTTCTTCCCTGAAGGACCTTCTTCCTTGCCTTTCCCTTTATCAAACCAGTTAGGGCGCTTGCACTTGGAGCTCGAAGTTCCATTTGAGCTAGAACTAGCATGATAGAGTTTAGCATCCGGCTTAGCCGCCAAGAGGCGGTCCTCTTCCAGCTCAAGATGGTGCATTGCATCCTCGAAGGTTTTGATATTTTCATTATGAGTCAAGTGCACCTTCATATGCTCCCAACTCTGAGGCAAGGAACGAATCACTGCTTGCACCTGCTGCTCATCTGTGAGGACATGGCCAGCATCTTTTAGCTCATTTATCATGTTTGACATCTTTCTAAGATGTTGCTTCATGGTCTGAACATGAGGCTTCTTATAGGAGTCAAACCTAATAGTGAGCTGTCTTAGTCTGGTCACCGAAGTATGACCAAATCTAGCTGCCAATGCCTCCCACATTTCCTTGGCATTGTCAAAACGCCTAAATTCTCGCATGACGTCATTTTCCATGCTGCTCAGCAACGTGATGCGAGCTATAGAGTTCTTTCTTTTCCACGCAGAAAAAGCTTCCTTGTCTCTCTTGTGCTGTGTAGTGGTTCCCTCTTCAAGTTCTACCATGGTTAGGTTAAGAGCCTCAAGTGCTTCTTGCTCTTCTAGTACATACTGGATTTTCATTTGCCAAATTTCATAGTTGTCACCATTGAGCTTTTCACCTTTGTTCAACTCGGCAACTATGCTCTTTGTGGTTGAAGCCATTGATCTGAACACATCAGAAAAATATGCACGAATTATTAATGCCTATCATTTATGCATCCTATTTGCATAGACCCATCATATTAATGAATAATTTCAAGTAAGGCTTCAGAATCAAAAGGTCACTATGTTTCCAATCATCCTCCAAAAAATCCTAACTTAAAACTATCATTAATATGATTGTCTTATGCAAAATCAATTCTATGAAGTTACAAAAAAACTTCTAAAACTACCCATAGCTAATTACCCACAGCAACCAGCAATAACAGAAATCAACATATAATAGACATCCACTAAAACAATAATTCTTTCAATTAACACAATTAGGTAGTAAACAATACATAAGATGTCCACAAAGCACACTTAACTAAGATCAGCCAATACAACTAACACCAAGTCAGCACACGAACTGGGAAGGATCCTCTTTTGTTCAATTTCTTGATCTTTTCCTTTGTAACAATACAGTAATATTCATTTACAAAATCCATCACAATTTTCTTATATGAAGCAGCTCTGTTGACATCCCATATGCGATTCAACACATCTAGCCATTCAGGTGGAAGAGTGTTTATGAAAAATCGCACCATCTCTGACTGTGGCATAGGACGACCATTCCATATGACCTGTTGAATCTTCCCGTTGACTTCAAGGACGTGATCAATTAAGTCACCACTCTCTCATCGATGATAAGTCAGCTCAGCTATCAACTTAGACAGCCTATCCTTTTGTTCATCGGTAATTGCGTGAATAGGTGTGCGCAATCTCAGAGGAGGCATTGTTCCTGCAACAAATGTAGAACAAATAAGGGATCACATTATAATCCACATAGACTTAATTGAAAAAGAAACACATTCTTTCCTTTTTTTCTTTTTTTTTGGGTCAACGGTCGTCGGACCGGTCGGACCGGACAGACCGGCCGGATTGGTTAGACCGGACATACCGGTCGGACCGGTCGGCCGGTTCGGGCGAACCGACGGCACGTGCCGCACACGTGCACGGGCTGACGTCACGCAGACGTCAGCCGGCATGTGCCACACGCGTGTCGGGGTCTGCAGTTCAGGTCGGGTCGGGTTGCTGGTCGGGTCGCCGGCCGATGACCGCCTGATGAAACATCGTCGTGCTGACGTCATCGATGACGTCACCCTAGCGGTTATTGACCGTTAGGTGACGTCATGCTGACGTCAGCACGCGTCGGTCCGCGAACTGGCTCGTGCCGGTTCGCCGGGCGGCGACGAGCACGTGCTGGTTCGCCGACTGGCGCGTGTGTCACACGCGCTGGGCGAGCCAGCGCTTCCGAGCACGTCACGCCCACGCGCAGCGGCTTCCAGCTGAGTGTGTGGGCACGGGCGGCGTCTCCTGGCAGCGCTTGACGTATCACCAGACTCGTCTCGACGTCGCCTTTCTTCCTATGCCGTTAGAATTCGATTTCGACTTACGAAAACTCGGAAAAATGGCCGAACAGCGCTCGGGTGTCGGGATTTCTCGCCCCGATCCGTACGACCGAATTGCTTTTGCGAAAAATCAATCAAACAAACGTCAAACAGGTCGGGAAAACGTGAATTAGGGCTCTGATACCAATGTTGGGAATAACGGATCCCCAAAAATCGGATTCGACACTAAATCAAACCCCTAAATCAATGCGAAAGACGAAACCCAGGAAAAACACGTATCACCTATCGTAAAGCACACCACGGATTCGAGCGTACCTTGTTAGCCACAGATTAGACACCGACGCCAATAAGAGGAAGAGATTTGGCCATGTTCGATCCGATTAAGCCTTGATGGGAAGAAAAACGTGCTGTATGCTTCACTGTTTTTCTTTTTGGAGAGAGAGAGCGCGCGGGAGAGGAGAAGACGTACGTTAATTATCCAAGAGGTGTCTTCTCTCTCTCTCTCTCCTCCCTTTTATATGTTCCCTCATCCACGGGCCCTATTCCCGTGGGCCGGGCTTTTTGGGCCCAACTTGGGCGGACGGGCCTTGAGCCAAGTACATATAAAACCATCAATTGTGAATTATGACTGTCATTAGGTGGATTGACCGACGCAACGTGCACACCTTCCATTCACCCCATTAATAATTAAACCTGTTATAGACCTTCCCAGTAAATTTTAGGTACTCTTGACATAACAAAACAAAAGTACGAAGAAGAACAAGAAAGTGAATTGTATGTGAAACGGTCATGAACCAACTGACTATGTGGACAACATAGGTGATGTTGGGATGAGCAACAATGAGACACACAAGGCTGCCAACCAACTGCTTATAAAGTGTAGGATTCAAAACATCAGACCAATCGTTGTCATCAAATTTGGCATTTGCCTCAATGTGTGCTGTGGCAATCTTGGAATCAGTGAGTTTCACTTGAGAAAGAAGGTCAATAATGGTGTATTTCGCTTGAGAAAGATAATAGCTAGAGGAATTTAAGGTAACCTGCAATCTTAAAGAGTAATCGAATTGCCCGTGATCTTACATTTCAAACTACCTATTGAGATACTGTTGGAGTTTTGTAGTACCAATATGATAATCGCTAGTAATAATCATATTATCCACATATTATATTAGTAGAATATACCCACGAGATGTTCATTGAAAGACAAGAGCATTGTCATGGATAGGGGTGAGTATGGTTTAAGGATAGAATTGGAAATCGGAGAACTGGATTGGTTAGAATTGGTCCGGCTCAAAGGTTTGGTAAGACCCGGTTTAGTTCTTAGTTCCATATTTTTTGGAACTTATTCTGGTTCGGTTCATAGGTAGGAACTGAATCGAAAACCAGACTAGGAACTAAATCAGGAATTTACGAAGGGAAATATTAAGCTGTATTTATGAGTTGACAAAAAGGTTCAAAATGAAAGGGAAATCTTGGTGGAAGGTTTAGGAGGCTTCAAAGTCGAGAGTCCCTTATTTTTCTCGTGCGGTTTTATTTATTTATTTATTTATTTAAATTCAGAGCTCTCTTCCTACCATTCTGCTAGCTCTGTTTGTTCTCTATTTTCCTTGTACATGAGAGTGCTGCTTTGGGTCTCGGCTCGGCTCGGTATAGAACATGAGTGAGCGGCCGAAGGAACAGAGAAGAGAGAGAAGCTCGGTCCGTAGTTAGAGAGGGTATTACGTAGAGAATGAAAGAGCGATCATATTGTCTGTGGCATGAGAATAATGGCTGAGGACTATTGTGGGATTTTCCTCTGCTCGTTTCTTCTCTCTCTCCCTTTTATTTTCCCTCTCTGCTTTTGCTTTCTTTTCGCCCGTCACATGCGTCCATGACTCTGCTGTGCACGTCCTTTAGCTTTGTTTGTATCTGATCGTTAGTATATTAACATGTACCACCATAATCTAGATAAGAATGTTATGTGCTTTGAACTTTTTATTGTTTATTTTATTTTACGTGTTCATCTTTATGGATTGCTTTATTGACAGATGGGGTCTTTTCAATTTTATTGCTGCGGTCACTTTTATTTTGCTTAACTAAAAATGAAATGCAAAAAAAGAAAAGAAAAGAAAAGAAAAAGGCTGGTTCCCTGGTAGATTCTAGAACCTGTGACAGGGTAAGTTCGACACTCCTAAAACTGGGGAACCGATTTTGATGTGTAGGTTTTAGGCTTCAGATGGAATTTGGACAGAATATGGAACTGTACAACCTTAAGAATTGAAGCCAAGACAATTGAACTTAGAATAACATGCCTGAGGAGACTATTTTAGTTCATACAATGCTCTTTGTAAATGACATACTTTATTAGAAGCAAGAGTGTACCCCAGAGGAGGTTCCATATATACTTCCTTAGTAAGATCAAGGCATTTTTAACATCTATCTAGGATAGAGGCCTTTGCTTAACTGCAACAGTAACAAGAAGACTCCAAACAAAATTAAAACATGCAACTAGAGCAAATGTCTTGTCCTAGTTAATCCTATACTCTTGAGTAAAGCCTTTTACTACTAGCCGAGCTTAGTAGCATTCCACCATTGCATCTACCTTAGTCTTGATCTTATACATCCATCTACAACTTATATCAAACTTTCCAAGAGGCAACTCAACCAAATGTCAAGCATCAAATTTGTCTAACGTGTGCAACTCATTCGTCATTGCTTGCTACCAAAGAGGATTAGTTCGAGCTTCTCTATATATGCAATCCTCATGAACGAAAAAAAAAAAATACTAGAATAATAATGAAAGTCAAAAAATGGAACAGAAGGTTCACTCACATGGTGAAATGACAAATAGGAGAAGAGGCAATGATAGATGGAGAATTTGTGGATGGTACAAACAAGCTAGGAACTATCGAAATGGGATCACCAGACCTACTTACATCTAGGAGAAGAAAACTCCAAAAAGGAATATTTAATTGTTGTATCTTTAGAAAATAGATCCACTGAAGGACTTATAAAGAAGATAGTAGTAGGAGAGGAGTTGAAGGGATGAAGCAATGAAAACATCTTTTGTTCTTAAAAGGTAATATGACGAGATACACGAAGATGATTAAAGAGAAGATCTCAACATTGATACTCTTTGTGCTCAATGTGATAGTGATGGAAACGACGTAGATGTGCATAGGTTTTTAATTTTGTGTGTCCATTTGGAAGAAAATGGACAAAACAAGCATTGCGAAAGACTCAAAGATTATTATAATTAAGAACATTGCCAAATAAGCGCTCATAAGGAGAGATATCACCTGTGATAGGTGACGGAGTGTGCTTGATAGTGTATACAATGGTATGAGAAGTCTCTCCCCAAAAGTGTTTGGGAGAAGAGGTTGCGATTAAAAGCTTTCGGACAATATCTAAGACGTTTCGATGTTTACACTCTATTCAACCATTGTGTTGGGAAGTTCTCGAACAAGAATGATGCATGACATTACCATTTTTAGAATTAATTCAAAGACATTCTGTGTCTCAACATGTCATTGCATTATCAATACAAAAGATCTTGATGTTTGATAAAAATGTGTTTTGATCATGGCAACAAATCACAATAAATATGAGCCAATTCAGATCTTCATAAGACAGAGCCATATCTAACAAGAATGATCATCTACAAAATTCACAAAATAGCGAGATCCTCCCATTTTGGGAGTATGACATGGGCCCCAAATATCACAATAAATTAAATCAAAGGAAGCACGAGAGACAAATTCACTAAAATTAAAAGTTAAAGCGTGATGTTTTCCCAACTTACATGAGAAGTAATCAAAACGATTATTTTAATAGAACCTAGATGACTACTAGAAATCAGACGACCTAATATAGAAGAAGAAACATGAACTAAATGAAAATACCAAATTTCGGATGATACTATAGGAGCACACCTACTAAGAGCATTGAGAAGTATTAAGAAGATAAGCTTGAATAGGCGTCCAACTTTATGGTTTGTAACAATTATCTGCCCTGTTCATGGATCCTACACATGACAACTGTTGGAAGAGAAGTTAATATTAAAACCAATTTTCACATACTTATCCCATATATATCAAGTTTAAGGAAAGTTTAGGAACTTAGAAAGTGTCAAATAATGACATGTGGACATTGAAATGTTTCCTATACAACTAACTAGCATCTATGAGTTATCAGTTGTATAGATAGATGGTGTTTGTGAAAGTAATGACTTTGACTTCAACAAATTGATGTTTGAAGTCATATGATTACCATAGGCAGAATCAAAGAATCATGAACTAGAAATACTTGGAGTCACAAATAGAGCATAATTGCTAGGAACAGAGGAGTTAGAATTACAAGATTCTCGAAAATGCATCGTAAATGCTTTAAAGATAAAGTAATGAGCAAGCTGTCAGAAGAACCCTCAATAATAGCATTAATAGTGGATGAGCATGAAAGTGTACCTCTGTATTGGGATTGATTGTTTGTCCTTGTAGATTGCTTAGGTTGTTGTCGATAGCAAGCATATGCAAGGTAACCAGTTCAGTGACAATACATACAATATAGTATACACAATTAAGAAGAGGTAGGAGTGGCAACCACCACATCTCTAGGACTGGACAAAATAGTACAGTGTGCCCAAGTCTTCCAAGTCTCCTTAGTCATTATTCTGAGATAAATACTTCAATATGAGGTAATGGATCTTGATGTAGAAGTGAAACTCGTACAAGTTCAAACTCATCATTAAGTGCCATCAGAAATTGCATACCACGCATATGATCATGATATTCAACAAACTTACAAGCATCAATGGCCATTTCCCATTGCAACTTAGATAAGGCCAATTGATCCTAAGTAATATGCATAGAAGACAAATTTTTATGATAGATTGACCTATTTCCTAATGCATGTGGTTCAAATTCCTAACAACTAATACTCATGGATAATAAATAAGTGGAATAATGGCCAACAAGCAAATTCCATCCTTAGTTTGCTGTATTGAGGTGACCAAACCAAAGCTTGATAAAAGAAATCGAAGTAATTAGAAACCACGCTAAAATTTGGCAATTCTTACTATCCCACTCCTCCAAACATTCATTAGATTTTTCTCTAGTTTCTTCAGCAATCCTTGTAGAGAACACGAATTCCACTGGAGACATAACACCAAAGTTTGCTTCCTCCTAGAAAATTTGACATTTTTTGAACCCATGAAATATGATTCGATCCATTCAAGACGGTTTGAATGGATATTGGCAAGCCAATTTAATCCATTAAATGCATTAATTTATATAATAAAAACCAAGAAACTAGTACTCGGAGTGCAAGTATGGGTAAAATAACACCGAAAATGGAGCACATCAATATACTTTGAAAATTGATTGATTAACTTCTCGTTCACGATCCATAGCTAGTGGTGACGGAACGGATGACGTGGTGCGTGATGTGGTCGATGTGGCAGATGATGCGGTAGTTGACGTGACGGACGACTGGTAGATGATGCAAGGATGACATTGTAGATGACGCGGTGGATGACTGGTAGATGACGCAAGGATGACCTTGTAGATGACGTTGCGGTGCCAAGGGTGACGTCAACAAAGTTTGGCCGGAGTTCTAACTAATTGGAAGATGGTCTTGTATTATATAACCAGTTGAAAGTATCCCAAAATGACTTACAGGCGAGGCTTCAGTGAGTCCGAGACACCGGTGCGTGTCGGCATCCGGCCTCCATTTATGGTGTAACTTTAGGATCTAATTCTTTTTAGGGCGACGAGTCTGATTATAGCGCTAGTTTCAAAATAAGTAGAGAAGGCTGAAGTTGCAGGCTTGGTGGAGAAACGAAAGCGATGCGGGCAATGTGGCCGGTGTCATGATAGCCACCTGGAGTGACGCGATCTATACAGCTGATGTCATGACAGTCATGACGGAGTAATGCAGCCTATGCAGCTAGTGTTGTAAGGGAGACTTGATTGCGCTTCTCATACAATAAAACTTTGAATAATGCAGAAAATAGAATTTGGAAATTTTTTGTGTATTACGATGTAATAATAAATAGTACATAAGTCCATTTCTAGTTTTTATATGATTACTATGTACACTAATGGAATATTACAATAGTAATTACAATCAATTAAAAAATATTTCGAATATCATAAATAATGCAAATGTCTCTGACATTAACTTATTTGTTTTATTTAAATTGATTTGGCAAGCGAGTGGACTTAAACTTTTAAATATATGCATGCTTTTTTACTGTGAAGTCTCTTGTTTCTTGTTCACTTACTTTCTCAATATGAAAATCCTTTTCGCAGGGAGATCTACATGGCAAGGAGAACAGCTACACAGTCATAATTATCGAGTTCCTGAGCCATATAAGGATAAGGTATTGCCGATAGGCCTTCTTTATTTTCCAAGAACATGATCTCAAATTGACTAAAGAAATTTCTTGAACTATATCTAACAATCAACTGGTTTATGTAAACCAACCTTCTAAAGCTAGCAATAAGTGTTAATAATCATCACAAGCCCCCTCTCATGATTAGAGAGGCGTTCACAAGTTCCATCGCATGAAGTATTGACATCCTTGTCAGTATCAGCATCTATCGTCCAATGATACTCTCATCGCTTGGTCAGTAAGTCAATTAATTCTGTCCTCTTCAACATTCTAGCAAGAAACTTACGCGGAGTGTACTTTGTCGAGATTTTCTCACCCTGACGATTCCTTCTAGCCTTCGTCAGGATGGCTAGGGGCTTAACTTTCTTTGAAACAATAAATCTTTTTGAGGCTTTCCTACTTTGGCCTTGTACACTGGTCGAGTCTTTAGAAAGATATAAGTGATTATCTTTGGAGTTGAATGGATTGTTACTTATGGATCACATCGCAAGCCTTTTTTCATGACTTAAAATAATGAATATGTGACATCACTCTTATTATGTTCTTGTATAAATGTTTTTCACTATTTTGCACAACAGATTGTGTTGATAATAGGAAGACGGATTAGCGCAGGCGAAATAGCCAAAGACATCTTACCTTTTGCCAGAGAAGTTCATCAGGCCTCCAGAGAAACAAATCTCGAAGTTGTGAAATTAAGAAAAGTCGCTGGTGTCTTCCAACATCCCATGGTACTTTATAATTTATTTATTCCCTCATTTCTAATTATGACTAAGTTTAGAGGAAATTCCCAGTGCAGCTTTAGAAGTCATAGTTGGCATTCTCAAATATGAAGTGATGTGATAATCTCTAATCTGAGGTCAATCTCATTAATCTTGTTTTATCTTTTGGCAGATTGCATGGGCCGACGAAGATGGAAAATTAGTGTTCCAAGATGAATCTTCTATGTTTGCAGATGTCATCATCCATTGCACTGGGTATCAAAAAACATATAGTTATCCTCAGCTACTTGAGCATTTGTTTTTCAAAATTCCACAAATGATTTTGCATTATTATGATGATGAATAGGCATACATATATGCACACACGTGTGCGTCTTCTATCTTGCTTGATATATATGATCCTTATGTTGCAGATATAGATACCATTTTCCATTTCTGAAGACACTTGATTATCTTTCCTGACACTTTTTGATACTCAAGTTTGAAATTCCGACATGTGAGTTCAGCATTCCAATATGTAATTCTCATGGGCATGAGGTCAATATTGAAAATTCTCAATAAATAAAGAGTCAAAATGTAAATATATAAAAAATAAAAAAAATAATAAAAAAATGAGGAAGTAAGAAAAACCTAATCTTCTCTGCTTTTTTGATTCTTACTTCCTATGACGCACAATTTACCTCTCAAGTTTGTTTTTTTTTCTCTTCTCTTCCGACACATTTTGACACGTGAGCCTAGAATATAAATTGTTTTTTTTTTTCCTTCCAAGTTTTGTGAATTATTGGAATGGAACTGAATCTGTCAAATTGAAATAATGAATGATATTAACAAATGGTGGACTAATGTTTTTAGTATAAATTCATTATATACTCTTTTTTAATTATTTAATTATTTGTGAATTTGAAATAATATATTTAATTAAAATAATAATAAAAATGATAATTTACCATATATACATAAAAATATACATTTAATAGACAATGTATCTCAACATGTTGAAATTTTCTATTTTTGAGAAATGATGTGTTAGTGTGTCCTATTGAATTATGTTGTGTGTTGCATATTGGTGTCGATGCCACTTAGGTGCTCACTAGAAAAAAAAATGAAAAACCTAATTCTCAAAAAACCACTGTCTAGACAACGCTTTCTTGTTATCTACTTCAATGAATAAATAAAATTAAAGAAAAATAAAATACTAACCTTGGAGAAGAGGCAAATGTGGAATTGACCTGGTCCTCCAGCACAGGTGCTTGGGCAATACGAAACTCCCACGTATATAATTTATCCTCGGACTTATATATAAGGCCACTCTTTATCTAGATATCTCAATCCAAGCTTTCAAACTAATCCCCCCCACAACACTTTCTTCTACAGCCTCTCGTGATTCAAGGTGTCCGGTCGGATCTCCGAGACGAACATGACGATGAGGCCCGTCGCTGCCTTCGCGCTAGGAGCCGTGTTCGGAGCGTTCGTGAGCCGAGGGTTCCACCACCGCCACGACCACCATCACCATGAGTGGAGCAAGAGAGGGTGACCGTGCCCCCGCCGAGCTGATAAGGAAGGCAAAGCTTCTTCTGCTGATCCCGGGGTGACGGAGGCGACAGCGACGGCGATGGTGCCACAGGTGGCTGTGCAGGGTGCCTAGAGATCAGATCCTTAGCTCTGGTTACCGGTGGAGACGTGTGTTAATCCTCTTGTGGCATGGATTTCTTATTTCGGGTTGAGCCGTGTTGATTCAGTCTGATACTAATATTTAATTAAGGTTGTTCTACTCATGATATTAGCGTTAGTACTGTGTTGCCTATGAGAGGTTACGCTTGTAATTTAACCTTCCTACTTGTACATCAGTATATATTTATATGGTGTATTAGTGTCATTTTTGGGTCCATGGCTTATTCCCTTTTTCTATGGTTCACGGATCGACTGGACTTAAGGATTAAGGCGTGTTACGCTTAATCGTCCTCGCCATCTCCATACTAGGGGAAATATGACGAATTATGGACATTAGGAGTTCGATGCTAGAGTCCACCTTGACTTGCTCATGTCACATGGAACCCAATAATCAAAGATCAAATTAGAGCAGAATTGCTTTCAACTCGATTTGGAGACAATTATGACTCGCATTCATTTTGAAAATATGAAAGTGAAATATCCACCAAAAAAATCTTGCATTAATACAGAATTTCCTTCCTTCTTTTTGGCTTGATCTGTTCGAGTACGAAGTTTAATTGAATTGAATTAGAAAGAGGACAACAAATTTGTTTGCAAGAACACGAAATCTTAGTGAGTGATGAAGAGGGAGAAGGAATAATGTAAGTTGGCAATGAGTGAGCGGTGGATAGAGAAATCAAATGTGGGGAAAGCAACTGGGAGAGTGAAAGACCGGAGGTATCAATATAATACTGTTTTTTTTTTTTTTTTTGGGTAAGGTAAGTATTATATAGACTTCAACCAACAAATGTACATCAGGGGATCTCGGCACCACAAAAACTTAATATTGTTTTTTTTTTTTTGGGGTAAGGTAAGTATTATATAGACTTCAACCAACAAATGTACAGCAGGGGATCTCGGCATCACAAAAACTTACACTTAGAGTGGCAAACAAGTCATAACAAGTGGAAGGGCGTTGAGAAAAAGGAAACCGAAACAGCCAAACAACGGTCAGCAAATGGCTAAAGCAGCAGCAACAAGACGCCAAACAGCAGCAACAAACAAGAATGGGAAGGGAGGCAGACAGCAAAAATAGCGGTAGCCCACATTGCCAGCTACGGCAACCTTCGAGGCACTGGACTAGCCCCTAACTAGTCTGAGCCATCCGCATTAGCAACACTAAACTCCGAAAAGAAAGGAGCTGAAACTAACACCCAACTCCATAAAGAGCACAAAAACAATGGCAACCTCAACCAAGCTCGAGAAAACCTTGGCACGCCAGCCAAGTACCATCAATCAAAACTCAAAGGATGAAGACCCCAGCTACGTTGTAGTCTTCTATTTCTAGGTATGTCCGGAACATGTTGAAAGGTCATCGCCTTATTCTTGATAACCTTTTGAAGGTGATTCTTCAAAGCCGGGAGATAGAGAGATTGATTGCGGAAAATGATATTGTTCCTCTCTTTCCAAATTATGTAACATAAAGCTCAAAAGGCAAAACGGGCCAAGGATTGGTGAAAGCTAAGTATCAGCAATGTGGTTGGTGGCCCAATCTAGATTTTCCATCCAGGATTGCATTTAGCCGCCCAATAGAGTGCAAGACTTCTAGTTATAAGACAGCCAAAAAATAGGTGATTTATTGAGTCCTGACAGCAAGTACATAAGGCATAAGTCGTGTGGCGGATTCTGCCATAAGCAAGTAAGGATACCTGGGTTGGCAGATAGTTCCAAGTGATTAGCCAACGGAGGGTTTGGTATTGAGGAGGCAACGAGGAGCTTGATATAAATGAAGACCAAGGCACCAAACGTCCTCTAGGGCGGAACATGTTCCAAGCCGAAGCAATAGAGAAAATACCGGAGGCATGCCCCAGCCACTAGAGATGATCAATCTCATTGTTGAGCACTGGGAGGGTCTCTCCCCAGTTCGCCAAGGCGATAGAAATATGTGATGCGGGGTCTGAAGAGGAGAAACCATTAGCAACCAAGGCCAACCGTGGCAATCCGGACTGGTATATTTCAGCATTATAAAACAATCCATTGTGCGGGCCTCTCAGGTGCCAAGGATCGAACCAAAAGGAGACGGAGAGGCCGTTACCAATACTCCAAAGAAATTGCTGCCGAACCCTTTCATGAAGGTGAAGTAGTTTTTTCCATGCCCAAGAGCAAAAGGATCAATATAATATTGTTCAATTAAATTAAAGTCAATCTTTCTATAAAAGGCCAAACATAAGACATTATGGTGAAATTTTGAGGTAAAAATGGCTATTTACTTGTTCTTTAAAAGAAGTGCAGCGATGCCATACTTAAGAGATTCTTATTAGATACATTGGGTTTATGCAAGTGCAATACACTCTTACCCTAAGATAGTGCGAATCATACACGCAATCCACTATAATCGAAGATTGTGGTGCATGCTCGGAGCACTTCTGAATTTTTTCGCTTTTATTATGCTCTCTTGGTGCGTCACCTTAAAAGGAGTTCACGACCTAAGTCGATCCCTTCGTGTCATCTTATTTTAGCATGGACATATCTTCCCTGAGCTGGCTCCACGCACTTCGCAATTGACTTTACACTCTCCTTTGATGATAATAAACAAATTAAGAGGACGCATTAATTGAACACGTGCAGTTGCACAAATAAATTTTATTCGGAAACAGATCCGCCAGTTGTTTCTGTCGAGCCAACGGAACAAAAGATAGAAAACTTGCCAATACGTCTCAATTCTTTTCCCCGACGGCGGCGGCGTGGCAATCGTAGACTGCCGGTCAATAAACAAAGGGGGTGGTCGAATTCAATTTGCATTTGTCAAGTAATTTGGAATTTGGCGCGAGAGGAACCTTTTTAACTTTATTTGAAATGTCAGAAGCGTGAGAAGAGGCGACCAGGGCAATCATCCTCCTTAAGCTTAGCAGAAAGATGTCACATTTGTTATCGAATGTTTAGTCTGAAATCATAACTACTAGATTTATCTAGGTAAATGAGACACACTTGTGTGCCTTAACATAAGTTGGGAAATCTCTCAACAAATACCCAAAAACTAAATTGGGCACGTGTTCAAATTTACAATCTCATGAAAAACAGTGCAACCTTTTTATTGTTGCGCTACAACACTTGATAGGCTCGAATTTTTCATGTTGAAAGCAAATCAGCGATTGAACTATTGCTAATCGAAGATGCCTTTGGGGACGAGGAATCATAATAATAATTTCGTATTACCCATGTAAAAGTGAGTTAAATAAAATTATTCAAATTGTTGTTGAAAAGTCTTTTTCTTTCCCCTTTTCTCTCTCTCCCCATCAGCTTCTTCAACTTTGGAGGGTTTGAACTAGTCTCGCCCTCCTCTTTGAATGTGCAAGACACGTGTTCAAATTTAAGATCTTACAAAAGACAGAGCACTTTTTATTGTTGCGCTACCCCTCTTGATGGCTTGTGTTTATCGTCTTGAAAGCAGGACGGCTTGTGTTGATCGTCTTGGAAGCAGGACGGTGAATGATTATTTCATATCACTGACACAGAAGTGTGAGAGTTGAAGTAAATTATTGCAAATCTTGATAACTGTATCTTGATTTTTTTCTATCAACATTTTCTCTTGGGTATCGCCATCACCACAGTGACTAAATAGTATTTGGTCTAAGCACGTAATCAGAGGTAGAAAGTAGGATTATGCACGCTATGACTTTAATATTTCCACTCGGTTTAGAGCGAGTAATATCCAAAAAAGATAAAGGAATTAAAAAGGGGAAAAATAAACTCAATCTTAACCCACCACCCAATAGACCCATCGTTATCTTATATAAAGGCTCTCCAAAGAAAATGTTATGCACAAGAAGAAAGCCATGGCAAAACGGAGCGTAAGAGCAGCGGTAATCGGAGCCGGCATGTCGGGGCTGATCGCGGCCCGGGAGCTCTGTCGAGAAGGGCACTGCGTGGTGGTCTTCGAGAAGGGCACCGAAGTTGGGGGCACATGGGCCTATGACCCCCGGGTCGAGTCCGACCCCTTGGGTCTCGATCCGGGTCGCGAGGTCATCCACAGCAGCATGTACAAGTCGCTCCGAGTGAACCTCCCGAGGCCAATCATGGGGTTCTTGGACTACCCGCTTGATGTGAAACCCGGTGTCCGGGATGACCCGAGGCCATTTCCGGGTCACGAGGAGGTGCTCCGGTTCCTGCAGGGCTTCGCGGCAGATTCCGGGGTGGTCGAGCTGGTCCGATTCGGGCACGAGGTGGTTCGGGTCGAGCAAGTCGCCGAGGGGAGGAATGATGAGTGGGTCGTGGAGTGGCGGACGCGCGACGGGGAAGCCAGTGCGGAGACGTTTGAGGCCGTGGTCGTCTGCAATGGCAAGTTTACCGAGCCAAGGCTAGCTGAATTTCCCGGTACATCACAACCGTCTTTGTTTTCCCCCTTTTTTTTTTTAATTTTCTAAATTTTATTTTATTTTTAAGTGAATTCAGCTATTATAAATTATTTATTTGTAAAAAGACAATGTAGATGATACAATCACACAGCGCACACAGCCGACAATAAAGTATGTCTAGCTGTCTATATCTCGCACCACGTTATCTGTCGTGTTTCAATTCTTTACGAAGGGGAAAATAATATACGTCGCCTTTGAATGTAAAATTAACACAATATGTTGCCTTTGAATGTAAAATTAACACATTTTGAAAGTAGATTTTGTTAACCAATATTTTTCGAGGCACTCGTTAAAATAGACAACTAAATAAAATAGGGAAAATTATCAAAAAAGTTTTAAATCTATTATAATTATGCCAATTTAGTCATAAACTTATTTTTTTAATCAATCGAGTCATAAACCTTTTACAATTATTCCCGATCAGTCCATCCAGCCAAAAATGGCTGGCGACATTTTTTTAATAATATTTTATTTTTGGAAATATTTTATTAAATTTTTAATCTTTTTTTTTCCTTCTCCCTCTCCCTCCTTCCTCCTCCCTCCTTCTTCCGTTGGCTCCGGTGATCAGGAATAATTTCTAAAAGGTTTAGGACTCAATTAGTTAAAAAAATAAGTTTATGACTGAATTGGCACAATTGCAATAGATTTAGGACTTTTTTGGTAATTTTTCCAAATAAAATATATTTGCACTTTCTTTTGTCATATTGCAATATATATTTTGAAATTTAAAGTATTTCCTTGTTAGATATTCTTGAAAAAATTCAAGTGCTATGAAAAAGACTCTTCATAATATTAGGATTAGAGTTGTCCTAATTTGAGTTAAGACGTGCCTACCTTGCAACTTACCGTAGGTAGAAGTACTTGGCGAGGAGAACAAATACATAGCCATAACTATCGGATTCCTGAACCATACAAAGATAAGGTATGATGTTCTTTGTTCTGTGTCATAAAATATGACACTTTCGTGCTAGTGAATTTCAACAAATGTTGATAGGTGTCAAAAACTTGTTGATTAACAAAAGAACTGCTAAATTTTTTTTCCCGATTATTTTGTTGGCAACATAGCAACAGTTTCATAAAATGATAGATTTTTGTTTGTCATAATTTGCAACTAGCAAAATTTGTACTGACTCACTAAGTTTTATTTGCAAAACTTTATATGCTCTTCAAAATTACTAGCTCTTTATGAAGTTACGGATGTAATATACTAACTCTTGTCAGCTTAAATTATCCACTAATTTTGGATTATTAATTCTCACTTTAGTTCTTACCAATGCTATTTTTTTTTTAAAATAATTTACCAACATTTCGATTGAGTTACCAATTGAGGTTGGTAATTTAATCAAATAAAGTCTTGTAATTATTTTAATTAAGATTAGTAATTTCTAAAAATAGTTAGTAAGCATCAGAATAAACAACTCAATGAAAGTTGACAACCCTCAACTTAGTAGGTAACTTAATTGGAGAAAAATTGGTAAGCCGTACAAATAAAGATCAGTCAAGAAATTTAAGGTATTAATAAGATAGGGAAATAAAAGTTAATAAATGGCCAAAAAAGTATTTTCTTTTTCCATCGGAGACAAGAGAAGTTGGTAGTTTAAAAAATAAACATTAATAACTAGCTCAAAAAAGAGTTATCAACGCAAGCGTAGCTGTTGTCTCAATTGAAAAGGTTGTTCATTTTTAAAAAGAGTTTATTTATTTAAAGGGGTTGATAAGTAATGCCAAAAAAAGTGGTAACTCAATAAAAAGTTGGTAACTTGAAAAAAATAATAATGAAAAATTGTAGTAAGCAACTCAAAATTATTTGATAACTTAATTGGTGAAAAGTTGTGAACCCCTCCAATAGAAATTGGTATTTCCACATGATAGCTGATAAATTTAAGGCATAAGCAAGAATGATCATTTAAAAATTTGTAAAATATAGAGAATTTTTTTTTTTTTGTTCGAGATAAGAGAAGTTGATAATTAAGAAACGCCAAATGGACGTTGGTAACTAAGCTCAATAAAAGTTGATAACACAAATTAAATTGATCGAAGAAAATTAGTAACCACTCTACTTCAAATCGGTAATTTCTAACAATAGGTGGTAAATTTAATGGATTGGTAAGTATGACTAATAAACTAAAGTAACTATAGCAGGAAATTTGGTAAAATTTTCTTAGGAATGTATCTCCCTCATTCATCACCTATTAAGATACTACAGATTGTGGTGATCATTGGAAATGGACCGAGCGGGATCGACATTGCGAAAGACATCCTACATGTTGCGAAAGAAGTTCACCTAGCTTCAAGAGAAACCACCAAGCTTGAGATTCTTGAAGGCCTATTTCAACATTCTCCGGTATTCTACATTTTCTCACTCCGATTATGTTATTTCTAGCATCGAAACAATTGGCCAAAATTATACCGACCACCGCGTGACTTGTCCAAAACATCATATGCTTTGCATAGATCGATCATGCCAAAGAGGACGGGAAAATAGTCTTCCAAGATGGATCGTCAATATGTGCAGATGCTATCATTCATTGTTCTGGGTATGACATACGTATATTTTAGCACACATAATATGTCAATAATTTTATTCTTATTAGGTATGTGTATTGTTTTGGTTTCTTAGGTACAAATATCACTTCCCATTTCTCAGAATGAATGGAATTGTGAACGTGGAGGACAATTGCGTCACGCCTTTATATCAACATGTTTTCCCACCTGCGCTAGCTCCATGGCTCTCTTTCATTGGCGTACCATATCGGGTACGCGAGTAAAAACTTTGCCTACGGGAAAAAAAAACCAATTCTGTAGGTAACATTATATGATTATATTTTCGACGATCTATTAATTCGATAAATGATACATTTTTGCAAAAACAATAAAATAAATTTTGTGGGTTATTTTATTTATAGGGTTTAGCCTTTGTGACTTTTTATCTATTTTGAAAATGCGAACAGGCTATTGCGTTTCTCCTCAGCGAGTTACAATCAAGGTGGGTAGCGAAAATATTATCTGGGAAAATACTGCTGCCAAGTGAAGAAGAGATGATGTCTTCGGTACATGAATATTACCAGCGGATTGAGGCGGCCGGATGGCCCAAGCGCCATACTCACAGGCTTCAATTGGAGAAGGTACATCTGAAGAAACCCAACTGCACTACTCTGTCAATTACATCAAACCCTATTTCATTTCCCAATTGATCAATGACAAAAAAGAGAAATCTTCACGGATTGGACATTTTATAGTATAAAATTGCGGTATTTGTCTTCGATTATCATAACTCATCCTGTTAATTAGACTCCGAAACCTTATTTAAATGATAATCGAGTCTACCGTTTCAATTATTGAACATTTTCCCTTTAAATATATAATCATCATCCTACATAATTTTTATTCGGTTTTTGGCAGTTTGATTATGAAAATTGGCTTGCTGGAGAGTTGGGACTACCGCCACTGGAGAAATGGAGACAAAACATGTATTTTACTTCGTTGAGTCTTCTGATGACGTTAGGTGAAAATTGGAGAGACACTTGGGATGTTGAGAAATGGATGAAAGGAGAAGCAGGAGGAGAAGAAGAACCGGACAAGATTAATTGCACTTTGGAATGTTAAGTTTGTAGGAACTGGAATACTACATGTTGGAAGCGATTTAAAGAATCCATTTGCATTCTCCCTTTGATCATTTGTCAGCGTTCTCTTCAGCTCGCTTATGCGCAAGGTAATCTACGGTCGTCCGTGACTTTCACGTCCTCCACCTGAGATCTTGGCCCTCTCGACGTCCTCGGAATTGCACCGCCTCAAATCTACTGTAGTCGTGGAAGAAGTTGTGAACGGCCGCGGTAGCTACTAATGTGGGGTCGTAACAGTTCTCTTTCGAACTTCACAAAAAGGTTTAAGACTAAATTGATTGAATTAGAAAGTTTATAATTGAATTAATAGTAATACAATAGATTTAAGAATGATGAAACAATTTTTGCAAGAAAAATGTACTAAATTATCATAGCAGAAAGACTACACACCAATTTATGGTGGGAATTGGAGCAAGTTTGTTTTGATTCTACAATATTCTTGTTTAGGTCTATTTTTCCTCATTTAGATACCTGATTAGTCTATACCCTACGAGACCCTACTTTATCGAAAGTAGGGATGTCAAAACTGAATTGTGTACCTAAATTGAAGCATGACTAGCCCATCTCAACTCGAAATTTTCAGGTCTTTTTAGTTCGGGTAAATGAGTATAAAACAAAGAGTGTACTTGTTTAGGTTCTGGTCATAACCCCAACCGAACTAAAACATGTTTCCCAATTAAAGAGATGGTCGCAGACATATAGGGAGGGAAAGCCTACATGCCATGCAGTTGCATTTCTAAGTAAAACAAATACCCGATCTCACCTGCGATTTCAACTTGTGTTTTATTTGGGTTTTGGGTCAGCTCATTATGAAGTTGCACAATTTATATTTTGCTTTGGGTCGAGTCCGCTGGAAACCCGGCCCAACCTAAACCATTAACAACCCTAAGAATATAAGATCACTAGTTCAACGAGCAGGACACATTAAACCTTGTCTCGGATTGGTTCTGCTCTTCACATGTGATGGTCAATAGTGGACGCTTGAATAAAGGTCAAGGCCTAGCATCTACTTGTTATTGGTTTGTGTTTGTATGTAATTATAAGCGCGACAGCCTTATTTTCAGGTTCTGTTTTAAATTGAATAAGTTGGGCTTTTCATCGATATGCCTATAGTTCTTTTCTCTGAGTTGGCCACTCATAAGATAACTAGCCTATCGGGTGAAGCCGTTAAGGAATCTAAACACAATAGATTTTAGAATTTGACCAGGAATTGATTATCGACCGTACTAATTTGCAAGGGTCGTTATGGCACTGTCAAAAATCGATCAGAGGCCGAAGATAGGTCGATTTGACAGAGGTATGCGATTAGAGTGTGGGTGATTCCACCCGATTACAAAATTTCTATCGAATGACAGTAGACCAATTTTTTTTATCATTTCTGTATCTTGTGCTTGTATTTGAAATCTCGAGATTTTTACAACAATCGAGAATCGCTAATGTGTCGAAGATGTACAATGTAGCTCGAAAATAATCGATTGTAGGTTAAATGCGCTTAAAATTCCTAAAAGCTACCTTGTAGGTTAGGTCATGCTAAAATCGCGTTACATTGAAATTAACCGCGAATTTGAACCTGATAAAGTTACATGTCACGATTCATTTAGGAACATCAACTCACATTCTGAAGATTTTTCTACAAATTGGGGTCTTTGGCAAAAATTCAAAGTAGGACATTTTTGGACCGGAAAATTCAAGGGACTGTTTTTGGTCGCATTTTTGGAATTCAAGTTGGTTTAATTGACATGGAAAAATCCTAAAAGGGACAATGACATCTTGGTTGAATTTATGAGCATCAATTTTGGTTCAATTGGAGTAGAATTGAAGTGGATTTGGAGGGAAGTGGTCCAAAATTCGTAGGCCAAGGGGGGATCAACATTTTGGACCTCTTCAATGCCTTGTTGGGGAAGTTTTGGTCTGCAAATGGTTGAGGATTGAAGGCAAGAGCTGGTGGGGCATGTGTGATGATGAAAATGGGATATTTGTGGCCAAATGGTGGTCTCCCTTCAGCCAACAGCTTCTTCTTCCATTTGTAGCCACCGTTATGCATTGTTGTAGCATTTTGGAGCTTAGAAAAACCAGAGAACCAGCCAACTCCCTTCCCCTGCTTGTCGACCAGCCGGAGCTCCACCGCCGTTGCCAGTCGCATGCCCGTGAGCGCTTGAGCCCTGTGCACCAGCATTGTCAGTCCACCCGCTCGTCCTCGCCATCTCGCAATCTAGCAACGTCGTTTGCCATCATCGAGCTGCCCAGCTCCTCATTGCAGCTCATTAGGTCACCGTCTAGGTTGCCAGAATCACTGCCGTCGCCTGTCTGACTTTGCTGTAGCCATTGCCTCCCATTCCGAGTTGATTCAGTTGCTTGAGCAACCCCCTGACACAAGGAGCAAAAATCGAACTCTTAGCCCAACTGAGAGCTTCGGGAGGCTTTTCTAGGCCCATCCGGATCCCACTTGATGTTGTCGCAGGCTAGGTTGTCGCCCGCCTTTGCGTCACAATTGCCGTGAACTCATCAGAATACTAAACCGATGAATTTATTTGCTAAACTCTGCTTGGGGAGTTAATGATGCTTAATAGATGATTAGTTTAGGCTAATTAGAGATTAGGTGGTTAGTTAGATTAAATTAGTGATTTAATGATTCATTTGTGCATGTTTGGTGGTTAGAATAGACTAATTAAGGATTAGATAGATTGTACTATTTATCTAGATAGATTCAGAAATTTTCTAGGCTTGTTTAGATGGTTAGATTAGCATTTCCGGCCTAAGTGAGCATTTATGGTATTTAATTTGCATTATTTAATTAATTTTCATAATTAATTCATTATTTAATATTTTTCAAAAATTATACTGGGATAGTCGGTGACCGGAATTTCGTGCTGATTGCAATGATGTGTTTAGTTTTTGCAATTGAGTGTTAAATTGTGCAAATTGAGTGGTGATTGTAATTTTTGAGTATTTAATTTAAAATTTGAAAATTTTGGTAATTTTTTTATAAATTACCAGGTTCGGGTTTTGACATAGAAAATGGTTATAAAGAATATATCGAATAGTGTGATTTTAAAAAAAAAGGAAGGGTATCAATTTTTCTGATGCAAATTGATTGTGTATCCACACACGATTATTTTTACCATGTGTTTTTAATATGAAAAAAAAGGGCAAAGTACGTTATTTTAATTGGGGCATTTGAGTGAGTATAATGTCCTTAGCTGAGATTGAATGATTGTGTGTTGGTTTAGAGAACCCATCCCCGAAATGAGTTGGGTGGAGGTGCCCTTATATGGGATGCCTTATCAATGGATGCTGGTCACAGTAGAGGCTGGACCGATGCTCATTTATAGAATGCCGTCGACGTAGTGACATTCCCATGCTCGATAGGACAAGACGATGCCTGGTTACGTTAGAAGACTGCCGAAAGTTAAGTAGGTCGTGCTCATGTGTGGCCGTGATTAATAATTGGAACGCATGCTAAGTGAAATTGACACGCTGGATTATGAGACGAAATTGTGTGGCATGGAATGGGGTGTGTCATAACGATTTAGCCTTATAATCGGGACCCTTGTGTTTATTGAGATGAAAGTGATGGCGTTCCAATTGTTTGAGTTTGATTATTGCACATGGTTGTGTGTATGAACTGTACTGAAATGCAATAATGATTTGAGACGAGGTAAGTCCCTGTGATTGTGTGGTTAGGACGCGTTAGGTGTATTTCCTTCCTAGTCAGAGTTTAGGGGGTGAACTTACTGAGACATTGTCTCACCTCGTCGTGGACTCAATCTTTTCAGGTCCATAGATGACAATTCCTCCAAAATGTTTTGGACAGCTACGTGCTATTACTAAATGGGGGATAGATGTTCGAATCCCTAGTAGTCATTGGGTTTATGAGTTGATTGTGACCACCGTTTAGGTTGACAAGGGCCTGCTTGAGAGGGTATCTCATCGATTCAGGGAGTGGTTTTGCCATGGACTTAATGGATACAAGATGAGTCCCCTCCAGGATTTTGAGATTCTTGCGGTGGTTGTCGATGCCGCTTTTGGCGAGGGTACAGCTAACTCTCCTGATGGAGTTGTGGAGGACTCGGTGCCCCTGGAGCTGGTGGAGTCTAGAGGATCGATTAATGTGTCCAACTAGTCGGTTGTAGGATAATTCCTTTTTGATAGCCAATCTTTTGTAGACCTTTGTATATAAACTTAGCTTGTGTATAAAGGTGTTTGGTTTGATGTGATTATCCTGCTTTCCTATCCCATAGTAGTTGTTGTTAGGGGTTTTTAATTTGCTTCCGCATGTACAATAAAATGAATGGGATGCGTCCTAGGACTTTGCAAATTTCATCGACTACCAAGGGATGAGCACGTGCTCGAGGATCGGGATGTGATAATAAGCTTGGATAAAATAATGCCAAAAGAGTATTGCTATTTGAGCACTTCATATAAATATCAATTATTTATAATTACTTAGAATTAGTGCTTTATTTAGAATTGGAAAGCTAAACAGATAGTGAGATGGATATAAATTATGAAACCAAATCAAGCAACTTGCTCCTAAAAAAAAAAATATTGTCGTTACAATGTTGGATTTTAGGTCATTTCAAGGGGCGGTGGAAAATATCATTCACTAATGTGGAATTAGTACTCCTTGAGTTTTATTTGTAATCTTAATAAATTGTGAATTATGACTATCATTAGGTGGATCGACCGACGCAACGTGCACACCTTCCATTCACCCCATTAATAATTAAACCTGTTATAGATCTTCCCCAGTAAATTTTACCCACCAATCCCGTACGGAAGAAAGAATCTTCTATATGACCCAAAAAAAAGAAAAAAGAAGAAGAAAGAATCTCCTATAAAAGAAACCGAGTTGTTGTACAGGCCCAGGATACCGTCCAGATACATGGGGAAACTGCACGTGAAGGCGGCGGTGATCGGAGCCGGAATGGCGGGTCTTGTTGCAGCGAGGGAGCTGTGCCGCGAGGGGCACCAAGTGGTGGTTTTTGAGAGGGCCAACGATGTTGGAGGCACGTGGCTATACGACCCTCGGATCGAATCCGACCCGCTGGGGTTGGATCCGGGCCGCAATATTGTCCATGCCAGCATGCATCGGTCGCTCCGGGTGAACCTGCCGAGGCAACTAATGGGTTTCTCAGACTACCAGTTTCTCAAGAAGGGATGCGGGGACCCGAGGAGCTTCCCGGGTCACGAGGAGGTGCTCCGGTTCTTGCGTGGCTTCACGGAGGATTCTGGGCTGATCGAGCTGATTCGGTTCGGGCACGAAGTGGTTCGGGTCGAGCGAGCTGTCGAGGGGAGACAGGACCAGTGGGCTGTGGAGTGGCGGACGTGCGGAGGGGAGGAGGTGGCCGGTGTCGAGGTTTTTGAGGCTGTGGTGGTTTGTAACGGCAAGTACACCCAACCAAAGATTGCTGAATTTCCAGGTACGTTGTCTGATCTAACTAGGACTTTGTTGAATTGTTTCCCTTCGTTAATATTGTGACATAGAAGAAAGAGGACTTGCGTTATAATGAAGCTTTGGATTTTGACCGTGCAACCAAATTGGGCTTGATTTCTCTCTTACTCATATCAAACGTTTTCAATCACAATACTCAATTACAATAATAAAAAGAACCCTTCCCAATCTCAATACATTGGATTACTTTGCGGATCCCGAATGTGCGAAACTTTAGTGAATTTCCCTAACCCCTCATTCATATAACCTTTTTTTTCCCCAAAAGAGATCACTTTCATTCTTTTCTTTTTTTGGCAATCTTATTTACCTATTAAAGAAATTATCACGTAAGCATTTATGTGGCTTTTCTTTAACGATCGATTTCTAATATCTCTTTCAATCAAGAGAAATTCTAAAAACTTGCATGTTTTGATAGCACAAAAAAATGGCTTTTTTACACGAAGTTCAAACTGTATATTTTAAAATAACTTTTAGCATGAAAAAGAGGAACCTATCCTCAAGACTAAAACCACTATGATCATTGACAATACAATCGTGTAATTTTTTTTTAAATAATTGCATGTTATACATGATCAATTGCTAAATAAAAATCGTTATAACATATTGTATTTAAAATATCATGCCCATTTAACATCAAAATAAGCCTCTAAAGTAGATTGGGAAAAAAAGTGAAGACTATAAAATAAGGTACTTTTGACATAACCAAAGTACAAATAAGAACAAGAAAGTGAATTGTATGCGAAACAGTCATGAACCAACCGACTATGTGGACAACATAGGTGATGTTAGGATGAGCAACAATGAGACACACAAGGCTGCCAACCAATTGCTGATAAAGTGTAGGATTCAAAAGATCAGACCCATTGTTGCGGGATTTTCCACTGCTCGTTTCTTCTCTCTCTCCCTTTTATTTTCCGTCTCTGCTTTTGCTTTCTTTTCGCTCATCACATGCGCCCATGACTCTGCTGTGCACGTCCGTTAGCTTTGTTTGTACCCGATTGTTAGTATATTAACATGTACCACCATAATCTAGATAAGAATGTCATGTGCTTTGAAATTTTTATTGTTTATTTTATTTTACGTGTTCATCTTTGTGGATTGCTGTTATTGACAGATGGGGTCTTTTCATTTTTATTGTTGCGGTCACTTGTATTTTGCTTAACTAAAAATGAAACGCAAAAAGAAAAGAAAAGAAAAGAAAAGAAAAAGGCTGGTTCCCTGGTAGATTCTAGAACCCGTGATAGGATAAGTTGGACACTCCTAAAACTGGGGAACCGATTTTGATGTGTAGGTTTTAGGCTTTAGATGGAATTTGGACAGAATATGGAACTGTACAACCCTAAGAATTGAAGCCAAGACAATTGAACTTAGAATAACATTCATGAGGAGCCTATTTTAGTTCATATAATGCTCTTTGTAAATGACTTACTTTTTAGAAGCAAGAGTGTACCCCAGAGGAGGTTCCATATATACTTTCTTAGTAAGATCAAGGCATTTTTAACATCTATCTAGAATAGAGGCCTTTGCTTAATTGCAACAACAAGAAGAAGACTCCAAACAAAATTAAAACAAGCAATTGGAGCAAATGTCTTGTCCTAGTTAATCATATACTCTTGAGTAAAGCCTTTTACTACTAGCTGAGCTTAGTAGCGTTCCACCATTGCATCTACCTTAGTCTTGATCTTATACATCCATCTACAACCTATAGCAAACTTTCCAAGGGGCAACTCAACCAAATGTGAAGCATCAAACTTGTCTAATGCGTGCAACTCATTTGCCATTACTTGTTGCCAAAGAGGATTAGTTCGAGTTTCTCTATATATGCAAGCCTCATGAAAGAAAAAAAAAAATACTAGAATAATAATAGAAGTCAAAAAATTGAATAGAAGGTTCACTTACATGGTGAAATGACAAATAGGAGAAGAGGGAATGATAGGTGGATAATTTGTGGATGGTACAAACAAGGGAGAAAGTATACTAGAAGTGCCAAAAGTTGTGTACGGTGCTCACTTTGATGTCAAAAGTTTCCGTCGGATCACTTAAGTGCCAAATTGGAGAAGAAACAATTACTTTAGTGCCATCGGCAAGAGATTCCGGCCAAATTGGTTACGTGATTTTTAAATTAAAAAAAGAAGAAGAAGTTGACGTGGCTTTTAAATGACGTCATTTTTCGTCATCCTTAAGAAAATGACGTCGTTTTGTCATCATACATGGACTGCCTTACAAAAATGACGTTGTACAGCTCATATGGGGATTGAAATTAGGGTTTTTTTGTTCTATCCTCGCCCAACGCTGACCTAGCTTGCTTAGTCACCATCGCTTGGCCAAGCGACGGTCGGCCATCGTTGCTCTGTCACCATTGCACGGCTTCCGTCGTAGTTGCTTGACTAGGTGAGCGAGGAGAGGCTGAGGTTGTTGCTTGGGCAAGAAGTGACGGGAATAATAGGAGGCGAGGGCGGAGGAGGAGGAGGAGGATGAAGGGGGGTCGAAGGTGGAGAGAGTGAAGATGAGGAGGGCGAGGGAAACAAGGAGGGTGTAGATGGAGATGGTGGATTGGGCTTTGCTTAGGGAGCGGCTGAAGTGGGTCCTTTTGAAGGGGGAAGGAGAAGGAGGAGGAGAAGGAGGAGGAGAAGGAGGAGGAGGACGAGAGCTTGGGCTTGTCAACAATGTCGGATGAACTGGAGGTGGAATTGTGTTGGTGCTAGTGTTGCTGCTGGTGTTGTTGCTACTGTTGGTGCTAGTGTTGTTCTTCGAGGAAGAATACGATGGGGAAGCCCATGCCATGCCTTCTCTCTCTCTCTCTCTCTCTCTCAATTTGGGGATCTAGGGTTTTGACTTGGGAGAAAAACATCAAACGGCGTCGTTTTGTTGTTTAGATGCTGACTGTACTCTTCGGCGAGCCACATTAGCTTAATTTTTTTTTAAAAAGTGTCACGTCGGATTTCCGATCAATTAGATCAGTGTTGCACTAAAAAGATCATTTTTCAAACTTTTTGGCACTTAAATGATCCAAAATAAACTTTTGGCACCAAAGTGAGCACCGTACACAACTTTTGGCACTTCTAGTGTACTTATCCCTACAAGCAAGCTAGGAACTATCGAAATGAAATCACTAGACCTACTTGCATCTAGGAGAAGAAAACTCCAAAAAAGAAGATTTAATTGTCGTATTTTTAGAAAATAGATCCACTGAAGGACTTATAAAGAAGAGAGTAGTAGGAGGGGAGTTGAAGGGATGAAGCGAGGAAAACGTCTCGTGTTCTCAAAAGGTAGCATGACGAGATACGTGAAGATGATTAAAGAGGGGATCTCAACATTGATACTCTTTGTGCTCAATGTCATAGAGATGGAAACAATGTAGATGTGCAGATGTTTCTAATTTCATGTGTCCATTTCGAAGAAAATGGACAAAACAAGCATTGCCAAAGACTCAAAGAATATTCTAATTAGGAACACTACCAAACAAGTGCTCATAAGGAGAGATAACACCTATGATAGGTGACGGAGTGTACTTGATAGTGTATACAATGGTATGAGAAGTCTCTCCCCAAAAGTGTTTGGGAGAAGAGGTTGCGATTAAAGGTTTCGGACAATATCTAAGATGTTTCTATGTTTACACTCTATTCGACCATTGTGTTGGGAAGTTCTCGAACAAGAACAATGCATGAGAGTACCATTTTTAGAATTAATTCAAAGAAATTTTGTGTCTCAACATTTCATTGCATTATCAATACAAAAGATCTTGATGTTTGATAAAACTGTATTTTGATCATGGCAACAAATCACAATAAATGTGAGCCAATTCAAATCTTCATAAGACAAAGCCATATCTAACAAGAATGATCATCCACAAAATTCACAAAATAGGGAGATCCTCCCATTTTGGGAGTATGACATGGGCCCCAAATATCACAATAAATTAAATCAAAGGAAGCACGAGAGACAAATTCACTAAAATTAAAAATTAAAGCATGATGTTTTCCCAACTTACATGAGAAGTAATCAAAATAACTATTTTAATAGAACCTAGATGACCACTAGAAATTAGACGACCTAATATAGAAGAAGAAACATGAACTAGATGAGAATACCAAATTTCGGATGATACTATGGGAGCACAACTACTAAGAGCATTGAGAAGTATTAAGAAGATAAGCTTGAATAGGTGTCCAACTTTATGGCCGGTCACAATTATCTGCCCCGTTCATGGATCCTACATGATAACTGTTGGAAGAGAAGTTAATATCAAAACCAAGTTTCACATAGTTATCCCATATGTATCAAGTTTAAGGAAAGTTTAGGAACTTAGAAAGTGTCAAATAATGACATGTGGACATTGAAATGTTTCCTATACGACTAACTAGCATCTACTTGTTGTCAGTTGTATAGATAGAAGGTGTTTGTGAAAATAATGACTTTGACTTCAACAAATTGATGTTTGAAGTCATATGATTGCCATAGACATAATGAAAGAATCATGAAGTAGAAATACTTGGAGTCACAAATAGAGTAGAATTTCTAGGGATAGAGGAGTTAGAATTACAAGATTCTCGAAAATGCATCGTAAATGCTTTAAAGATAAAGTAATGAGCAAGCTGTTAGAAGAACCCCCAATAATAGCATTAGAAGTGGATGAGCATGGAGGTGTACCTCTATATTGGGATTGATTGTTTGTCCTTGTAGATTGATTAGGTTGTTGTCGATAGCAAGTAGATATAAGGTAACTAGTTCAGTGACAATACGTACAATATGGTCTACACAATTAGGAAGAGGTAGGAATGGCAAGCACCACATCTCTAGGACTGGACAAAATAGTACAGCGTGCCTTCAAAGTAGGAAGCCAAGTCTCCTTAGTCAATTATTCTAAGATAAATACTTCAATATGATGTAATGGATCTTGATGTAGAAGTGAAACTCGTACAAGTTCAAACTTATCATTAAGTGCCATCAGAAATTGCATAACACGCATATGATCATGATATTCAACAAACTTACAAGCATCGGCGGCCATTTCCCATTGCAACTTAGATAAGGCCAGTTGATCCTAAATAACAAGCATAGAGGACAAATTTTTATGATAGATTGACCTATTTCCCGATGCATGTGGTGCAAATTCCTAACAACTAATACTCATGGGTAATATATAAGTCGAATAATGGCCAACAAGCAAATTCCATCCTTAGTTTGCTGTATTGAGGTGACCAAACCAAAGCTTGATAGAAGAAATCGAAGTAATTAGAAACCACGCAAAAATTTGACAGTTTTTATTGTCCCACTCCTCCAAACGTTCATTAAATTTTTCTCCAGTTTCTTCAGCAATCCTTGTAGAGCACACGAATTCCACTAGTGACATAACACCAAAGTTTGCTTCTTCTTATAAAATTTGACATTTTTGAACCCATAAAATATGATTCGATCCATTCAAGAAGGTTTGAATGGATATTGGCAAGCCAATCTAATCCATTAAAATAACCACTGGAGGTTCGCCCCAGCGGTCACTCTTCCAACATGGAAGGGGGAGGTGAGGGGTTCAAATCCCCATCTTCTCAGGAGGAATGGGGGGTAGGGACGCGTAATTTTCGAGAGTGGGTTGCGACTCCCATGTCCTGCAAGAGGCAGGGCACAAGTCTGCGAGTGAGTGTAGAGTAGAAATAGAGTAGGACTGACAAAAAAAAAATCGAATCCATTAAATGCACTAATTTATATAATAAAAACCAAGAAACTAGTGCTCGGAGTGGGAGTATGGGTAAAATAACACCAAAAATAGAGCACATCAATATACTTTGAAAACTGATTGATTAGCTTCTCGTTCACGATCCACAGCTAGTGGTGATGTAACGGATGACGTGATGCATGATGTGGTCGATGTGGCAGATGATGTGGTGGTTGACGTGACGGATGACTGGTAGATGATGCAAGGATGACATTGTAGATGACGCGGTGGATGACTGGTAGATGACGCAAGGATGACATTGTAGATGACGTTGCGGTGCCAAGGGTAACGTCAACAAAGTATGGCCGGAGTTCTAACTAATTGGAAGATGAAGACCTTGATTGTAGTCTTGTATTATATAACCAGTTGAAAGTATCAAAAAATGACTTACAGGCGAGGCTTCAGTAAGTCCGAGACACCGGTGCGTGTCGGCATCTGGCCTCCATTTATGCTGTAACTTTAGGATCTAATTCTTTCTAGGGCGACGAGTCTGATTACAGCGGTAGTTTTCAAAATAAGTAGTGAAGGAGAAAACCAATAGCAACTGAAGTTGCGGGCTTGGTGGAGAAACGAAAGCAATGCGGCCAATGTGGCCGGTGTCATGATAGCCACCTTGAGTGACACGATCTATATGGCTGATGTCATGACAGTCATGATGGAGTAATGTGGCCTATGCAGCTAGTGTTGTAAGGGAGACTTGATTGCGCTTCTCATATAATAAAACTTTGAATAATGCAGAAAATAGAATTTGGAAATCTTTTGTGTATTACGATGTGTGATAATAAATAGTACATAAGTCCATTTCTAGTTTTTATATGATTACTATCTACACTAATGGAATATTACAATATTAATCACAATCAATTTAAAAAATGTTTCGAATATCGTAAATAATGTAAATGTCTCTGACATTAACTTATTTGTTTTATTTAAATTGATTTGGCAAGCGAGTGGACTTAAACTTTTAAATATATGCGTGCTTTTTTACTGTCAAGTCTCTTGTTTCTTGTTCACTTACTTTCTCAATATGAAAATCCTTTTCGCAGGGAGATCTACATGGCAAGGAGAACAGCTACACAGTCATAATTATCGAGTTCCTGAGCCATATAAGGATAAGGTATTGCCGATATGCCTTCTTTATTTTCCAAGAACATGATCTCAAATTGACTAAAGAAATTTCTTGGACTATATCTAACAATCAACTGGTTTATGTAAACCAACCTTCTAAAGGTAGCAATAAGTGTTAATCATCATCACGAGCCCCCTCTCATGATTAGAGAGGCGTTCACAAGTTCCATCGCATGAAGTATTGATATCCTTGTCAGTATCAGCATCTATCGTCCAATGATACTCTCATCGCTTGGTCAGTAATTCAATTAATTCTGTCCTCTTCAACATTCTAGCAAGAAAATTACGCGGAGTGTACTTTGTCTAGATTTTCTCACCCTGACGATTCCTTCTAGCCTTCGTCAGGATGGCTAGGGGCTTAACTTTCTTTGAAACAAAAATCTATTAGAGCCTTTCTTACTTTGGCCTTGTACAAAGGTCGAGTCTTTAGAAAGATCCAAGTGATTATCTTTGGAGTCGAATGGATTGTTACTTATGGATTACATTGCAAGCCCTTTCTCATGACTTAAAATGATGAATATGTGCCTTCACTGTTATTATGTTCTTGTATAAATGTTTTTCACTATTTGGCACAACAGATTGTGTTGATAATAGGAAGAGGGGTTAGCGCAAGCGAAATAGCCCAAGACATCTTACCTTTTGCCAGAGAAGTTCATCAGGCCTCCAGAGAAACAAATCTCGAAGTTGTGAAATTAAGAAAAGTCCCCGGTGTCTTCCAACATCCCATGGTACTTTATAATTTATTTATTCCCTCATTTCTAATTATGACTAAGTTTAGATGAAATTCCAAGTGCAGCCTTAAAAGTCATAGTTCGCATTCTCAAATATCAAGTGATGTGATCATCTCTACTCTGAGATCAATCTCATTAATCTTGTTTTGTCTTTTGGCAGATTGCATGGGCCGACGAAGATGGTAAATTAGTGTTCCAAGATGAATCGTCTATGTATGCAGATGTCATCATCCATTGTACTGGGTATCAAAAAACATATAGTTATCCTCAGCTACTTGAGCATTTGTTTTTCAAAATTCCACAAATGATTTTACATTATTATGATGATAAATAGGCATACATATATGCACGCGCGCGTGCGTCTTCTATCTTGCTTGATATATATGATCCTTATGTTGCAGATATAGATACCATTTTCCATTTCTGAAGACCGAGGGACTCGTGAATGTGGATGACAACCGTGTGGGGCTGTTGACACCTAAATTTTGACTGATCATTTAAGTAATTAATTGCATAAAATTTAGGGATTAATCTTTAACCCCTAAGAAAAAATATTAAAATTGCATCTCATGTAGTCGCATTTGCATCGGTAATAAGAGGGCAACAAGAAGCAAAAGCCGCTCACAACATATTGTATTATTATAATATATCCATAATATTATACAATATGTCAGTTTTTAGTAACACGTAGAAGGAACCTCCTCATTAATGCATTGCACGTCCACGCACGAAAATTTCCCTGCTAGAGAAAAAGGGGGAAGCAAAAAGAAAGAATAAAAAAGTCCATTGTGAGGGGAGGCTTTCCCTTTCGTTCACGCAAGCGGAGAGAAAGGTGGGGAGTAGTTTGTGAGAGCTATTAAAAAAAGAGAGAACCCATAGAGAGACAGAGGAGTGGAGAGAAGAAAGGGGATTAAAAAAGAAGAGTGCCAGAGAAAGATAAAAAAATACATTGGGAAGGGGCTCTTTCTTCATAAAAGAAGGTGAAGTCAGAGGGGGAAATAAGAAAGAAAAAAGAACGTGAAGGAAAAATAATAAAAAAAGAAGAAGGGATTGTCTTCTTAAAGTGAAGACTTCGAGCAACACGAGGGGGGGTGAAGAGAGAGAACCGGCAGAGAAGAAAAAAGAGTGAAGTGAGAGTGACCGATCAACAGAGAAAAGAAAAAAAGGAAAAGGAGGGTCTGTTCGTCTCCTTCGCTGGTTTTCACCGGAGCTTCACGCCGCGCCGCCACGTTCGCCCGGCTCGCAGCAGTTGCGTCGCCTGCAACCCAACGCCGACGGCCGCGCCCACACCGCCGCTCCGTTGCGTCTCCGCCCCGAGTCGTCGCCTGCAGTCTTCCGTTCAAGCATCGGTGTCGCAGCAGCCCATCGCACTTTGCCAGCAACCCCCGCGCTGTTCTTTGCTCGCACGCCGGTAGCCGCACCTCCACTGGTCCCTGCAACGCCCATCGAAGCCGAGCTCGAACCAGATCTGAAGTTCATCCCTTGCACCGCGCCAGATCCGAGCCCTGCGACGAGCCGTGCTTCCTGATCCGATTTGCTGCACTTCCACCCACTAATCCAGTTGCTTCGAGCTTTCCCCGACGATCGCTCCATCCTTCACCGGCCACCTCCGTTGACAGCTGCCGCAGCCGCGACGCCACCGCATCCCGCGAGAGCACCGCCACCCCTGCGCCGCCCGCGTCCGATCGCCAGCCACCGCGGCGCCGGCCCGCGACTCGCCTGTTCGCGATTCCATCTCTCCCGTCGCGGCCCGCCATTTGAGCCGACCGCCCGAGCACCAGCCTCTTCGAGTCCTAGCGACACCAGTAGCCGCCAGCCCAGTCGTCCGCGACGCCCGATCCCCCTGTAGCGGCTCGAGCCCACGCGACGCAGCCCTCTGCTTCCTCGACGACCGCTGCTCTCCGCCCTTGCTACTGACGCCACCGCTCCGTCCGCGAAGCTACCGCCGTACCGATCCGCGGCGACGCTGCTTCCCTTGCCCTGTCCGCGATCCGCCCACGGTGCCCAAGTTCAGCGCCTAGCCCACGCCGACGCTGCCCAGAGCTGAAGATCACCACCCGCGACCTGCTGCTGGTGCTCCGCCGCCCGCCGCCCTTGCTGGACCCCCTCACCGGTCCACCTGCCACCGGTCCTCGCCGGAGTCCCGAACGCCGGATCTGCCCCTCCGGACTGACGACCGGCTTCCCCCTTGGAGACCCACAAACAAACCAGTGCGTGGGAAAAAGAAAACCAAAAAAAAAAGAGAAGAAGAAAAAGACAAAAGGGTATTAGGTAGTTTTTTTTTTACTATTTTTATTATCTTATCTTTGTTTTTTATATGTAGTTTATAGTTTGTGTGATTATTCATTAACGCATGATTGAAATTTCAATGTAAAATAACCCCTCAATTTAGGGATTAGGAGTTCGATTTTCGCGCCCGAAATCCAACTCACGATCTCGTATAAAAATCGACAATCCAATCTCATGCCCGAGATTCGATTCGCGATTTAATTTAAAATTGACCAACCCGATCTCATGCGCGAGATATGGTTTGTCAATTTTGGGTATTAATCTTATCTTGATTGGATTGGATACTGGGATATTTGAATTAACTTTTGTTTTTGCATAAAAAAGGGGGTTCAAAAAAATGCGAGTTAGATTAGGGCTAGGGTTAGCATATTTAGTTATCTCATTTTTTTTAAAAAAAAAAATTAAAAAAAATCCAAAAAAAAATGCATTCAAGATATTAGTTTTTTTAAGAATTGCGCGTGTCAATTTAGAATAGGATTTTCGATTTTAAAATTTTTTTTACAACAGAAAAATTCCAAAAAAAAAATTAGTTAATTTAGGATGCTAGTTTTGACTGTAGGTTGCATAATAGGTTTTTTTAAAATGCATGCTTTAGAAGAGATAACGTGTCTCTTTAATTTTCACTCTAGTGGTTTTTTTTAGTGTTTTTTTTAATTACGAATTTCCATAAAAATTCATCATGCATTTTAGAATAGAATTACATGTCTCATTTTAAGATTAGATCAATTTGCATCTTAGGTTAGAAATTGCTAGATTAAAACAACGTCTTAGTTTAAAGTAGGATTTAGCATGACTTAATCCTAAGTTTAAATTGGATGGAATTTTAATTTAGCTAGGTAATATTTGCATTTTTCTTAATTTCGAATATCATGAAAAATACAAAAAATTGTCTTTAGATAAATTAGTTTCAATTTTCGGGATGAATTCCATTCTTAGGAATAGAAATATCATGTGCACGCCATGTAAAATTAGGCTCATATAATTAAAAATTGCCCGTCATTATAATTAGGTCATTTTGATTTGCATATTTGATTATTGCATGCCCATTGAGAAAACACAAAAAAAATAATAATATTTTACTCATGTCATGTAGTTTAGAATGCATTGTCATGCCATTTCATGTTAGATTAGATGCACTGCATGGTTTGCATTGAAAAAAGTGAAAACAAAATAAAGAAATTGCGTGTTAATTAGAAATCATATCTAGGGTTGTTGATATGAATTCCGATCTAACATTGCAGATGCTTTCGTTGCTATGAGGTAATCCTGTCATTTATTCACTGATTTATCTGGGTGTTAAATTGGTGGTTTGTGCATTCGCATGATCACTTCACATGTTAGGAAGATAAATTAAAATCAATTCAAGCTGCCTTTCAAAAAAACATTTTTGAAAATAAAAGAATGGTACCGAAAGGGCATTAGAGAAATCTAGTGTAACCAAGTCCCCGAACTCGCAATCTCTGGTTCGTAGGAGTGAAGTAATTCTCCCATTACTTTACTTGGGTTTCTAATCGACCCACCAAAAAATAGATTAGTGGCGACTCTATGATAAAAATCATTTGCATATTAAGAACCTAAACCCTAAGTCGCGAATTGGTATGGGCTTGGGAGAGCTCGAGCTAAGTCTAGGCTTAGCAATCCATTAGCCGAACCCTTAGGTGGTCCAAACCCGCTTCGGGGAGGTCGCGACAGCTTGGCGACTCCGCTGGGGACTTGAGTTAAAACTCTTAGTGGACTTAGGCCAATTTTTCTTTTCTTTTGAAAAATATTTTGTTTGGCAGCGAGGATTCCAGGTATGTCCCTAACATTTAAGGTGTTAAATGTTCTTGCAGGATGGGAGGTATAAGGGGAAGTGTTTGCTGACATTTGTTTTGCAGGGAGGTGTAGGAATGTATGGTTTACTTTCATTTATGAAGTGTTGTTTGATTTAAACTGCCGTGCATGCCTTGCATGTAGCACTACACTATTGCACACACAACCCGCCGCCGGACCTGGGCCGCATAGGATCATCTAGGATGGTATTGAGATGGATACCACTTCGACCGCATGCCCGCGGTACGAGTCGCCCATCTCAATCCCGAAGTTTCTTTTCTGGTATCAAGAGTACCCACCTCGGTTCGCATGCCCGCAACCCAGGTCGGCTCTTTGACCAAGCCGAAGTCATGGGGACCCGACTTAGTCCGCACGCCCGTGGCTAGTCTGATCATCCTTGTGGCTTCACTTTGTTAAGCCTTATAGACTAGAAATCGAGCCACTTACCATGTGCATGTCTATGTGATTGCCCTTTGTTTATTGGTAAAGTAAGTTCTCTAAAATCTCGCCTTTGCAATTTACTTACTCTACCGTATTATTTTGTCGGTCCATGGCATTAGGATTGTCCTGAGTCTTGATCAATATACAATGGGAATACCGGACATTCGAATTATTCTCCCTCCAAAGGAAGAGCTTAGCGCATGGTGGGACAAGTTAGACCAAGTTGGCCGTCAATTTGTAGAGTCACACATTAGTCGACTACTTCCATTGCTGCGTATCAACATCCATGGCGGCCTCATCCAAGCACTTGCTCATTGTTGGTGCCCTGAGACTTCTACTTTCATCTTCGGCGGTAAGCATGAACTCACGCCCACCTTGGAAGAGTATAGTATTGCCATAGGGAAACCTTTGAAAGCTGAATTAATTAGCCCACCTATCGGAATAGACCCCGTTGTGGCCTTATCCGATTTTCTGAGAATTAAGGAGGATAATGTAAGAAAGGTTTTAAAAGCTCACCGCAATACATGTCATTTATCTTTTCTAAAAGAATGTTTTGAAAATGGCAATTCATTTCAAATGAGAAGGGTTTTCCTTTTAGCTTTCTTTGGGTTTATACTTTTTCCCCATTGCAAGAATGCTATTAACCCTTTGATGGCTCACTTAGTTGAACAAGTGTTGGGAGGAAAAAATTTCATAAACGCTATTTTGGCTGAAACCTTTCTTTCCCTCACTCGATTTAAAGGAGGCGGGGATAAGACCTTCCGTTCCTCTCCTGAGCTTTTACAAATTTGGTTCCTTTCTCATGTAAAAGGGTTTGGTGGTTCAATGACTATACTTGATGTTAATAACTCTAATCACCCTATTATGAGATTTGAGAACAACCAAAAACATGCACCGGATTATCATTATTCTAGGTGGCTAGCTTTCATGAAAAAACCAACTTCCAAGGGTTTCCTATGGCATGCTAAGTGGTTCCAAGTTCGTGTGGCGAGACTTTCATGTGGAGGTGTTGGCCCAATTCCTCTACTGGGATTCACTGGAGCAACGGAGTACTATCCAACTAGAGTAACCCGTCAGTATCAAGTTGTGCAAGAGCTTCCCCCGGCATTGCAAGCAGATCCACTCCGAGTCAGCTTCATTGATGGAGACCGAGGCCATGAAGATTTCATTCTCACAATTAAATCAATGTGGGATATGTGCCAGCCACGAAAACTCAAGTGGCCCGAGGAGGAGCTCAAGGGCAAAGAAATGAAGTACTATGCCTCAATTAAGTACATTCAACAACACAAGATTCCAGAGGAGTTACTTCCAAAGATACCAAAGGTGCCGCTAAAGATCACCAACCGCGCTGAGAATAAACGCCTCAAGAGGGTTGCTGAAAAAGCTCAAGAGGAGAATAAGCGATTGTGCCGAGTGGTGTCCCGAGTGTATATTGATCAAGCTAGATGAAGTGTTTGAGTCAATCTTGTTGTTTCATTTCTAGATTAATGTTTAGGAAGTTGAGTCATTTACTTTCCTAGTTTTTGTTTAGGGCATTTTAAGCTTCTATTTCATTAATGAAGTGCCTTGCTTCTATTTTGTTAGTATTGTCAAAAAAAAAAAAAAAAAAACTCCATTAATGAATAAAAGTTTTAGACCATTGCCATGGACCGGTGTGTTTCATATGAGATACTTATTTTTGTCCATTTCTTTAATTTAGGTGATAACGGATCCTCCACGTTCGCCCATCATTACACGATCAAGAGCAAAAATGGCTGACCAAATCGAAATGCGTGATCGTATGACCGTTGTGGAAAATCAACTCCAGCAGTTGCTCACCTCTATGCAACTTATGACAGATCAAATGCAATCCCTCCAAGTGAAGCAGACTCTTGCACCCGCTCTCCCCGAGATAGTAGTCCCAAAGCAGGCGAACAAAGCCCAAATGGGTGATGATGACATGCCAGAACTCGAGGACGACCCACTGTTCATCACAGCTGAAAAGGTTAAGCCCGACAATGTCCCTAAGGCGGAGCAAGATGAACGCTTCGCCAAACTTGAAGAGAAACTGAAACAATTGCAAGAATCACAGAATTCACTCCCGTTCGACTTGTCAGTTTATGAGAAAGTCAAAGTGCCGAAGAAGTTTAAGATGCCGGAGTTCGAGAAATACGATGGTACTTCCTGCCCAAAAGCACATTTGCAGATGTATCACGTACGCATGGCCCAATACGTCAAGAATGAGCCTCTCATGATCCAATCGTTTCATGCAAGCTTGACTGGGCCCGCACTCAACTGGTACATAATGAAAAATATAAACCTTCTCGACACCTGGAATGAAGTGGCTGACGCTTTCCTAAAGCAGTATAAGTTCAACATGGACATTGCACCCTCCCGAGAGGATCTTGAGCGGATGGAGAAGAAGAAAAGTGAGTCATTTAAGGAGTACGCTGTAAGGTGGCGAAACTTGGCGGCTCAAATCACTCCTGAGCCTACAAACAAGGAGTTGATGAAGTTGTTCGTTAAGACTCTCCCATATGAGTTCCGTAACCGGATGGCTAGCACATACGTTGAGAACTTCAACCAGCTTATCCCAGTGGGTGAACAGATCGAGATGGGCCTAAGGGATGGATGGTTCAATGAACCAACTCTTCAGGGCAAAAGGTTCACCATGAAGAAAGATAAAGAACCAACCACTGAAGTCAATGTTGCATATGTGCAACCAGCCCCTAGTAAGCCTCCGATGGTTCGTGTCCCCGGGAATCAGCAGGATAGAGGCCGAGGGCCTGCACAGCGGCAATTCACCAAAAGGCAGTTCTCTCCTCTTCCTGGCCCTCTATCTCAGGTCTTACCGATACTCCGAAACAAGGGATTGATTTCCCACGAACCAAAGCGGCCCAATGCTGAAAAATTCTCCAACTATGACCCCTCCAAAAAATGTGAGTATCATATGGGAGAGGTCGGCCATTCAACTGATGAATGTTTGACTTTGAAACACAAGATCCAAAATTTGTTGGATACTAAGGCATTTTCTTTCCGTACCACCCAACCGAATGTCAAGAAGAATCCGTTGCCGGAACATCAGGGAAACGTGAATGCAATCTTCGAGTTCAATACTGGCAAAAAGATGAACTTGAAGGTGTCTGTCAAAGATATCTATAGCGGATTAGTTAGAGTTGGTTATTATCCGACAGATGAGAATCTTCCCTTGCCTACCATGAAGGAAAGGGTTCAAGAAATGGTTAAGGCTGGCGTGATCATATATGCTGACCAAGCTGGAACAGTGTCAACTATCTCCGAAGTCATCATTGATTGGGAGAAGGAATTTGCTAAGCTAAGTGCTGAAAAGAGTGAACCAGATCCATTGATCGAGGACATGCCCCCACTTGAGGATGCCTCTGACCATGAAGGACTGATAGTGGAAGTGCCTTCAACTGATGAAGAAATAATTATTGAGATGCCCCAGCTGTATGAGTACAAGGATAACAAAGCAGTCCCTTGGTCATACGAGCTAGATGTTGACCTGATTACAAGGTCTGGTCGGACCTATGCTCAAGCAAATGCCCAACCTGCAAAGCCAATTACTGACGAAGAGGCCAAAGAATTTCTGGCTATAATCAAAGCAAGTGAGTATAATGTGGTCGACCAGTTGCGGAAATTGCCTGCTCAGATCTCTTTACTCGAACTCTTGCAAACATCTCCTACACATCAAAAGTCTCTAATGAAGGTTCTAAGCGAAGTTCATGTACCAGAGACGATCGAGGTAGACAGGTTGGAGGAATTCGTAGGATCGATTCTTCTTAAGGATTTAATAGCCTTTTCTGATGAAGAATTCCCTCCTGAGGGGAGAGGACACACTAAGGCATTATATATATCCGTCAAGTGCAAGGCTTCCCATGTGGCTCGAGTACTCATTGATAATGGGTCTGCCTTGAATATCTGTCCATTGGCGACTCTTCACCGCCTGAAAATAGACCCTTCAAAAATAAGTGCTGCAAAGACCTCCGTCCGAGCTTTTGATGGTACGAGAAAGGAGGTGATAGGGGAGACCCACCTTGATCTGCAAATAGGACCGGTGATGTTCAACGTCCTTTTCCAGGTGATGGACATTCCTACCGCATTTAATTTTCTATTAGGACGTCCTTGGATTCATACTGCTGGAGCTGTGCCATCAAGTCTCCACCAAAGTGTGAAATTTGTTGTCAAAGGAAAGCTAGTCATTGTTCATGGCGAGGAGGATCATCGGATCTATCATGAGACGGCTATCCCCTATGTTGAGCCGGAACGTAGGGAGGAGTCGAGCTACCAATCGTTTGAGCTCGTATCCACTATCCATGCATCTCGAGGATCGAGAGCACCCATCCCTGATGTGTCAAATGCAGCAGTTATGGTAGCAAGAGTGATGGTTGGAAATGGCTTTATTCCTGGCCGTGGACTTGGTAGACGAGGACAGGGCATCCGGAATCCTATTGAAGCCCCTCGAAGGTTTCGTTCCGCCGGATTAGGGTACCATGGAAGAGGTGGAAGACATGAACAAGAGAGGAACAACTCATTATTCCTCGATATCCGCGAGACATTCCCGGGCCCTGCCAGAATGATGCATGATGAGGGAGGAATGATCAACACCCGAGGTATCGTGCTCGATGGATGGAATGGCATGGACGACCCGACAACTTCAAGGATAGAGGATCCAGATGATGGGATGGAAGGGATCACGACTCTATTCGATGATCTCCTCATAGGTGCCATTGATGAAGAACCATCGGAGGAAATGGGTGCTAGCCCACAAGAGTAACACGTTTACTTTTCTGCACTCCCCTGCGTGGGAATCCTATCTCTTTTAGGATGTGATGTTTTCTAGGGTTTGCTTATCGTATTCTGTATGTCGTTTGTCAGGAGTTGATGTTTGTTAGGGTTTCGTTTCACTTTGATTGCCGTACTTTTCAATCCAATAAATGTAATTTGGTTGATGAATATCAATTATGATTACAAGTTTTATTTTGAGGGCATGATGGGGTATACCAAACCAGCCCGTTGATGATATCCAACCAATGAAAGAAAAGAAAAATCCAAGGAGAATTCTGAGGCCTGGGCTTCATCATGCTTCCTCGTGTCAAAAAGTTTTTCCAAATTGTTTTGCCAAAATTCTTTAAATAAAATAAAAATTCGAAAAAATTCAAAAAAATATATTCAAAACGAAGGGAGATTCGGAAAAATAGAAAAGAAATTCATGCCTTTTAGCCCTGTTTGTCTTTTTGACCTATCCATTTTATGTTTCAGGAGCAACCTTATGACGGGCAAAGATGTGAAAATGGTCCAATCCAATGTCATGAGCGATGACGGTGATGACCCTGATGATCCAAATGGTGACTCCATTGAAGTACAACAAAGTTGGGAGCACCATGAAAAGCCCAAAGTTCTCACCTCCGAGCAAACTGTCACCATCAATTTGAGTGATAACGAGGATCCTAAAGAAATAAAGATTGGGGCAAATCTTCCCAAAGATGAAGCCGAGCACCTGACTCAATTGTTGAAAGAGTATCAGGATATCTTTGCCTGGACGTATGCTGATATGCCAGGTTTAGATCCGTCAATTGTGGAACACTGTTTGCCCACCAATCCAGACATGCGCCCTAAGAAGCAGAAGCTTCGGAGAACTAAACCGGAGCTCTCGAAGAAGATAGAAGAGGAAGTAATGAAACTCCTCAAAGTGGGATTCATCGAAGTCTCGCAATACCCTGAATGGGTGGCCAACATAGTACCTGTCATGAAGAAAGACGGTCGAGTCCGAGTGTGTGTTGATTATCGGGATTTGAATAAGGCCAGCCCAAAGGACGACTTCCCATTGCCACATATCGATGTTCTCGTGGATAGTACTGCTGGATTTGAATTATTCTCTTTCATGGATGGTTTTTCTGGCTACAACCAGATAAGAATGAAAGATGAAGATAAAGAGAAGACAGCATTTATCACCCCGTGGGGAACCTTTCATTATAAAGTCATGCCTTTCGGACTCAAAAATGCAGGGGCAACTTACCAGCGAGCCATGGTTACTTTGTTCCATGACATGATGCATGAAGAAATCGAGGTATATGTCGACGATATGATTGCAAAAACCCGACCCGGGAAAAGTCATGTTGAAACCCTCAAGAAGTTATTTGATCGGCTTCGTGAATTTAAACTCCATTTAAATCCTGCCAAGTGCGTGTTCGGGGCAACATCAGGAAAATTACTTGGGTTTATGGTGAGTAGCAAAGGGATCGAAATTGACCCATCTAAAGCCAAGGCAATATGTGAGTTGCAACCTCCGTCGACAGTGAAGGAGGTCCGGAGTCTCCTAGGAAGACTGAATTACATTGCACGCTTCATTTCCCAACTCTCAGAGACCGCTAAGCCATTCTTCAAACTCTTGAGGAAAAACGTACGAGTTGAGTGGAATGATGAATGTCAAGAGGCGTTCAACAAGCTGAAGCAATATTTGATGGATCCGCCAGTTCTCGTCCCACCAATATCGGGGCATCCTTTGATTTTGTACCTCACAATCCATAGTGAGTCACTTGGCGCGATGTTAGCTCAGAAAAGCCCCGTGGATAAGAGGGAACGGGCCATCTATTACCTCAGTAAAAAATTCACTGTCTCGGAGCTAAAATATTCTGATGCTGAAAAAACTTGTGCTGCGCTAGTATGGGTATTGCATAGACTGCGACAGTACACCTTGCATTACCAAACGTTTCTCGTAACTGAGAACGATCCCATCAAGTATTTATTTAATCAACCAGCTTTGGTGGGTAAGCTAGCCAAATGGCAGGTCTTGATTTCGGAATTCGATGTACAGTTCATGCCACAAAAATCAGTTAAAGGCCGAGTAATTGCTGATATATTGGCTGAGAATCCTAGAAACTTGAATGATGATGATTGTCCTTTGGATGATCGTATTTTGGCCATAAGTGAAGATGCATGGTCTATGTTCTTTGATGGAGCTGTGAACTTGTCCGGTTCTGGTACTGGGGCAATATTAATTTCCCCAGATGGACGACACTTCCCAGTAGCCGCGAAATTAATATTCCCATGCACTAACAATATAGCTGAATACGAAGCTTGTATTCTCGGACTTCAGGCCGCAATTGAAGTGGGAGTGGCCAAATTGAAAGTATATGGAGATTCTGCACTGATCATACTCCAGACTGTAGGGGAATGGAAGACCAGGGATGCTAAATTACTGCCGTATCATAAGTACCTCGAAGAGTTGGTGAAGGAGTTCGATGAAATCTCATTTGACTACTTGGCTAGATCTCATAATCAGTTTGCCGATGCCTTGGCAACGCTGTCTTCTATGTTGCAAGTTACTGATGGTTTGGAAGTTGAACCTTTGAAAATTGAGGTTCTAGCCAAACCTTCTTATTGCATGGCCGTGAATGAAGAGCCTGATAAGAAGCCATGGTATTGTGACATCATGAACTATATCCAAAAGCAGGAATTTCCTGAAGGGAGCACTACAGCCGATAGAAAGTACATAATGAAGATGGCCTCAAAGTTCTTCATCAGTGGTAAGAACTTATACAAGAGATCTTATGATTCAGTTTTATTGAGATGCGTAGATGAAGCAGAAGCCACCCAAATCATGCAAGAAGTGCATGAAGGAGTTTGTGGCCCACACATGAATGGGCACATGTTAGCCAAGAAAATCATGAGACTAGGTTACTATTGGCTTGCGCTGGAAAGTGACTGCATACAGCATGTTAGGAGTTGCCATCGTTGCCAAATTCATGGAGATAAAATAAATGTCCCTCCAACAGAGTTGCACCAACTATCTGAGCCATGGCCTTTCTCAATGTGGGGGATCGATGTGATTGGCCCAATAAATCCCAAAGCTTCAAATGGGCACCGATTCATATTGGTGGCAATAGATTATTTTTCAAAGTGGATTGAAGCCGCATCATATGTTAATGTCACAGCTCGAAACGTGGTGAAATTTATTAGGCGTGACATAATCGCCCGTTATGGTGTCCCCGAAGCAATTGTCACTGACAATGGGACAAATCTGAATAACAAGTTCGTGGATGAGTTGTTCAGTGAGTTCAAAGTCAAGCATTTGAATTCATCACCTTACCGCCCACAAATGAATGGAGCTGTTGAGGCAGCTAATAAGAACATCAAGAAGATCCTGGCTAAGACAGCCGAGAATTATCGAGATTGGCATGACAGGTTACCCTTTGCTCTAATGGCGTATCGGACATCGATCCGAACATCTACCGGGGCGACCCCTTTCTCTTTGGTTTATGGCATGGAGGCAGTTTTGCCTGTGGAAGTAGAAATCCCCTCTTTGAGAGTCTTATCCCAAGTGGAATTGTCCGAAGCAGAATGGACACAACAAAGGTTCGAGCAGTTGAACCTGATTGATGAGAAAAGATTAAAAGCTCTTTGCCATGGTCAGACGTATCAACAGAGAGTAGCCAGGTCTTTTAATCGGAAGGTACGGCCGAGACACTTTGAAGTGAATGATCTAGTTCTAAGAAAGGTGTTGCCGATTTTTCCTGATCCTGGAGGCAAATTTGCTCCAAATTATAGCGGCCCGTATATGGTGAAGAGGGTACTCCCTGGAGGTGCCTTGATCCTTACAGAAATGGATGGTCGTGAGTTTTCTAATCCTGTTAACTCTGATGCTGTGAAGAAGTATTACCCTTGAAAAAATTTGTTGTGAATTGAAGGAACTCATTTCTTCGTTGAATTGTGTGGGAATGGATTGAATGAGATGAGAAGTAGGCCCTGTTCCATACACATATCGAATTCATTTGATTTGGTATGTCCGACGTGTTGACTCAGTGTCAGTTCAATTAAATAAAAAAGGAAACGCCCTGAGGACACCACCAGCGCCTCGGCCTGGTGGCAAGGGGAATGAAAAGGTCCGAAAGCGACCAGGGTTCGATCCCTGGAAATGGCAACAAGTTTGCCGCAAAAAAAAAAAACAACAAAAAACAAAAAAAAAACATTTTTTTTTTACCAATCCTTTTCTTTCTTTTTGAGCTACAAACTCTTTATGTTCAAAGCTATGAGTTCATGAGGTAATTGTGACATTTCAAAGGAGAATTTTGCATGATAGTTTTACCTGTTTAATTACCAATTTCACTGAGGATCGTCACCATCGATCAAGTTAATGAATGATGTGGGATGAATTGAACATGCTAAATGAGACATGTCAGGATGATGAAAGGCAAGCTTTATCCTATACACAGTCCCTTGCTCATATACTGGTGAGATGAGTGTAGGAAATTCCATGTCTATAAGGTAAAGAGTTTTCTCGCGAAAGATAAGATGATCGAAATGATGAGAGGCGGTTCATTCTCTATTCCAAACACTATGTGATCATCCATTGTTTAAACCCTTTTGAGCCCACACACGTGAATAATTTTAAATTATCCCTGTCAAGAACCACCCCACATTGAGGCAAGCTGGAGGTAAGACAACATCATGAGGTGAGGAATTTGATAGAAATATTCTTGCTCTCACTTGCACCAATCTTCAGGTATTGCTATTACATTGAATTCATACGATTATTCAAGTGCCTTAGGATGATGAAGAGCAGTTCTTTCTCTATCCTACACACTTTATCCATTGCATAGCCCCTTGAGCCGGTAAATTCGTTTCATTTAAACCCAATTGGTGATCATCCCCCACACTGGGGCAAGGCAAAAGGCAAATGTTCAAGCAGCAAAATCCCGAGTGCTGACAAAAAATGAAAACTCCTCAAGAACCCAAATGTTAAAGCATTACATGGTTATTTAAAAAAAAAAAACAAAGGGGGCATGAAAAAGCAGTATGCCTGGTAAAAGCAAGGCTAATGCCCATGGGAAATGAAAGAAAGAGTCAAGATAAATGACTATCAATTGTAAAAGGGTGTATTCCCAGTGGAGTGGTACTCAAAGAACTCAAATGCCAAGTTTTTATAGTACCTATGAGGAAAATCCCAATGATGAAGAAAAAGACCGGTGACAATGCCAAGATGATCACCAATTCTCATCCCCCTATACACATTTTGAGCCTAATGATCCGTTCACTTCTCAATCTATGAACTTAACCTACGCTACGTCCCTTACAAAGTCTCTTCAGATTAGGGCACTGAAATTAACGTAGGAATTCGTATGCTTAAAAGCATCGCTTGAAGAAGTGCGAGCAAGACCATTTCTATCTCATTTCGCAGGTTCCTTGACTTGTAAACCCGAAGGTGATTGCGAAGTATTGCTCTTTCATTAGCCTTGACTCAAAGAGTCCCTCTTTGTTGAGCCATTGACCGAGCCTACATTACAGTCCTGATAAAGACCTCTCAGATTGACCAGGTCGTACCGCTTGCGAGAATACTCGAACCCTTATTGACATGATGAAAGTAAGATGGAGTGATTCCTGTGATCCCGCATTAATGGTCGGGACAAAATGGCCTTCTTAATGAGAGTGAGTGAAAGTCCTTTCTAACTGAAAGTCTCTCATTTGGTGTTCTTGAAAATCCATGTCATAAGTGAAAATTGTCATAATCGATGATTCTCCCCAGTGGAAGTTCGGTGGTGCAAATATGGTAAAACCATCATGCATAAATCTTGGTTGAATGGATAAAAGCTTCAGTGGATTTTGGAGTGTGCTGAATTGCTTATTTCTTTGGCAAATGCATGTATTTTTGCTCTAATCATGTCTGACAGGTAATGTTTCCTTGAAGACCCAAGAGCTCCTGACATTTATGTTGCCTTTCAGAAGCCTCGAGGTGAGAAACCTCCATGAATATTTGAAGTACCTCCTTGATGTTCCAAGATTTTTGTTTACCAAGAGGTAAGTGACCCTCACGAATATCCCAGGTTTGTCCTAGGTATTCCCAAATTCTTGATATCTTTTTCGTTATACCTTAGTCTGGATCTAGGTATTTCGAATCTTCTTAATCCAATATTCATCTCACCTAACATTGAGTGTTTATTGGTTAAGTCCCAAAATTCTTGACATCTCAGTCTGGATCTGGATGTCTCAAAACTCTTCGTTAAACATTTCACTCTGGATGTGAATGTTTTTCGATCTTTTTCGTTATACCTTAGTCTGGATCTAGGTATTTCGAATCTTCTTAATCCAATATTCATCTCACCTAACATTGAGTGTTTATTGGTTAAGTCCCAAAATTCTTGACATCTCAGTCTGGATCTGGATGTCTCAAAACTCTTCGTTAAACATTTCACTCTGGATGTGAATGTTTTTCGATCTTTTTCGTTATACCTTAGTCTGGATCTAGGTATTTCGAATCTTCTTAATCCAATATTCATCTCACCTAACATTGAGTGTTTATTGGTTAAGTCCCAAAATTCTTGACATCTCAGTCTGGATCTGGATGTCTCAAAACTCTTCGTTAAACATTTCACTCTGGATGTGAATGTTTTTCGATCTTTTTCGTTATACCTTAGTCTGGATCTAGGTATTTCGAATCTTCTTAATCCAATATTCATCTCACCTAACATTGAGTGTTTATTGGTTAAGTCCCAAAATTCTTGACATCTCAGTCTGGATCTGGATGTCTCAAAACTCTTCGTTAAACATTTCACTCTGGATGTGAATGTTTTTCGATCTTTTTCGTTATACCTTAGTCTGGATCTAGGTATTTCGAATCTTCTTAATCCAATATTCATCTCACCTAACATTGAGTGTTTATTGGTTAAGTTCCCAAATTCTTGACATCTCAGTCTGGATCTGGATGTCTCAAAACTCTTCGTTAAACATTTCACTCTGGATGTGAATGTTTTTCGATCTTTTTCGTTATACCTTAGTCTGGATCTAGGTATTTCGAATCATCTTAATCCAATATTCATCTCACCTAACATTGAGTGTCTATTGGTTAAGTTCCCAAAATTCTTGACATCTCAGTCTGGATCTGGATGTCTCAAAACTCTTCGTTGAACATTTCACTCTGGATGTGAATGTTTTTCGATCTTTTTCGTTATACCTTAGTCTGGATCTAGGTATTTCGAATCATCTTAATCCAATATTCATCTCACCTAACATTGAGTGTTTATTGGTTAAGTCCCAAAATTCTTGACATCTCAGTCTGGATCTGGATGTCTCAAAACTCTTCGTTAAACATTTCACTCTGGATGTGAATGTTTTTCGATCTTTTTCGTTATACCTTAGTCTGGATCTAGGTATTTCGAATTTTCTTAATCCAATATTCATCTCACCTAACATTGAGTGTCTATTGGTTAAGTTCCCAAATTCTTGACATCTCAGGCCGGATCTGGATGTCTCAAAATTTTTCCCGTTTAGGCGACCGTAGAATGGTACGGGTCCTAGACACAACCAAGCAATGCTATACCGGGCGACCGTAGAATGGTACGGGTCCTAGGAAAGCAGTTTCTTTGTGAAGTCATGTTACTATTCTAGGCGACCGTAGAATGGTACGGGTCCTAGACATGTAACATCAACTATCTCGAGTTACTCTACCCTCCCCGAAGGTAAGTTATTCCAGGTAAGTTCCCTTTATCACTAGCATCAGCATTTCCATGCATCATATAAATTGCATTTCCAAAAAAAAAAAAAAAAAAAAAAAAAGAAAAATCCATGGCCTGCCAAAATATCATCTATTGCATGTGCATGGTCAAAATTTAGGTATCATATTGTCTTTGAATGCAACCTCTGCGAGCTCACCTTCAAAGAGGGGCAGCTGTTGACACCTAAATTTTGACTGATCATTTAAGTAATTAATTGCATAAAATTTAGGGATTAATCTTTAACCCCTAAGAAAAAATATTAAAATTGCATCTCATGTAGTCGCATTTGCATCGGTAATAAGAGGGCAACAAGAAGCAAAAGCCGCTCACAACATATTGTATTATTATAATATATCCATAATATTATACAATATGTCAGTTTTTAGTAACACGTAGAAGGAACCTCCTCATTAATGCATTGCACGTCCACGCACGAAAATTTCCCTGCTAGAGAAAAAGGGGGAAGCAAAAAGAAAGAATAAAAAAGTCCATTGTGAGGGGAGGCTTTCCCTTTCGTTCACGCAAGCGGAGAGAAAGGTGGGGAGTAGTTTGTGAGAGCTATTAAAAAAAGAGAGAACCCATAGAGAGACAGAGGAGTGGAGAGAAGAAAGGGGATTAAAAAAGAAGAGTGCCAGAGAAAGATAAAAAAATACATTGGGAAGGGGCTCTTTCTTCATAAAAGAAGGTGAAGTCAGAGGGGGAAATAAGAAAGAAAAAAGAACGTGAAGGAAAAATAATAAAAAAAGAAGAAGGGATTGTCTTCTTAAAGTGAAGACTTCGAGCAACACGAGGGGGGGTGAAGAGAGAGAACCGGCAGAGAAGAAAAAAGAGTGAAGTGAGAGTGACCGGTCAACAGAGAAAAGAAAAAAAGGAAAAGGAGGGTCTGTTCGTCTCCTTCGCTGGTTTTCACCGGAGCTTCACGCCGCGCCGCCACGTTCGCCCGGCTCGCAGCAGTTGCGTCGCCTGCAACCCAACGCCGACGGCCGCGCCCACACCGCCGCTCCGTTGCGTCTCCGCCCCGAGTCGTCGCCTGCAGTCTTCCGTTCAAGCACCGGTGTCGCAGCAGCCCATCGCACTTTGCCAGCAACCCCCGCGCTGTTCTTTGCTCGCACGCCGGTAGCCGCACCTCCACTGGTCCCTGCAACGCCCATCGAAGCCGAGCTCGAACCAGATCTGAAGTTCATCCCTTGCACCGCGCCAGATCCGAGCCCTGCGACGAGCCGTGCTTCCTGATCCGATTTGCTGCACTTCCACCCACTAATCCAGTTGCTTCGAGCTTTCCCCGACGATCGCTCCATCCTTCACCGGCCACCTCCGTTGACAGCTGCCGCAGCCGCGACGCCACCGCATCCCGCGAGAGCACCGCCACCCCTGCGCCGCCCGCGTCCGATCGCCAGCCACCGCGGCGCCGGCCCGCGACTCGCCTGTTCGCGATTCCATCTCTCCCGTCGCGGCCCGCCATTTGAGCCGACCGCCCGAGCACCAGCCTCTTCGAGCCCTAGCGACACCAGTAGCCGCCAGCCCAGTCGTCCGCGACGCCCGATCCCCCTGCAGCGGCTCGAGCCCACGCGACGCAGCCCTCTGCTTCCTCGACGACCGTTGCTCTCCGCCCTTGCTGCTGACGCCACCGCTCCGTCCGCGAAGCTACCGCCGTACCGATCCGCGGCGACGCTGCTTCCCTTGCCCTGTCCGCGATCCGCCCACGGTGCCCAAGTTCAGCGCCTAGCCCACGCCGACGCTGCCCAGAGCTGAAGATCACCACCCGCGACCTGCTGCTGGTGCTCCGCCGCCCGCCGCCCTTGCTGGACCCCCTCACCGGTCCACCTGCCACCGGTCCTCGCCGGAGTCCCGAACGCCGGATCTGCCCCTCCGGACTGACGACCGGCTTCCCCCTTGGAGACCCACGAACAAACCAGTGCGTGGGAAAAAGAAAACCAAAAAAAAAAGAGAAGAAGAAAAAGACAAAAGGGTATTAGGTAGTTTTTTTTTTTACTATTTTTATTATCTTATCTTTGTTTTTTATATGTAGTTTATAGTTTGTGTGATTATTCATTAACGCATGATTGAAATTTCAATGTAAAATAACCCCTCAATTTAGGGATTAGGAGTTCGATTTTCGCGCCCGAAATCCAACTCACGATCTCGTATAAAAATCGACAATCCAATCTCATGCCCGAGATTCGATTCGCGATTTAATTTAAAATTGACCAACCCGATCTCATGCGCGAGATATGGTTTGTCAATTTTGGGTATTAATCTTATCTTGATTGGATTGGATACTGGGATATTTGAATTAACTTTTGTTTTTGCATAAAAAAGGGGGTTCAAAAAAATGCGAGTTAGATTAGGGCTAGGGTTAGCATATTTAGTTATCTCGTTTTTTTTAAAAAAAAATTTTAAAAAAATCCAAAAAAAAATGCATTCAAGATATTAGTTTTTTTAAGAATTGCGCGTGTCAATTTAGAATAGGATTTTCGATTTTAAAATTTTTTTTACAACAGAAAAATTCCAAAAAAAAATTAGTTAATTTAGGATGCTAGTTTTGACTGTAGGTTGCATAATAGGTTTTTTTAAAATGCATGCTTTAGAAGAGATAACGTGTCTCTTTAATTTTCACTCTAGTGGTTTTTTTTAGTGTTTTTTTTAATTACGAATTTCCATAAAAATTCATCATGCATTTTAGAATAGAATTACATGTCTCATTTTAAGATTAGATCAATTTGCATCTTAGGTTAGAAATTGCTAGATTAAAACAACGTTTTAGTTTAAAGTAGGATTTAGCATGACTTAATCCTAATTTTAAATTGGATGGAATTTTAATTTAGCTAGGTAATATTTGCATTTTTCTTAATTTCGAATATCATGAAAAATACAAAAAATTGTCTTTAGATAAATTAGTTTCAATTTTCGGGATGAATTCCATTCTTAGGAATAGAAATATCATGTGCACGCCATGTAAAATTAGGCTCATATAATTAAAAATTGCCCGTCATTATAATTAGGTCATTTTGATTTGCATATTTGATTATTGCATGCCCATTGAGAAAACACAAAAAAAATAATAATATTTTACTCATGTCATGTAGTTTAGAATGCATTGTCATGCCATTTCATGTTAGATTAGATGCACTGCATGGTTTGCATTGAAAAAAGTGAAAACAAAATAAAGAAATTGCGTGTTAATTAGAAATCATATCTAGGGTTGTTGATATGAATTCCGATCTAACATTGCAGATGCTTTCGTTGCTATGAGGTAATCCTGTCATTTATTCACTGATTTATCTGGGTGTTAAATTGGTGGTTTGTGCATTCGCATGATCACTTCACATGTTAGGAAGATAAATTAAAATCAATTCAAGCTGCCTTTCAAAAAAACATTTTTGAAAATAAAAGAATGGTACCGAAAGGGCATTAGAGAAATCTAGTGTAACCAAGTCCCCGAACTCGCAATCTCTGGTTCGTAGGAGTGAAGTAATTCTCCCATTACTTTACTTGGGTTTCTAATCGACCCACCAAAAAATAGATTAGTGGCGACTCTATGATAAAAATCATTTGCATATTAAGAACCTAAACCCTAAGTCGCGAATTGGTATGGGCTTGGGAGAGCTCGAGCTAAGTCTAGGCTTAGCAATCCATTAGCCGAACCCTTAGGTGGTCCAAACCCGCTTCGGGGAGGTCGCGACAGGGGCCTTTATATAAACATGTTTTCCCGCCAAGCCTAGCTCCTTGGCTCTCTTTCATTGGCATACCCTATCTGGTAAATTTTTTTTTATGATTTTTTTTTCCACATCATGTAGGCTAAGTAGAGATTTAAGGTTTTTCAAGAAGAAAGTCAACTAATGCAAAATAGTAAAAGGTAACATTCAGTACATGTTTGGAGCCAAACAAACTACTTTTTCTTCAACACTCAGAGATTCGGCAATCGATTTACCAATGTTTAAGTTCAGTAATGTAGATTTTTTTTTTTTTTTTCAGAACAATTGAAAATACAATGAAAGGAATAGGGAAAGAAAAAACCTTCAATTTTGGATGTTTTCTGCCGTACTTAAGGTTTAGACATTCATGAAAACATGAGTTTAGAATTTTGCAAGCAATTAAACTTATTAGTGTGGATTCTTCCCCAAATTTTTGGTTTGGTCCCATATTTTCACAATCTCTCGATCCATCTCGACCGTGAGTAGACTTTTCCAGCACAACTTAGCGAGTTACAGTCGAGGTGGGTGGCCAAGGTTTTATCTGGAGAATTGGTGTTGCCAAGTGACGAAGAGATGATGTCTTCTGTTCAAGAACATTACCAGCACATTGAAGAGCTTGGATGGCCCAAGCGTTTCACTCACAGGCTTGAACAGGGAAAGGTTGGAACTAACTTGTCATTCCTCAATTCATTGTGCTGTGCCTTTTCAACAAATTGTTTACATTCACCGTTGGATGAATGACATGAGTGTTTGAAATTAATTATTTAACCATATTCTTCCATATGTCAATTATCCAACATCCAGTGTGCAAATTCTTAGTTCCGGTTAAACTTACCTTTTTAGATATAGATATTATAGTCTAACCAATGAGTAATTGTACCGTGAACCTGTTATATATACTAAACTCAGTTTGGATCTTAAGATCTAGTAGAACCTACATGAACTGACCATCTCTAGTAATCTAGATTCAATTCAATACATATATCACACTCATATAATAGTTTCTCGCAAGAAATCCATAATAGAGCTAAAAAAGTAGTATGATCTCCAAAAGTTTTATTGAACTATACTGGCCGAGACCATCTTGTTAACTATGCAATGAGGCTCCTTTAACTTTTTGTTTCTAATGCGAAGAAGTTGATGTTTTTTCATGTGCTTGATAGTTTGAGTACGAGAAGTGGCTTGTGGATCAATTGGGACTTCCATCCATGGAACAACGGAGTGAGAAGATGGTTCTCATTCTTTCCGAATTGTTCAAATTCCGGCAATTTTCTGATGAACATTGGCGGGACAACTTGGATGTTGAAAAGTTGATGCAAGAAAATCAAGCAAAATCATTGAATTGATCTTGAAGATCGATTGGAACACTTGCAACACTAGGAAGAGACATGAGAGTCAACTCTCAAAAGAGAGCGACAAAGAGTTTGATTTGGATGTGGGGTATCTATTGTAAGAGTTTTTTTTTTTTTTCTAATGTGGGTTGCATTAATTGATATTATAATTTACTATTCGGGCCTTGTGTAAGGTGAGATAATTTTTTTTTAATTAGTCTAATATGAAACTGGTTAGTGTGGGCCAAATTAACCTCGGCTTGTAATGAGAGGGCCTGATTAGAAACTCTATAAATATTATTCAAGTCTCTCCTCCAGCCCTTAATACACACAAATATCCTCACCAAGGAGCGTTTACTAAGCGCTAAGGGTGAAGAGCCATCTCATTGAGCTAGTGATATAGAGGGCAATGGAGAAGAAGTTCTTGAGTTTGGATTGTCGCTATTCAACATAAAGAACGATGGTCCAAATTAGGTGCGTTAATCTCTTTACATGATTATATTTGTGTTTTTGGTTTTAGCTATGGAGATCTTGCGTTGTGCTTTTGCATCTTACATGTGCTATTAGGGTAGCCATACCCTCGAACTTGAATGTGTGGATTTTGCCTTTTTTCGTGAATTTTTGTGCAGCAAAAATAAATTTTGATCACATAAATAGAATAGGCTAGTCAACGAGCAAAAATTGTGGTTGGCGTGTCGCCGGGGGAGGTTGCACGTGCCCCCACTTGCGACCATGGGTCAATGGGTGGCGGCGTGCATTGAGCATGCGGCCTCACGTGCAGCCGATGCCAGCACGTGCTTTGCAGTCATCTGACTTTAGCGATTGAAGATGTGGGTTCGAACTGACCCGTTAACCTTGACCCGACTTATTGACTTGACCTAGATGACTGTTGATCAGCCTGAGTTTGACTTGTTGATTCGCTCGACCTGGTTCTCCGTTGATTGGATTGGTCAACTGGTCGGACTGGTCGGACCGTTGGCTTAGACTGGTTTGGGTAGGTCTGCGCGTCTGCTTCACACGTCACGCACTCTGGGCATGCGTACTAGCGCATTCGGACTTCGATGGGGTTATTGTTGGAATCTATGTGTTCATATGGAGATGCTCTACACGGTGATATATATATTTATCTTTGGCAGTTTTATGGATGTGAAATTACGTACAGAACCCTAAATACATGTCTTTTTAGAGTATTTTGCGTATTTTTTCTATATTTTCTATGATTTTGGAAATATAGGTGCAAACTTACATGTATATCATCATATAAATAATGTGTAGAGCATTGATTCATTGATAACACGTATAAGGTTCCACATATATTAATGAATGGAGTAATGTAATAGGCATGATATATGATTTTAGTGATAAATTGTCAATGTCGCTAAGGATAAAATCATATGTATATAGTGTATGTGAGAAATAAAGTTTATATCCCTAGTGTGAGAAAGCTTCAATGATTCAATTGAGTTGTGACTGCCAAAGTGGCTTACTTAATTGGGTTTGAGATATATTAGTCTCGTATAATGATGGAATGTCTCTTATTCTAATGCGTGGTTATACTCCCAAAGGAGGGGATTGTGTATTAGTTCATGGAGGGATACATGAATAGCATATGATGGAGGAGTGACTGATCCTAATGGTTCATACACCCAAAGGTGATGAATTCATGAAGGTTGAAATATATTCTTATGTCTACTGTTATGTGGTGAGTATATAATTGCATGTAATGTATTATGTCTAAATGTGATTATGTGATGATATATGTAACTATCTAGATGTATACTTGTACGATTTCAAGTTACATAGTTTTCACGTAGTGGCAATTATATACATTGCTTGTTATTTTAGTCACCTTATTTGTAATCAATAACTTCATAGCTATTGAGGTTTTTACTAGTTCAAATTTTAAGTAGCGAAAAGAGGATTTTTTTTTTGTTTGGGAAAAAAATAGTCGGATTTGCCTATTATTCATGAAGCATTCCATTTATGAACACTTGAAAATAGTTTATCGGTTGACTGTACTGTTAAAAAGATGATGAAAACCTTGGTAGCTTGAAATTATGACTTGTCTAATGTTAAGATTAGAACACATCTGCAAGGACTCTTTAAGATGAAATATGATGGTTTTGATGAGGTTAAAGATTACGTTCTAAATATGGTAGATTTGAAGTCTAAAAATCATATTCATAAAATAACTTATCAAACCAACGGTCATTCTGATAGTCTAGGTCCTAAGATAAAATCCTTCAAAAAGAATTTGTGATTGTTGCTTCTTTTTTAAATAAAATGCCACATAAAGATAAACTACAACAAAAATATAAAACTTGGTTATTCAAATGTGAGCCTATAATTACTGATGCTTTGGCATTATTTATGAATCCAATATTTATCATAAGTCTATCCCTTAACATAAGACTATCCCTTAAGTGGAAGTCTTTTGAAAACAACCTACAACCTTTTCAACTATATACACGATGTATATATTATTGGGAGTTAAACACAATTTATACAATCTATTGAACATAATATAATACTCAACCTTATTTGAATTAGTCAACGTAAAAATAACATTGTTTTTATTTTATTTCAAAAAATAGCTACATGTATTTAAACATGATATGTAAACTAAGCTCCATCTCAACGAAGGTATATAAAATGTATTTCTTATTAAAACCAAAATCTAAAATTAAAATGATATCTCCCACAAACTCAACGTTGACTTTACCATTGTTTCCCTCGATGAGCTATGATTCACTCTGATTTGGCTTCCTTCGATTTATGAATCCTCTTATACTAAACAACATAATTTGTTGCACTACTATTTAGCCACCATGAACTGGAAGAGTAGAAAGACTGATAAAGTTACTATTCTTTCTACTCTTAAAAATTACCTAAAGACTTGGGGAGACTATAATAAATAAGATGACTATGATAAAAAATAAAACTGCAGTATGAAGTTTTGACCTATTAAAGGTCATTTACATTGGTCTTAGTGGACTCTATATGGTAATGTTGCGTATAAATTTTTATTTTAACATAGTCATTAATGACTATATCTTCTATACTTGATTAATGAAAAGTTTGAATCTCTATATAAATTCAAGATTTTTTCAGACTAAAATCCAAAAATAATTGGGATAAATTTTAAAAGTTGTCAGATCTGACCATGGTGGTGAGTATTTTGGGAAGTATGACAATGATGGATGGCTTAAAAGGCCATTTGTCAAATACTTGGAAGATTATGGGATAGTAATTTAGTTTACTATGCCCGAAATTTTGAATATAATGGTGTAGTCAAAAGGTGCTATATCAACCTTATGGAGATTATGAGGAGTATAATTAATATGACTAATTTACTCAGTTTTTTGTGGGGTGACACTTTGAAAGCAATCTTTTCACATACAAAATTGTCTTTCTACCAAAGTTATTCCATTGACTCTTTTTGAGTTATGGACTAGACATAAATCTAATTTGAATCATCTTAAGATTTGAGAGTGTCTTGTAGAAGTGAGGTTCTATAATCCAATATTATGTATGTTGAAATTTAGAATCACTTGGTATTATTTCGTATCTTACCCAGATCATTCGAAGGGATATCGATTTTAGAACCCCAATAAAGGTACAATAATTGTTGAATCATAGACTGTAAAACTTCTAGAGTTCAATGTAGCCATAGAGGATAGCTACTCTCACACTATTAAGGATAATAGTACGGTGGAGACCACTATCTCTTTGTCTTTGCCTATTTAGATAATTATGGAGTCTTCTACACCACAGACTAAGCTTATTGAGATTTAGCGTACTGTTACTAAGACAATTATTGATGAAGTTTCTCAAGTTTCTCAAGTGCAGAATGAAGTAGTTGTAGCTCAATTCAGGAGATCTATGAGGGAGAGACAATTAGTTATACTACGAAACTATATAATCTATTTTGAGAGTATGACTATGACATCTATTACATAGTTGATCTAGTGACTTATACAGATGCTGTTTTTTGTCCTTAATCAGATCTCTAGTTATATGCGATGAAAGATGAGATGCATTCTATGAAACATTATAGTGTTTGGGAACTTGTTTAGCTGCTTGAAGGTCACGAGCTCATCAGCTACAAATGGCTGTATAAGACTAGATTGAGGAGTTTAAAGCCAAACTCATAGCTAGGCGTTTCATTCAAAAAGAAGGAATGGACTATGAAGAAACATTTTTCTAGTCTCTCCTAAATGTTCTTTCAAAGTGAATATGTCATTAGTAACTCATTTTAATCTGGAGTATGGATGTTAAAACTGTCTTTCTAAATGGATATTTTGATAAATAAGTCTATATAGTACAATCTAAAGATTTTGCAGCAGATGATTCGAATAAGCTTGTGTATAAATTGAAAAGTCTTATTTATGACCTCAAGCTTTCTAGACAATAGTGCTTGAAGTTTTATAGTATTGTCACTTTGTTCAGTTTTGTTGAGAACAAAGCAAATCGATTTATATACTATAAGGTCGGTGGGAGGAAATTTATTTTTTCTCGCACTTTATGTACATAATATCTTGCTTGCAAGCATTGATCTTAAATTATTGCACGAGACAAAGCAAATATTATAAAAATAAAATAAAATTGACATGGAGTATCTTGATGAGGCCTTTTTTGTCCTTTGCACTAAGATCTGTAAAGATTATTCTCGCCGTATATTGGGTTTGTCTCATAAAACATATCCTTATCGCATTTTGGAAAGATTTAATATACATCACTACAAACTAGGAATTGCTTCTATTATTAAGGGTGATGAACTGAATTTGTCATAATGCCCCCATTTAGACATTGAGAAAACTCAATGTCGCGACCAAAATTTTTGGGTGTGAACCACCTAGAGTTTGGCTAATGGATTATTAAGCCTAGACTTAACTCGGGCTCTCCCAAGCCCATACCAATTCTCGACTTAGGTTCAAGTTCTTAACATGCAATTGATTTTTTAATTAGGAGTCGCCACTAATCTATTTTTGGTGGGTTGATTAGAAACCCCAGTAAAGTAACGGGAGATTTACTTTACTTCTACGAACCAGAGACTATGGATACGGGGACTTGGTTACGCTAGAATTCTCTAACGCCCTTTCGGTACCTTTCTTTTTATTTTGAAAAATGTTTGGCAAGCAGTTTGGATTGATTTTAAATCTATTTCCCTAACATGTGAGGTTGTCATACGGGTGCACAATCCACCAATTTAACACCCAAATAAATAATAAATAAATTGCAAAAACTTACCTCAAAGCAACGAAAGCATCTGCAATGTTAAATTAAAATTCACATCAACAACCATAAATATGGTTTTTAATTAACACGCAATTCCTCTTTTTTGTTTTCACTTAATTAATGGAAATCATGCAATATGCAATGAAATATAAATAAATGACCTAATTCTAATGACATGCAATGGACCTAACAACAATCACTAGATGGCATGAATCTAATCCTAATGATATGCACATGACATTTTTTATTTTTCCTAAAAAATGCAATCTATCCTAGAGAATTGAACTAATTTGGTTCTAAGACATTTTTATTTTTCATGAAATTCGAAATTAGAAGAATGTGAAAATTACCTAGCTAGATTAAGATCATCTATCCAACTTATATTAAGGATTAGGTCATGCTAAACCCTAGTTAAACCAGGATATTATCTTAACCTAGCAATCTCTAACTTAAGATGCAGTCTATCTAAATCAGTCTAAATTTAAAATGAAACATGCAATTTTATCCTATTATGTAATGACGTGCAAATAATGCCCTAATTCCACATGACATATGCATGATGCTTTTTGTGTTTTTGTTTTTGTTTTTAATAAAAATTCGAAATTAAAATTGCCAAGTAATTAAACATGAAATTTAAACTAGTGAAACAAAAATCTAACATCCTAAATTTACGTTTTTTTGGTATTTTTATTTAAGAAATTCGAAATAAAATCCCTATTCTAAATATGCAAGATAACAAGAGATATTCTAAAACCAACCCAATCCTAATTCAAATATTTTTTGAATTTTTCCTTTTACAAAATTAAATTGACTCAACCAACATGACGGCAAATCAGATAAGATAGGATCGATATCCACAAATTGGCAAACCATATCTCGCGCATGAGATCGGGTTAGCCAATTTTTAAATAAATCACGAATCGAATCTCGCGCGTGAGATCGGATTGACGATTTTTCGTGCTATTGCGAGTCGGATTTCGGGCGCAAAAATCAGACTGTCAATCATATGCACATTGTGAAATTAGGAAGATTTCCTAATTCATGGCGATTAAAAAGATTTTTTTTTTCTTTTTGGGGTATGACAATAACGAACAAATATTCAAACAAGGTTGCGATCCCATGAATTAGGCAATAAAATGTGAGAAAATTGAATTAATCAAGAATCTTACCTAGCTCTCGATATCGTGCGGATAAGGATTTCCAAATCGGAATCAGCGATCAACGAGCTTGGATGATGATGAGGATGACCAATAATCGCGGCAGCGTTCACGGATTACAGGTGATGACTCGGCCCTGCATGCAAAAACCAAGGGGATTCTCGGCCACACAAAGAGAGGGTGCAAGGGGGCCAACGAGATTTGGCCGTGACCTCTCCTTCTTGCTTCTCTCTCTATTTCTCACGTGTCTGTCAATGTGGCCGTATGTGTATTCTATGAAGCCCCCCTCAACGTGGCCTTCCCCCTAAAAGTTTTATTCCTGGTTAGTGGGTAGTCGAGAGAAAATAAATAATAATAATACAAAAAAACTCAAATTGGAGGCATGAATTTGAAGCGATTCATGGGATCATGGCGGTGGCTCATGATTGAAGGACAGTGGATCGAACAGTGGTGCTCGGTCATGGCAAGTCGGGGCTAGTAAACGGTGCGGGGTCTTCTCAGTTCGAAACAGATCAGCAAGGCAGGGATGGCGTCAACGAGGCAACAACCAGACAATCAGATCGACGCGTGGTCTCAGTGCAGCAGCGTTGGTGTCATCGGGACAGAACAACAATGTTGTCGCTGCAGCGAGGCGAGCACCACGTCAAGGAAACAACGACTGCGTTGTCTCAGTGGAAGTGCAGCAAGCTGTCGAGGCTCGCGGTAGTGATGCTGGAACCGATGCGGCGGCCGCTGGAATCGCTGGATGAAACACCGGAAGGAATTCCTCTTTAATTCCTTATTTTTTATTCCTCCACTCACTCATGGTGTCTCAATGCTTCATGCCCTCCTTCTCTCTCTGGATTGTCTCTTGCAAAGTGAAGGCATGCGCCAATCAAGAACATTCTGATGAAGGTGCCCAGGCCAGCAACGTGAGATGCAACCCAATACACGGTCGTGTATCTCCACCGTGTGGCCTCCCTCTTACGAAGTGATAAAAAAGAAGTCCCCCAAAGAAAATAAAACCCCTACGAAGTGATGAAAAGAAAAGCCCCCTTTGTGCGGCCGTGTATTCAATGTCTGGCCCTCCTTCTCAAACCCTACGCATTTAATCTATTTATAGGCCACGATTAGGGTTTTAATTTTTCCAAATCCGTATCCACGAAAATTCCTTTTTTCAAATGCAATATTTGCTTTTGATACGATTTAGGATTGCAAGAGGATTCTTCTAAAATTTGAAATCTCGCACAAATCAATCCGTAAAATCTTTCCGAGGATACGGGCTTGAGCCGATTTACTCCATTCGTGGGCTTAGTCCAATTCACCAAATTAACATTCTAAACCATCAATTTGAACCCATTTGTAACTGGCCCAATGTAAATGCAAATTAAAATAAATGCACTTAAAACTATATGCTATGCAATTAATTAATTAACTAATATTTTTTAAGGGTTAAAATTAATCCCTAATTTTTTAATTAAAAGGGTCACCAAAATTTAGGTGTCAACACTCAATTGAAGGATGTATTTTGTGTTAGTGCACTTAAAAGTATTATTTATGCTCAAATTTGCACTAAACTAAACGTTGCTTTTGTGATAGGACTTCTAGGCAGATATTAGTTAAATTTAGGACACGATCACTAGATTACTACCGAGGAGGTTTTGAGGTTTATAAAGAAGACAAAAGACCATATGCTAATTTACACAAATGTTCAAGTCTTGCGGCTAGCAAATAATTTAGATGCGGACTTTGCTAGCTATTAGGATGACATGAAGTCGACAACGGAATACATCTTTATGTTAATAGGAGTTGCAATATTATTGCAAAGCAAAAAACAGAAATCTATGTGATCCTTTACCATGTAAACGGAGTTTATGGCATGCTTTTCATGTTGTTACTCAGGTCATTTGGCCTCGAAACCTCATTAAGGAGTTAACTGTTTTTGACCTTGTAAATGGACCTATACGGTTGTATTAAGATAATAACTCTGTAGTTTTGTTTATTAACAACGACAAAGATCTCAAGGGGTCTAAACATATGACGGTCCAGTTTTTTACCATAAATAAATGGTACAAAATGGTGACATTATAATAGAGCATATTTTCACAGAGAATATGATTGCAGATCCACTAACTAAAGGCCTTTGCCCTTGTGTTCTTGAAGGACATGTCATTAACATGTGCTTAAGAGCATCATGGAATGGTGTTGTTTAGTGGGAGTTATTTCGGTTTTGCTCTAATAAAGTTTACATCTGTGCTTGTTACATTTAGTAACGTTTTGATATGTATCAACTTTTGCATTTAATGACGTATTTATGAAGGTATTATTATTATGTTGAATACATATTGATAAAAATCTCAAGGTATTGTATAAATCTTGAGTGGAGGTTAGGGGCATCCGGTTATTAACCTTAAGCATATGCGTTATTATACATAAAGAAATATTAACCATAAGTATAAGATATATGCGGGTTCATTGAACCATAAATATATTCTCTAGTAGCACAGGTTTTTGTGATATTTAAGATAAGAGAATACTGACTAACAAATGGAATGACACATAAGGTATTACTCTCTATGAGATGTGTTATTCATTTGTTACACTACCATATTGAATCTATATTAATGAAGTTAAAAACACTTGTGACCATGGAAGGCTCTGTGTGTATACATGTAGTTATTGCCATGATTTGAAATTTGAGACTTTATGGGATATGATTGACTATTAAGAATTATCTCTAGACCAAGGTGCACATATATAATATAATTTCAATTAATACAGCCCAAGTGGGAGAATGTAAGAGTTTTTTCTAATATGGATCACATTAATTGATATTATAATTTATTGTTTATAGGATTGGTGTAAGGTGAGATAGGTTTCTTAACTAATTTAATATGGAGCTGGTTAATATGAGCTGAGTTGAGCTCGACCTGTAATGAGAGAGCCTAGCTGGAAACTCTATAAATAGTATTTAAGTCTCTCCTCTAATCCTTAACACACACAATTATCCTCACAAATGAGTATTTACTAAGTGCTAAGGGTAATGGGTTGTCTTATTAAGTCAGTGAAACAGAAAGTAATGGAGAAGAAGTTCTTGAGTTTGGATTGTCGCTATTTTGCATCAAGAACGATGATCTAAATCAGGTGCGTTAATCTATTAACATAATTACATATGTATTTTTGGTTCTAGTTATGGAGATCTTGGATTGCGCTTTAGCATCTTACATTTGTTTCCTGTTAATACTCATCTGACTATACATAATTTTTAAGTTGCATTGGTTGCATTTCAAATGTATACCCATTTAGAAGTACATGTAGTCCTCTCCTAATAAGCACTTACGTATTACCAACCTTCCGATTTATAAATTGCATTCGTACATTTAGCAAGACAATTCACAATCTTTATCTCGCTCAAACACCTTCCAATTAAATTCACCTATCTCATCTACTCAAGATTTGGACTACAGGCAATCAACAGCACAGAGTAATTTACGTGTAAAGTAGGTGTGATTTAAATTAAAGCAATCCTGATTATAAAAAATAAAATAAAAATAACTCGAGTCGTCCTCATTTTCATCACATAAATTTAGTGAATCATGCATTATGTCAACATCAAACAATGTGGCTGTGTGCAGTTACCAATTTTAACTTTACGGAATGTGATATAGTTTGGGTTCGAACCAAATTAACAAGAAGAGGCAGGCGATTTCTTTGGCACAATGTTCATATTTTGGTCAGCTTTGATACCATTTTAATTGATGACGTGATTGAATACTTGTGGAGATTAGTGGTGTATGTATGCACGATATGTATAAAGTTCTTAATAGAGAAGAGAACATGACGTACGTTGTCAAAGGTCGTTTCAAATAGAATGAGACTTTAGAAAAAAAAGGGAAACGAATGTAGCACCTTAAGATTATGAACGTTAGTGCACACGATGTGCACCAATCTAAGGCGAATTGGGTGCGAGTTTGTTTGGATTCTGCTGCATTTGACTTAGTTCTATTGCTCATCGTTTGAGAACGTTATTTGCCTATTCTAAGGTTGGTAAGAAGCCTGACGGGATCCTACTGTATCGTGAACATGCAAGATCACTTGTCCGGTAAGGAGGATAAATAGACCTCCCTCCCTATCATCTGGGGTGATCGGTTTTGCTTTTCTCATGTTACGGTCAACAGTCATCACGCAGATTGAGGAAGCGGGAGAACCAAAAGAAAGATAGCATTGGAGCTATGGTAGCTTCCTTTATTGATAAAAACAAATCGAAACCAACCAATGAAAGAAGACGATAGTGGCTGCTGGCGGTCGAGCAATGATCAACCATTGTCGCCGAAGGTCCAAGTGGCAGTGGGCAGCAACGGGTGAGGACCAGAGGAGTTTTAGCCAAGCCATCTTGAGGTTGAAAAAGATGAGCAGTAAGAGGAAGGTGTGGGCGAAAAGAAGGAAAAGAAAAAAAAAAGGGAAAAAAAAAACACATCAGAAAAGTCACAAAAGTTAAACATCCTTTTGTTTACGTCAATAGCCGGCTATGATGCATAGCACCGTTGATAATGACTAGATCACTAATCAGAAATTTCATGGAAGATTTGACAGGAAAGACTTGATTGCACTTCAACTTTAAAATTACATTGATTTTATTACCTAACAAATCTTGCATTTTTCGAATGGAACTGGTTAACAAATGTAAGAATATTTTTATGGTGATTCCCTAACAAATATGCCGGGCAACATCAATTGTTATATTCTAAAATTGGAAACCAAAAATAGATAATGACCTCTGTAAGATTCCACACGCTATACTCCAAGTCGATCCAACCTATAAAATATATATGAAAGCACATGAAGGATAAAAATTTATTTTGCTATAGAACAAACCAAATTCCGAGACCGATTCCACATGGACGCAGCATAAACGAAGTTAAATGTCTCGGAAGAGGGTAAAATATTTTTCAAACCCTATCTCAACTCTATTAAGTACTGAAATTACTCGTATCCAAAAACAATTTTCCCGAATTTAATTAGTCTAAGGGTGAAGCTTACCTAATTAGATCGATCTATCGATACACTTTATATATAAAAGGAAGTATTTCCAAGGAGGTCCATTATTTGAGCTACCCAAGACAACTCTTTTTAAATATAAGCTCAACTTCTTTAAATAATCAAATTATTTTAACTTGAGAATAATTTAGATTAGTTTGAACATCCCAAAATCGAGTTTGAGTGGCTGATTGACAACCTAACCTGTTTAACCCTTCCTCAGTAAAATTGACCTACCAAAGCCACAAAAAGAAAAAAGCTCCCGAAAAAGAAAGCGAAATGAAGTCCAGATCCAGTAAACCATCAGGATCCGGGTCTCAATACCATGGCAAAAATGCACGTGAAGGCAGCGGTGATTGGAGCCGGCATGTCAGGCCTCATTGCAGCCAGGGAGCTCCGCCGCGAGGGGCACCAATTGGCGGTGTTTGAGCGTAGCAATGATGTCGACAGCACGTGGCTGTACGACCCTTGGGTTGAATCCAACCTGCTGGGGTTGGATCCCAGCCGCGAGGTTGTCCATGCTAGCATGTACTGGTCGCTCCGAGTGAACCAGCCGAAGCAACTCATGGGTTTCTCGGACTACCTGTTTCTCAAAAGGGGAAGCGGGGACCCAAGGAACTTCCCAGGTCACAAGGAGGTGCTCCGGTTCTTGGCGCGGCTTCGCAGAGGATTCTGGGGCTGATCGAATTGTTCGGTTCAGGCACGAAGTGGTGCGGGTTGAGCAAGCTGTCGAGGGGAGACGGACCAGTTGGGGGGGGGGGGGGGGAGAGGAGGCGGCTGGCGTGGATGTGTTTTGAGGCTGTGGTGGTTTGTAACGGCAAGAACACCCAACCAAAGATTGTGTTGACGCCTAAAATTATTTGTTTTTAATTAGGTTTTCTTTTATTTTATCTTTTTAGAAAAAAGCGGAGAAAAAACAAAAAAAAAAAAGCGGAAGAAAAGCAAAAAAAGAGAAGCAGCCCTCGAATGGGCCCCTTACGGCCCATTTCTCCTTTCAGCCCGGCCCCACCAGTCGTCTCCTTCCTCGCGCCTCTGCAGCACACGCGCAGAGGACGCGACGCCGGAGAGGCAGGCGGACGGCGACCCACGTGGGAGGGGCAGCTGGCGTCAGATGGGACGCCGGTTCAGCCGATGGAGGCCGCTTGGCGCACGGGGACCGGCGGTCGAAGCTCCGTCGACCGGCTGCCCCCTCGCCTATAAATAGGCCCCCGTTTCCGTCGTTGAGAGGCACGCCGAGAGCGATCGAAGGCTGCAAAGCTTCGAGCTTCCTGCTGAGAGACTTCAGAAGGGGAGCCGAGGTCGAGCAAGCCCAGATCCGAAGGCTCGCGGCCGGAGAAGGAGAGGTTCTGCCGGAGAGACACACAGAGAGAGGGAGAGTCAGATCTAGGGCTTGCAAACCTCGGACAACCCACTGAGAGACTTCAGGGGAGGTCCGAGGTCGAACGGCCAAGGATTCGAGGCTCGCCGGAGGAGAGGGTAGAGAGAGAGAGAGAGAGAGGGAGACGGATCAAAGTCGCGGGCCTTGGACAACCCACTGAGAGACTTCAGGGGATCCGAGGACTCGCGGCCGGAAATCTGAGGCCCGCCGGAGGTAGAGAGAGAGAGAAATTGGAGGGAAAGGGGGCCGCGCGAGCCCTGCCGTCGTCGTCGCCCTTGTCGCGCCATTGCCACGAGCATGTAGCATACCGTCGTCGTCGCCGTCGCCGTCGCAGCCCTCCTCTTAGTCTCGTTCTCATGATCGTTGTTGCTGCCGTCGCCGCTGTTGTCGCCGGGACGCCTCGTCCCCCTCCCTCGGCGCCGTGAATCGGGAACCCTAGGGTTCCCGATTTTCCGGTTCGTGGTCTCGGGTCATCGGATCAGACCCGGGCCACGAACCGGGTAGGGTTCCACGATTTCGGGGGCGGCGGGAGTCAGGTTGCGATTCGGGTCGGATCCGGGTAGGGTTCACGGGGAGTCGGGTCGCGGAGCGGGCTGTCGGGCCGGGTTGTCGGGTCGGCCCGGGCGCGCCCCCAAATTTCCGGCCACGACGTCGTTTCAGTAAATAAAAAAAAAGAAAAGAAAAAGACGAAAAAAATCTGAGTCGGGCCCGCAACGCGGGCCTGTCCTCGTTCGGATCGCTGGCCCGGGTCAGACCCAACCCGCGGATCCGACCCGGGTCAGTTTTTATATTATTTTTCGAAAAATAAAAAAAAATCAGAAAATGCTTTATTTAAAAAAATGTTAAAAAATGTTTTATTTAAAAAAATCGAGAAAAATAAAAAAATAATTTATTTCCAAAAATATTAAAAAATATTTAAAAAATATTTTATTTTCCAAAAAATAAAAAAATCAAAAATATTTCATATTTTCCAAAAAAAAAATGCCAAAAATCCAAAAAAAAGCCAAATATTCATGAAAAAGCCAAAAAATTCAGAAAAAGCCAAAAAGACTTGTATTTTTCCAAAAAAAATACCAAAAACCCCAAAAAATCCCTTTTGTGTCCAAAAAATTAGAAAATGACTCAAAAAATGTTTTTCCTCCCAAAAATGCATGGAAAATCTCTCGAACATCCAAAAAACCTCAGGGTTTAAACAAGATTAGGTACCGAAAGGGCATTAGTGATTAACTAGTGTATTCAAACAAGGTTGCGATCCCATGAATTAGGCAATAAAATGTGAGAAAATTGAATTAATCAAGAATCTTACCTAGCTCTCGATATCGTGCGGATAAGGATTTCCAAATCGGAATCAGCGATCAACGAGCTTGGATGATGATGAGGATGACCAATAATCGCGGCAGCGTTCACGGATTACAGGTGATGACTCGGCCCTGCATGCAAAAACGGAGAGGACGGCCACTGTGCCTTCGGATCCTAATTTCTCTGGTTGCGCAGGAGTTAGTATTTCTCCCGATACTTCACTTGGGTTTCTAATCAACCCACCCCAAATCGATTAGTGGCGACTCCATTTTAAAAATTGATTTACAGGTTAAAAAACTTGAACCATTAAGTCGTGAATTAGTGGACTTGGGAGAGTCCGAGCTTAATAATTTTAGCCGAGCCATTGGCCTCCTTAGGCACTCGTACCCGATTACGAACGCCGAAAAAAAAAGAGGTCGCGACAGCTTGGCGACTCCGCTGGGGACTTTGAGGACTTAGGCCATTTTATCTTTGTTTAAATGCTTTGCTGACTTTGTTTTTTTTTTTTTTTCTTTTATGCAGGGTAATAGCTTAAAGTTTTCTTATTCTATTAAAATAAAATGTTTTTGTGATTATAAACTGATGTGCATGCTTTATTGTTTTAAACACTACACATGGCACACACAACCCGGCCGCCGGACCTGGGCTGCCATAGGATTTCTAGGATGGTGTTAAGAAAGATACGACCTCGAACGCGAGACTGCGATGTAGAGGTTGCCTTTCTTTTCCCCGAATTTCTTAGCCGAGGTTAAGGGGGTATGTTGCTAACGCGAGACTGCGACAGGCGGATACCCTTTTAATTTCATCAAGCCTTCTGAGTTAGAAATCGAGTCGGACGTCTCACGCGCATGTCTTTGTGCTTGCCATTTTGTTGATCCAAATCACTGTTCGCCTTGAAGTCATACAAGCCATGGCACATTTCTGGTGCCCAAAGACGGTTACTTTTATATTCGGTAGGTTTGAGCTAACCCCAACCCTGGAAGAATACAGCATCATCAATGGAATGCCTCTGGAGAAAAAGCTCGTCAAACCATCAACAGGTGCCCTCCCATGGCGCGGGTTGGCGCGACTTTTAGGAACTGAAATCCATGTCATGAAGCAAATTCTTGAAAACAACCATAATGTATGCCCTTTAGAATTCATGAATGCATGTTTTCAAAATCAACCTATGACCCAGAAAAGTGAGATTTTCCCCTGGCCTTTTTCGGGCTCATCATCTTCCCCCATCAAAGAAATGCCATAACTCCCAAGATGGCGTGGATAGTTGATCAGATCTTAAGAGGGGGGAATTATGTCAACATGATTTTAACTGAAACATTCTTGTCCTTTAATCGTTTTAAAGACAACTCAGAGAAAATCATGCGAGCCTCTCCTGAAATTTTACAAGTCTGGTTTTTTTCTCACCTAAGCGAATTTCGAGACTTCATTGCGATCATCTGAAACGAATGCTTTTGAAAATCCATTACAAAAATTTATGGTCTTAGGACCATACATTCCCAATCAAAGCTGTTTAAATTAGGTAAGCTTCCTAAGAGACCCGGCTCCTGAGGCATTCCAATGGTGTGCTGGTTGGTTCCATGAAAAGAGAGCTCGCTTCGCTTACAAGCGTTGTCTCTCAATTCCATTGCTTGGCCTCACCAGCGCCATTCTCTATCACCCTTATCGAGTGGCACGACAATATGGAGCCCTTCAGGAAATCCCACCACCTTTCATCATGAAGATCTATTTAGTTCTTTTCAACACAAGCAGTGACTACGCATTCGAAGTTTCTACCGCTCAGGAAGCTTGGGACAAGTGCCATTGCAAAAGGATCGTGGTACCTGAAGGGCTTGAGGGAGAAGAAAAATCCCACCACGCCTCCATGTCCTACATCCACAACCATCGCATCCTGAAAAGATGGAAGCCACTAGTCCCTCACTCAATCAGCGAGAGCAGCCAACACGAGCAAGCAGAGCTCATGGAGAGGGATTTGGGAATGGACTGGATGCATACCTCAGAGCCAGTTCAAGGAAGCAGGCGTTCTCGCAAGAACAAGGCTCCCCGTCGCATATAATTGGTAATCATGTGCCCCTTAGTATTAATAGTGTGAAAGTTTTGTCCCATTATTTAGGGACTCTTGTTTAATATCTAGTATTTCATCCTGTCTTTTCAATTTCAAGTTCTAGATGTTAGGAGTTGGCAGTCTATAAATCCTCTTTTGATAAATAAAAGCAGTTAGACCATTGCCAGGGGTCAATCTTTGTTTACTTTCGTACTCATTCATTGTCTTCGCAACGAACAGGTAATTATGAATCGCCGGCCACCAATAGCTCACGACTGGCCTCAGGCATTAGGGCCCGATCAGAATGATGTACAAAATCGCCTCATTAACATTGAAGACGGCGTAGGACAGATGTCCATTGTCCTTCAACAACTCTCAAGACAAATGAAATCCACTCAAGCTGAGCCCAACTCTATAGTTGCCTCAAACACCGTCTTGACACCTGCAAATTTGCCAAAAAATAGCCAGTACCATAGACAGTTTAAAAAGATCATGAAAAAGTTAAGCCAATTGCAGGAGCAGAATCCCATGGACCTGTCCAATTACGCCGGCATTGAGATTCCTAAAGAGCTCAAAGCACCTGAATGCGAAAGGCATGCTGATACCTCCCGCCCAGCGACTTAATTACAGGCCTACCTGGTTCGAAGGATGATTCAATCGTACCAATCGAGCTTGACCGCCCCTGCCTTGCGATGGTACATTGTCAGGAAGATTAGTCCCCTTAAAACCTGGAGGGAACTAACTCTTACGGGGTCCACATTGCAATGGTTTATCACAGCAAACATTTATCTTCTAAAGGATTGGAATGAGCTGTCTTCGGAATTCCTGCTTCAGTATCAAAGCCAAATTGGGACTGAAGTGCCTTGTCAGAACTTGGTTCACTTCAAAAGAAGACCAATGGAGGATTTCCGAGCGTATGCAAGGAGGTGGGAGGCTTTTATGATGCAATCTTACCCTCAGCTGGTCGAAGAAGAGATGATAAAGCTATTCATACGGGCTTTACCTCGCAAGCATCGTTGTTGGTTGTATGAGTTGCATTTCCATAGCTTCAATGAAGTGGTCCTCTCATGCGAATAGTTCGAGTCTACTGGAGGCGAGGAATTCAAAGGCGCTTAGCTTCAAGACCAGCACTATCAAAGCGCTCCTTTACACAGGAGTTTTCACGAGTTTTACTTATTTTTATAATTTCATGTTTCTTATCTTGTCTAGTGTGCTACTGTTGTATTTTCCATTCCAAGTACTCTATTGTACAGTTATAATATTTTGTTTTAAGAGCATGAGGCGGTACTCCAAATCAGCCCGGTGATGCTATCCAACCATGAAAAATTATCATCCAAGAAGAATACTGACGGCTGGGCTTCCTCATGCTTTCTTCCTCCCAAAAGATATATACTTTTAAAAACCAAAAAATGTTTTATTACCAAAAGCTTTTGTCAAAACAAGATTATTAAATCACGTTTGTCTTTCTAACCCTCTCGTTTTATGTTTCAGAACATCATCCCCTTTGATTTAGTGTGATAAAAGGTATTTGAAACTAGCACATCGTGTGAGCAAACCAAATTCAAAAGCACCCTTCCAAGAAAGCAGGGGCAAACAGAAAGGATCATCACGTTTCAAAATGGTAAGTCCTATTCATAATGTCGAAAATGACATCCCCTCTCTTCCATTTACAGGAAACAAAAGATAGGATGTAATAGGTACAAGCATATTGAAATCAAGTCATCCCCAAGAGCTCTGTACACTCCACCTCGCTCTTGCCCAACTCCTTCTCAAGTCGGAGCAACATCTTCTTCCCTCAACGTGCCCGAGCAACTAATTGCTACGGCTTCATCAATGGGATTTCCGGCTTCGACAAGCCAAGAAGCGCAGAAAAGGAATTTCTTCTCTTCCTTTGAATTGACCACTGTCAACAGGGAGGAAATCTAGACAGTTGAGACAGTCTCTAGCCCCTTATTTCAAATGATGACTAAGGGTTTAGAAACCTCACTTTATGCTCCAGACGCATGCTCTCCCAAGAAGTAATTTCCGTAAGAGAATTGGAAGTTTTGATTGTCCATCTTAGATTCCAAAGAAGCTTGAGGTACTTGACTTTTGCCCAAAGATGCTATAGTTAAAGACAGAAGGAGAAATTCCACAGAAGGAAGGCGTTGAAGATGAATCAACGACCAGCAATCATGCATACATGGCCATGAAGGAGGAAGACCAATTGAAGGAAACATTAAACTATGCCAAGACGAAAAGGCTGTCATCGATATTCAAACATCATCAGGAGTCAGCAAATACAAACTTTGGAGAAGAGTAATTTGGTATCGTTTCCAATACTCCCCCTTCTTTGAATTCACTTTTGACATATTCCCCCTATTGGCAGGAAGCACCAGGATTCAAGAGCCAAATTTGATGGTTAGACAAATCAATATTGGCCAAGCTAATACATGGGAATGACCTACATCAAATTCACCTGACTCCGTATAAAGAAGGATATGTCATCCAGGAGCCAATTCAGAGAATAATTGACCTAACAAAATAAGGGACATAGGACTTTGTGTCCCCCTTCTCACTTCAGGTTCACCCAATCATCTACAAACCAGTGAAGGGTAAAGTTGTATCGATTCCAGTTATTCAACTCTTGAAAGAGTTCATGACTAACACATTTCCTCTTGATTGTTGCAGGAGCACCTAACTGTCAAAAGCAAGGATAACAAATCAATGAGAGGCATGACAAACTCTCCTAAACGAAATGACGTCCTGAGTAATTGCCAAAGCAAATGACAGAAAATCTTCAGGCCTCAACTCACATTTGATCTTGGCTAGACTAATTGATCTACTTGTACATCTCCTCCTCTACAGGGGCAAAAGCAGAGATGCCTGATCAAATTCCCAATCCTTGGCTGATCCTTCATGTGTCATATCCCTAATTAATAGGGATGACTATCGACACCCATTTGCAAATAACCCTTTTGATGTTCAAAATTTAACATATTTGGAAACACCATTATGTTAACTCCTAAAGTTGTCACTAGGGTCTTTTTTGACTCAAAACCATTCACTTGTTTTGAAGAGTTCAAACTCCATCATATTCGAAATGTTGCATGATGATTTTGCCTATCTAAGTCACTGATTCCACTAAGGATTATTAGAATAGACAGCTAAGTGAAGAATACAAGATTAATTGAGCATGCTGGATGAGGCGCGTCAGAATGATGAAAGGCAAGCCATATCCTATACACAGTCCCCCATCTACACACTTGTGAGATGAGTGCAGAAGATTCCATGACTGCAGGATAAAGAGTTCTCTCGCGAATGGTACGATAACCAAAATAGTGAGAGGCATTCCATCGCTCACCCCATTGAGCCCCATACACTGACAAATTTCTGCTATGCTCCTGTCAAAGAACCACCCCACACTGGGGCAAGCCAAAAGCAAGTAAGCATCACAAGGTGAGAAGAGAGATAGAAATTTTCTTGCTTGCACTTGCATCAATCTTTGAGTGTCTTTATTGCATATGAACACTCGCGTTAATTTAAGTGCCCTAGAGTCATGAAGAGCAGCTCTTTCTACACTTGTATCCATTGTACAACTCAATTGAGTTTGTAAATTCACCCTCACATGGACGCAAAGCAGAAAACACTGCTGTTTGAGCAGCATAATCAGAAGCGCCGGCAAAAGATGAAGACTCAATAGTCTAACAAAGGCGTTTGCTTGAACTTGTCAAGATCAGCTCTCAAGCAACAAGAATGAAAAAACAGGGGCATAAAAAGCAGTGTACCTGGTAAAAGCAAGGTCAATGTCCATGAATAAAGAACTGGAATAAAAATAGGGGCATGAAAAAAGCAGTGTGCCTGGTAAAAGCAAGGCCAATGCCCCCCAGTAAAAAAATACAGTCAAGAAAAAGTTGTTGTTGTGGTTCAATTGATAGAGCCTCCATCTGACAGTGAGAAGAAAGACCGGTGACAAATGCCAAGGCAATCACCAGCTCTCACCCTTTTACACATGAGTCAAGCCTACATTGCATCCCATTGTAAAAGTCTCTTCAGACTAGGGGCACTTCAATTAACGTAGGATTTCATATGTCTATAAGCATCGCTCGAAGAAGTATGAGCAAGACTATTCTATCTCTTTTCGCAGGACTCTTGACTTGCAAACCTGGAGATGATCGTGCGGCACTTCGTTCATGAGCCTTGACCTCGACGGTCCCATTTGATGAGCTATTGACCAAGTCTTCATCACAATTTCAACAAAGACCTCTCACATTGGTAAAGTCGTACCACTTGCGAGAATACTCAGACCCCTGCTGACATGATGACAGTGAGAAGTGTAAATCCTGCATCAATGGTCAGGATAACCTTTTCCATGAGAGAGAGTGGAAAGTCCTTTCAAACTGAAAGTCCCTCATTCGGCATGCTCAAAACATCTACATTCTAAATGAAGGTTGTCTTTCAAAATCTTCCCCAGTGGAAATCAAAAGATGCAGAATTGACAAAATTATCATGCATGAATCTCATTTGAACTCATGAATTTACAGCATATACAATCATGTGTGCATACTGTGCAAATAGCAGACATACTCTTTGAGATCAGAGATATTGCCAGGTAAGCATATCTCTATCCCCATTTGTCTTAAGGTACCTATCACTGTCCAGGTACTCTCTTCTTGACACTCGACCTATTCGAGTCGTCCCTTGAGTTTGGGTGCTTGCAATTGTCTCAGTATCCCGTTGTCTTTGAGTACCCACCACTTGCCGGGTACTCCCTCTTAACGACACTCGACCTGTCCGAGTTGTCCTCAGAGTATTGATACTTGTGACTGACCAAGTATCCCTTTATCGTTGAATACCTACTGCTGTCTAGGTATCCCTATTGTCTTTGAGTACCGGTCACCGTTCGGATACTCCCTTTTCCTGACACTCGACCTGTTCGAGTTGTCCCCAGAGTATTGATACTTGTGACTGATTAAGTATCTCTTGGAATACCTACTGCTATTTAGGTATCCCCATATCGTCAAGAACCCACCGTTGTCCAGGTATTTCCTTTTCATGACACTCAACTTGCCCGAGTTGTCCCCAAATAATAGCTGCTGTTCAAGCATTCCACTGCTTTGTGTGCCTGCGCCTACCCAGGTATGCTTTCTTACACTTGGACCAACTGAGTGGTCCCATGTTGTATCATTAAATACTTGTGTTCATCCAAGTATCTCAGTACTTTGTACACCTGTGGCTATCCAGGTGTTCTAGCCCTTTTGAGTGCCTGCGGACATCCAGGTAAGCCTCGTGCTACATTCAAGTTTATGTTGCCAGGAGGTGAGAGACCTTCACGAATATCCAAGGTACGCCCTCGATATTCCTAATTACCAGGAGGAGAGAGACCTTCATGAATATCTCAGGTACGCCCTCGATATTCCCCATTACCAGGAGGTGAGAGACCTTCACGAATATGCGGGGCACACCCTCGATATTCCCATTACCAGGAGGTGAGAGACCTTCACGAATATCTCAGGTACGCCATCGATATTCCCAATTACTAGGAGGTGAGAGACCTTCATGAATATGCGAGGCACGTCCTCAATATTCCCATTTACCAGGAGGTGAGAGACCTTCATGAATATGCGAGGCACGCCCTTGATATTCCCAATTATCAAGAGGTGAGAGACCTTCACGAATATCCCAGGTACGTCCTCGATATTCCCTTTACCAGGAGGTGAGAGACCTTCACGAATATTTGGGGCACGTCCTCGATTTTCCCATTTACCAGGAGGTGAGAGACCTTCATGAATATGCGAGGCACGCCCTCGATATTCCCAATTACCAGGAGGTGAGAGACCTTCACGAATATCCCAGGTACGTCCTCGATATTCCCCTTTACCAGGAGGTGAGAGACATTCACGAATATCTCAGTTACGTCCTCGATATTCCCATTACCAGGAGGTGAGAGACCTTCACAAATATGCGAGGTACGTCCTCAATTACCAGGAGGTGAGAGACCTTCATGAATATCCAAGGTACGTCCTCGATATTCCCAACTACCAGGAGGTGAGAGACCTTCATGAATATGCGAGGCACGTCTTCAATATTCCCAATTACCAGGAGGTGAGAGACCTTCACGAATATATGAGGCACGTCCTCGATATTCCCAACTACCAAGAGGTGAGAGACCTTCACGAATATCTCAGGTACGTCCTCGATATTCCCATTATTAGGAGGTGAGAGACCTTCACAAATATGCGAGGTACGTCCTCGATATTTCCCATACCAGGAAATGGGAGACCTTCACGAATATCTCAAGTACGCCCTCGATATTCCCAATTACTAGGAGGTGAGAGACCTTCACGAATATGCAAGACCCATCCTTGATATTTCCACATGAATATCTCAGGTATGCCTTGATTCTTCCTTCAGAGTTTGTACCTGTGATCATCCAGGTACCCCTCCGATGCTTGTGATCATCCAAGTATCCCCAAAAGGTACCCCTCTGATGCTTGTGATCATCCAGGTATCCCCCAAGAGCTTGTACCTGTGATCATCCAGGTACTATCTCCCAACAAATAGATGCCCTGAGAAAGGTCAGCACATCTCTCGTCAAGGCGACCGAAGAAAGGTTCGGGTCCTGAAAAAGCAATTCCCCGTCAAGGCGACTAAAGAAAGGTTCGAGTCCTAGACAAACCAACTTATTGCTCTAACAGGCGACCGAAGAAAGGTTCGGGTCCTGGAAAAGCAATTCCCCGTCAAGGCGACCGAAGAAAGGTTCGAGTCCGAGACAAACTACTGATTACTCCAACAGGCGATCGAAGAATGGTTCGGGTCCTGAAGGAGCAATCTCCCATCAAGGCGACCGAAGAAAGGTTCGGGTCCTAGACAAATCATGGATTGTTTTAAAAAGCGACCGAAGAATGGTTCGGGTCCTAGACAAATCATGGATTGTTTTAACAGGCAACCGAAGAATGGTTTGGGTCCTGGAGAAGCAACTTTTGTCACGGCGACCGAAGAATGGTTCGGGTCCGAGACAAACCACTGATTACTCCAATAGGCGACCGGAGAATGGTTCGGGTCCTGAAGGAGCAATCTCCCGTCAAGGCCACCGAAGAAAGGTTCGGGTCCTAGACAAATCATGGATTGTTTTAACAGGCGACCGAAGAATGGTTCGGGTCTTGGAGAAGCAACTTCCCATCACGGCGATCAAAGAATGGTTTGGGTCCGAGACAAATCACTTATTGCTCTAATAAGCGAATGAAGAAAGGTTTGGGTCCTGGAAAAGCAATCTCCTTATGCAACAGGTAAGATGATGCATTGATACTTGCCAAAACTCGGGGTTCACACCCTATCTCACTCACTCCCGGTAAGTAACTACAGGTATCTTCTTATCTGTCTTAGTATATGTAATGTCATATTGCTCTTTTTTACATAGGATAATAAGTCCCAAATAAAATATAATCTATTACGCATATATGGATAAAATTTAGGCATCAGTTTGTCTTTGAATGTAACCTCTGCGAACTCACCTTCAAAGAGGGGCAGCTGTTGACGCCTAAAATTATTTGTTTTAATTAGGTTTTCTTTTATTTTATCTTTTTAGAAAAAGCGGAGAAAAAACGAAAAAAAAAAGTGGAAGAAAAGCAAAAAAGGAGAAGCAACCCTCGAATGGGCCCTTACGGCCCATTTCCCCTTTCAGCCCGGCCCCACCAGTCGTCTCCTTCCTCGCCCCTCTGCAGCACACGCGCAGAGGATGTGACGTCGGAGAGGCAGGCGGACGGCGACCCACGTGGGAGGGGCAGCTGGCGTCGGATGGGACGCCGGTTCGGCCGACGGAGGCCGCTTGGCACACGGGGACCGGCGGTCGAAGCTCCGTCGACCGGCTGCCCCCTCGCCTATAAATAGGCCCCCGTTTCCGTCATTGAGAGGCACGCCGAGAGTGATCGAAGGCTGCAAAGCTTCGAGCTTCCTGCTGAGAGACTTCAGAAGGGGAGCCGAGGTTGAGCAAGCCCAGATCCGAAGGCTCACCGCCGGAGAAGGAGATGTTCTACCGGAGAGACACACAGACAGAGGGAGAGTCAAATCTAGGGCTTGCAAACCTCGGACAACCCACTGAGAGACTTCAGGGGAGGTCCGAGGTCGAACGGCCAAGGATCCGAGGCTCGCCGGAGGAGAGGGTTGAGAGAGAGAGGGAGATGGATCAAAGTCGTGGGCCTTGGACAACCCACTGAGAGACTTCAAGGGATCCGAGGACTCGCGGCCGATAATCTGAGGCCCGCCGGAGGTAAAGAGAGAGAGAAATTGGAGGGAAAGGGGGCTGTCACGCCCTGATCCTCCGAGCGCGCGAACATCCCACTCTGGTCGATACAAATGCGACTTCCCAGGACACGTCGCCGACCCATTCAATTTTTATTATGCATGCGGAAGCGAAACAAATTCCCTGACAACAATTAACTTGGGATAGAAAAGCAGGCAATCAATCACAACCAAACAAGCTTTCTATAAACACATAGGTTTATATACAACACCGGATTGTCTACAAAATAGATAGGCTCAACATCTAGGGAACTGTCCTATGACCAACTTGTCAGACACGTTCACCGATTCTTCAGCCTCCACCTTCCGAACTCCAGGACTTCCGGTCCTCCACAACCGTCATCTAGGGACCTGAAATATTATCCCACAACCGGGATGAGACTACGTCTCAGCGAGTCCTACCCTCTAAAACTCAATTAGGAAGAAAATACGCCTCAGGGCGCTCTAGCCACACAAATAGGATAGAGGGCTTACCTCGCCTCAGTCCCTTTCCTACACGTCAGTACAATTCATATTCAAACAATGCTCACACAAGCTGAAACTACCGACATACACATCGGTCTATCAATTCAGTCAATCCAATTGATATCATACGATCCACATATCTATCAATTCATATCATCTATTAAACCATACCATCTATTCATCCATCAATACAATTATGGCTCGCACAAGCTGAAATGGATGCAATGCTCTCACAAGCTGATATAGATGGTAGCTCGCACAAGCTGATATATACATAGATGATAGCTCGCACAAGCTGATATATGGATCGTTGCTCTCACAAGCTGATAAACGATCATTGCTCTCACAAGCTGATATATGGATCGTTGCTCTCACAAGCTGATAAACGATCATTGCTCTCACAAGCTGATATATATATATAGATCGTGCTCGCACAAGCTGATAAAACGATCTTAGCTCACCAGAAGCTGCCATATATATATATATATATATATATATATATATATGTATGTATATGTGTATATCATAATTGCTCGCCCAAGCTGATACATATATATATATATATATATATATATATATAAACCAATGCTCACCAAAGCTTATCATTCAATAATAAACCAACTCATGTCTCAATTCATTCAATCAATCAATCAATCCAATTGATTCAAACTGGTCAGACAAACCAATTACGGTGCTAAAAGCCAACACCGGGTATTTTCAAGTTAAATACCACAACTTCATCAATTTCACACAATTCCACACTTTTTGAATTATTAAACATAATCATCAATCACTCAATTTCTCAATTTAAACATACAATTAACACAAACCGACTGCACTGCTGCGATCAGCGCGAAATTCTAACGACCGGCCATCCCGGCATAATTTTCGAAATTATTAAATAATTAAATTTAATTCCGAAAATTAAATAATTAAATATTATTTTATAATAATATAATTTAATAAAATAATATTTATAAATTCGAAATAATTAATTAATCAAAATTAATTAATTAGGGCTTAAACTAGATTACACTAATTTAAACATACAATTAGCCCTAATTAAACATCCATTAAACTAATCATACAACTAATCCAATTTACATTAAAATAATCTAATTTAATCACATAAACCTAATTAGACTAATCTAAACACCCCTTAAGCATCATTAACTCACTAAGCAAGAATTAGAGGATAAACTCACCGGTTTTGCGCGCCGGTGAGTTCACGGCGACCACGACACCAAAGCGGTCAATAAACCCCAAAGCGGCGACACCAACGGAGGCCGGGAAGGGCTTGAAAACGGGCCACAAGGTCTCCAAAACCTTGCTGTCTTCTGCTTCTGATCTTGGCTGAACTGCAGAGAAGAAACCAGCAGCTTCAATGGCGAAAACGGGCCGATCGGAGCTCCGGCAAGCAGGTGGTTGGCAACCAACGGCTCCCGAGGGTCTTGGGGATCTTGTAGGAGGTTGGGATGGGCAAAGGAAGGATCGGAAAGGGGCGAAACAGCAAGAAAACCCGAAACAGGCGGAACCGGGCGGGTCCAGACGGTCCGGCGAGCGGCGGCTTCGGGGGGCCGTACGGGACGGCCGGAGAATCGTTCCGGCGAGCGGTGAGGTGCTCCGGAACGGTCTGGATGTCCTCTTCGCGGCGATGGGTGGCTCGTTCGCTAATTCAACCGGGAAGTTAACTTTTTACTCGGATCTTTGGCGAAAGGTCGGCTGGAGCAGAAACTGGAACGAGGGGAAAACAGAGGAGGAAAACGGCCGACGATGGCCTTCCGGGTGTGCGACGATGGAGGGGCTGGTGAGCTCGGTTTCCTCTGGTTTTTGCTGAGCTTCTCTCCTTCAACAACAATGGAGAAAGCCTTGGATTAAGGGAGAAGAAGCTGCTGAAGAGTGGGGGGTCTCCTTGGGCTCTCTAGAGCTCAACACTTGCCATCTTCTCATTGGCTTTACCCCCACCATGACATCACATGACCTCAGCCACTCTCTCTCCTCCAATCTTCCTCTACAAGCTTGGCAATAGGTGCAAAATGTCCCTAGCCCCATGGCATACGAATTTTAGACATTTGTGCATCAAATTCAATCAATTCTCAATCAATTCCATCCAATTGAAGCTCAATTAAATTAACCCATGTGTCCTCGGCCTTCTCATGACATTTCCCCATCAAATGATCCAACTTGCATCCCGAAGATTCGATTAAAAACGGCCCTCTGACAATCCCGAACAAAAACGGCATTACTTTGCTTTTCTGCCAAAAATCTCGGTTTGTAGAAAAATCTTCTGGAGATGAGTCGACATTCCTAAAATGAATTGTGACTTGACAGAACTTCCAATTTCTGTAATCGGGTTCAATTTCACGGTTAAATTCAATCTGGCGCGACTTTGGCGCGTCCTAATCTACCGGGTAGCTTTTAGGAATTTTCTGTGCAATTGACCTGTGGTTGATTATTTTCAAGCCACAAAGTGCATCTTCGACACATTGACGACTCTTGGTTGTCGTAGAAATCTCAAGGTTTCAAATACGGACACAGGGTACCAAAACGACAGAGAAATCGGTCTAGTGCCGATCAACAAGAATTGTGCAATTAGGTGGAATCACCCACACTGAATTACATGGTTCTGTTGAATCGACCTATCTCCAGTCTCTAATCGGTCTGTGCCGTAATGACCCTTGTAGATTAGTACGGTCGAGCAGTCGGTTCCTGGTCGAATTCTCAAGTCTATTGCGTTTAGATTCCTTAACGGCTTCACCTGATAGACTAGTTATCTCGTGAGTGGCCAACTCAGAGAAGAAAGCTATAGACGCGAAGATGAAATGCCCGACTTATTTAATTGAAACCATAATTGGAAAATCGGGATGTCACAGGGGCCGCGCGAGCCCTGCCGTCGTCGCCGCCCTTGTCGCGCCGTTGCCACGAGCAGGTAGCATATCGTCTCTGTCGCCGTCGCCATCGCAGCCCTCCTCTTTGTCCCGTTCTCATGGTCGTTGTCGCTGCCGTCGCCGCCGTTGCTGCAGGGACGCCTCGTCCCCCTCCCTCGGCGCCGCAAATCGGGAACCCTAGGGTTCCCGATTTTCCGGTTTGTGGTCTCAGGTCATCGGATCGGACCCGGGCCACGAACTGGGTAGGGTTCCACGATTTTGAGGGCGGCGGGAGTCGGGTCGCGGAGTGGGCTGTCGGGCCGGGTTTTCGGGTCGGCCCGGGTGCCCCCAAACGCCCGGCCACGACGTCGTTTCAGTAGATAAAAAAAAAAAAGGAAAAGACGAAAAAAAATGCGAGTCGGGCCCGCAACGTTCGGATTGCTGGCCCGGGTCGGACCCAACCCGCGGATCCGACCTGGGGTCATTTTTTTATATTATTTTAATATAAAATAATATTTTAAATAAATAATAAATATTTTATTTTTCGAAAATAAAAAAAAATCAGAAAATTTTTTATTTAAAAAAATGTTAAAAAATGTTTTATTTAAAAAAATCGAGAAAAATCAAAAAATAATTTATTTTCCAAAAATATTAAAAAATATTTAAAAAAATATTTTATTTTCCGAAAAATCAAAAAATCAAAAATATTTCATATTTTCCAAAAAAAAATGCCAAAAATCCAAAAAAAAAAGCCAAATATTCATGAAAAAGCCAAAAAATTCAAAAAAAGCCAAAAAGACTCGTATTTTTCCCAAAAAAAATACCAAAAAACCCCAAAAAATCCCTTTTGTGTCCAAAAAATTAGAAAATGACTCAAAAAATGTTTTTCCTCCCAAAAATGCATGGAAAATCCCTCGAACATCCAAAAAACCTCAGGGTTTAAACAAGATTAGGTACCGAAAGGGCATTAGTGATTAACTAGTGTAATCAAGTCCCCGATCCTAATTTCTCTGGTTGCGCAGGAATGAGTATTTCTCCCGATACTTCACTTGGGTTTCTAATCAACCCACCCCAAATCGATTAGTGGCGACTCCATTTTAAAAATTGTTTTACAGGTTAAAAAACTTGAACCATTAAGTCGTGAATTGGTGGACTTGGGAGAGTCCGGGCTTAATAATTTTAGCCGAGCCATTAGCCTCCTTAGGCGCTCGTACCCGATTGCGAACGCTGAAAAAAAAAGAGGTCGTGACAGATTGCTGAATTTCTAGGCACATCGTCTGGTGTAATATTATCCTTGTCGAATTGCTGGTTTTTGTTCCCCAGCTTTTTTTTTTGTCTAAATTAGTTGGCATCGGTTTTAATTTTATATTAATATGCTAGTGGGCATCATTTTCAATTCCAGGCATATTAATGTATTCAGCGTGCAATATATTACACACTTTTTGAAATTATGATGAAGAAGAAAGAAAACATGCATCATAATGGACTTTGAATTTTGATGGGAGAATTACCATAAAAGTCCTAGATCTATTATAATTATCTCAATTTAGTTTCAATTTTTTTTTGGCCAATTGAATCCTAAACATTTTTGCATTTGTACCAATTAATTCTATCTGATCAATTTTGGCCATAAATTGTTGATATGTATATCGGCCGTCTTACATAGCATAGTTTATTCTAATGTGGATAATTTTTATAATCTTTTAATATTTTTTGAATTATTTATTTTTTTAATTTCTTTTCTTCTTTTCCTTTTTTTTCTTTCCTCCCTTGTTCCAGCTAACAAGAGGCAAGGGCCAGTGAGGTTGATACAAGGGCAAGCCTCAACTCTTGCCAAATCTGACGAGGGCGACTCTTGCCCAGCCACTCGCAGGGGTGGTGAGGTCAATACAAGGGCATCATTTTCAATTCTAGGTATTTGATGATCGCTGCCCTTATACAGTTATACTGACCTCCGATGGCCTAGGTTGATTAGTTAATCCCATGGTTATTGTTGTTGCAGCTCTCTTTGTAGCTCAACTACAGGAGCCCCTGTGCGGTGACAATCTTAGAGGTTGGACGAGGAGGAGGCTTGAACTTGCCAAATCTAGTGAGGCTTGCCATTGCCGGTCACTTGCAAGGACGACCTTGCTGGATTTGTCGAAAGTTGAGCCTCACTAGTGGTAGGGTGAATAAGGAATGAAAGAAAGGAAAAAGAGAAGGAAAGACAAATAAATAAACAATTAAAAAAATGTTAAATTATTATTAAAAATTGTTAGCGTTGATCGTGCCATATAGGACAACTTGTATCTATGTCAATGATTTTCTATCAAAATTAGCTAAATGGACTGAATAAACACAAATACAAAAAGTTTATGACTCAATGGGAAAAAAAATATTTAGTACCAAATTCGTACAATTGCAATATGTTTAGAACTTTAGTGGAAATCCTTTTGATTTTGACCGATAAATGAAGTTGGGCTTGACATTTCTCTTGTTCGTATCAATCATTTTCAATCACAATGGGCTCTGTTTGTTTATTAAAAAAAATTAATAAATTGAAAAATATTTTTCTAAAAATAATTATTTATATTATTTAAAATAATTAATCAATAAAAAATGTTGTAATTATTAATAATAATTTATGTCCAAATAATTTCATGAATGGTGATTTCATTCATTTATTTTTATGAACGATGTGAGTGATCATTTTTAAGAAATATTTTTTAATTTATTTATCTTTTACGAGATAAACGAAACCTTAAAGTTTTTGACCTAAACCCTCGTTCTTTACCCTTTTTTTTTTACCTATCGAGAGGACTCATGATGCAGCAGGAGGTTCCACATCGAAGGAGCTTATCGACAGAGTATTCGGGTCTTGGTTAGCGAGCCAATCCGCGAATCTATTTCCGTCCCCAAAAGTATGCGTAAGAAGAACAAGCCACTCTTGTCCATTTAAGAAATTCATCTGTTTGATCAAGTTGCTCTTATACTATAAAGATTATATGATCCCTAATACAATTAACATAATTGTTGATTACTCGATTGAAATATTATATGGTTATAACCTAACAATTATCTTATAATAATTACATATAAATATAACTGTAATTCATTCACACACTATGCGCATGTAGTATATAGTTTAATTATTTTGTAAATATACAAGTTATTCCATCACATTGCAAATTTCACTTATGTATACATCATTTCGTTAATAAATTTTTATTTCTTTGTTAGTTGATCACATCAAATTTTCTTAGTAAAGTAACAAAATTCACTTATAGGATAACTTAAATAATTGGATTTTAATTATACTTATATAATTTATAATTTTGATGAGATATTAAAGACGATAATAATAACTACATTAACAGAACAGATTTTGAAAAATTCCAATTTCTCTATACATTATATTTTATTATTACGTAATGCATAAAGTTATATTAAAATATGAAAGTTACCATATGTTATATTCGATCAAGAAATCAATATTTATACTATCATATTATAAAAAATTCTATAATTGATATATTAATTACACACGATAAGAATTATAATTTGATTTCTATTGCACAAGTATTGCAATCAATTACTTATGCAGATATCATTCATAGTTGTATAATATGTCATCATTTGTAAGATATCACCTGATCATTATATATCTTATAAAATATCGGTAAAACAACTTCCATTATTCTACTATATACAAATGCCATTTTTCAAAATTGAGATTATTTGAGTAGCTATAATATTATAATTAATAGCAAATTAAAGAAATATTCAATTATTTTAGTTATAAGACTATTATACATAATATCTAATTATTAAGTTACGTGTAAAGCTATCTTAAACCATGAAACTTTATTCTATCATCAGTATATAAACTATACTATTTGTATATTTAGTTGATATAGTTATATAAATTAATGTAGTTAATAGTTACTTGTGCATAACCATATATGTTTTGTAGTCATACAAATATAAGTTTGTCTTATAACTATTAATAATATTGTTATACTGATTGTTTGAGAATTTGATACCATAATACACTAAGAAATTAAATCATCAATTATTTGTTGTTTAAAAGTATTTATTTTGTCCACAATTCCAATCTTTGCTAAAAAAGAAAAACTTTTTTGTGCTGCCAAAAAAACAAGTTTTTTGTTGTTCTCCTAATTGATTGAGATATAAAAAATTGATTTTTTTTTTTTTAAACCAGATATATGCTGGCACAAAGTGCTATCACTAATAAGATTGGAAATGCCCTCTTTTGGGAATAAGTTAATAAAGAATGAGGGTTTTGTGGAAAAAAATCAGAAACTTTAATGTTCTTTTCGATTTTAATCTTGAACAAGAGAAGAGATATTTTATGTAAAGACGACAAATACTGCAAATATAATGATACAACTCGACTAGTTCTTAATATAGTATGTTACAAGACAGTTGATCGATAATGGAGTATTAAGATACTCTCCTTTGCTCTATCTACCATGATATTCATACATAAGCACGTCATTTAACCTTAAAAAAAGCTTTCCTGAAAAGAGAAAAAATCAGACTGCAATTTTTTTTTTGTCAAACTAGATTTTGAAAAAAATATTATATTTTAATTGATAGAATGTCATAGTTCGTGACAAAGCCAACTTCTATCAGATAAGTTCTAAAGGAGTTATAACTCCATGCTCATGGTTTATCTTGGAGTCATCTGAGTATTTTCTCGATATGCGTCGAAATGGAAGAGCAGTGAGGATTATTCATGTGTTCAAACTTGTAAAACATAAACCCATGATCATGAAAATAGAGTTACAAAAGTGTTAACAGATCTCCTTAATCAAAATTGAGTTGTCAAACAAGCAGACCTAAATATTTAAGCAATCCACTTAGAATGTCGCATTTGGTAATGAAAAGTGAAACACCTAAGTTCAAAACATATGGGAAAATTATACGAAAGTCTTAAATCTATTGTATGCCTGGAATTTTAGTTACAAAATTTTCAATTGTGCCAAATTAATCTTAAACCTTTCAACAATTGGCCAAAAATCACTGATGTGTTGGATGTCCTACATGGCATGGGCGGCGCTGACGTAAATAATTTTCATCAACTTTTTTTATTAATAGTTATAAGATGGAGTAGTGAGTACGTGGTGGCCCCTGCTAGCCATGTGAAAAAAAAAAAAAAAAAGAAAGAAAAGAAGAGAAAAAAGATGAGTGAGGGTGTTGGAGAAATCTCTCTAGAGTGTTTTGAAGCTGACAAAACGTTTCTATCAGTCTAGTCTGGAAGCTGTGCAGACCCTTGTATTTCAAGTCTGAAGACTTTCAGATCACCAGACTCAGCACACAAGACTCAAGACTCAAGACTCAAGACTATTCTCAATGATAGTTTCTAATCCAGTGACGAAGGCGATCTAGAGCTAAAGTGTTTGGTTAAGGATTTGGTCTTATCGACTGGAGAAGATCTCTTGGCTGGATTTGATACAATGGATTATTTATTCAAAATCAAGATCGTTTGAAGATCCGATGATTGACTAAATATTCTTGGAAGGTTCTATTCTTGGAAACCAAGATCCTGATTATATGGGCGAACATGATTGATGGGCTATCGACATGTTCTTTTAATAGCTCAAATGACCTTCTTAATTGATTCTATCCAACAGGACGATTGGAAGAATTCCTTTGGTAAGTGCCAACGGGTATGATGGCATAAAGGAGTATAAAAAGAAGACGTTCCAGTTATTCTAGTAGGTGCTCGATAGAGAAATTCCAGAGTCTGAAGCTCCTTGATTATTAGTAAATAAATATTGAGCGAAACTGTACACGCAAAGAGAGTCTATACTTAGTGATACCTTGAGAGAGTGTGGTAGATCTTCTACACCAAGAAATCAAGGAAGAACAGTGCTGTAATATCTCTTTGTTCATAGTGGAATCTAGCTAGTAGGCTGTCAGTGCAGAAGAGTAGACGTAGGCTTGAAATAAGTTGAACCACTATAAACCTCGTGTTTAATTTTCTCTTCCCTACTCTCAGTCTTACTTTGATCGTTGTTTGTTTATTGACGAAGAAAAATTGTCTCATTTCTATCAACTGTCTAGTATTGTGCGATTATCATTAGAAATTACTCGTTATACCTATTCACCCCCCTCTAGGTACTTATACTAGCCATATCAGAGGGCACCCTGCCGCCTCCTGCTGGCCGTGTGGAAAGAAAATGAAAAAATAAAGGCAAAAGAAAAAATTAATAAAACTATTATGAAAATTAGAAAAATTGCAAAACTTGTCCATGTCATTGTTGGTTATGACATGTAGGACAACTGATGTCCACATTAGCGATATCTGACCAATTTTGGCTTGAGGTACTAAATTGACAAATCATTAAAAGGTTTAAAACTAAATTGTCATAATTGAAGGTTTCACATTGAATCGATCGTCGTATAATAGGTTTAAGACTTTTTGGACGATTATCCCCTATATAACTGTTATTTGACTGTGAAGTCTCCTCTTTATTGTTCACTTGGTTTCTCACTAGAAAATTCTTTTTCATAGGAAGATCAACAGGGCTGGGAGAACAAGTACATAGTCATAATTGTCAAGTTCCCAAGCCATATATAGATAAGGTATGTCAATATGCTCTCTTCGTTTGCCTTGAATGAAATTTTTTATATAATATGCAATTATCAATTGGTTTATTGTAAACCAAACCTCGAAAGAGAGGGTTAAGTGTGAGATAGCTAGTATAAGCACCTAGAGGGGGGTGAATAGGTGCACAAACAATTTATCGAGATACGGAAGCGATTCTTGGCAAACGATAGAAAGGAAATTCTCTCTTGATTAACAAAATGAAATACGATCAAGGTAAAGAGAGTAAGGAAGAGAAAATTGAACACAGGATTTATAGTGGTTCGGCTTATTTCAAGCCTACGTCCACTCTTCCGCACTGACAGCCCACCGGCTGGATTTCACTATGATCAAAAGAGAAGTTACAGCATAGCTTTGCCTTGATTCCACAGTGTAGATGTTCTTCCGCACCTCCTCAAGGTTTCTCACAAATATAGACTTTCTTTTGTATACAAGTATTCGCTCAAAGTGATTGTCTAAACAACAAGGAGCTTCAGACTTTGGAATTCTTCTATCGCGCACACCTCGAACAACTAAGAACGTCTTCCTTATATACTCCTTTATGCCATCATACCCGTTGGCACTTACCAAAGGAATTCCTCCAATCTACCCGTTGGACGGAATCAATTAGGAAGATTGGTCAAGCTATTAAAGGAACGTGTCGATAGCCCATCAATCATGTTCGCCCATACAATCAGGATCTCGGTTTCCATAAAAAGAACCTTCCAAGAATATTTAGGCAATCATCGAATCCTCAATCATTGAAATCAATCTCGATCAATCAAAGGATTCCGTTACGTCTTTTCCAGCCACGAGATCTTCTCCAGTTGATAAGGTTGAATCCTTAACGAAACATCCAGTTCTAGATAACCTTTCTTCAACGGATTAGAGACTATCAATGAGGATAGACTTTGAGTCTTGAGTCTGGCTGTCCGGAGGTCTTCAGACTTTAAATATCAGAGTCTGCAAATCTTCAGACTAGATTGATGGAAACGTTTTGTCAGCTTCAAAACACTTCAAGAAGATTTCTCCAACAATCTCCCCATTTTTTATGGTGACAAAACTTTCCTGCAGATTTGGACAACTTTGACCTGCAAAACATTTCTCAAACACATATGCATATCTTAAATGGCTAAATGAATAACACTAGAATCTGCAACCACAGAAAATAGGTTAGTCTAGTATACGATAAAGCCATCCATAAGATATCAATAGTAGTTAATAAAAGCAGTCAAGTCCAAGTCTAGTTCAGTTCTCATCCAGACACAAAGTGAAAGTCAAACAAAACAATCCAACAAACAGTCCACATGATTAAAAGTTTAACAATTGAAAGTTTGATCAAATCTTGCATCTCTCCCCCTTTTTGTCAGCATTAAAAAGGTTGAGATGAAGATAGAATGAAGTCAAGATTGCTTGGGAACGCGGACAAGCTGGAAATCTCCAATAGACTGAACGATGCCTTCCAGCCTTTTCAAGTCTTCCTTCAGATGTGCAATCTCCTCACCCTTGGCATTGGCCTGAATCTGAACAGAGAGGGCTTGGATCTTATCATTCAATGAACATGAAGAAACTTGACCCGCATTCTGCAAGTTTTGAACCTCGCATCCCAAGGCATAAATTTGCCCTTTCATCTCCAAAAGAGTATCCATGATTCTGCAAAAATCTGCTACATTATCAGTCTGAGTACTCGCTTCGGCCCGTTTTGATGGAGTAAATGCAGACGATGGTAGATCAGCATAATCTCGCAGGATTGGCGATGAAACTTCATGACCTTCTTCTGGAAACTGAGAGGCATAGAAATCCTCTGGGTCTGCAGGTGAGCGACTGACTTCTTCACTTGCATCAGGATATGAAGACTTCCCTCCTTTCTCTTGATCTCTCCCTGTTTCCATGCCTACAGGTGGAGAAGAGAGTTCCTCAGGTTCTCCTTCTTCTTTTCTTTCTTCTTCATGTCTTTTCTCCTCAGCTTCTTTTTCAGCTTCTCTTTCTTCTTCTTCTTTCTCCTCTGCATCCTTCTCCTCTGCATCTTTCGTCATTTGTTCCGATTCTTTCTATGGAACAAGACGACTTAAATTCTTCAAAGCCATTGCAGAGATGGTGATGTCTTCCTCATCATCTTTATCCTCAATAAGGAGAGCTCTTCTTCTCTTGGATGGAGCAACCATGGGCTCCTTCCCTTTTCTTTTAGTTGCATAATAGATTTGATGAGTTTTGGCAGGAGTCTTCTCCTTGAATTTCTCCAACTCCTTGCTCAGTTCCTTCAGACACATTTTGGTCACCATTTTCATTCCTACCACCATATGATCACATGGTCGAACACAAAAGATTTGCGGAGGCTGAATATTTAGATGTCTGAACAACTTCGTAACAAGGCTTGGGTAAGGGAGTTGACCTCTGTCCTTCATCATTGCTCTATACATGTGAAACATAACAGTGTGAGGGAGAGAAAACTTTTTCCCAAAGAGGATGGCATACATCAGCTTTGCCTCTGAACTTGAAACATCAGTCTTGGAAGTTGATTTCAGTCGGAGGCAATTGATCACGATCTTGCGAAGCAAGATGTTGAATGCACTCATCCTTAAGTAGGTGATCTTCTCATCTATTCTCCTGTCCTTCACTAGTTCCAGTGTGGCCAGAGCAATGGAAACTTTGATTGGTTGATATCTTCCTCTTTCAACTTCTAACACATCTGCCAAAATATTCATATCCACAACATAGTCTTGGTCTTTGACCCTGAAAGAGAATCTATTCGCATCCAAAAAGCTAAGGTTTGAATAGAAATATGCAGTTAATCCAGCATAGGCCTCTGTAGAGTCAGAGCAGAACTTTTCAAGTTGAAGATAACTGAACTTTTCTCTCAAGTTCACATTCACAGCATCCAGAAAGTCAAAATCCACACTCTTAGGGTTTATTACCCCACGCTTAAGCAATTTCGAGTACAGATCCTTTTGTTCCTTCGATCTGAACAAATCTCCCCTTTTTCCTTGATTTTCAACTGCAATACCCATTTTCGGTTGAAATTGGCTGTACAATTTGTCATCATCATTCCCATCTACAGGATTCAGCCCCCAGTCACAAGGATCACTTGGGATATTCACAAGGGTTTCCTCAGCCACCCCTTTACGAGCAATTACCAAACTTTCCATTTTTCGCAGAAAGATATATTCGTTCTTATATCCTTTGTCTTTAAGAAAATCATCAACATAGTTCAAAGGAGTACGAGTTCCTTTTAAGGCACGATATAGCTTGTAAATATAAGCGGGCTTTTGAACTCTTACAGGGTCTGCATCCTCGATGATTTCTTCCTGTTGATGATCAACGCCTTGAGGACTAGATGGAGGAGAATGGCGCTGCTGAGAATGTTGTGGGCTCGGTTACTGTTCTGGAGACACTTCTTCTTCAGTAAGATCGAAGTGCATAGGTCCCTCACTCATTCGCCGTGGTCCCCTGCTTGCGATTCTCGAAGACTTTCTTGAAGATGACATCTTTCTCAGTTTTTGAAAGATTCCTTGCTTGACTTTCCCAAGAAAGATGACAACTTTTTAAAGATTAAACAGAGAAGACAAACGGGAATGGAGGATCGATGCTTTCTAGGGTTTTTTAGAGTAAAGTGAAGAGGAATCAACAGTGCACGATCGGTTAAAAAGAGAGATAAACGAACTGTCACAAAGGAAATAAAAAGATGCCTTTTCAAAATAACTGTCTTTTTCCGTGAAAATAGTCATTTTAAAAATAACTTCTTTTTGGAAAAGGAAACGATGCAAAAATTACGCCGATTAAAGATAGCAATAAAACACGGTTATCAATCGTAACTTTTCAAGATAAGATTCGAGAGAGAGAAAGAAAGACTAACTTACAGTCTGACGGTCGTACCAAGACTAACTTAAAGTCTTGTATGTCTGAGTCTGAAAGTCTTTAGACTTTGATCTCCTCATACCTTAAAATGTTGAGTCTGGAACGGATGGTTTCGAACTGATTTTTCTCCAACGGCTTTGTGAATATATCCGCCAGTTGGTTCTTTGGGTCAACAAATTGAATTGAAACATCTCCATTTTGAACATGGTCTCTAATAAAGTGATGTCGAATCTCTATATGCTTCGCTCTTGAGTGTAGAATTGGATTTTTGGTGAGATTGATAGCGCTGGTGTTGTTGCAATTAATCTCCGTGCATGAGTCTTTAATTCCAAAGTCTCTCAGCTGTTGTTTCATCCACAAAATTTGCGAACAACAACTTCCGAGAGCTACATACTCTGCTTCTGCTGTAGAGAGAGCCACTGTACTTTGCTTTCTTGAAAACCATGACACTGTCCTGCCTCCAAGTAGTTGACAAGTACCTGAGGTGCTCTTTCTATCGACTTTGCATCCAGCAAGGTCTGCGTCTGAATATCCAAGAAGAGTAAAGTCTCCCCTTTTTGGACACCAGAGACCAATGCTTGAAGTTGATGAGATATATTTGATAATACGCTTTGCTGCATTTAAATGAGATTCTTTTGGGTCTGATTGAAATCTGGCACAGATGCAAACACTAAACAAAATATTAGGTCTAGAAGCAGTAAGATAAAGAAGAGATCCGATGATACTCCTGTACAGCTTTTGATCGACTTTCTTCCCTTCTTCATCTTTGTCTATCTTCAAGGAACTTGACATTGGTATGTCAGCCTTTTTGCAATTGTCCAGACCAAACTTTTTGATAAGATCATTTGCATACTTTTCTTGATGAATAAAAGTTCATTCCTCCAATTGTTTTATTTGAAGTCCAAGAAAGAAGGTTAATTCACCCATCATACTCATTTCAAATTCTTTCTGCATAGTCTTAGAAAATTTCTTACACAGACTTTCATTAGATGATCCAAAGATAATATCATCAACATATATTTGAACAAGCAGAAAACTTTTGCTTTCTCTTTTAATAAAAAGAGTAGTGTCCACTTTACCTTTAACAAATCCATTTTGAATTAAAAACTTACTTAATCTGTCATACCAAGCTCAAGGTGCTTGCTTTAAGCCATATAAGGCCTTTTTGAGTCTGAATACTGAGTATGGTTTCCTTGGGTCTTCAAACCCTGGTGGTTGTTCCACATAGATTTCCTCATGGATGAATCCATTTAGGAAAGCACTTTTGACGTCCATTTGGAATAACCTGAAATTTTTATGACAAGCAAATGCAAGTAATTAACGAATTGCTTCTAACCTTGCTACCGGTGCATAAGTCTCGTCATAGTCGATCCCTTCTTCTTGTGTGTATCATTTGGCCACGAGTTTTGCTTTGTTTCTTACGACTTTACCTTTCTCGTCCATCTTGTTTCTGAAAACCCATTTAGCTCCAACAACTGATTTACCTTTCGGTTTTGGAGTTAATTCCCAGACATCATTAATTTTGAATTGTCCGAGTTCTTCTTGCATAGCTTCAATCCAGCTTTCATAAGATAAAGCTTCTTCTATGCTTTTGGGTTCTATTTCAGAAATAAGAGCCACGGCACTAGACTCTTCTCGCCTTTTGGATCTTTTGCGAATTCCTTCATAGATGTCGCCAATAATAAGATCTTTGGGATGACTGGACTTATGTTTCCAGTTGCTGGTTAATTTATCAGATTGATGATCACTTCCTTCACTTGAATCTTCAACAGTCACTTGTTGCTGATCCTTCAAAGTCTGAACTACTTCTTGAGATTTAGACTTTGTAGAGTCTGGAGCAGATTCAGTCTCTTCGAGATGAGTCTGAATAAATTCACTTTATGTAGAATCTTGAAATTTGACATTCATTGATTCTTCCACAGTTTGAGTCTTCTTATTGTAGACTCTGTACGCTTTGCTTGTGATTGAATATCCAAGGAAGATGCCTTCATCTGACTTTTCTTCAAACTTACCAACTCGATCATTTGCATTTTTCAATATGAAACATTTGCATCGGAATACATGAAAATACGAAACAATTGGCTTCTTTTCTTTAAATAGTTCATAATGGGTTTTTTCTAGAATAGGCCTTAGAAAGACTCTATTGATAATATAACATGATGTGGAAACTGCTTCAGCCCAAAAACGTAAAGAGATATTGCTTTCAATTAAAAGAGTTCTAGCCATTTCTTGAAGAGGTCTATTCTTTCTTTCCACGACTCCGTTTTGCTCTGGAGTATATGGAGAGGAGAACAAATGTTGAAAACCAGATTCATCACAAAATTTTGCAAAGTCTTGATTTTCAAATTCACCTCCATGGTCTGTTTTTATACTTGAAATGACATACCATTTTTCATTTTGAACCTTCTTAGCAAAATTTTCAAAGTTAGAGAAAGTTTCAGACTTACTTGCCAAGAAATATACCCAAGTAAATCGTGAGTAGTCATCCACAATTACTAGGCAATATTTCTTACCTCCAATGCTCTGCGTTCTTGTTGGTCCGAAGAGATCCATATGCAAGAGCTGCAGTTCACGGTTAGTGGAAACTTGATTTATTGGTTTAAAGGAATTTCTTACCTGTTTTCCCAATATACATGGTGTACATAGATCAGACTTTTGATATGATAAATTGGGTAGACCACGAACAAGCTTCTTTGTTGAGATTTTGGCTATCTACTTCATGTTGATATGCCCAAGCTTTTTGTGCCATAAGTTCGCTTCGTCTTGGATTGAGATTAGACATTGCGATTCATCTGGTTTTACGTCCAAGAGGTAGATATTCCCATGTCTTCGACCCATGAATGACTGAGTAGAGTCTTTACTGGTTCCTGAACAAATACCCTCTTGAAAGTTGATTCTAAAACCGGCATCACAAAGCTGACTGATACTGAGCAGATTGTAATTGAGCCCTTCAACTAAAGAAACATTGCTTATTGTGAGGTTCCCAATCTTTACAGTTCCAAATCCTACTATTTTTCCTTTGCTGTTTCCTCCAAATGAGACTTTTCCACCATTCATTTGAGCGAGCTTTATGAAGTAATTTGAATCCCCTGTCATGTGTCTCGAGCATCCACTATCCAGATACAATTTTACTTTTTTCTTGATAGTGACCTGCATTCAAAAAGGAACTCAAGCTTTCTTTGGTACCCATATTTTCTTGGGTCCTTTTGAGTTAGTCTGATATACGGTTTTTGCCCAGACTTTTTTGACAGGTCTCCAAACCATAGGACATTCTTTCTCAATATGATCTGTTCTATTGCATTTTGAACATCTAAGAGCATTGCGACCTACTGGTTTTACAAAGTTCCTTTCAAAATGATTTTTGTAGGCACCTCTTGTGGGTTTTTGCTTGATCCTTTCCTTTACTTTAGGAAAATCAATTAAAGAAATGGTTTCAGCAGTCATTCCCAAACCAGATTTATTGAAATAAGGTCTTTGAACAGAAAGTATTTTCTCTAGTTTTTCACAACCTAGAGAAAATCTTTTGGAAATATTTGAAATATCCTTTTTTAAGAATGCATTTTCTTTTAAAATATTATTTTCACTTTCTTTGAGAGAAGAAACGTTCTGGTCTAAGCATTTCACTTTTTCTTCCAAAGCATTCTCATGATGTTTTAAAGCAGAATTTTCTTTTTTTGAGTTCGGAAATTCTTTTAAGAGAAGTCTTAAGACTAAAATATAATTCATCAATGTATTTTGAAACTTTAATAGGGATTTTGAAGTTACTTACCTCGAATTCACTTTCTGAATCTGAATCAGTCTCGGAGCTTGATTCTGAATCCGATTGTGCCATTAGACATATATTGGCATAATCATCATCACTATCTTCACACTCCGTATCACTCCAGGTTTCAACTTTAAGAGCTTTTCGATGTTTTTCAGTTTTTCTTTTCCTCTTTTTCAGAAGAGGACAGTTGGGTCTGATGTGTCCCTTTTTCTTGCATTCAAAGCAGGCTACATCTTTGTTTGATTCATCATCTTCAGCAGACTTTGTCTGTTGCTTCTGAAAACTTTGTTTCCTTGAATTGAATCTTCTTCCTTTTTCTGTTTAGCTTTCTAAATCTTCTTATCATAAGAGCAAGTTCTTCATCATCCATGTCGTCTTTAGAATCTGTTGCATCAGAATCATCATTAGATTTTAATGCAATAGATTTCTTACCTTTAGGGTCTTCGTCTTCATTGATTCGTTCCACTTTATAAGATTGAAGAGTCACAACCAACTCATCGACATACAGTGGCATGATTCTTTGGGTCTCTCTGATTGAGGTCTTTATGTGATTCCAATCCTTGGAGAGTCCACGCAGTAACTTGTTTACTTTCATGGGATCAGAAATTGGTTGGCCTTGATTTTCAAGACCATTCACGATATCTGTAAAATGACTAAACATGTCAGTTATAGATTCTCCTGGTTTCATTCTGAAGGCTTCGTATTGACCAAGAAGAATGTTGATTCTTGTCTCTTTCACTCGATCAGTTCCTTCATAAGTAATGTGTAATCTATCCCAAACTTCTTTGGCTGTATCACAAGAAGATATTCTGTTATATTCAGTAGGTGATAAAGCACAATATAAAGAATAGATTGCTTTTGCATCAAGAGCTTGTTTCTTGATTATCTCTTCCTGAGTCATTTCGCTAGATTCAACAGAGTCTTTTCCTCTTTCTGAGACAGGAGCAGCTTTGGGAACGATTCCTTTTTCTACAACGTCCCATTCCAGAGGATCATTTGATCTTAAGAACACCTTCATCTTGTTTTTCCATATGTTGTAGTCCTTTCCATCAAAGTAAGGCGGTCTGGTGTTGCTTTGCCCTTCTACCAGCCCTGGAGCCAACATACTAGCCATGAATCTTTTACTCTGAAGTAAAACACTTCAAACAAAGTGAGCACACGAGCTCTGATACCAATTGAGATAGCTAGTATAAGCACCTAGAGGGGGGTGAATAGGTGCACAAACAATTTATCGAGATACGGAAGCGATTCTTGGCAAACGATAGAAAGGAAATTCTCTCTTGATTAACAAAATGAAATACGATCAAGGTAAAGAGAGTAAGGAAGAGAAAATTGAACACAGGATTTATAGTGGTTCGGCTTATTTCAAGCCTACGTCCACTCTTCCGCACTGACAGCCCACCGGCTGGATTTCACTATGATCAAAAGAGAAGTTACAGCACAGCTTTGCCTTGATTCCACAGTGTAGATGTTCTTCCACACCTCCTCAAGGTTTCTCACAAATATAGACTTTCTTTTGTATACAAGTATTCGCTCAAAGTGATTGTCTAAACAACAAGGAGCTTCAGACTTGGGAATTCTTCTATCGCGCACACCTCAAACAACTAAGAACGTCTTCCTTATATACTCCTTTATGCCATCATACCCGTTGGCACTTACCAAAGGAATTCCTCCAATCTACCCGTTGGACGGAATCAATTAGGAAGATTGTTCGAGCTATTAAAGGAACGTGTCGATAGCCCATCAATCATGTTCGCCCATACAATCAGGACCTCGGTTTCCATAAAAAGAACCTTCCAAGAATATTTAGGCAATCATCGAATCCTCAATCATTGAAATCAATCTCTATCAATCAAAGGATTCCGTTACGTCTTTTCCAGCCACGAGATCTTCTCCAGTTGATAAGGTTGAATCCTTAACGAAACATCCAGTTCTGGATAACCTTTCTTCAACGGATTAGAGACTATCAATGAGGATAGACTTTGAGTCTTGAGTCTGGCTATTCGGAGGTCTTCAGACTTTAAATATCAGTATCTGCAAATCTTCAGACTAGACTGATGGAAATGTTTTGTCAACTTCAAAACACTTCAAGAAGATTTCTCCAACAAAGTGTTGACCATCAAGGGAAAAGTCTTTACTTATGAAATCATTACAATCCCTCTCTCATGACTAGAGAGGTGTTACAAGCTCCACCATATAAAATACTAACATCCTTCTTAGTATTAGCTTCTATCATCGAATGAAACTCTTCATTTTTAATGGGTGATTTGATTCATTTTTGTCCCCTTCACCATTTTAGTAGAAACCTATAAGAGTGCACTACGTCTAAATTTCTTGCCTAAATGATTGCTCCCTGTTAGGGGTGGATGGTTTCAGGTTTTGTATTGATTTTATATGAAACCTAGAACCTATCGGTTATAACAAATTCCTCATTTTTTAAACTCGGAACCTACCCTACATACTTGAGAATCTAGAACCTACCTTATCACTTATTCCAGGGTCGGTGTTAGGGGTCTTCCCAGGTTCTGTATGTATAATTAATTGAACGATTACAATGAATTATCATCTTTAATGAGCATAACTTATTGCTATAACTTACTGACTATAACTTATATTTAGACACATGAAAAATATAAAATATTAATAAAGCAAAAGTTTCAGTTATAAAATGGAAGTTTAGACTGATGGTCCCAAATTATGCACTTATCATTGAACGTCATGGAATACCATAGGATCATATGAAGATATAGATAAAGAAAAACACAAAAAATTATTCTAGATTCTAGGTTACCGGGTCCAAGTTCCACCAACCTAGAATCTAGAACATACTAATCAAAATAGATTTTCTAATTTTTGGAACCTATAACCTATCCCACATATTTTGGTACCTGGAATTGGACAAGTTCTCGTTGGTCCGATTCTTAGGTTCTAGGTTCTACCCTACAATCATGCTTATCCTAGCTCTTTGCCTTTGGCTAGACAGCTAAGGGCCAAATTCGTCCTTGAAACACTTGTTGTTGAAGGTTTCCTAATTTAGCTTGATATGCATGGTTGAGTTTTAAAAAGATTACATAAGTTGTGATCTTTTGAGTTGGATGGGTCCCTACCCATGAATCACATTGCAGACATTTTCTCATGACTTACAATAACATTGTACGTCCCTTCAAATTACAGCTTATGAAAGCTAGTACGAGCACCTAGAGGGGGTGAATAGGTGTAAAAACAAATTTTCCAAAGTGAAGTGATCAACTTTGATTAGCAATAGATTATTAAAATGAAATTAGACTATTGTAATCAAATTGAATTACGATAAAAGTAAAAGCGCTTAGGGAAGAGAATAAGAATACATGATTTATAGTGGTTCGGCTTAGTCCAAGCCTACGTCCACTCTTCCGCACTAACAGCCCATCGGCTGGATTTTACTATGAATCAAAAGAGTTGTTATAGTATAGCTCTTCCTTGATTCCACAGTGTAGAGACTTTGCTACACTTCCTCAAGGTCTCACAAAGATATAAACTCTCTTTAGAGTACAAGATTTCGCTCAACAATTGAATTGACTAAGAAAAAGGAGCTTTAGACTTTGGAATTCTTCTATCGCGCACACATTCGAATAATTGGAACGTCTTCCTTATATACTCCTTCATGCCATCATACCTGTTGGCACTTATTAAAGGAGTTCTTCCAATCTACCCGTTGGACAGAATCAATTAGGGAGATTTCGAGTTATTTAAGGAATATGTCGATAGCCCACCAATCATGCTCACCCATACAGTCAGGATCCAGGTTTCCATAAGTAGAACCTTCCAAGTATACTTTGCCAATCAACGGATCCAAAATCTCTGAATCAATCTCAATTTGAATAATGGATTCTGACATGCTATATCCAGTCAAGAGATCTTCTTCAATCGATAGAATCAAATCCTTAACGAAATACTCAGTTCTAGATAAGCCTTCTTCGACGGTCTAGAAACTGTCAATGAGAATAGATTTTGAGTCTTGAGTCTAGCAGTCTGGTAGTCTTCAGACTTTAATAGAAGAGTCTGCAAGTCTTCAGACTAGACTGATGGAAACGTTTTGTCAACTTCAAAACACTCAAGGAAGTTTTCTCTAACAATCTCCCCCTTTTTGATGGTGACAAAACTTTCCTGCAAATTTGGATAACTTTGACCTGCAAAACAATACTCAAGCAAACATGGATATCTCAAAAAAGATAATTGGCTTAGTAAAGATAACATTAAAATCTGCATCCACGGAAAATAAGTTAGTCTTGTAAATGAGCAACTATCTTTGCCATGAATTACCAGTAGTGCTTAAAATAAACAAATGATCAAACAATCCAAATCCAAATCCAGTCACAGCCAAATAGCCAAACACAAAAGTCAAGAGTTTAATCTCAAATCTACACCACATCTCTCCCCCTTTTTGTCAGTATTAAAAAGGTAGAGATGAAAAGAGAATGGAATTAGGATTGCTTTGGAACACGAACAATCTGGAAATCTCCCATTGGCTAGACAATCCCTTCAAGCTTTTTCAAATCCTCCTTTAGTTGAGCCACATCTTCTCCCTTGGCATTTGCTTGAACTTGAAGAGCAGGGGCATGGATTTGATCATGCAAAGAAACTGAAGAGGCTTGATCTGCATTCTGCAAGTTCTGAACTTCGCGTCCCAGAGCATAAATTTGGCCTCGCATCTCCATAAGAACATCAAACACTCTGCGAAAATCTGTTGAGTTATCAGTCTGAGTACTGGCTTTTGCACGATCAGAAGGTGTATTGGCAGATGATGGCAAGTTAGCACGATCACTTAGATTGGGCGATGAAACCCCATGGCCTTTCTCAGGAAATTGAGAGGCATAGATGTCTTCTGGATCTGCTAGTGAACGACTTACTCCTTCACTAGTAGCAGCAATTGAAAATGTACCTCTTTTCTCAACATCTCCCCCTGTTTGATTGCCTTCAGGCGGTGAGAAGTACTCTTTCATGCTCTGCTTCTTCTTGTTCACCTCTGCCCTCTTCTTCTTCTTCCTCAATCCTTTCTTCCTCTATTTCTTTCTCCATTGATTCTCTCTCTCCAGTCCTCCGTTCGATCTCCTCCTTGTCTTATTCCTGTCTCACCGACTTTCTTTGAGACGAAATCCTTCACAGTCTTTAAGAGATTCCAAGCTTGTTTCGCAAGAAAGGTGAAAAATTTTCGAGGATTAAACAAGAGACGAAAAGAGAAGTTAAAGATCTATGCTCTCTTAGGATTTTTGTGAGTAAAACAAAGAAGAACCAATAGTACATAAGGCAGTCGAGGCGAGGCATACGGAACGTCATAAAAGGAAATATAAAAATGCATTTTCAAAAAATAACTGCCTTTTTGAAAAAATTAGATAACCGTTATTTCAAAAATAACTTCTTTTTCGAAAGGAAAGATTCCAATAATCACGAAAATTGGGAAAGATAATATCAATCAATTACAGATAGATGATCGTACCTTTTTGAGATTTTATCCGAGAGATAGATTTCTTAAATAGAAATAACTTACAGTTGTGAATCTTGATCGTCTGATTCTGAGTGTCTTTAGACTTTCAACCTTGAGTTTGAACTTCCTCAGACTTTAAGATATTGAGTTTGGAACGAAAAACTTCAAATTGATTTTTCTCCAAAGGTTTTGTAAATATATTCGCCAGTTGATTCTTTGAATCAATGAACTGAATCGAAATTTCTCCATTTTGAACATGATCTCTAATGAAAAGATGTCGAATCTCTATATGTTTTGCTCTTGAGTGAAGAATTGGATTCTTGGTGAGATTGATTGCACTGGTGTTGTCACATTTGATCTCAGTGCATGAATCTTCAATTCCAAAGTCTCTTAGCTGTTGTTTTATCCTTGGAATTTATGAACAACAAATTCCAAGAACTACATACCCTGCTTCTGCCGTAGAAAGAGCTACAGTACTTTGCTTCCTTGAAAACCAAGACATTGTCCTGTTACCAAGTATTTGCCAAGTGCTCGAGGTGCTCTTTTTATCAACTTTGCATCCAGCTAGGTCTGCGTCTGAGCATCCAAGAAGAGTGAAGTCTCCTTCTTTAAAATACCAGAGGCCTAAATTTGACAAGTTCTTTAGCATATTTTTCTTGATGAATAAAGGTTCCCTCCTTCAGTTGTTTCACTTGAAGCCCAAGAAATAAGGTTAGTTCACCCATCATGCTCATTTCAAATTCATCCTGCATAAACTTAGAGAATTTCTTGCACATATTTTCATTAGAAGATCCAAAAATAATATCATCAACATAAATTTGAACAAGTAAAAAGCTTTTGCTTTCTCTTTTGATAAACAGTATAGTATCTACTTTACCTTTGACAAACCATTTTGAATTAAAAACTTACTTAGTTTGTCGTACCAAGCTCGATGTGCTTGCTTTAAACCATATATAGCCCTTTTCAGTCTAAATATAGAGTCTGGTTTCCTTGGGTCTTCAAAATTGGGTGGTTGTTCCACATAGACTTCCTCTTGGATAAATCCATTTAGGAAAGTACTTTTGACGTCCATTTGGAATAACCTGAAATTCTTATAACAAGTAAAAGCAAGTAATAATCTAATTGCTTCTAACCTTGCTACTGGCGCGTAAGTCTCATCATAGTATATTCCTTTTTCTTGCGTATATCCTTTGGCAACGAGTCTTGCTTTGTTTCTTACGACTTTTCCTTTCTCATTCATCTTGTTCCTGAAAACTCATTTAGCTCCAATGATGGATTTACCTTTCGGTTTAGGAGTCAATTCCCAGACATTATTGATACTAAATTGCCTGAGTTCTTCTTGTATAGCTTCAATCCAGCTTTTATCAGTTAAAACTTCTATGTTTTTGGGTTCGATTTTAGAAATAAGAGCCACAGCACTAGACTCTTCACCCATGTTGGATCTTGTGTGAATTCCTTCATTAATATCACCAATAATGAGATCTTTAGGATGACTGGACTTATGCTTCCAGTTGGTGGTTGATTTGTCAGACTGTTGATCATTTCCTTCATTTGAATATTCGATGATCATTTGTTGCTGGTCTTCTGAAGTCTGAGATGCTTTTAGAGATTTAGACTTTGTAGAGTCTGGAGCAGGTTCAAATTCTTCAACTTGAGTCTGAATCAATTGATTTTGCATAAAGTCTTGAAATTTGACATTCATCGATTCCTCCACAAATTGAGTCTTTTTGTTGTATACTCTGTAAGCTTTGCTTGTGATTGAATATCCAAGCTTGTGATTTGTCAGACTGTTGATCATTTCCTTCATTTGAATCTTCGATGATCATTTGTTGCTGGTCTTCTGAAGTCTGAGATGCTTCTAGAGATTTAGACTTTGTAGAGTCTAGAGCAGGTTCAGATTCTTCAAGTTGAGTCTGAATCAATTGATTTTGCATAAAGTCTTGAAATTTGACATTCATCGATTCCTTCACAGATTGAGTCTTTTTGTTGTATACTCTGTAAGCTTTGCTTGTGATTGAATATCCAAGGAAAATACATTCATCTGATTTTTTTTCAAACTTACCAACTCAATCATTTGCATTTTTCAATATAAAACATTTACACCCAAACACATGAAAATACGAAACAATTGGCTTCTTTCCTTTGAATAACTCATAGGGAGTTTTCTCCAAAATAGGCCTTAAGAAGACTCTATTAATAATATAGCATGCTATAGAAACTACTTCAGCCCAAAAACGAGAAGAGATGTTACTTTCAATTAAAAGAATTCTAGCCTTTTCCTGCAGCGATCTATTCTTTCTTTCCACAACCCCATTTTGCTCTAGAGTATATGGTGAAGAAAACACATGCCGAAAGCCAGATTCATTACAGAATTTTGCAAAGCCTCGATTTTCAAATTCACCTCCATGGTCTGTTCGTATACTTGAAATATCATACATTTTCTCATTTTGGACCTTTTTAGCAAACTTTATAAAATAAGAAAATGTTTCAAACTTACTTGCTAGGAAATATACCCAAGTGAATTGTGAATAATCATCCACAATTACTAAATAGTATTTCTTACCTTCAATGCTTTGGGTTCTTGTTGGTCCAAAAAAATCCATATGCAAGAGCTGCAGAACACGATTAGTGGATGCTTGATTTATTGGTTTGAATGAATTTCTTACCTGTTTTCCCAACACGCATGGTGTACATAGATTAGACTTTTGGTATGACAGTTTGGGTAGTTCACGAACAAGCTTCTTTGCTGAAATTTTGGCTATTTGCTTCATGTTGATGTGCCCAAGTTTTATGTGCCATAAGTTTGCTTCCTCTTGAATTGAGATTAGACATTGGGTTTCATCTTGTTTGATATCCAAGAGGTAGATATTCCATGTCTTCGCCCCGTGAAAGACTGAGAGGAGTCTTTACTGGTTATTGAATATATTCCTTCTTGAAAGTTGATTTTGAAACCAGTGTCGCATAGCTGACTGATACTCAGCAAGTTGTAGTTGAGTCATTGTACTAAGGAAACATTACTAATCATGAGGCCAGAGGCTTCCAATCTTTACAATTCCGTATCCCACAATTCTTCCTTTGCTATTTCCTCCAAAAAAAACTTTTCCACCATTAACTTGTACAAGTTTTATGAAACAGTTTGAGTCTCTTGTCATATGTCTTGAGCATCCACTATCCAAGTACCATTTAACATTTTTCTTGATAGTGACCTGCATTTAGAAAAGAAACTCAAGCTTTCTTTGGTACCCATATTTTCTTGGGTCCATTGGTGTTAGTGTAATATATGGTCTTTGCCCATACCTTCTTAACAAGTTTCCAAACCATACGACATTCTTTCTCAAAATGATCTGAGCTATTGCACTTAGAACATTTAAGAGCACTGCGGTCTACAGGTTTTACAAAAAAAATTTGGAAATGATTTTTGTAAGAATCTTTTGTAGGTTTTTGCTTAATTCTTTCCTTTACTTTAGGAAAATCAATTATAGGAATGGTTTCAGCAATCATTCCTAAACCCGATTTGTTGAAGTAAGGTCTTTGTGCTGAAAGAATTTTTTCAAGTTTCTCAGATCCTATAGAAAATCTTTTAGAAATACTTGAGATATCATTTTTCAAGAATGCATTTTCTTTTGAAAAATTGTTTGCATTTTCTTTCGAAGTAGTAACACTTTTGTCTAAACTTTTGACCTTCTCTTTCTAAGCATTTTCCTGTTATTTTAGTGTAGAATTTTCCCTTTTAAGTTCGAAAATCCTTTTAAGAGAGGTTTTAAGACTAAGACACAATTCATCAATGTATCTAGAGACTTTAGTATGAATTTTTAAATTACTTATCTCGATTTCACTGTCTGAATCTGAGTCTGATTGAGCCATGAGACAAATATTGGCATAGTCATCATCACTTTCCTCACATTCGGTATCACTCCAAGTTTCTGCTTTAAGTGCCTTTTGATATTTCTCAACTTTTCCTTTCTTTCTCTTCAGAAGGGGACAGTTGGGTCTGATGTGTCTCTTTTTCTTACATTCAAAGCAGACTACATCATTATTGGATTCAGCATCCTCAACTAATTTATTCTGTGGCTTTTGAAAACTTTGTTTCTTTGGATCGAACCTTCTTCCCTTTTTGTTTAGTTTTATGAACCTTCTTATCATGAGAGCAAGCTCTTCATCATCCATATTGTCTTCAGAATCTGTGACATCAAAATCATCATTAGATTTTAATGCAATGGATTTCTTACCTTTATGATCTTCATCTTCGTTGATTTGCTCCACTTTATAAGATTGAAGAGTCTCAACTAATTCGTCAACATAGAGTGGCATGATTCTTTGTGTCTCCTTTATTGAGGTCTTTATGTGATTCCAATCCTTGGACAGTCCACGCAGTAACTTGTTAACCTTCATGGGTCCAGAAATTGATTGACCTTGATATTCAAGACCATTCACAATTTCTGTAAAACGACTAAACATTTCAGTGATAGATTCTCATTATTTCATCTTGAATGCTTCATATTGACCGAGCATGATATTGATTCTGGTTTCTTTCACTCGATCAGTTCCTTCATAGGTGATGTGTAATCTATCCCAGACTTCTTTAACTGTTTCGCAAGAAGATATTCTGTTATATTCAGTAGGAGATACATATAAAGAACAAATTGTATTTGCATCAAGAACTTGTCTCTTGATTATCTCTTCATGAGTCATTTCACTGGACTCAACAACTTCTTTTCCTCTTTCTGAGACTGTTGAAGCTTTAGGAATGATTCCTTTGTCTACCACATCCCATTCCAGAGAATCCTTTGATCTTAGGAATGCCTTCATCTTGTTTTTCCATATGTTGTATTCCTTTCCATCAAAATAAGGCGATCTGGTATTGCTTTGCCCTTCAACCAAACCTAAAGCCAACATATTAGCCATGGATCTTTAACTCTGAAGTAAAACACTTCAACTTAAGTGAGTACACAAGCTCTAATACCAATTGTGAAAGCTAGTACGAGCACCTAGAGGGGGTGAATAGGTGCAAAAACAAATTTTCTAGAGTGAAGTGATCAACTTTGATCAGCAATAAATTATGAAAAGGAAATTAGACTCTTGTAATCAAATTGAATTACGATCAAAGTAAAAGAGCTTAGGGAAGAGATAAAGAACACAGGGTTTATAGTGGTTCAACTTAGTCCAAACCTACGTCCACTCTTCTGCACTAACAGTCCACCGGCTAGATTTCACTATGAATCAAAAGAGTTATTACAGTATAGCTCTTCCTTAATTCCATAGTATAGAGACTCTGCTACACTTCCTCAAGGTCTCACAAAGATATAAACTCTCTTTTGAGTACAAGATTTTGCTCAACAATTGAATTGACTAAGAACAAGGAGCTTCAGACTTTGGAATTCTTTTATCGTGCACACACTTGAATAACTAGAATGTCTTCCTTATATACTCCTTCATGCCATCACACTCGTTGGCACTTACCAAAGGAGTTCTTCCAATCTACCCATTGGACAGAATCAATTAGGCAGATTTCGAGTTATTTAAGGAATATGTCAATAGCCCACCAATTCTGCTCGCCCATACAATCAAGATCTAGGTTTCCATGAGTAGAACCTTCCAAGTATACTTTGCCAATCAACGGATCCAAAATCCTTGAATCAATCTCAATTTGAATAATGGATTTTGACATACTATATCCAACCAAGAGATCTTCTTCAGTCAATAGAATCAAATCCTTAACGAAATACTCAGTTCTGGATAAGCATTCTTCGACGGTCTAGAAACTGTCAATGAGGATAGATTTTGAGTCTTGAGTCTGGCAGTCCGGTGGTCTTCAGACTTTGATGGAAGAGTCTGCAAGTCTTCAGACTAGATTGATGGAAACGTTTTGTCAACTTCAAACCACTCAAGGAAGTTTTCTCCAACACAACTCACTCTTGTCATGTTCATATATGGATGTTTTTCACTATTTTGCATGATAGTTTGTGTTGATAATAGGAAAAGGGAGTAGCGCAATCGACGTAGCCTAAGAAATCTTACCTATTGCCAGAGAAGTTCACCAAGCCTGAAGAGAAACAAATTCCCAAGTTGTGAAATGAAGAAAACTTGCTGGGGTCTTCCGACAAGCAATGGTACCTCACATTTAATTTTATCCCTCTTTTTTAGTTGCAACTAAGTTCAGATGAAAATCCAAGTGCAACCTCTAAAGTTATAGTTCCCATCCTCAAAATTAAGTGGTGTGATCATCCCCAATATGACCTCAATCTCATTGATCGTGCTTTGTCTTTTGGCAGATTACACGTGCTAAAGAAGATGGTAAACTAGTGTTCCAAGACGGATCGTCTATATTTGCAATGTTATCATCCACCGCACTAGGTTTTGAAAAACATATAGTTTTTCACAATTGCTTATGCGTTTATTTATGGAAATATCCACAAAAACTTTCATGTCAGTCTAATATTTTATACACACACATATACATATCTTGCCTGATATCAATGATTCTTGTGTTGCAGATATAGTTACCAGTTCCCCTTTTTGAAGACAACGGGACTTGTGAGTGTGGATAACAACTAAGTGGAGCCTTTATATAAAGATGTTTTCCCACCAAGCCTAGCTCCTTGGCTCTCTTTCATTTGCGTCCTGTCCGATATATTTTCTTTATATAATTTTATCTTTTTCCCTTCAGGCAGACTAACAAGAAAAAAAAAAAAAAAACTCAATTAAAGAAAGTACACCTTTTTTTTTTTTTTAATCATAGGCACTATCCACAATATTTTTTTGGAATGACTTCTTTCACACACCGGCTATAGCGAGAGCACTTCTTTCCTATGTATAGCCTTAACAAGAAGATGGTCCTGTCTCCTAGACAACCCTAGAGATTATAATAATGCTAGATTTCCTCTTTCATGACCTTCCTCCATTCTGCCCCTTGTGAGTCCTCCTTATATATAGATGGCTCTATCACTAACATCTTCCTACAAAGTTGCATTTTCATATTTAGGATTTAGTTTCCTTTGCCTTATTGACCTTCTTAGCTAAGGTGCTTGGTCTTTAGGTTTGTCCATTCAACTTGATCAAAGCTCTTCTGTTATTTTTAGATGTACACCTCGTCGCCATGAACTCTTTGATTTTTCTAACAGTGGTGCTCTAACTTCTTCTCTGGGTTCACCTTCCATAATAATTCTTCACTTGACTGGGTCTTAGCATACCCATTATCTTCTTTCATTCTTTCATCTGACCATCGAGACTTTCAAATATGCAGCAAACCACCTCCTTATTGAACTTATTTCGTAGGTTATTTAGTATGAATGCAAAATATATGCATCAAAATACTCTGAAGTGACCCATCTTGCGATTCCTTGGCTTCTTGTATGATGTCATAAAACCAAGCCTCACTTAAGGCAGTCTATTTGTTGGGTGTGTTGCCTTCTTCATACACTTGGCCCAAAACCTTGGAGGGACATTTTTAGCATGCAACATGCTCCTATAAGTCTCTGCCAAATGCTGGTTCTTTCTCTCAATAATTTTTTTCTTGTGTACTTACACTTTTGCAAGTACCTACTATTTTGAATCCTCATATGGAAGTTGATGTGCCTTCTCATACTAACACCTGGCACATATTATGTCTTCTCGGACATCTTATCAAGAGAGATCCTTCAGCACAGCCCTCTTCATCATCTAACCTACATGTCTAGGCTAAGCATGCCACAAATCAGGTTCTCACTCTTTCAAGTTTTGTCCACATATGTTGTTTAAGTTGAAATCATGTAGATAGACTCTAATTGATGCCCCTCCATGATCAATGTACTTGTGGGTTTCAAAATGAGATGGGTCGAAACACTGTTCCAGCCAAATACTAGGTAATTCCCTAATTTTGCAAGTTGTGATACCGAGAACAAAGTTTTCTTCACTCTTGACGTGTGATACACGTTGCACTTCAATTTGCTGTTATTTGAACCGGGGAGTTATCATCATCTGGCCAATATGGGTGATCGAACCTCTTGTGTTGTTTGCCATGACAACTACTCGTTTGCTAGTCTATTCAGACATGCTTGATAGCTTGTACCGATCTCCTATCATATGGTTTAAGCACCCTAAGCCAACCATCCAATCATCAAATCATGATAGATTAGTTTATCATTTACCGTAACAAAGGTTGTTGTGTCATCTGACTTGTTGATATAGGAGGCCGCTAGCTTTTCTCGTACCTATACTACAATGGACATGTGGAAATTCCACTCCTCCTTGTTGTCCTTCTCCTTCATGATTGATGCTGCCACATTTCCTTATGTTTGTTTGTATCGAGAATCATGGGCAAAGTGACTTATTTTTTCACAAATTTGCAAACTAGCAAATTTTGCACTAACTCACCAATTTTCATTTGCATAACTTTATATGCTCTTCAAATTTACTAGTTCTTGTATGAAGTTACCAATGTAATATATCAACTTTTGTCAGATTAAATTATAAACTAATTTTGGATTACCAACCCTCACTTTGTTTGCTACCAATGCTTAATTGTTTTTATAATTTACCAACATCTCAGTTGAGCATTAAGGTTGGCAATTTAATTAAATAAAATTTAGTAATCATTCTCAATGAAGTTGGTAATTTCTAAAAATAGTTAGTAAGCAACAGAATAAGCAACTTAATGAGAGTTGATTACCCTCAACTTAGTTGTTAACTTAATTGGAGAAAGATTGGAAAGCCACAGAAAATTTAAGCTATTAATAAGACAAGTAAATAAAAGTTAATAAATGGTCAAAAAAAAGCATTTTTTTCCATCAAAGATCAAAGAAGTTGGTAGTTAAAAAAAATAAATATTAATAACTAGCTAAAAAAAGTTAGTAATGCAAACATAGATGGTAACTTAATCGGAGAAAAAAATGTTAAAATGGTAATTTTTAAAAAGACTTTATATATTTAGGAGGTTGACGAGTAATGCCAAGAAAAGTGGTAATTCAATAAAAAATTTGGTAACTTAAAAAAATAATATATTAGTAAGCAACTCAAAATTATCCCATAACTTAATTGGAGAAAAAGTTGTGAACCACTCCAATAAAAATTGGTAAATCCACGTAATAGTTGATAAATTTCAGGCATAAGTACGAATGATAAATTAAAATTTGTAAAATATAGAGGAGAACTTCTTCTTCTTCTTCTTCTTTTCGTTTGAGATCAGAGAAGTTGATAAATAAGAAATGCTAAATGAATGTCTGTAACTAACCTTAATAAAAATTGATAATACAAAACTAGTTAGTAATTTGATAGAAGAAAATTGGTAACCATTCTAAATTAGAATGGTGATTTCTAAACATAGGTGGTAATTTTAATGGCTCGGTAAGTACGACTAACAAAATAACGTAACTAAATGGGAAAGTTGGTAAAATTTTCTCATGGATATATGTCCCTCATTCATCACCTATTAAGCACTACAGATTGTAGTGATCATTGGAAATGGACCAAGCGGGATCGACATTGCGAAAGACATCCTACATGGCGCGAAAGAAGTTCACCTAGCTTCAAGAGAAACAACCAAGCTTGAGATTCATGAAGACCTATTTAAAAATTCCCCGGTATTCTACATTTTCACTCTGCTTGTGTTCTTTCTAGCATCGAACAGTTAGCATAAATAATTCTGACTGCGACGTGGCTTGTCGAAAACATCATCTATTTTGCATAGATTGATTATGCTGAAGTGGATGGGCGAATAGCTTTCCAAGATGGATTGTCAATATATATAGATATTATCATCCATTGTTCCTGGTACGGCATATGTATATTTTAGCACACATAATATGTTAATAATTTTGTTCTTATTGGTATTTTTCTTTATTAGGTATGCATATCATTCTTGTTTCTTAGGTATAAGTACTACTTCCCATTTCTCAAAACAAATGGAATTGTGAACGTAAACGACAATGGAGTCGTGCCTTTGGATCAATACAGTTTCCCGCATGTGCTAGCTCTAAGGGTAAGCACGGTTCCCTTAAAATGGGAATCGGAACCAAAACCGGTCAGAGTTCAAAAAAAAAAAAAACCCTAGAACATCACTTCCCCCCACGTGATATCCCCCCCCTTTTGCTGATTCTTCCCCCCTTCCCCTTTCTTTTTCTTTTTTTTTTTTCTCTCTCTCTTTCTTTTCTGCCCTTTTTCCTCCTCATGTCATTTCCTCCCCCCTCCCCCTCAACTTTTTTCTTTTCTTCTCTCTCTCTTTCTCTTCTCTTTCCCCCTCTCTCAGCCGAAACCCCCCCCCCTTCTTCTTCTTCTTCTTCTTCCTTCCTTCCTTCCTTCCTTCCTTCCTTCCTCTTGCTGGCTACTGCTTCACCACCACCGCCCCCACACCTTACTCACCACTATCTCTTAGCCACCGAACCACCACCACCCACCGCTCATCCAACGAGCCATCTTGCCATTGAGCCCGACGAGCTATCGTGCCATCCGCGCCGCCCCTCACTACCGTCCCCAAGCCGCCGCCCCCACCTCTTGTCGCCGCTCGCTCAGTTGTTTAGGTCGTCATTGCTCCGAATCGCCACCGCCTTCGCCAGAACCGAGCTCTTCCCCCCTTGGCTGTGGGTTGAATCGCGATCGCCATCGTCTTCACCCCGCCATTAGTGTTGCCATTGGTGCCGTGAGACTTGTGTCTTCGTTGTCGTCACGCCGTCGTCATCGTGTACTTGTCGTCACTGGACCTCCCTCGACACCACACTAGATGCTGTCACCCCTCGCTCGCCTCACCGCTCAGCCGCTTGCCGCTGATGCTGCCATTGGACGCCGCTCGTCCCCCCAGTGGAGGCTGCTTGCTCGCCCCGACACTGCTTGCCGCTCGTCTAGCCGCCCAATCAGCCTTAACTCCACACCCCTCCGCCTCGGCCTCCACCTCCAATTCAGTCACACCCCCACTCTCTCTCTCCTTCTGCCTATCCGGTCAGGGGCGACATGAGATGCCCTTGGAGACTCGGCGAGGGCCTATCGGCTAATCAACGACGATGAGGTAGGTTTTCCTCCACATTTTTGCTCTTTTCAATTTTCATAATAGCTTTTCCTCCACATTTTTGCTCAAGTGACAGATTGCTCCTTTGCCTAACTAAGATGAGGAACACCGGCAATTACTCAACCTTCATTATTATGCAACCGTAGTTATTATTATGAAACACATTAACCATAAAGAATCACCAAATTATACATTAGACAATGTTTTCTCTAGAAAACTATGAATTTAGTTGTCTATTCGGATGTAAAAGATTCACATTGCTGTGTATTGATAGGTACTGAAAATGGAGGGCCGACTATTGAATTATTTCGGCTTCCGGATATTCGCGCCCACTACGAAAACTTTCCTTAAGTTCTGCAACTTACTAAACTCTCATTTGCTTTACTTTCATTGGAGTTATTTGTATTCTAAAAGAATTGAATATTTCGTTTCTCAGGAGATTTATTTGAGCGGCACAGGCAATGTATGCAGTAAGGGTCATTGATTTACTCCATGCTAGCCTAAGCTCAGGAAAATACCACATTCCTTGATCTTAAGAAATTTAACCATTTGTCCATCAATTGCTTTTAAAATCTCCAGAGCCCTAGTCTTGAATTGGAGTACTTGGCGGATTACCTTGCAAAGCTTACATTGGTCGAGTATGAGTTCCTGAGTTTTCTTCCTTCTCTAGTTGCTGCATTAGCCATATTTCTTGCTAGATGGACGCTGGATGATTCACGCCACCTTGGGTCTATTCTCTATCTTGCATTTCTTTCATCGCCACAAGCTTATAATTTGATTATCTGGGTATTAACTTACCTTTTACTTTCTGCAGAATCCAATTTTGGAATTCTACACATCTTATAAGGCATCTGACCTGAAGACTACGGTATTTGCATTGCAAGACCTGTAATCAAATGCAAAAGAATGCCCACTAAGTACTATACGTATCAAGTATCGGTAGCAAAAGGTACACAAGTACGAGAGCTCAACAACTAGAACAAATTAAAATAAAAATCACTCATGCTTGGTCAAAGTTTGTTGCTTGCATTAGTGATTTTCTTGTGTTTGTCACAACAAAAGTTGCTAACTTGCCATCCTTTTTCTGATCTTGGCTTGAGCTGATATAAAAGATTTGGTTTGTCTCTTTCCTTCTTCGTTTTATTTCAAATCTGAAAATGAAACAAAAAAAAAAATCTATTGGAACTTAGAATTGACCTCGGAACCTGTGACAAGGTAGGTTCCAGATTCTCGATTCTGAGGGATAGGTTCTAGGTTCCAAAAATTGAGGAATCTGTATCCGAGAGTAGGTTCCAGGTTCCAGACGGAACCGCACTAGAATGGGAACTGCTCACCCCTAGCTAGCTCCATGGCTCTCTTTCATCGGCATATGTTATCGGGTACACAAGTAAGAACTTTGCCCAAGGATAAAAAACAACAATTCTATGGAAAACATTATATGTTAATATTTCTGAAAATATATTAATTCGATAAATGAGATAGTTTCACAAAAATAAAAATGATTTTGTGGGTTGTTTTATTAACAGGGTTTAGCCTTTGGTGATTTTTTATCTATGTTGAAAATGCGAACACACTATTACGTTTCTCCTTAGCGAGTTACAATCAAGGTGGGCAGCAAAAATATTATCTGGGAAACTACTGTTGCCGAGTGAAGAAGAGATGACGTCATCGATTGAACAATATTACCAGCGGATCGAGGCGGTTGGATGGCCCAAGCGTCATCTCACATGCTTCAATTGGACAAGGTACATCCGAGAAACCCAATTGCACTACTCATTCAATTACATCAAACCCAATTTCATTTCCAAAATAAACAACGAGAAAATAGAGAGATCTTCACGAATTGGACATTTTAAAGCGTAGAATCGTGGTAATTGTCTTCAATTGTCATAACTTATCTTGTTAATTAGACTCCAAAACCTTATTTAAATGATAATTGAGTCTACTGTTCCAATTATCGAACATTTTCTTTCTAAATATATGATCATCATCCCACATGATTTTTTCGGTTTTTGGCAGTTTGATTATGAGAATTGGCTTGCTAGAGTTGGGACTACCGCCACTGGAGAAATGTAGACTAAACATGTATTTTGCATCGTTGAGTCTTCTAATGACGTTTGGTGAAATTTGGAGAGACACTTGGGATGTTGAGAAATGGATGAAAGGAGAAGAAGAGTCGGACAAGATCAATTGCACTTTGGAATGTTAAGCTGTAGAAACCAGGATACTAGATGTTGGAAGCGATTTAAGGAATCTACTTGCGATCTCCCTCTGATCATTTGTCTGCGTTCTCTTCAGCTCGCTGATGCGCAAGGTAATCTACGGTCGTCCATGACTTTCACGTCTTCCATCTGAGATCTTGGCCTCTTGATGTCCTCGGAATTGCATGGCCACGGATCTAACGTTGTCACGGAAGAGGTTGTGAACGGCTGTGGTAGCTATTGATGTGCGGTCGTGATGGTGCTCTTTGAAATTTCACGAAAAGGTTAAAGACTAAATTAATTGGATTGGAAAGTTCATAATTAAATTGGTTGTCATAAAATAAATTTAAATATGATGGAATATTTTTCCCAAGAAAAAGGTACATAATTATCGTAGCATAAAGACTGCACTATGCACGCCAATTTATGGTGGGAATTGGTGTGAGTTTGTTTGGATTGTACCATATTTGTGTCTAGGTCTATTTCTCCTCATTTAGATACGTGATTAGCATATACCCTACGAGATCCTACTGTATCGAAAGTGAGGGTGTCAAAACCAAATTATGTACCCAAATAAAAGCACGATTGGCCCGTCTGGACCTGAAATTTTTGGGTCTTTTCAGTTCAGGTAAATGAGTACAAATAGTGCACTTGTTTAGGTTCGGGTCATAACCGGAACCGAACTAAAAACACGTTATCCAATGAAAGAGACGATTGCAAACATAAAAGGAGGGAAAGCCTACAGGCCATGTAGTTGTATTTCTAAGTAAAACAAATAACCAGCCCAACCTGCGATTTCAATTTGTGTTCTATTTGGACTTTGGGTCGGCTCATTATGAAGATGCGTACTTCATATTTCAGTTTGGGTCGAGTTGACTGGAAACTTGACCCTAACTGAACCATAGACAACCCTAAGCATATAAGATCATTAGTTCAACGAGTGGGACACATTAAACCTTGTCTCGGATCGGTTCCGCTTTTCTCATGTGATGGTAAATAGTGGACGCCTAAATGAAGGTCAGATCCCAACATCTACCAGTTTTTGGTTTGTGTTTCTATGTAATAACAAGCTTGGATATAATGATGCCAAAAGAGTATCGCTATGTGGTTTGAGCACTTCATATAAATATCATTTATTCATAATTACTTAGAATTAGTGCTTTATTTAAAATTGGAAAGCTAAACAGATAGTGAGATGGATATAAATTATCAAACCAAATCAAGCAACTTGCTCCTTAAAAAAGGGTAAATACCCTGAAAAACCCAAAATTGGTACATATGTAACAAATTTACCCAAAACTATTTCTTTTACCACCAAAAACCCCAAACTGGTATACTTTTGGCAAATTTACCCCAAATTGGTACACTTATAACAAATTTACCATATGTTAGTTTTTGTTAAATTTTTCAGTTAAATTATTAAGTTAAATGACACGTGATAGTTAATTGGTATATCAATTTGGAATTTTACGTTCCATTTGTCACGGTTTACAATTTTTGTGATTTTTTGGTGGTATTAATCCAATTTAGCAGAGGGTATATTTGTCACAAGTATATCAGTTTGGGATTTTTTGTGGTCAAATAAATTAGTTATGGGTAAATTTGTCATAAATGTATCAGTTTATGGTTTTTTATAGTCAATCGGGGTAAATTTATCACAGATGTACCAGTTTGGGGTTTTTCATGGTCAAAAAAATAGTTTATGATAAATTTGTCACAAGTGTATCAGTTTTGGGTTTTTCAATATATTAACCCTTAGAAAAATATAGTCGTGCAATGTTAGTTTATAGGTCAATTCAAAGGGCGGTAGAGAATATCCTTCACTAATGTGGAGTCGGTTCTCTTCGAGTTTTAGTTGTAATCTCAATAAATCGTGAATTATCTGTGATAAGGTGGATCGACTAACGCATCGCGCACGCCTTCCACTCCATCCATTAATAATTAAACTATGCGCACGCCTTCCATTCACTCCACTAATAATTAAACTATGGGCACGCCTTCCATTCACTCCACTAATAATTAAACTTGTTATAGACCTTCCCCAGTTAAATTTTACCCACCGATGCCGTACGCAAGAAAGAATCTCCTCTAAAACAAAGCGAGTTGAGGTACAGGTCCAGGATATCATCCGGATCCGGGTCTCAAAACCATGGGAAAACCGCAGGTGAAGGTGGCCGTGATCGGAGCCGGCATGTCGGGTCTTGTTGCAGCCAGGGAGCTCTACCGCGAGGGGCACCGAGTGGTGGTGTTCGAGAGTGGCAGCGATGTTGGAGGCACGTGGCTGTACGACCCTCGGGTCGAATCTGACCCGCTGGGGTTGGATCCAGGCCGTGATGTCGTCCATGCCAGCATGTACCAATCTATCCGGGCGAACCTGCCGAGGCAACTCATGGGTTTCTCGGACTACCCATTTCTCAATAAGGGGTGCAGCGACCTGAGAAGCTTCCCAGGTCACGAGGAGGTGCTCCGGTTCTTGCGTGGCTTCGCGGAGGATTCCGGGCTGGTTGAGCTGATTCGGTTCAGGCACGAAGTGGTTCGGGTCGAGCAAGCCGTTGAGGAAGGGCGGGACCAGTGGGCTGTTGAGTGGCGGATGCGAGGTGGGGAGGAGGCGGCAGGCATGGAAGTTTTCGAGGCTGTGGTGGTTTGTAACGGCAAGAACACTCAACCAAAGATTGCTGAATTTCCAGGTACGTCGTCTGATCTGACATTATCCTTGTTGAATTGTTTCCCTTCGTTGATATTGCGATATATCAGAAAGAAAACTTGCATTATAATGGAGCTTTGGATTTTGATCGGTTAACCAAATTGGGCTTGACTTCTCTCCTATTCATATAAACCACCCTCATTCGTATAAACTTTATACGTAGACCGACCAAAAAATAAAAAAATAAAAAATCTCTACGTAGGATTACTTTGTGGGTCCCAAGTGTGCGAAACTTTAGAGTATTTCCCCAAACCCTCATTCGTATAAACTTTTTTTTTCCCAAAATAGATCACTTTCAGTCTTCTTTTTTTTTTTTTACTTGCAACCTTATTTACCTATTAAGAAAATTATCACTTAAGTATTTATGTGGCATTTCTTAAATGATCGATTTTTAACATCTCTTTCAATCAAGAGAGATTCTAAAAAACTAGCATGTTTGACGGCACAAAAAAATGACTTTTTCTCCCCAACGGTCAAAACTGTACATGATAAAATAAGGTTTGGCATGGAAAAGAGGCAGCTATGCTCTCCCCGCCATCCTCCTGGCTCCGTTTGTTCTCTATCTTCTTTGTACATGAGGATGCTGCTTTGGGTCTTGGCTTGGTGAGGTGTAGAGCACGATTGGGCAGCTTTGCTTAGGGCCTTTGCGGCCAGGTGCAAGGCGGCCTTCACACAATCTTGGCGAGGGTTTTGCGGCTGACGAGAGTCGCTAGTGATCCTTGCCTACCCTAAAAAGAGAGAAAATAAAAAGCCATAAAAATAAAAATAAAAAGTTCAAAAAATATTAATACAAAATAAAATTTAAAGATAAATAAAATATTAAAAATATTAAAATAATATTAAAAAATTATTCACGTCACGTTGGCGAAGTCACGTCAAATGATCGGCATCACCACGTTGGACGACCGGTATCCACGTTGGATTTTCTGATAAGGCAAATGGAAATTGACATTCAAGTGAATGATTTTTCAAATTTATGGCATTTAAGTGAATGAAAAGAAAAAAAGTTTTGACACTCAAGTAAGTGCTGTGCAAAAGTTTTGACAATTCTAGTGTTATTCTCCCGGTCATGTTGTCTGTGTAATGAGAAGAATGGCTGAGACGGACTCTTGTGGGATATGCCTTTGATCGTTTCTTCTTTCTCTCCCCTTTAATTTCTCTCTTTGCTTCTACTTTCTTTTCGTCCATCACATGCGCCCATAACTCTGCTGTGCACGTGCTTCAGCTCTGTTTGTATTTGATTCTCAGTATATTAATGTGTACGATGACAATCTAGATTTTTACGTTTTGTGTTTTGAACTTTTTATTGGTTATTTTATCTTATGTGTTTATCTTTTATAAATTGTTGTATTGACAGATGAGAAATTTTCATTTTTGTTGTTGTCACTTTCATTTTACTCAACTAAAATGAAACAAAAAAGGAAATTGGTTGGTTCTGAGGTAGATCCTAAAACCAACCTTGAAATCTATGACGGGATAGGTTATATGTTTTGAAAAATGGTGAACTAGTTCTGACCGGTGGGTTTTAGGTTTTATATGGAAATTGGATAGAATCTGAAACTACTCATCCGTAATCATGGGGACTGGAGTTGAAGCCAAGATATTCCATGGTGGAACTGAACTTAGAATAACATGAATGAGGAGCCTATTTTGGTTCATTTAATGCTCTTCGTAAATGACATACTTTACTAGAAGCATGAGTGTACCTTGGAGACATATACTTTCTCAATAAGATCAAGGCATTTTTATCATTCATCTAGAATAGAGGCCCTTGTTTAATAGAAGCAACAACAAGAAGACTCTGAACAAAAGTAAGACATGCAGCTGAAGCAAATGTCTTTTCATTGTTAATCCTATACTCTTGAGTAAAGCCTTTTGCTACTAGCCGAGCTTAGTAGCGCTCCACCATACCATTTACCTTAGTCTAGGTTTTATACACCTATCTACAACCTATAACATAATTTTCAAGAGGTAACTCAACCAAATCTCATGTATAAGATTTGTTTAAATAAGTGCAACTAGTTTTACCATTACTTGCTGCCAAAGAGGATTAGTTTGAGCTTCTTTGTATATGTGAAGCTCATGAAAAGAAGAAAAAGTAGAATAATAATGAAAACCATGAACCAAAAAGAAGGTTCACTTATACGGTGGAACGACGAACAAGAGAAGAGAGAATGAACAAGGGTGGAAAATTTGTGGATGGTTCAAACAAGCTAGGAACTGTTAAAGTAGGATCACCATAGCTACTTGCATCAACATTGGGAGAACAAAACTCCAAAGAGGAAGATTCAATTATTGTATCTTTGGGAAATATATCCACTAAAGGACTAAAGAAGGGTGTAGCAGGAGAGGAGTCGAAGGGGCAAAGTGATGAGAACATCTTGTGTTCCCAAAAGATAATATGACGAGGTCGCAGAGACAATTAGAGATAGGATCCCAACATTGATGCTCTTTGTGCTCAAAGTCATAGCCAAGGAAATAACATAGATGTGCATGAGGTTCTAACTTTGTGCGTTCATTTATAAGAAAATAGACAAAAGAAGCATTGCCAAAGACTTGAAGAACATTGTAATTAGGAACATTGCCAAATAAGCACTCATAAGGAGAGATATCACTTATGATAGGTGATAGAGTGTGATTGATAGTGTATACAATAGTATGAGAAGTCTCTCCCAAAACTGTTTCCGATACGACATTGAGATTAGAAGGTTGCGGACAACATTGAAGATGTGTCTATGTTTACACTATTCAACCATTTTGTTGGGAAGTTTCCAGACAATAATGATGAATCATAGTGCCAATTTCGTGCCATTATCTAACCATATGATCTTGATGTTTGATAACATTGTATTTTGATTATGGCAATAAAATTGTGGTAAATGTGACCTAATTCATATCGATACTTCATAAGATAGAGCTACATATAACAAGAAGGATCATCCACCAAAATCACAAGATAGTGAGATCCTCCCATAGTGGGAGTAGGAGATGGGCCCCAAGTATTGGAATGAATTAAATCAAAAGAAGCACGAGAGGCAAATTCACTAAAATCAAAAGGTAAAGCTTGCCGTTTTCCCAAGTTACATGGCATGTAATCAAAATGTTTATTGTCAATAGAATCTAGGTAACCAGTTGAAAGTGTCCAAAAAATGACTTACAGGTGAGGCTTTTGTGAGTTTGAGACCATAGTACGTGGTGGTGTGTGTTGGGCGTTCGGCCTCCGGGTCTGGTGAAACTTCAGGATCTCATTCTCCTTAGGGCGAGGAGTCTAGTGATAGTGGTGGTTATCCAAAACAAAGTCTTCAATAGCAACTGAAGTTGCGGGCTTGGAGGAGATACGAAAGCGACGCAACCAATGTCATAAGGTTACGTGAGGCGATGCTATTTATATGGTTGGTGTCATGATGGTCACGACGGAGCAATGCGGCCTATGTGGTTGACATTGTAAACGAGACTCGATTGCTTCTCATACAACAAAGCTTAGATACCAAGTGAGAGTAATGCAAAATATAGAATTTGGAAATTTTTGGCATATCACGATGTGATATAAAGAGCACATAAGCCCATTTATAAATTTTATATGATGACTATCTACACTAACTGAATACTGCAATATTAACTACAATTATTTAGAAAGATATCCAGAATATCATAAATAATCTAAATACCTCTAACATTAACTTATTTGCTTAATTTAAATTGTTTGGCAAACAAGTGGACTTAAACTTTTAAATATATGTGTTATTTTTTACTGTGGGGTCTCTTCTTTCTTGCTCACTTACTTTCTTAATAAAAAAATCCTTTTCACAGGGAGATCTACATGGCAAGGAGAACAACTACACAGTCATAATTATCGAGTTCCTGAACCATATAAAGATAAGGTATTGTTGATATACCTTCTTTATATCCCAAGAACATGATCTCAAATTGACTTATGAAATTTCTTGGACTATATCCAACAAGCAATTGGTTTATGTAAACCAAGCCTCTAAAGGGAGTTATAAGTGTTAATCATCATCTCAAGCCCTCTCTCATGATTAGTGAGGTGTTACAAACTCCATCACATAAAGTATTGACATCCTTGTTAGGATCAGCATCTATCGTCCAATGATACTCTCCTCACATGGCGTGCAATTTGGTCAATTCCGTCCTCTTCAACATTCTTGGAAGAAACCTACATGGAGAGTACTTTGTCTTGATTTTCTCACCCCGATGATAGCCTTTGTCGGGATGGCTAGGTGCCTAACTTTCCTCGAAACAAACATCTATTTGAGGCTTTCCTAATTCGGCCTTGTACACGGCTCGAGTCTTTAAAATGACATCAGTGATTATGTTTGGAGTTGAATGGATTGTTACTTATGGATCCCATTGCAAGCCCTTTCTCAGGACTTAAAATAATGTGTATGTGCTTTCAATGTTCTTGTATAAATGTTTTTCACTATTTTGCACGACAGATTGTGTTGATAATAGGAAGAGGGACTAGCGCAGGTGACATAGCCAAAGACATCTTACCTTTTGCAAGAGAAGTTCATCAGGCCTCAAGAGAAACAATTTCCCAAGTTGTGGAATTAAGAAAAGTCGCTGGGGTCTTCCAACATCCCATGGTACTTTACATTTTATTTATTCCCTCATTTTCTAATTGTAACTAAGTTTAGATGAAAATCCAAGTGATGTGATCATACCTAATCTGAACTCAAACTCATTAATCTTGTTTTGTCTTTTGGAAGATTGCATGTGCCGAAGAAGATGGCAGATTAGTGTTCCAAGATGAATCATCTATATATGCAGATGTCATTATCCATTGCACTGGGTATCAAAAAACATATAGTTCTCCTCAGTTACTTGAGCATTTCTTTATAGGCATACATATATGCGCGAGCGTTCATGTTCTATCTTGCTTGATGTATATGATCCTCATGTTGCAGATATAGATATAATTTTCCATTTCTAAAGACAAAGGGACTCGTGAGTGTGGATGACAACCGCGTGGGGCCTTTATATAAACATGTTTTCCCGCCAAGCCTAGCTCCTTGGCTCTCTTTCATTGGCATACCCTTTCTGGTATAATTTTTTCATGAAGTTTTTTTTTTTTTTTTTCCATCATGTAGACCAAGTAGAGATTAAGTTTTTTCAAGAAGAAAACCAACTAATGAAAAATAGCAAAAGGTAACAGTTAGTACATATATTGAGACAAACGAACAAGTTTTTCTCCATCACTTGGAGATTCGGCCACCGATTTACTGATGTTTAAGTTCAGTGATGTAGAAATTTTTCTTTCAGAACAGTTGAAAATGCAAAGAAAGGAAGAGGGAAAGAAAAAAAAATTCAACATTGGATGTCTTCTGCCATTCTTAAGGTTTAGACATTTCATGAAAACAGGAGTTTAGAATTGTGGAAGCAATTAAACATATTCGTGTGCATTCTTCCCCGGAATTTTGGTTTAATCCCTTATTTACACAATCTCTCGATCGGTCTCAACTGTGAGTAGACTTTTCCGGCACCACTTAGTGAGCTACAGTCGAAGTGGGTGGCCAAGGTTTTATCTGGAGAATTGGTGTTGCCAAGTGAAGAAGATATGATGTCTTCTGTTCAAGAACATTACCAGCGCATCGAAGAGCTTGGATGGCCCAAGCATTGCACTCACAGGCTTGAAGCAGGAAAGGTTGGAACTAACTTGTCAATCCTTAATTCATTGTGCTTTACCTTTTCAATAAATTAGTTTACATTCACCTTTGGATGAGTGACATGTGTTTGAAATTAATTTTTCAATCAAATTCTTCCATATGTCAATTATCCAACATCGAGTGTGGAAATTCTTTCTTAATTCCGGTTAAACTTACCTTTTTAGATATGGATATTATAGTCTAACCAATTGGTAAATATACCAGGAACCTATTATGTATGCTAAACTCAATTGGGTTCATAAGATCTAGTAGAACTTACATGAACCGGCCATCTCTAATAGTCTAGATTCAATTTAATACATATATTACACCCGTATAATAGTTTCCGGCAAACGAACAGTTGACAAAATCCATAATAGAGCCAAAAAAGTAGTATGATCTCCAAAAGTATCATTGAACTATATTGGCCGAGACCATCTTATTAACTATACAATGAGGCTCCTTTAATTTTTTGTTTCCAATACGAAGAAGTTGATGTTCTTTCATGTGCTTGATAGTTTGAGTACGAGAAGTGGCTTGGGGATCAATGGGGACTCCCATCCCTGGAACAATGGATCGAGAAGATGGTTCTCATTGGACTCGAATTGTGGAAATTCCTGCAATCTTCTGATGAAAATTGGCGGGACAACTGGGATGTTGAAAAGCGGATGCAAGAAGAAGGGTTTGGCAAGCAAATTCGTTGAATTGATTCTGAACATCATTTGGAATTCTTGTAACCACTGGAAAGAGAAAAGAGAGTTAAGATGGAACAACAAGGAGTTTGATATGGATGTGGGGTACTTGTTACCTTTCAATGCTCATCTGACTCTACATAAATTTTAAATTGCATTGGTTGCATTTCAAATGTAGATACATTTATAAATACATGTAGACCTCTCCTACTAAGCATTAACGTATTACCAACCTTACGATTTATAAATCGAGTACACACCATTTAGCAAGACGATTTACAATCTTTATCTTGCTCAAACACCTTCCAATTAAATTCACCATCAATTATTTCTCATCTACTCAAAATTTGGACTGTCAGCAATCAACAGCGCAGAGTAACTTAATGTAAAGTAGGTAATTTAAATTAAAGCGATCCTGATTATCAAAAAAATAACTCGAATCATCCTCGTTTCCATAACATAAATTTAATGAGTTTGTAATGCATGGCTGCGTGCAGTTACTAACTTTAACCTTACCGAATGTGATATGGCTTGAGTTCGAACCAAATTAGCAAGAAGAGGCAGGCGATTACTTCGGCAGATTGTTCATGTTTTTGTCAGCTTTGATACCATTTTAACTGATGACGTGATTGATTACTTGTGGAGACTACTGGTGCGTATTTGCACGATATGTATACAAGTTCCTACAAGAGAAGAGAACGGCCTTACGTTGTCAAAGGTTGTTCCAGATAGGATAAGAATTTAGATAAAAAGGTACACAAATGTAGCACCTCAAAAATTATGAATGTAGATGTACACGATGTGCACCAATCTAAGGCGAGTTGGGTGCGAGTTTTTTGGATTCTGCTGCATTTGACTTAGTTCTATTGCTCATCGTTTCAATACGTTATTTGCCTATTCTAAGGTTCGTAAGAAGCCTAACGGGATCCTAGTGCATCGTAAACATGTAAGATCACTTGTCCGGTAAGTAGGATACATAGACCTCCCCATCATCTGGAGGGATCGGTTCGCTTTTCTCATGTTACGGTCAACAGTCATCACGCAGATTGACGAAGTGGGAGAACCAAAAGAAAGATAGCGTTGAAGCTACGGTAGCTTCCTTTATTGACAAAAACAAATCGAATTCAACCGATGAAAGAAGACGAGAGTGGCTGCTGGCGGTTGAGCAATGATCAACGATTGTCGTTGGAGGTCCAAGTGACAGCAGGCAGCAACAGGCGAGGACCAGAGGAGTTTTAGCCAAGCCATCTCAAGGTTGAAGAAGATGAATAGTAAGAGGAGGGAGTGTGCGGAAAAGAAGGAAAAAAAGAAAGAGGAAAAAAAAAACACTTCAGAAAAATCACAAAAGTTGAACAACTTCACGTAGGATGGTTGATAATGAATAGATCACTAGTCAGAAATTTCAGGAAAATTTAATAGGAAACACTTGTTTACACTTCAAATTTAAAATTACATTGATTCTATTACCTAACAAATCTCTCATTTTCACAAATAGACCTAGTTAATGAAAATAAGAATATTTTAAAGGAGATTCCCTAACAAATATGCCAGGCAATATCGATTATTACATTCTAAAATTGGAAACCTAAAATAGATAATGACCTCTGTAAGATTCCACACGCTACACGCCAAGTCGATCTATCCTATCAAATATACTTGAAAGCACATGAAGGATAAAAAATTATTTTGCTATAGGACAAACCAAATTCCAAGACCGATTTCACATGGACGCAGCAGCGTAGACGAAGTTAGATATCTCGGAAGTAAGTCAAATAATTTTCATACCCTATCCCAACTCGATTGAGTACTGAAATTACTCGTATCCACAAAGAATTTTCCCGAATTTGATTAGTCTAAGAGTGAAAGCTTACTGAATTAGATCGATCTACCAATGGGAAGTATTTCCAAGGAGGTCGATTATTAGAGCACCCAAGACTACTGTTTTTAAATATAAGCTCAACTTCATTAAATAATCAAGGAATTCTAGCCTATTGATAACCTAACCTGTTTAACCCTTCCTCAGTAAATTTACCTACCAATGACACACCGGGATCCGGATCTCAAAACCATGGCAAAACTGCACGTGAAGGCAGCGGTGATCGGAGCCGGCATGTCAGGTCTCGTCGCAGCGAGGGGCACCAAGTGGTGGCGTTCGAGCATAGCAATGATGTTGGTGGCACGTGGCTTTACGACCCTAGAGTAGACCCGTTAAACGGGTCGATTGGGTAATAAATGGTTCAACCCAAATCGACCCATTTAACCCGTTTATGACCCGTTTATTGCAATGAAAAATTTTGACTCATACCCGACCCAACCCATACTAAACTTAATTTCTTATATATATAAAATGGTATTGCTAAAATAATTTTTTTACAATACAAATTTAATGGATAATTTTAATCATTTTTAAAATAATTATTTTAAAAAATCGAAATTTAATTTTTTTATTTTTTAAAAATAAATTTTTAATTATTTTTTTATTTTTTAAATATAATTTTCCTTTTCTTTTTTCTTTTTTCTTCTTCTTCTTTGGCCAGTTGCCGACCACAACGACGATCGACAGCCAGCCAAAGGCGAGCCTCAAGCTCGCTCGGCTCATCAATGCCGACGAGCTCGAGGCTCGATAGATCCGGCGAGCTCGAGCTCGCCCCTCGCCAGATCCGGTGAGCTCAAGCCTTGTCGGCGTCGGGCGAGCTCGAGCTCGCCCCTCTCCAGACCGAGTGAGCTCGAGCCTCGCCGAAGTCAGGCGAGCTCGAGCTCGACCCTCACCGCGAGGCTCGAGCCTCGCCCGACGCCGGTGAGTTCGAGTCTCGCCAGATTGGCAATGCTCGAGCCTCGCTGGGCGTCAGCGAGGCCAGATCCGATGAGCTCGAGCTCGCCCGACACCGGCAAGCTCGAGGCTCGCCTGGCCAGTCGTCGGCTATCGCCGTGCTGGCGACCGGAGGAAGAAGAAAGAAAAAAAAAAGGGAAAGAAAAAAGAAAAAAGAAAAGAAAAGAAAATTATAATTATAATTATAATTACAATTTTGATTTTATTAAAAAATAGTTTTGTAAAGTTGAAGAGAAAAGAGAGAGATTGTGAGGTCTTGGGTGATAATGGGTTTTAAATCCAACCCATTTAAGACCCACTTAAGATCCACCTACTTTAAGTCTTTACTTGTTAAACCCATTTAACTAACTTCTTCAAAAAACAAGTGACCCATATATGACTCATTTATGATTTAAATGGGTCATATATGGGTTTATGGCCCATTTTAACACCTATACCCTAGGGTTGAATTTGACCCGCTCGGGTTGGATCCAAGCCGCGAGATCATCCATGCCAGTGACATGGCCCATGGACAAAGCATGGTCCAAGACTGTCTGTGATCCGGCCATGTCATGCATGGGAACTGCCCTGATCGATCCCAGTCTTGACCAATCCCGATCCTGCATCAATCCATGAACAATCCCTGAACGATCCCTCGACCGTGCCTGATCCGTCCAGGCATGACACAGGGATGATTCGTGCATGACCAGTGATCAACTCATGATCAATGCTCGACCAGCCCCTGCACAAACCTAGAGTGGTTCACCTACTCCGCGTTAGGCGCCCATGCTTGCCCATGCTGACCTTGATCTTGCTTCTAACTCGCGCTCATGGCTGTTTGTGCTTGCAGTCATTAACTGACCTACTGTGTAGACTTGTAATGATGGCCATTGTTTAAACTCCACCGTTGGATCGGAGGGAAGATCAACGGCTGGCAATAGACACGAACTTGTATAAATAGGGGTCTCTCCCCCTCATTTGAGTTCAGCTAATTCATAGTGAAAAACACTTGCTCCTTTGTGCGGCCGACTCTTGTGTTGAGCGTGCGTGAGAAGGCTGACTTAGGATCACCAATCCTAAAGCCGCACGGTGTTTGATCGATTGGAAATGACCAACCCGTGACACCAGCATGTACCGGTCGCTCTAGGTAAACCAGCCGAGGCCACTCATGGGTTTCTCGGACTACCCGTTTCTCAAGAGGGGAAGCGTGGACCCAAGGAACTTCCCAGGTCACGAGGAGGTTCCCCGGTTCTTGCACGGCTTCGCAGAGGATTCTGGGCTGATCGAATTGATTCGCTTCGGGCACGAAGTGGTGCGGGTCGAGCGAGCTGTTGAGGAGAGGCGCGACCAGTGGGCTGTGGAGTGGCGGATGCGCGGTGGGAAGGAGGCAGCGGGCGTGGACGTATTTGAGGCTGTGGTGGTTTGTAACAACGGCAAGTACACCCAACCAAAGTTTGCTGAATTTCCAGGCACATCGTCTGGTGTAATATCATCCTTGTCGAGTTGTTGGTTTGTTCCCTAGCTTCTTTTGTCTAAATTTGTTGCCACCGGATTCAATTTTATATTGATGTGCTAGTGGAAATCATTTTCAAATCCAGACATATCAATATTTCCAGTGTGAAATATATTGCTCTTTTTGAAATTGTGATAAAGAAGAAAGAAAACATGCTTCATAATGGAGTTTGGATTTTAACCAGAAAATATCCATAAAAGTTCTAACTTTATTCCAATTGCATCAATTCAATCTTAACATTTTTTTGTCAATCAAATCTAAAGCTTTTGCAATTTGTATCCATGTAATCCATCAGATCAATTTTAACTATAACTCGCTAACATGAACTCCAGTCATCCTATATAATGTGGTTAGCGCTGACGTAGATAATTATTAATAATATTTTAATTTTTTTTTTAATTTTTTTTCCCTTCCTTTCCTCCTTCCTCCAACTACCTAGAGGCCAAGGCCAGTGAGGTCAATGTGAGGGTGAGCCTCGACCCTCGCTAGATCCAACAAGTGTGAACCTTGCCCAACTATTAGCTAGGTTGAAACTTGACATGGGCAATGCCTTGATGATCGCTGCCCTTGGACTGACCTTTGATAGCCCAAGTCGATCAATTACTCCCATGGTTGTTGTAGCGCTCTCTTCGTCGCTCAACTACATGAGTTGTGGTATGATGAGAATCATGGAGGCTAGACAACAAGCGCGAGGCTCGAACTCCAAATTTGGCAAGGCTCGCCATTGCTAGCCACTCACAAGTCGATCTCACTAGCCCAATGACGGCAAGCCTTGCTCGCCCCTAGCGAGTCTTAATCTTGCTATAGCTATGCAAGGCTAGGCCTTGCCAGATTAGCCAAATGTCGAGACTTATTGTCGGTAGGGTGAGGTCGACTTCACCGACCCTTACCTGAGAGAGAGAGAGAGAGAGAAAGAAGAAGAAGAAGAATGTAGTTGATGGGTAGAACAGGCCAAAAAAAGGTTTAGAATTGAATTCATAGAATCGCAATATGTTTAGAACCTTTTTAATGATTCTTTCAATTTGACCGGTAAACGAAATTGGGCCAGACATTTCTCTTGTTTGTATCAATCCTTTTCAATCACAACGGGCTCCATTTGTTTATTAAAAAATTGAATAGAAAAATATCTTTCTAAATATAATTACTTATATTGCTTAGAATAATTAATCAAAATAATTTAATTAGTAACAATAATTTATATTTAAATATTTTCGTAATGATGAAACCATTTTTTATTCGTTCATTTAAACCCTCGTTCTTTTACTAGTTTTCCCCCTATTGAGAGGACTTATAATGCAGCAAGAAGTTCTACGAGAAGGAGTTTATCGATTCAGGCTTCGCTTAGCGAGCCAATCCGTGAATCTATTTCTGTCCCTAGAAGTATGCATCAGAAGAACAAGCCACTGTTGTCCATTAGATAATTAATCTGTTTGATCAAGTTGCTCTAATATTATACTAAATATTTTATTATCCCTAATATAATTAGCATAATTATTTATTACTAGACTGCATAATTATGAGGTTATAACCTAATAATTATCTTATAATGATTACATATAAATATAACCTGAATTCATTCACATGCTATGCGTATGTACATTCTAGTTTAATTATTCTGTAAATATATAACTTATACCTTCATATTACAAATTTCACTTAGGTATATTTCATTCAATAAATTTTTATTTCTTTGTTAGTTGATCACATTAACTTTTCTTAGTAAAGTAATAAATGCACTTATAGATAACTTAAATAATTGGAAATCAATTATACTTATATAATTTAAAATTTTGATGACATATGAAAGATGATAATAATACCTACATTAACAGAATAGATTATGGACAATTTCAATTTTACTATACATTATATTTTATTATTACGTAATGCATAAAGTTACATTAAATATGAAAGTTACCATATGTTATATTCGATCAAGAAATCAATATCTACACTATCATATTAAGAAAAATTCTATGATTGATATATTAATTGCACATAATAAGAATTATAATTTTATTTCTATTACACAAGTATGGCAATCGATTACTTATGCGGATATTATCATGGTTGTATAATATGTATCATTTGTAAGATGTCACCCGATGGTTATAAATCTTTTAAAAATAACATTAGAACAACTTCCATTATTCTACTTCATACAATTGTCGTTTTTCAAAATCGAGATTATTTGAGTAGCTATAAAAATGTAATTAGTAGCAAATTAAAGAAATATCAGTAATTGTAGTTGTCAAATTATTATACATAATATTTCATTATTAATTTTTATGTAATGTTATCTTAAACCATGAAACTCTATTCTATCATCAGTATATAAACTATATAAGATGGGAAAATTGTCCAAAAATTCCTAAACCTATTGCAGTTTTGCCAATTCAATCCTAAACCTTTTAACTTTGCCAATTAAGTCATAAACATTTTCATTTCTTGCTGATTTAATCTATCCGACCAATTTTGGCCAGAAAGTGCTGACGTGAATAGCAGCGGTGCCACATAGGACCGCTAGCATTGACGTAGATAATTTTTAATAATTTTTTATAATTTTTTATATTTTCTGTTTTTTCCTCTTTTTTTTTTTTTTTACATTTTGGCCTTTTCCAATGGCCGGCCACCAGCCACAAGCAATAGCCGGCCACCGGCCACAGCCGGCCGGGCGACGATGATGCCAGGCGAGGTCTCCCTAGCCCCGATGAGGGCCAACCTCGCCAGATCTGGCGAGGGGAGCCCTCGCCGAGGCTCGCCCTCGCCCAGGCAAGCCTTGGCCTCACCACTGGCCGGCTAGGCGACGGCTGGCCACCAGCGACAAGTCAACGCCCGCCCGGCCAGGGGCGAGCGCCGGCCTCGCCAGATGTAACAGCGACGCCAGGCGAGGCCGCCCTGGCCCCGGCCTTAGTGAGGGTCGACCTCGTCAGATCTGGTGATGGGAGCCCTCTCCCAAGCGAGTGTCGGCCTCGCCCAAACCAAATATGGTGAGGCTGGCCATCGCCCCTGGCCGAGCGGGCATCAGCCTGTGGTCGGTGGCCAGCCATCACCCACCCGACCAGGGGCGAGGCCGATGCTCGCCTGGGTGAGGGCAAGCCACAGCGAGGGCTCCCCTCGCCAGATCTAGCAAAGCCGGCCCTCGCCAGGGCTAGGGAGACCTCGCCCGGCGTCACCGTAGCCCGGCCGAGCCTCACCTGTGGCAGGCAAGGCCAGCCAGCCATCAACTGTGGCCGGTCGCCGGCCACCAAAAAAGGCCAAAAAGAAAAATAAAATAAAAAAGGAAAAAAACATAAAATATGAAAATAAAAAAATTTCAAAAAATTATTAAAAATTGTCCACGTCAGCGCTGGCAGTCCTATGTGGCATTGCCAGCATCCACGTCATCATTTTTTGGCCAAAATTGGCCGGATTGATTGAATCGGCAAGAAGTGAAAAGGTTTAAGACTGAATTAGCAAAACTGCAATAGGTTTAGGACTTTTTGGACAATTTTCCCTATATAAGATACTGTGTATATTTAGTTGATATACTTACATAAATTAATGTAGTTAGTAATTACTTATGCATAACCATATATGTTATGTAGTTATACTAATTTAAGTTTGTCTTATAATTATTAATGATATTGTTATACAGATTACTGTGCCTTGGAATATTTAATTATCATTTAACTAAAATATAGATTGTTTGAGAATTTTATACCCTGATACACTTCGAAATTAAATCATCAATTATCCGTTGTTTAAGAGAAATTATTTTATCATACCCAATTCCAATCTTTGCTAAAAAAAAAAGCCTTTTTGTGCTGTCAGATAAACAAGTTTTTAGTTATTCTCCTAACTGATTGAGATATAAAAATATTGAAAATTAAAAACAAAAAATACTCATAGATGTTTACCTGGCACAAAGTGCTATCAATAGTAAGATTGGAAATGCCCTCTTTTCGGAATAAATTAATAACGAATGAGGGTTTTGGGGAAAAATTCTGAAACTTTAATGTTCTTTTCGATTTTTATCTTGGACAGGAGAAGAGATGTTTTATACAAAGACAGACATATGCTGCAAATATAATGATACAAATCGACTAGTTCTTAAAATAGTGAGTATGTTACAAGACTGTTGATCGAAAATAGAGTTTTAAGATACTCTCCTTTCATACATAAGCACGTCATTTAACCTAAAAAAAGCTTTCCTGAAAAAAGAAAAAATTAGACTGCAAATTTTTTTGTCAAACTAGATTTTGGAAAAAAAAAAAAATCTGTTTTATTGTCATAAATGATAATGTGAGACAGGCAACTTCTATTCGATAGTTCTAAAGGAGTTATAACTCCATACTTGTGGTTTATCTTGGAGTCATCTGAGTATTTTCACGATATGCATTGAAATGGAAGAATAGAAAGGATTACTCATGTGTTCGAACTTGTAAAACATAAACACCATCATCATGAAATTAGAGTTATAAAAGAGTTAACCGATCTGGTTAATAAAAAATTGACTTGGCAAACAAGCGGACTTAAATATTTAAGTAATACACTCAGAATGTTGCATTTGGTAAGGAAAAGTGAAATACCTAAGTTCGAAATATATGAAAAAATTATACAAAAAGGCTTAAATCTATTATATGACGGCCATTTTAGTCACAAACATTTCAATTGTGCCATATTATTCTTAAATCTTTTGACGATTGGCTGCAAATTGCTAATGTGGATGCCATAGATGGTTTGCTGACATAAATAATTTTCACACTTATTTTATTTTCTGAATTTGTTATTAATAGTTATAAGATAGAGTAGTGAGTACGTGGCAGACCCCCACTGGCCATGTGAAAAAGAAAAGAAAAGAAAAAGACGGGTAAGGGCATTGCGTCCTTTGCCCCGTGGCAACTTGTTGGCCTACGAAAAGAAAAAGAAAAAATAAAGGCAAAAATGGTCCATATCATCACCGGCTATGCCATGTAGGACAACCAACGTCTACATTAGAGATTTTCGGCCAATTTTTTTTGGCTAGATGAATTAAATTGACAAAAATTTAAAAATTCTAAGACTAAATTATCACAATTAAAAGATTTAACACTAATAAATCGCCTGCCGTACAATACATTTAAAAAATTTTGCATGATTATCCCCTATATTACTTTTATCTAACTGTGAAGTCTCCTAATTATTGTTCACTTAGTTTCTCATTAGAAAAATCTTTTTCATAGGTAGATCAACATGGCCAGGAGAGCAATTACACAGTCATAATTATCGAGTTCCCGAGCCATATACAGATAAGGTATGTCAATATGCACTCTTCATTTATCTTGAATGAAATTTCTTGTATTATATATAGTTATCAATTGATTTATGTAAACCAAACCTCGAAAGAGAGGGTCAAGTGCTGATCACTCAGGGACGAGTCTTTACTTATGAAATCATCACAATCCCTTTCTCATGACCGGAGAGGTGTTACGAGCTCCACCGTATAAAATATTGACTTCCTTGTCAGTTCAGCTTCTATTGTCGAATGGTACTTTTCTCTTTTTAACGGGCGATTTTGTTCATTCTTGTCCGTTTCACTATTTTAGTAGAAATCGATAAGAGTGTACTTTCTTGTCCAAATGATTACTCCCCGCCTTCGTCAGGACAGCTAGGAGCCTAATTCATCCTTGCAACACACGTAGTTGAATTTTTCCTACATCAGCTTGATATACATGGGTTGAGTCTTTGAATAGAATACATAAGTGGCGATCTTTTGAGTTAAATGGGTCCTTACTCATGAATCATATCGCATACCTTTTCTCAGGACTCACAATAACATCGCGTCCCTTACAGCTCACTTATATCATGTTCATGTATGGATGTTCTTCACCATTTTGCGCGACAGATTGTTTTGATAATAGGAAAAGGGAGCAGCGCAATTGACATAGCCAAAGAAATCTTACCTGTTGCCAGAGAAGTTCACCAAGCCTCAAGAGAAACAAATTCCCAAGTTGTGAAACGAACAAAACTTGTTGGGGTCTTCCAACATACAATGGTACCTTACGTTTAATTTTATTCCTCTTTTTTAATTGCAACTAAGTATAGATGAAGATCCAAGTGCAGCCTCAAAAGTCATAGTTTCCATCCTCCTAATTAAGTGAAATGATCATTTTCAATCTGACCTCAATCTCATTAATCTTTTTTTGTCTTATGGCAGATTGCATGTGCTGAGAAGATGGTAAATTACTGTTTGAAGATGGATCGTCTATGTATGCAGATGTCATCATCCACTGCACTGGGTATCAGAAAAAACGTATAGTTCTTTGCAATTGCTTATGCGTTTTATGAAAAAATCCATAAACAAGTTCACATCTGTCTGATATTCTATCCATTTACACATCTTGCCTGAGATATATCATTCTCATGTTGTAGATATAATTACCATTTCCCATTCTTGAAGACGAAAGGAGTCGTGAGTGTGGATAACAACTGTGTGGGGCCTTTATATAAACATGTTTTCCCACCAAGCCTAGCTACCTGGCTCTCTTTCATTTGCATACCCTTTCCGGTAATTTTTTTATATAATTTATTTTTTCCCTTTAGGTAGACTAACTATCATTGAGAAAAACCGGAAACTCAATTAAGGAAAACGCACCTTTTTTTTTTTACCATAGGCACTCTCCGAAATATTGTTTAGAAGGACTTCTTTTTCACAGCAGCTAAAGTGAGAGCACTTCTCGGTTATGTATAGCCTTAAAATGAAGATGGTCCTGCCTCTTAGATAATTCTAAAACACCACATTCCCCAGATAATTCTAGAGACTATAATAAGGCTAGATTTACTCTTCCATAGTCTTCCTCCATTTTGCCCCATGTGAGTCCTCATATGTGGATGGTTCTACAACTCCAGCATCCTCGTCCTAAGCTGCATTTTCATATTTAGAATTTAGTTTTTTTTTGCCTTGTTGACCTCCTTATCCGAGGTGCCTGCTCTTCAAGTTTGTCCATCTAACTTGATCAAAGCTCTTCCATTATTTTTCAATGCACACCTCGTCTCCACGAACTGTTTGATTTTTCTAGCAGTTGTGCCCTGACTTTTCTCTGGGTTCACCTTCTATAATAACTTCCTTGCTCTTCTGGGTCATACCATACCCATTATCTTCGTCCATTCATTCCTCTAATCATCAAAGCTTTCAAATATGTAGCAAACTGCCTTCTTATTGAACTTACTTCATAGGTGATTGAGTACGAATGCAAAACATACACATCCAAATACTCTGAAGTGACCCATTTTGCAATTCCATAGCTTCTCGTATAATGTCATAAAGCCAAGCCTGGCTTAAGATAGTCTATTAATCGAGTGTGTTGCCATTTTCATACACTTGGCCCAAAACCTTGAAGGGACATTTTAGTATGCAGCATGCTCCTACAGGTCTCTATCAAATGCCAGTTATTTCTCTCTATAACTTCATATTTTTGTGGTGTACTGACACTTTTCATTACATGAAAACATGAGTTTACAATTTATGAATTCCTGTGGGTTCCGGTTCATTATTCCTTTGGTTCAATTCCTTATTTTTGCATTCTCTCAATCGATCTCGGCCATGATTAGACTGTTGCGACACGCCTTGGCGAGTTACAATCGAAGTGGGTGGCCAAGGTTTTATCTGGAAAATTGGTGTTGCCGAGTGAAGAAGAGATGATGTCTTCTGTTCAAGAACATTACCAGCGCATCGATGAACTTGGATGGCCCAAGCATCACGCTCACGGGCTTGCAATTGAAAAGGTACGGACAGACTCTCCCTCAACTCATGGTGCGAGACTTTTTCAATAAATTGAACACCTCAAAAAGTTGGGAAAATTTGTCCAAAAAATCCTAAATCTATTGTATGTTTGCCAATTCAGTCATAAATATTTTAACTTTGCCAATTGAGTCCTAAACGTATTGCATTTTTGCCAGTTCAATCCTAAACATTTTAACTTTGCCAATTAAGTCCTAAACCTTTTGATTTTTTTTTTTTAATTTTGTTGATTTTTATTATTTTTTTTCTGTTTTCTTTTTCCCCTTTTTCCTTTTTTTTTTCTTTTTTGCTTTTTTCTTGGCCTTTTCCGATGGCCGGCCACCGGCCACAGGTGAAAGCCAGCCACTGGCCACAGCTAGCCGACTGGCCTCGCCCGCCACAGGCGAGGCCTAGCCAGGCGAGGAGGAGCCCCGACGAGGGGAGCCCTTTCCCCCCACCTCATCTCGACCTCCTTTTCCACCTCCACCATCTCCATCATCTCCATCTTCTTCTTCCTCGAGGATGGCTCTCGTGATGGACAAGATGAAGACCAAGGCTGAGGTCTACCACGGCGACGAGATTTGTCGCGAGAAGCTAAACCTCCTACTGGCGAAGATCGGCCTCACCAATGGCCTCGTCATGGCGTCCCAGGAGATCGAGGAGTACAGCTACAATAAGGGCGTGGGGCTAGTGTGGCTCAAGCACCGCAAGAAGGCGAAGCAACAGGTGGCCGACAACGTGGTCGTCTCCTACGACACCATTGTGTCGGCCTACATCGAGCCCCACTGGATCCACAAGCTCCGCGGGGTGAAGCTGAGCGAGATCCACATCGACGGTGAGGGCGGTTCCCCGGCACCCACGGCCGAGCGTCGGCTTGTGGCCTATGGCCAATGCCCGCCCGGCTAGGGGCGAGGGCCAACTTTGCCAGATGTGGTCTGGGCGAGGTCGACGCTCGCCTGGGCAAGGGCGAGCCCTGGCGAGGGCTCCCCTCACCAGATTTGGCGAGGCCAGCCCTCCCCCGAGCTAGGGCAGCCTCGCTTGGTGTCGCCGTCACCCAACCAACACTCGGTGAGGCCACCCTAGCCTGGGGGAGGGTTGGCCTCGCCTAGGCGACCCTTGCCGAGCTGCACCTGGGCTAGGGCTCCCCTCGTCGGGGCTCTTCCTCGCCCGGTCGGGCCTCGCCTGTGGTGGGCAAGGCCAGCCGGCTAGCTGTGGCTGGTGGCCAGCCATTGCCTATAGCCGGTGGCCGGTCATCAAAAAAGGCCAAGAAAAAAAGCAAAAAAAATTAAAAAAAAAAATAAAAAGGAAAAAGGGAAAAAATAGAAAAAAAATTACAAAAAAATATTATTAAAAATATTATTAAAAATTATCCACGTCAGCACCGGTAGTCCTACGTGGCACCGCCGGCATCCACGTCAACATTTTCTAGCCAAAATTGGTTAGATGGACTGAATCGGTAAGGAGAGAAAAGGTTTATGACTCAATTGACAAAATTAAAAGATTTAAGACTAAATTGGCAAAAGTGCAACAGGTTTAGGACTTTTTGGACAATTTTCCCCAAAAAGTTGAGAGACGATATACTATTTCTAAGATTATTAGCTTCACTGCCAGTGTTACAAAACAAATTCACACATTCACCGTTGTATAAATAAGAAGCGTGTGTGAAGAAGGTATTGTAACTGAATTCTTGTTTATGTCGATTATCCAACGCAAAGTGTGCAAATTATTTCTTAAACGGGCAATAGACCTATTTTTTTCCCTGTTTAACTGGTTTTATTAGATATAAAGACTGTAGTCTAAACAATGAGTAAATAATCCATTACCTTAATATGTATATTAAACTGAATTTGGACAGTCAGAACTGGTAAGACTCACGTGGACCGATCATCTTCAATTATTCACATCCAATTTAATATATATGTTACACTAACATAATAATTTCTCCTAAAACAGTAGGCAGAATCCACACAATAGGGCTCAAAAATAGTTTGGTGCCCAAAAACTTCGTTGACCGTCAATGGCTGAGACCATCCTATTAACTATAAAAATGAGGGCTGCCTTAATTTTTTGTTTCCCATAGGAAGAAGTTGATCTTATTTTCATGTGCTTGACAGTGTGAGTATGACAAGTGGCTTACGGGTCAATTGGGACTACCAACATTAGAACAATGGAGGGAGAAGATGGCTCTTACCTTACTCAATATCCTGTAATCCGATGAAAATTGGAGAGACACATGGGACGTTGCAAAATGGATGCAAGAAGAAGGATTTGGCAAGCAAATTCCTGGGATTGACCTCGAATATCAATCGGAATGCTTAGAACCACTAAATAGAGAATGACAAGAGGGTTTGAAAGAGAGCAGACTAAGAGTTTGATTCGGAATCGGGCACATTCGTTGCCCGTTGATGCTTGTCTAACCATCTGTAAATTTGAATCTCACTCCTCCCGTTTCGAATGGGAAAACACGTTACGGACTGTTACGTGCAACTATTTTTCAAAATTATGGATAATGTCATGCATTTTAAGGACGCATAAAATGACTCTGAATTTGGCTTCGCTAATGATTTCATTTATGAAATTATCTGGAGGAAATAGAAGTGTGAAGCCATATTTCGTGACGATTATGTGCCTTTATGACCTGGTAATTTACTTTATCAAGGCTAATTAAATGATAATAGTCTTTGTTCATTGACATCTTGTTTCCATTATTATTGTTTTTCAAAATTTTATAGAGATGAAGGGTACTTTTGGTAACCTTTTCTATTTTCAGGAACAATTCATGTTCAAAAGTAGTTTTTTTCCATTTATGTTCTCAAGAACAAAGAAGTAGTTCTTTTTTATTTATTGTTTCTATTTCAAAACTATTCCTTATTACTTTTCTATTTTGAAAAATTGAAAATTTTAGTTGACATTATCAAAATGACTTCTGTTCTTTTACTATTCGAGGGAACAAAAGAACAAAAAAAAGAAAAACATTATGGAGCCCACCTAAACATGTATATCGTAGGCCTATGAATAATCGAATTTGCATTGTTTTCTTGCAATATCATATATACATTTTCATTTTTCAATCACTAAGCAACTCGATGTGGCTTAGCATATCATTTTATTTCCATTCTAGTTTCATTTTCATTCAAAGCATTTCTCACTCTTGCATTGAATATTTCTCTTTGTAGCTAAGTAATTTAGCAAACGTTTTCTTCTCACCGAGCAACTTTTTTGTTTTTGTTTAAGCTACCAGCTGGTGTTCGATCCAGCTTTAGCACACATCGATCGATTCACTTTCATGGGTGATCTTAAAATTTTACTTTTAAAAGTAATCTCAACAAGATTCGAACCCAAAATTATAAGAGAAATACAAACTCTTTTGTTATGTAAGTCAATACCTTGATAGCTAAGCAAGTTCATTATCTTAGAATTACGTAATTATTAAAGAAAGATCACAATTTTTGGAGCTTAAACTAAAAGAAAAAATAAAGTTATAAAATAACTTAAAATTTGGTAAGGTCGACCAAATTCATTACCTTGATAGCTAAGCAAGTTCATTACCTTGATAGCTAAGCGCATCGCATTTCTTGGCAATCAAGACACGGGACGCTATAAAAATCGACTCGCCCCGTCGTCCCCAGCTCGCCACCCAACACCAGCAAAGTCCAAAACCAAAGCGTTTTCTTGGCATCTTCCCGTTCGCTCTCTCCAGCGACTTTCTCCAGCTCAGCTCAGCTCCATCGATTGCTCTCGAGTCCGGCGAATTCGGCCAGATGGGCATCATAAGGAGCAGCTTCTCGTTCCTGCTGGGGACCGTCACCGGCGTCTACGTCGCCCAGAACTACGACGTCCCCAAAATCAAGAACCTGGCCAGGACCTACCTCGCCAAGGCCAAGCAGGTCGAAGAGACCTACCGCAAGCCCGGCAGCAAGAGGGAGGGCGAGGATTGAGCTGCGAAGCCGACCCACTTCTTTCTTTTCCGCAGTTTCCATCGAGGTAGATGGGTACTCCCTGTCGCGAGCGCGTGACAGGGGCATCTGATTCCCAATTGATGTACATTCGCTTACGTTGTACGAGAAGAAGTTGATGCCCTTTCATCGCGAGGACGATATGAATTCGATGTAATTTGGGTCTTTCTTGTCCTTTGGGAGTGATATTGGTTTATTTAGTTTGTCGGGTATGAAAGCGCGCGATTGGCGAATGCTTAGTTTGATGCGGCTGAGGTTTTCTGGGTCGCGCTCTTCTGTTTTCTGTCTGCTGGCGTGTTTGCTTTTCGGCAGCGATTTAGCATGATATCAAAAGACATCCGCTGTGCAAACTATTTCTAGCTTGGACATTGTTCCTCTGTTAAACCATTGATAGCACATCCTCTGGGCGGACCTCGACCTAAATGAGTTCAGATGATTTATTGTATTATAGAATAAGAATCCGATCATCACGTTGCTGCGGCATTCTTACATGAGATAGACATTGCTAGATCACCTGGCAAAAGGTTAAAAGAAAGACACCGTTCCAGTCATGTTCTCGGTTCATGTCTTTCTAGTTCAAAATTGCTGAGGGAACATGTCATTCAAGAAATGTTCTTGTTAAGATTCTTTATGATTAGTTTTGAGATGACAAATTGAAGAGTCGAGGAACCATCCATTTTAATCGTCTTTCTTGGGACTTCCTTGACAGGTTCAACATCTGCAACAAGATGAACGAATGGCAATGCCTATGGTGAACCTACTGTCTTTGGCTAAAGATAAAAGGAGTTGCCTAGTAGACATTAATTATATCAATTGCAGGATCAATGAGGTTAGCTCAATGGAGGTAGGATAAAGCAATAGTCTCCATTAAAGCCTTTTGCTGTGGGCGTATACTCTTTATGGGGGGACTACTTCACATGCCTTCTTTTGGCTATCTTGGTAAACAACATCCTCCCAGCCTCGATTTATGATCAATGATTGTACTGCAAGCGATAATTTACTTCTTTGCTTGAATTTCACCTTAACTGTTTTTCTCAGACACCCTTTCTGCATTTGGCCCTCACAATGATGTCATTTTGTGTCTCTGCTAGTTTTTATCACAGCAAGTCAGTGTATGCAGCTGAACTATGTCACGTATCCAGGAATACATTGTTAACCAGAAAAGGCTCGCACTCTGCCTGAAAGTACTCAACTCTGCAGAAAATTTCCCCAAGTCAAAGGTCTTTACCGTTTCTCTGAATCTCTGAATTTGTTGTTTTACGTGCTGATTTTATTCTGGATTTACTGGTTGTAGGCACATCCACAGGGCATTAAATTGTTTGTTGGAGATTGTTGTCATGTCTGTGGCAAATAGAAGAAATCCCTGAGTCCTCCATTTGTTTTGGAGCATCACTTGGGCTCCTTATGACTTCTAGAACTTCAGATAGTATTTTCAAGTTAGCAATTGAAAGCAAAGCTTGTGTTCTCCACTGGATTATTACTGTCACTGGTGTAATCATGTCAGAATGACCGTTCAATTGACAAGTCCGATTCAATAAGTGCATGTTCAGGCAAAAGGCCATTCAGTGTCAATTTAGCCTCCATTTCTGGTTTATTATTTGACAAATATTGTGTTCCTGCTGTTTCTTGAATCACGGAATTACACGCAAGAAAGATTAATGAAATGGTATCGTCATGTCTGTGTTCATCTGGTGGTAGCCCTTTGGTGAAGATGTTGTAATTTAAGAAATGAGTATCAGTGACCATTTCTTGACATTTTCATGAAGAAAAACAGATAACATGAAGAGGTTTCATGACATGTTGCAGTCAACTCCCGAAAGCGGGGCATGCTTAACCCCGAGTCCAGTTGCCAATGAGCACGTATAGCTTCAGTTCGCTCTCGATGCTACTGGTGATCGAATATGTGTTCATTGAATTAGTTTAGTGGCAGGAAAGTGGCATTGCAATGTTACTGTGCTGTTCCAAATCAAGAATGCTGCTAAGCTCTTCATCCACAGTTCCAACATTTGTGAAGAGTATTCAGGGCTTGCCATGGCTGAACAAATTGGAGATTAATTCCATGAATCCCCGCATGCAGATTTTACGCACTCAGATAAATGGTAAAAGAAGATTCATCTTGCTAAAATGATGTAACCCTCATCGTAATGTGTGTTGACTAATGAGCGGGCATGAGATTGAAAATTTACCTGTATATTACATTGTAATATTGTCCCTAAAACTAAACAGTGTTTCATTATGTGCATTGTGGATATTTTGATCATGTTGCTGGCGTTGTCATTTGTTTCCTTTTTATGCTGAGAAGGAAGTGTTAGTTACTCTTTGGTCACACCGTGAGACATTGACTTGTATGCAGAGGCGGTCCTTGCAGCTGCTTGTGCAGCAGCTTGTGCGTACACAACTTGCTGTAGCAGCAGTGTAAGCGTGCCTTCGTGGGGTGATAGACCTGTCCGATTGGCAGACTAAAGAATCATTGTCTTGATTCATTTCACAAACAGGTAGGTTGAATCTGACCGATCATGCTGCATAGAATTTGTGGAAACTGTGTATGAAAAGTTGACGTGTTTCCTTGATAGATAAAATCTACGCATTCTTTTCCGGTCATATTGAAGGTTGGTTTTGAGAGAGAGATCGAGCACATGCATTGGCGTCCTGCTGATCAGTGACTACTCAACTATGCTTAAGTGAACTACTACTGCAAATGCTCCATTTATCTGTGATGAACAAATTAACCTTATTTGCCCCAAATTTTTATTACCTTCTTATCGTTGATGATATTGACCATTTATTCCCTCAAAATAAAGAAAATGCAGCTTCTAAGAACATTTCTAAATTTTAATGGATTTATCGCTTGGAGAGAGTATTGGATGACATTGTTAAGAAATGGTTCTGTTTGATCTGGTAAAGGAAAGTCATCTTTGGCCTAGCAATGTCAGTCTCCTTTTTGGGGGACTGCAGCGAGAAGCCTCTTGTTCACAATTTCAGGTCACCGTTGTATCGAAAGTTATATCATCTGTCAATATCTACTCTTTGGCAGATTCAGTTCAGTTTGGCAAAACACGATGTCCTCATAAGTTAGGGAAAGAGTTCATGCGCAAAGACTCGAAAGATTTAGGAGAACCAAGGGGAAGCGGTCCAAAGAGGTCTGTTTGTATGATTGACTTTTTTGTTCACAAAAAGTTGATCCCTGAAATCTTGAACGTCCAACTCTGATAAACATAAAAATCATTTTATACTTCATCACCTTAAAGTCCTACTAATGTACATGCTAAGTTGTAAAAACTGTGAAGGTCAAGCAAGCTCTCAAACAATGAAACCTGCGCCTAAATAGCAGAGTGATCCTTCAGATGTAGCTCCTATTTTATGGAGTAGCCGACCAGGATGCCCAGTAAACCAACCAATGCAGAGAGCAATAAGAAGTAGCTGTTCAAACGAGTCTCCCTAACTTCTTTTCTCAGCAAATCCTGCTCGAGGCGCCAAAATAAAAACCAGGACACAATTACTAGAAAGCATAGATATCTATAAATGTAGTTTGCTATATGAAACCACCATGCAACAAAATGTGATAGCAGGAGCAGGATGCAAATGCCACCAAAAGGTCTCAAATGACCAATAGCAAGTAATATTGCTATGGCAGAGGGAAAGAGGGATATGACTACTAGTATTAAGTACTTTGATGGAAATGACCTACCCTTTCCAGACCAAAAAAAACAGAAAAGAACAAGAAGGCAGATCTAGAAGTATGCATTGGCATTTTTCAGTGTCTTTTAAGTCAATGATCTCATACTCGAAGGTCTGTGATGAAGTAAATATCAGAAACTCAGGAATCTGAGACAAATGAAGAACTCCCATCTATAGTCTACCGTCAAAGGGAAACCTTAATTACTATCAAAATGAATCTTACTGCCAAATAATTGATCCAATTGCATAAAACACCATCATCCATTACCCTATTTAGTACCTCCACAATTAGGACCCAGATACCCCAAGTATTTGTTAAAATACCTGGTAAAAAAAGTAATTACATGAAAGAGGTGACCAGTCGAGGCTTACCAACATGCCTTCATGAAGAATGTTAATTGTCAAACTCAAGAATGGACAGCAAACAGAGCAAGAGACTAAAGGCGGTTCCAATGCTAAAAATCTTTTACTAGTTCTTTGCTTCATCCTGCTAACCTAACTATGCAGAAAAATCTTGAGACATTAAGTCACAGAAGCACAGTGGCACCCTAAAAACATCATGAAGTTGCTATTTTCCTAAAATCATCAATCTACAAGAAGAGCAATCTAAGTTATTTAGTATACTATGTTATCGACCTACCAGTTCCTGAGATAACTTCTGCCTCTGTTGCAAGGCTAAAGCTTTCTCCTCAGTCAGCTTTGAAATCATAGACCATGTCTGCCGAATAAAAGTTAACATCAACAAGGTCATCAAAAGAATTATATACATCACATAAAATCTGAAGAATATGGTCATCACAAGTGTAGCTAACTATAATAATCACCCAAGAATATAGTGCATTTTCTGTAATCATGACTCAATAGATTTGAAAGACAAAGAACTGAACTCTGCCAATAAGTGTGGGCTTTAACTAGTACTACTATAGCGAAGCAGTTGCCAAGATACAAACATCAATCAGAAGCTCTCTTCTACAATTAAAAACCTAACCAACTAAACTAAATTAATTATCAAACGTTAGAGGGAATTAAGAGAACCATATGGAATAGCTTAATTAGTCAACTGACTCTTCTTCTTCTTCTTCTTCTTTTCCTTCTTTTGAATACTGTCAGTATAAGAAATCTCTGAAGTCTGTAAATACTGACTTATCTCCCTATGGGAAATGAACCGAGAATCTTTATGGCAGCATTTTTTTTTTCCTCGATTCATTAATGCATGTCAAGTCTATAGCACCAGAATCTCAAAAGTGGGAAGGAAAGCGTGTTGGTGGAGCAAATAGAGTATCAGAAAGAATGGAGGGAAGATTGAAATTTTCCACGTCTGGAAAGAGGAGATAATGGAGATAAAGCAGAAAGTAGGAGGAAGTGTTTTTCTCTTCAGCCCCTTAAACCTTCCCCGTATTATAGAAGAGAAAGTTGGCAGATATTGATTGAAGTTTCTGTTCTCTCACAAAAGTAAAATCATATTAAGGTCATTATGGCAAGATGAAAAGCATCAGATTTCTCTTGATTTCACTCCCTCCTTTCCACACAACCGAAATAATCTCATTTTGTCTCCACCTCCACTTTCCTTACTACTACTTTGTTTCCCAAATTTATTTTCTTAATCAACTTTTTTCCAAACATGGGTTAAGACAGCATTAAAATTCACTTCATTCATGTCCCTGGACCAAATATCCATTGAATAAATGGACCAAATATTTACTTCATCAGCAGAAGAAAAGAGAAAAAGAGGTTGTTCTCAGATGCGGAACAACCCACCAGAGAACTTTCAAGAGAAAACATTCAAGGAACTTCTTCCCCGAATGAGTTTTTTTAAGCATATTCTGTGTCAGCTTCAGCAACTGTTCCACTTTTTTTATCCTAATGATACAAAAATACAAGTTGCAGCATCTGCCTAACCCCTCACGGTTACCGTAATTCAAACAAGTTAGGATTGAGCAAAACTGATTGGCAATGACAAAATATGAAACTAGGCAGTAGAATATCACAACCTAAAACCTCTTTAAGGTGTCAAATAAAAACTTCATCATCAAGGACAAAATCAAAGTCAACCAAGGACAAAAAGTAGGAAGTTTACCTCTAAAGACTTCTTAGGTGTTTCCAAAGATCTCGTTACCTAGAATTTTACAAATCATGAGGTGCTTAAACCAGAACATTAGTATTAAAGGAAAACATGACAGAGAGCAAGGAAAAAATTACAACATCAAATAATGAGGTGGCCGTGTTTCCATCCTCAAGAGGAGATGCTGTTGGAGAAGATCCTTCTTCAGATTCTTCAGGGATAGGAGAGGGAGGATTTGCAGGAATATAGACAACCCGCAATTTGAATTCCTCCAAAGTCTTCCCATACTCCTTATTAAACTACCATGACCGTTCAAAGTCATTCAAACTGAGGGTGGTAAAGGAAACATAGAAAACCATCATAAGATACTCCGAAGAAGTGGATTGACCCACCATTTCTGGTGTTATCTCTTTCACAGTTGCACCATATGGGGCAACAATACTCTGAATAAGGAATTTGTCCCTGCATTGCATATCAGGAGGTGCCTCCTTTGGGGCCTGCATTGTGACTACCAAATACGGTCCAGCATAATAAACGTAATGCAGAAACATAGAAGAAAAGGCAAACCATGCCTACCCATTTCAACACGAAACAGAGAACATTATTTGCTTACAAAGAAACCTAAATACTCAAGAATGCGGTTGCACTTTGCAGGCTAACCCATTGATATAGATGATATTTGGTGAATCAATATTTCACTTAAAGGCAAACTAAAATTACCAGTGAAACCACATGTCGCTCTGGGCGGGACAACGCCAGAGTTCGGACGAACGCAGTACTTCTTTGGATTGGTCGTCTTCACCTACGTCCCCATTCACAATTCTTGTCAGTTCTAAATCCCAACCCCACAGCTCAAGCCATTAGAATCAAACACAAGGAAAAAAATGTCCCCACCTTGAAAGCTACGTATTTGTCCGTCTTGTTACTAAGTTGCATAGAGCACGAAGCTTGCCTCCTCAATTCAACTTCAACCACCGCACGCCAACAAAAGCCATATCAGCAGAAGAGGAAAAACAAAAACAACCCGTGATTATCCAAATCGAAAACAACCAAAGAAAACACATGATCCTCAACGGCGAAACACCGATACAAACTTCATAAGACTACACGATCAAGAACTCTTCTCCGCGAAATCTCTTTTTTCCCCGAAAGACTCGAGCACCGAAACTTACACGTGAATTTCAGTTCCCTGGGATGAATGTCAAGAAGATTCCCAATGACCATCGTCTCCAGCCCAAAAAAATCCGTCTTTGAAGTTTCAACAACAACGAAACGACTCCTACGAAAGAACCCACTACTTCTTTTTCTTTCAGAGATCGAGGATTAGGGTTCTTGGACGAGAACGTCGCGTTTCGATTCAAGTTCGGGCTCTGCTGAGAACGGGGAATAGGAGCGGCAAACCGCGGACGAGTTTCCAAAGCGAAATAAGCCGAGCGCTGGCGGGCACCGGATTGGTCGACGAGAGGAGACCGCACGGTCAACGGGGTCGCGATTTTGGCTGAATCGCACGGCTACGAAGCGGTCGGTGACGGGAGATAAAAAGAGTGGCGGGCGGCGAGGACGGCAAAATCAAGTAAATTCCTTTATCTTGTCGCTTGAGGCTTAATAAGTGGGTCCGTTCCATGGGTGCCGTCCACGCATGATAGGGTGAGCATATCCTCCATGTGACCAAATTAGGATTCGTTTGGATCGAACGAACCAAACTGGCTGATTTGATCCGATTCTTGAAGGCATGGGTCCGTTTCCAGTTTCATAAAAATGAAATTTGTGATTTTCGATCCGATTCTCAATTATGATAGGAATTGAATCAGATCAGACCGACTATTTTTTTTTAGATTTTATTTTTATTTTTCAAAAAGAGCAATAACTGTAAAATAGTAATAACTCTAGTCTTTTTCTAAAAAGTTTAAAACTTTTTGTTAAATGATTGGTTTCATTGGATCGGATCAGAGCAATCGATTCAGTCCGATTCTCCATTTTAGGATAGTTTGATCTGATCTATCATCCCAAAAATTGAGAACTAGTCCAATTCTCGATTTTTAGGTGGGACCAAACCAAATCGGAAATTAATCTACCCTAATGTGTGAGCGGTCATTTAAGTAAATAAGTCTCGTGTAATCTTAAATTAGCACAAATTCATTGTATAACTATGCAAGCGCGAGTGAATTTCGACTAAAGTGAAAAGAACATGGTGCTACGGCGGCTCCCACGACACAGCCTCCCTTTAGTTGCATTGGAGTCTGAGTGAAATCCGTAAATTAACACGATTGCCTGTTGAAACTTTATCTAGGCATGGTCGAATTGAAATCATAGTGAACAATATCAAGTTGACGATGGTACCCTACCAGAGGCTTGCTGCCTTAAAAAACAAAAGCAATTTTGCACATCCCTCTGAAAGTTCTTTGCGAGTTTCTTTGATAGCAAAGGGAAGGGAAAATGACCAAAAGCACTTGACCATTACGTGAAAGCTTCCACTGGCATAACTTCACTTTTTGGAAAGAGCATGTTGCCTTAACGTTAGATTTTCCATTTTCATCATCAAAATTTTATTAAGTACGGATTTATATTCCAAACATAACTCATCAATATAATATAACACTTCATCGGAAATCTCAATTTCTTCTTTGAAATCTAAATCCGTAATTAAATAAATATTTGCATATTCAGCCTCACTTTTTTGGCACTCAGTATTGCTTTATGTCCCTACCTTAAGAACTTTCTTCTACTTTTCATCATCTACCTTAAGAACTTTCTTCTACTTTTCATCATCTACATCTTCTTCAAAGGTAGGCAATTTGGTTTGATGTGCCCTTATTTCCTACATTCAAGGCATATTACATTCTCAACTTCTTCTTGATTCTTGATGGACCTTCTTTCTTTTGATTGCTTGAACTACTTCCTTCCTTTTAAGTTTCTTCTCTTCTTAGCCATCTTTTTGAATTTCTTTACGATTGGGCTAGTTTTCCATCATCTTCATCATCTTCTTCAAAATCTACATCATCTAAATAGTGAATGTTAGATCTCAAAGCAGTTGACTTCTTACATTTGGGATATTCTTCATCATTTATGTGTTCAACTACAAACACATGAGAGTACTAGTAAGTTTATAAATAGTAAGAAATATGATCCGCTATGTTTCTTGATAGATGTTTTCAACATTTTTCCATTCCTTTGAAAGTCCTCGCATAAGCTTATTTACTTTCTCTTCAAACGAGATTGGCTTCCCATGATATGCAAGTCCACTGATGATATTAGTGAATCTATTGAACTTGTCTCATTTAGTTTCATCTTGAAGGATTCGGATTTGCCATGAGAATATTTGTTGTTTGTTTCCTTGACTCCCTCACTTCCTTCAAATGTCACTTGAACTTTGTCTCAAATTTTCTCAATTGTTTCACATGAAGAAACACAATTTTGCTTAGCATGAGATAATGGATGGTAAGAATAATAAATAGCCTTAGCATTTGATACTTCTCTTTTAGCCAACTCTTGTGGAGTAATTGTGTTTGTTGGAGTTGAATTCTCATTAGTTGCTCTCATGTTTGCAAAAGCAAGTGTAAAGTGATCTCGATTGTAGGATTTACTCAATTTCATACAACATCCCACACCAAAGGATCTGTGGATCTAATGAAACGTTTTATTTTATTCTTCTAGACATCATACTCAATTCCATCAAAGTAGGGAGGTCTAGTGTTGCTTAGTCCTTCAATAATATCTGGTCCAAGCATGCTAACTATAACATATTGTTAACTCAAAAGTAAACACTTTAAAATAATGAGCACTAGGCTCTAATACCAATTGATATTAGCTAATAGTATCGCCTAAAGGGGTTGAACTTGTAATTTTAAGAAGCTTGACAAATATTACAATATTAAAATAGTCAAGTTTAATATAAGCTTAATCAGGTAATGTAGAGAGTTTATATGAATGCAAATTGAATATATTGCAATACAATGCAGTGCGTTCTATTAAGAAGTAAATGGATATGGGTAAAGATATCAAGAATGATGCACACAAAGCTTATAGTGGTTCGATTGGTGTAAGTCCACGTCCACTCTTCCATGCTAATAGTATACTAGCTAGATTTCCCTATAAATCTTCTTGAAGTTACAATAGAATGTGTTGCTTATACTCAAGCACCTTCTCCTTAAAGCTGATGCTACTTTACTCAAGTTGACAAGTGTCACTATCTCACACCCAAGCACAAACTATCGCACTACCAATTCTTCTTGAAAGATTAGAAATTTGAATTCTCTTAGAAGACAATGTAAAGAATTGAAAGCTCTCTAAAATTGGATTTTGCACCCTAAACCAATCTTCTTCACTTGGTGTCTTGTTGATCTCTTTTTATACTCAACATCCAAACTTCCCATTTGACAATATTTAAGAAGAGCAATCTTCAATTGGACAATTGTTGAAGAAACAAAAAATAGTGGTTGAAGTGTGTCCATCAAAGTTCCATAATTTTAGTCACCCATACAATCAAACCTTGATTTCCACAAATAGAGTAACTTTTTTTATGGAAAGTATCTTGCCTTCAGGATAATTGTCAATCGATTAAGATATCTTGCATGATTAAATATTTTGTATAGATAAACTTTAAGATTGATGATCAATCAAGATCTTTTAAAATAGGAATTTACACCATATCACTAACTGTCAAGGGATAAGATAACATATTTTAAAATAGTAATTTTAAAGTTCGTGACAAAGTTGTTGTTGCATGTAGGTAGGTACTCCCAACTATTGATGATATCAAACTTTCGCCAGTTATCTTCTTATATTAGACTTTGGTTATATTAGATTGTTTCTCATTTGGCACTTGGAGTACAATAGTGGTGTGGTCCTGTCAACTGCTCACCTTGGTACCTGTAAGCTTTCATGAATATCTAATTCTTCTATACTTGTTCACATTGGTCCGTCTGGCTATTTCAAATCTTTTCATTCATCATTCCTTTTTAGGTGGATGTTACCTAAAACATAAACAATTTCATGCATATATCAAAGTCTCAATAAATCATGGAGTGTTTTGTCAACTTATATATATAACCATTCCACTGTGCGAGATCTTGTAACACTTACCAACGAGGCCCTGTGGACTAGTATTACACAGAAGAAATCAATTCTAAACACTATATAGAGGCTATCTTAATATGACATAAATTCAAACCACTATATATTATTGTGTAATCTACTTATCTCACTCTAAGTTTTACTACCATCGTACACACTAACTTGCACCTAACACTATCTATGTGTTGATTGTTTAATATTTTGTGAAAGTTTTACACTATTATCACACAACATATTCAACCCCAATTCTAGGTTATATTGTTAGTCTCAACACAACCATCTTTATATGCATGGAACATATTTTCAAAGATGGACATATCATTGAACAAAATAATATCAATATACCTTAAATTTCTTAATTACTGGAGACACCGTGTATAACTGTTTCACCGGAATTCGATTCCACAATGAAATACCTTTTGCTGAAAGTCATTCTTCAGTTTTTACTAGAGGGGATAGGTTCTATGGAAATTCTGAATAATAAATATCATAGGTAGACAAGAATTGATAACTTCAATTCAAACAAAGCCGGACGTATAAAAATTATGTCGAAATTTAGTCAACGACAAAGCTTGAGAATATAAAGATGTAATGTCATAATTTAATCGATGATGAGGCACTCATGAACTAGAGCAAAGATACACGCTAGAATTTTAATTGAACGCTGATCTAGAAACTATAACTACAATATAGGAATTGAAAGATAACATGTTTGTTTGTTTATACACAGGGAGCCTCCAATAGACGAATACCAATATTTAAGTGTTCTTAGGATGTATTTGGTACAGCTTTCCCATGGGACTTTCGGCCTCCAAAACCCCTAGGGGAAATGCTAAGGTATTTGGCAAGATTTCTCAATGGGCTTTTGATCGAATGCTAGTTTTGGGAAAGCTAAAAGCCCAATGCTAGCCTATTAGCATTAGGCTTTCAGCATTTGACCAAATGCTAAAACTAATTTTTTTTCTTTCAAAACTACTATCAACAATCTTTGAATTTTCGATTTTCTCCTATATATATACAATCCTTTCCTGGTCCAGCAAAGGGTTGCGCGACTCCAAGTGACCCTCACCTAAGGTCACAAAACTCACACGTCGAGAGTCACTTGAGGTTGTCCAACCTTAGGTGGCCCTCACTTGGGTTGTGTGACCCTTGCTGGAGGTTCCTCGACCTCGAGTGACCTCAATCGACAACCACTGACACCAGATCTAATTCACTGGAATCACCAAGGGTTTGGGTCCTAAAATTTATATATACCCAAAGCCCATTTCAAAAGTTTTTTTGCCAAACACAAGTTGAACACAAAGTCCATTTGTAAATAGTCTTTACTAAACACAATTTGCATTTCCCCAAGTAGCTTTAAGTTTCAACATTTGTATTACACTCAAAGCCCATTTATAAAGCTGAAGCAATTGCCCCCTTAATGTAATCACTTGTGAGAAGTTGACTTGCAATTTTAGCCATGCTTCTATGTCTCCGAAAATTTTGGTTCCATACTTTTACATTGCCATGATTTCATCTCTAGGTGGTTGTTCCCTAAAACTCACGCCTCAATCTCTTGCACCTAGCTGCTGAGTTACCTCCATTTGGTGTCTCAATTAGTAATATTTCAATCCCCTTTTAATTAATATCCTTACCAATCAACTCTATTATGATAATCATCAACCATTCATTATCATATGTTGATAGTATAACTCATGGTCATCAACGCATATCAATACAATAACAATTCCCACGGTTATTGACAATGACCCATAGTTCTAATATAGATAACCTCTAGCCACATGCTTATTTAAGTCGACGACCCGATTAAATTTGTGCAAACAATAACTAAAAGATATCATTGTATAAACTTACTAGAATGAGACCTTTAATATCGTTAGCAGTCAGATGAAACCTACCTCCTTGGACTGCTCAAGTCTCAAAAGCACCTCAAAAAGATCTTCTCCTCGCTCGAGGATCCATCTCTCTCCATCTTATGTTCTTTGATGACACTATCGAGAGTCTTGCCCATCTTCATTTGCAACATGTCCATTAAATATTAGCAATCTATTTAAGTATTTTATTGCATATAAAATTATAAGAGGATCCCCATTTTTAAACAGAAATATTTTTTTAAAATTTACGTTTGCATATTAAGAGCATTTTTAATTAGACCCACATAATTTGCGTCCTAATTGGACAAGTGTAGGGACGTTCTAAGCTTAACTGAATTAGAACAATTTAATTAATAAATGAAAAAACTAATTACTAAAGGAACAATTTACCTTTACCAAAAAAAAAATACTAAAGGAACAATTTAATTTAATTAGGAGGGCTAAGCTCATAAATTGAAAAATTAGAACCACTAAGATGGTCCATGTGGTCCTTCAAGTTAGGAAACATAGATTTATTGAGGTAGACTTGGAGAGCATTATTAAAGAGATCTTGAGAATGCGGCCACAAAGGACAATAATTTGGGCACGTGAATTTTCGGCGTATTGAGAAGATTCGGCCAGCATTTAAGGAGTAAAAAAAAAAAAAAAACGACATTCGGAGATCACTAAAAAAGGAAATTAACCACTTATATGAGCGTGAGAGTGCTTGGATAATTAACAGAATAAAAATAGCAATAAAAAGACAGATAGAAAGAGGCAATCAGGCACTCTCTCACTCACAGAACGATTCTTGGGTGGAGGTCTGGCTTGAAATTTGATTCCACCCACTGTTTGAAGTGTGGAATTTTGAGTGAGCGTAGACTTTCTGGGCTGAAGGGACGCGTGAACTCGGTGAGAAGGAGCAGTAGCCACCGCCCGTCCCTCTCGCTTCCCGCCTTGCTGGCTTCCGCGAGACACTCCGGCAAGCGTTAGCGCCCCCGCAGGTTTGTCCTCCTACAGCCAGAGAAGCCCCCATTGCGGCTGTATCTCCTTGTTTTATGATAAGGCCTGCATGATAAGTTCTACCCTTCGGTAGCTCATGAGTTTACATCGAAAGAGGCGAAAGAAGCAATTCACAACAAGATTTAGTGCAAAGCTCACTAAATTCCATGGTTAATGATATTTGCAAATTAGTGGTTCCTATTTGGAGAAGAATCCACACAATAACCAAAAGAACAGAAACACAGTCGAATAAAGCATAAAGGAAAAACCGACATGCTGTCTTGATCTTTCTTTGTCTCAAACCCCATACCCCTCTAATAATGGTAGGGTAAGGGTGGCCCCATAGCGGAATTGCCTAGTGGTGGTTGGTCATAGCTCTTGTAAGTAGCTAGTGGCCACTCCCTTCTCAAGGAGCTATACGCAAGACTTCCGCATCATACGACTCTGTCCCAAGCTTCTCTTCATGTGAAGTAACAAATGTCAAGATGCAAGCTAGTCATAGATTTTCGACCCAAAAAAAAAAGCTAGTCATAGATTTGCTCATGATCAATATGATTCAAATTTGTGATCTCTTGTATTATTTGGTTATTACACTTTGTGCGGTAACAATAAGTAATATGCTTGAACGAAGCCTAGTCTAACCTGCCGCAAAATTGATCTTATTATATGAAGGTTGGTGTCTATCTCCCAATACCCAATGTCCGGTTACCATGGAATTTTCTTCCAATGACTTAAGGAGTTAGGTGGCTCCACGGAAGCCGGTGATAGTCTAATCTTTTGACATTTTTCTTAGGGCCCATGCGTTTTCGTTTTAATTTCTTGGCCCATGCATTGAGGAGGAGATATCTCTGCTTTAATACTTTAGACTATTTTTAGGACCCACCAATGTTCCTCATGTACGCGAGTCCCTTTTATCCAAGATTTACGAAGTCTTCTCTTACTTTGGGTAAGAAAGAAGTAGATTAGTTTTTAAATTATCACGTTTGTTAGTAATATGTGTCTCTCTTTGCAAATTATTCCCTAGAAAAGTTTCAAAATAATATCAATACTATTAAATCAAATTTTCTTTTTATCTTCGCTTTCAAACTTTCCTAATCAAACGATTTTTTTTTCCAAAAACTTAAGTTATTAGAAAGTAGATAACCAATATACTTATGAAAAGTTACTCAACGCTCTCCTTGAATGCAAGTCGATCTTACATATGCAAATTAGGATGTGGATGGAACCATGTCAACAAGATTACGGTTGGACCAAGAAAGCAGGTAGAATAATGGGGTATAATAACCAGGAGAAATTTGAGAGAGAGTGTTTGTGTTAAGATTCAAATACTTGATCTATGCTTCGATACCATGTTAAACAAATTTTGTTTCTCTAAAGTTTAAGCTATTAAGAAACAGACTGACAACGTATTTATAACAGATTAGTTATAGAGAATCGTGAAACCAAAACAATAAGGTCATAAATATAAATAAGCGCATTCTTTTTCTTATGTCTGCGCGTGCTTAGCCCGTACCTCAATGCCAATGTGTTAATCAATAGGAGATGAAAAGCAAATAGCGACACTGCTTCAGAATTGTTTCTACATTATAAATCAATCTTCACGGTAAATTTCAGTCTTCTTTCTCAGCTTAAAACGAAAGTTATTCACTGGAAAATCCGTGTTTTGAGTGTAGTTGCATATTTATCCAAATTCACGATCTTTGTTATCATAATCATTAATTTCTATCCACAATTAATTGAGAGAGCAATTTGGCTACTGGACGCACAAAAGAAAAGAACAAAAAAACCAATCACCTTCTTCATGCGCAAAAGCATGAAAATCACCCGAGGAGGAGGCTGCCTGGCACCGGCGCAGTTGAAGTTTTGTAAGTACTAGATTACACAAGGTTGCTCAAAATTGTACTCACTTATGTCATTGTGCTGCGTAAAAATTATCAGCAGTTTGCCTGCAATAAACCCTAACCCTTTGGTTAAATGTCTATTTAAGAAAGGGTATCGCTGTTTGGTTACTCGCCACCGCCTTCACGCCTCTCCTCTGCTGAAGTTTGGTGAGGGCCGTCGTCCTTCATCATCTCCATGTAACAGATCACGGGTGCTGCCTGCACATCTTGCTACAGAAATCCTTGCCTAAGCTTCATCGTCTTCATTTGTCACGCCTTGCTGCTCATCGGAGCTCCAGCCAACATCGGTGGCCACCACCACGCCACTCATTGAACTTTTCCAATCCTCTAAGTTTGGGGCTCCTGTGATGTCGGTGTTGAGCCTTACGTTCTTCTATTACTGATGGGTCATAATGCGCCCTACTTTTGCTACTGTTTAGTTGTTACACGCCTTCTGGCTTAAGCTCATGTATCTGTACTATTTATGTACTTATTAAATTATCAATATTTGCTTAGCCATAATTTCATCCTTCAATGCGATAAAACCCCTTACAGTATCATCTATGACAATGTGATTTTTCTAATATATTTGAATAATCGATGTAAAATGGACAAAAACAAGAAAAAGGATCATGTAAGCCTTATCTTTAATCATTAGTAGCAAAACAGTATGATCTAGATTCAAGAGCAGAAATAATAGGAAAAAAAACTCAGGAGGAGTAGTTCTCATTTCAGTCATTTAAGGGCAAACTTTGTATTATTGCAGGATGATTTAGATTTAGCTCAAATTTAAAACGTGCAAAAGATTTTCGGAATATGATGATATTTATATTATCACTTTAGTAACACATTAGTCATGTCTTATGGCAGGTGTTATTTATTAGAATTGTGGACACAAATTAAGGAGGGAGAGCATGTCTCAGTCTCCTGAAATTAGTTGTTAAGTCGACTTGCAAACATTGTTTTTAGCATATTTCGGAATGTTACCCCATCAGACCATGACAAACACGAATTCAAGCAATCCCAAAACACGTGAACAGTCAAGAGTCCTCCGCAAATGAAGAACCCTAAAGGGAGGGGAGGGGGAAGGAAGAACAGTTCCAGAAATTTAAACAGACACCCAACGTAGATTTTCTCAGTAAGGCGACACTCCCACGTTCGCAGTTGCAAAGAGCCCACCATCTTTTCTCAGCACATCCTCTCCTTCCTGCAAAATTCCCAAAACCATATTATCTTAAAGGCATGCCAGAATTTCAATATCATTTTATTAGTCATATCGACTATGATGCAGAAATCCCCTTTACCCATAATATTTCTTCATTGACCTGGAAATGATACTAACGAATTCAGCTTCTTTTCTTTCCTTTTCTCGCATTGATTTTTATTTTGCTTACCAGAAAGGAAAAGGCTGCTCCCACATTCGATGTTATATGTCATCTAACGACGTGTCCTCTCGCAATCTCCATAAATAGAATGATTAATAGCCTAATTAGTAGTAGAACTGATTTTAGGGTTTCGAAGAATATTACCTGCTGGCAGATATTAGTTTTCTTCACGGGCTGGTCAGGCATGAGTCCAAAATGGATGTGGGGGAAGTGGGCCCACTGCAAAAAGGGAGAAACGAACACGAACGTACGATCATCAGAAATCGAAAGCTTTTTTCTGATGAAACGTCCCAAGTTGGATGTTTCAAATGGAGAGTATAAAGGAAAATGAATGAACCCAATAAACGAGTGGCGGGAGATGAGGCAAGAGAGCGACTTCTCAATAGAGAGGAAAAGGAAAAAAACCAAAGAAAAGATGGCTGTAAGACTTACGTTCTTCGCAGCAGCACTAAAAGCTTCCCTGTGGCTTATATCGGGATTTCCTGCCTTGATGCGTTGGATCTCCTCCCTGCGAATTCAAAGAATTTCATCATCGGACTCGCGAGTTTTCAGACTGTAATTATGGAATCTTGAATGAGACATGGAAGGATTTGGAAATATAGGCAAATGCAAGGTCCGAAATGTACTGAAAACCGAGTGGGCTTGTGCATTTTTTTGTCTTTGCTTTTGGATGCATCGACACACGAATAAACCCGACATAATGGAAAAGGGAAAAAAGAATGGTTCATCAATCATTCAGCATCACCTCCAGAAAGGGTCCAGTGGTCGTGGAGGGATGGAGACATTTAAGGAGCAGTCTTTGAACAATATACTTGTCTCTGCATATCGATGTGAGACATGCTTTTTTTTTTTAATTTTGGTTCGGCTTTTAACACGTGCGAGTAATAAGACACAATGAAAACGAACACGAAATGACAAAAGCTATGGCCAAAAGTGGACATAAACACAGTCCACAATCGACTGCAGAAAAAAAGGCTTTATTCTTGACGAGATTGAGGCGCCTGTCAGTTAGATCAGTATTTTAACCTAACAATTAAGCAATTCTTCCGGGCTTATAAGTTCTCAATTTGACAGACAATGATGATGCTAAGCAGGTAGCACATATAATTTCTCCATTGGGAAACTCTCGATGACATTTTCCTGTCAGTATGAGGTGACAAACTACAAGAACATGCAAGACAGATTCTTGACTAGGTATCTCGTTAGAAACTTGGTGGCGTTTCTTAAGTAATGAATTAGAATATATTTTACACGAAATTAGCTCTTGCCACTCAATAAATAAATTGTTCATGACTTCATATGTTACCTAAGGGTTAAATACATTTATGGGTTTCTAAACATCTTCCAGCGTTTGATTTTGGTCTTTTAAACCCCACTGCGTCATTTATCATCCTTAAAATTTCACGATTGTGCAAACGTAGGACAACAATTAGTATTTTCCATCACAACTTAAGCAAAACCGCATCTACTATGTACCGTTTAATGCCTGAGCACCTCCCGAAGTGCTAGGAACCGAAAGTCTGCCGAACGTTTCTTGTCTTAATTACTAAATACCAAATGCCTCTCATCAATCAATTAACATGTTTAATTATCTCTTTAACATCTATATCGTATGAGCCACAGAAGGGAATAACAAAAAAACAATAAGAGATTCAATTTCATCGGCAAGTTGGCCTTATCAAACCACTTGTACGCATTTATGGGAAGATAGGTTAGTCACTTTAATTCTTAGTGTACACGTACTTGTCACTTGGTTAACACTGATGGGGGGTGATAAATGTATCATCGAGGGATGCTTATCGCCATAAATATTCTTAAGCTTGCAAGAAGGCATATTTTTTATGGCCATAAATTCATCTTCTTTTTTTTTTTTGCTCCTTCGAGCTTACAAATATTAGTAAAGCAGAAACATTGGCCAGTAGTAAAAGGGATAATGCATAATTATTCATCATATATGTGCTTAAAATAGAATGTATTTACTTACTTGATGAAGCGGTTGTAGGCAGAAGGTACTCTCTGTCTCTTCTCCGGAGCTGGGCATGAGCAATCAGCCAGACATACAGACAAATCAAAGACACATTAATATCTCCTCTGGCTCTCTCTCTCTCTCTCTCTCTCTCTCTCTCTCTCTCTCTCTCTCATATCATAGTCTCATCATGACTTCCAAGATATGGCAACACCACTCCACTTCTCTCTCTCTCTCTCATCATAGTCTCATCATGACCTCCTGAGAGATGGCAAAACCTCTCTCTCTCTCTCAAACCTTTTTTGACAATCTCGGAGATGAAGATGAAAACCCCTTTGACCAGAAAAAAGAAGATGAAAACCCCTTTCAGAGTCAGAGCGAAAGATGATCTGACATGGCTTCTTTCTTCTAGAAACGATTGGGACAATGCAATCTTTGATCAATTAAGTGAGGATTGCGGAAAGAAGAAAAACAAAATGTAGGCTTTCTTGGCTAGTCATTGCATAGAATATAGGAGGCGGCGGCTATCTGATGGGCTATGAAGTTCTTTTTCTTACATGTTATGCAAGCTCAAAACAAAAAGGAGAATTTAGATCTTGTTGAGGACTACTGAACTTTTTCAAGTAATGAAGATCACAAAAATAACCTGACGCTCTCTCTCTCACAGATGAACTGCAACTCTTTCTTACGTATATATTGCACATATCACACACACACACACACACACACACACACACAGAAAGAGAGAGAGAGAGAGAGAGAGAGAGAGAGAGAGAGAGAGAGAGAGTTGCCACTTAGAATTTGTCCAGTGTCGGCTCACACCATGAAACATAGGCCAACCTAAATGAAAGATGGGTATAGAAAAAAAGAAAAATAAAGAAGGAAATATTTAAATAGAGAGAGAGAGAATGTTTATACGTCTGTTAACTACTGGAGGCTTAGGGATCTGCTCAGCTCCTCCTCGTAGCTGCATTATCGAGTCGGCCGGCGACAGCTGATTTATCAGTAAACTTGGTGGGGCGTTCCGGATCTCCTCCTATAATGTCCAACCCCATAATTAGCCAACACATTAAGTAAGGAAAACAATAATACTAATTTTATCTGATCCAAGATGCACATCGGTAATGCTACCTCAGAGAAGTACCAATTCGTATTTCCTGAGAACCTTCAAAAAAATGCGTTCTTCTTATACTATTTGTTACAGTAAAACCAAGAACTTTTTTTTTTCCGAGTTAATGTATGTCTTTAGAAGGGAACCCAATTTATGAATTGTGATTTGTAAAAGATCACAAGATGGTGTGATGTGGGAAGTGGAACCCCGTAATTTCTTTTTCTTGATTATTTTTGCTCAGACGCGAAGGTGGAACAGGTTATAAATTCACAATTACCAGAAGGTTTTGAGGAGTAAAGTAATTGTGGCCAAGCTGAAGCTGGTTAGCTGAGGGAAGAAGCATCCCGCGCATGTTGACGGACAAAAGATTGGTACAGTGACCGCATCGGACTGTCACCGTCTTGAACAAGCTGGTACAAGGAACACTTACCTGTGTGTGCATTTGTGTGCACAAACACAAGCCCCAAATTAAACCACCAGAACAAAAACAAAGTCACTCTTGGATCATGCAGAGAGAGAGAAAGAGCGAGAGTACATACAGCGAGGACGGTGTCGCAATAGTTGCAATGGACATAACAGAGCTGCTCGGTGGGGGACGAGAGGTGGTGGTGGTGATCTGGTGCGAAACCAGATGACGACGATGAGGAAGAGGACATCATGTTCATCTTTTCCTTTTGTTGAAGTTGATAAATTCTTGGGCTTTGATTTGATGGATGGATGGATTGACAGGAGATATGGCCGAATGGAGTGTGAAAGACAGCTTAACCACCTTGAATTTGGTTTGCTTGTTCAGTTGCTTTTGCTATACATAGGAGAGGAAGAGGAGATAGTGAGGAGACAAAAGCCGGGGGGGGGGGGGGGGGGGGGGGGGGGGGGGGGGGTGGGGAGGAGAGAGAGAGAGAGAGAGAGAGAATGTGTAGAGAAAGAAGACCGAGAAAGGGCTTTCCCTCTCATCCTTTTCAAGTAAGAATGGAAATCCGGCCAAAAAAGATTAAAAAAAAAGACTTAAACATAGAAAAGTATCTTTGAAGCTCATTCTGATATAGATTAACCTGCATATAGGTTAGGAAAAATTAGAGATTAAAATGAAGCTCATTGGCGAAAACATCAAGTTCTAAGCATTTTTTTTACATCTTTGATTTGTTATGTCTACCACATCAATGATAAACAGTGGTTTACAATACATACATACGTACGTACGTACGTACATACATACATACATATATATAATATCCTTTTTGATGTAATTTGTAATTAAATTAATTTATCATACATCGCATCTTGTTGAGATACAAACATTTTTTGTATCTAATAGTTTAAATTATTGAGTTATAGTCTTTTAACGTATTGCAATATATGGATGTAAACCAAAAATCGCGTTTTATGGTTAGTCTTGTTTGTTTATTGATAATTTGGAAGACCTGGTATTTGTACAAACTGTTGCTGCAACACAAACAGGACACACAGCTAGGGGAGGTAGAGAGAGAGAGAGAGAGAGTTGAAAATAAACGGCTGAGGTTAAAGGGGAGAGGGAAAATGAATGGTTGACAGTCCCCAAGGATGAGGCAGAGGGAGAGAAAGAGAGAGAGAGCTTCCAGAGGCGGCAGAGGTGGGGGATAGGAAAAGAGAAAGGGACGTGTGCATGGGCGGTTAGCTCTGGCGGTCATTCACCAGTTGTTTTCAAACTTAAGACCCTCCCGGTGTATATTGTGTGTCTGTGATCAACTGTGAAGCCTCTCTCTCTCTCTCTCTCTCTCTCTCTCTCTCTCTCTCTCTCTCTCTTCTCTCTCTCTTCTCTCGGTTTTCTACAATTCCATTGTCCTCACGATCAAATCTTTGTTCTCTCTTTCTCTCTCCTAAGTTCAAAAACACAATACGACAAAGGTACCTAGCTCTGTCTCTCTGCAATACTCTCTCTCTCTCTCTCTCTCTCTCTCTCTCTCTCTCTCTCTCTCTTCCCTACGCTAATCTAATTTATAGCTGATCAAAGATCCAATCCCATTTAGCCACATTTCTGTACTCACAATAAAGTTTCATGAGTCTTTTCATCGTTTTAGTGTAGCATGGTTCTCTCTGGACACCGAAGCTTTTCAAGTTCTGTAAATTTTTGCACCAATGCCCAAAATATGTCTTTTTTCTTTTCTTGCTTCATCTGCGCCCCATTAATTAATAGCTTGCTGGGATTTTGGATTAGCAAGATTGGTCTCTTCGAAAAAAGTTTCAAATTGTGGAGAAGCATTTCCTGAATTGCTGAACAGTTACATTGGCATGCGGTAAACATTTATGTATTCGGTTTTGACCAACCTTCCTTGTGAATGACAATGATTATGCACGTACTTGATGTGTGAATGAAGATGTAGAAGTGTGGACATCGATTTAACAACCCGTTTGTATATAGTACCATCAAGTATCTAAGCCTTAATCCTTGTCCAAATAGCTAAAATGCATGTCAACAACAGAACAAGCGACATATGTTAATTGGAGTGTGAAAACCGCGGTCTCATTCAACGAAAATGGGCAAACTTAATGAGAAAATGAAAATGGAACTTCTAGTTATAATATGAAATAAGCAACCACGTTGCAAACGTACAACCATGAACTATTGACTTCTTAACATTGCTATTGGTGTAGGGCATATTAGATTAAGTTGCATATGAACTTGGTTTAGAGTCCTTAAGAAGTAAACTTGTGTAACAAGTAGGAAGAAGTCCAGTCTTGAAATCCCATTACCCTCTAGTATCCAGTTTTCGGTTTAGAAACTTTATCTTCCAGAAGTTATTTGAATTGCTCTTGGATTAAACTAATTAGAGCTTAAATGTCTCTCGAACATATGTATATGCACCAATAAGAGGAAATACTTATATTAGGTTAACCCATGTCAATAGTTGTTAACCTCATTCGACCTCACATAGGATTATAGGACATCGTCTCCAGCCCCCGCCATTGTTTACGATGGCTAGGGCTGAGGTCAACCATGGAGGCCACAGTACGGCGGCAGGGGAGGTGTAGCCGCGATGGGGACATTGCAGACGCGACTATGGAAGAAGAAGAAGGCGGAAGATGCATACAAAAGGGAATCTGAAAACTAATCTTGACCATTTATGCAATACCATGTCAACGTGTCTTCCATGTAAAAAGACTAAATTAAATGACAATATCAATGTAATTCAAATGGAGAGGATCCCAATCCATTTAGGTATTTCGGGCATTAGACAGTATGGCATGTCCAAAATCTTAGGATATAAACTAGCCCACTGTTCCTCTTGATTGTGCTAGCTGGGTCAAAATTGCTTGCTCTTTAAACTCTGTGGTTTATTAAACATCTAGTCCCTTAACTTCCCAATACTCTTTCCCTCTCATAATTTCATGATGCATACTCAATAAGAGGGATAACTCACATTGGGTTACAACTAGCTAAGGAACCGCTTCACGTATTCTACTCATTTATAGATTTCATCATCCAACATGACATTCGATTTACTAAATCTTCTAAATTTTCTTCTTTCTAGCATTCAGCAAACTGAAAAAATTTAGATATGAGCAGACAATGAACTCGTCATTGTAATTTTTGCAGATTAAAAATTCAAAAATGTTGTAGATGAAATGATGCTTTTATATAAGAGATGATTTAATGGTATTGATGTTTGAAGCTATGTTCAGACTCTATTTATGGTGCAACTGATGATATCATCACGATGCTAAGCGCCACAAAAATAACGTAAATCTCAAGAAGCTGATCATCATCTCCTTCCAACGCCATATATGACTAATCCTTGATCAGATCAGATCTCTCTCTCTCTCTCTCTCTCTCTCTCTCTCTCTCTCTCATACACCCACAGAGATACGAAGTCGTCAGTGATGACAGCAGGCAGAGATCCTTTACCATAGTTTTGTCCTTGCATGGTGAGTTTTTTTCCAATTTTCGCTTTGCCTACCAATAGCTAGAGACTAGGTTAGACTTTTTTCACCAGCGCACACTAGTCCCTTCCAATCAAGTTCTGTCTTTTTTAATTTTAATTTTTTTACTTTTATTGTCGTAAAGTTCAACTCTGGAAAAAAGCCTGTTCACTTTTCCTGACCATCGTTGAGGACTATCGCCCTTTGATTGCCGTTTAAGGTTAATGTGATGATGATTCAGTTGTGATGATTGTGTCCTCCTCGTTGAGTATTGACTATATACGTTGCTTGAAAAGACTTGGGAATGTTTTTTCGGACATTGTTTTTAGCATCGAAAGCACACGCTAATGGAGGAGCCTGTCAGTCTAGGTCTGTACTCTTTCTTTAAATTTAAAAAAGAAAGGGTTGTGTTGCTTAATTCATGTTAGAGCCGCTATTCACTTCTCTTGCCCTAAGCATGTTTAACTTTTGCATCTTCCTTCTAGAATTGTATGTTGGGACTTCTTTTTTTTTGTGGATCGTAATTGATTTTGCAATATCAAAATGTTGATTCAAATATATGTGGATAAAGTTGGTGCAAGACGCGGAAATATTGTGTTTTGGATTAACTTTTACTTTTCACTTTTTACTTAAGTCCCTTTGTTATAAGGAAGATTGTTTTTTGAGCAATTATTTTTGACTTTCTGAAATTTGGATATAGAGATTTTTTTTCCATGGATTGAAAAAGATAAGTTTAGATTAGGGGAAAACAGTTTCCCTCCCTCACAAGAAGCAAATCACTTTCCTTGAACAACCAAACAAATGAGAATTAATTATATTTTGTTGAAAATGATTTTCATAAAAATGGTTTCCCTTTTATGAAATTTTCAATGAAACAAACATATCAAATGTATTTATTATACACTTTGAATTTTTCTCTGCACATCTCAAGCTTTCAAAATAAGTAAATGTTAACACGTAAATTAACGTATAGTAACTTCATAGTTCTTTTGAAATTTACATAATATTGTAAACTTTAATAGAATTTTTTTTAAAAAAAAAGTGATTTTACTTTTAATCCATGGTAAGCAAACGGGCCTTTTAGATTTGCGTGAATTTATCACTTGAATTATAAATGAAGCTTGTAAATGTTACCCAATCTTTGAATACGTTGTTTGATGGAAAATTTAAAAAAAAAAATGTTTTTATGTCATTTAAAAATATTAGTCAACCAAAAAAGTTTCATCATTAACAAAAATATTGAGGTATAAATTGTTGTTGATAAGAAAAAAATTTCATTAACTAATTTTCTAAATGATATAAACAGTCGTTTTTAGAAATATTTTTTTTCAAATTCTTACTTTTCCGTTATAAAAAAAAAAAAGCATATTTTTCTCTTTTCATTTTGAATTTAACTTCTTCTGTAATCTCTTTCGAGGAGCTTCTGTTCCAGATCCTTGGTTCATTGTAGATGGTTGTATGTTTCACCTAACCATGTCCTTCTCCACTCTTTTTATTTTCCGAAGGTTATGAGTGCGGTTATGGATTGATTTTTGTAATCAAGAACACAACAAATTTGAAGGGATCTCTTCTGAAAATAATTTTGAAACGAAGATTAAATGTAACAGTTATTGAATAATAAAAGTTGCACACGTGTGACTTTCTTACTTCTGCTTATACTTGTGGACTTTTTTCTTATTGTACATTATATGTGTATAAAGCATAGTCGTTTCAAGAATTGGTAGGTGAGTTACCTTAATTTGAACATAGGCACTCATATCCCTTGATTAATATAGTTTCTTTAATGGAAGTATATAGTTTCTTCGCTCCTGTACGAAGATAATAAAGCTGGGCCAGGTATTTGTAGAGTATTTCCACTATAAACTCTCCTCGTTTTTTAGGACTACAAGAAAATGCGTCTCTAGCAACGATATGAATTTTTTTTCGCTAAAAAGACTTCTGGCGACCAAAACCTGATTTGGCTGCTAGAAATCAGGCTTAGGCGATCAAAATAGGTATTCTTCTGACCTTTTTTTTCTTTTTTTGTCATGAGAGATCAAGATATTAAAGTATCCCATATTGTTTATTTACAGATTTATATACTTTTTATATAGATGCAACATCCCTTTTCTAAAAAATTATTAGATTATTTATGTCAAAACTACTTTAACCATAATCACAACTTAGTGAAATTTTTCACATTATGTAAAAGCTTATTAAAATACCAACATCTAGCTGAAGTATCACACATCGCTTATCTACGAGGTTCATATGCTCCTAATATAGATGCAACATCCCCTTTTTTCCCAAATTATTAGTTAGTTGTTTATGTCAATATGACTTTAACCACAATCACAACTCAGTGAAATTTGTCACGCCATGTAAGAGCTGGTAAAAGAATGACATGAAAATGACAATAATATATATCGACATCTAACTGAAGTATCTCACATTGCTTATTTATGGGGTTTATCTGCTCTTTATAAATACATACATACATACACACACACACACACATGCAACATCCTCTTTTTTTTCCAAAAATTATTAGTTGGCTATTTATATTAATACTACTTTAACCACAATCACAACTTAGTGAAATTTGTCACACCTTGTAAGAACTAGTTAAAGCATGACATGAAAAGGATAATAAACATATAGCTTGGTAATATACAAACATCTAGCTGAAATATCCCACCTCGCTTATCTACAAGATTTATATGGTCTTTATATAGATGAAACATCCCTTCTTCTTTTTTTAAGTTATCCGTTGTCAATATTTCTTTACCCACAATCACAATGCAATGAAATTTACCACACCATGTAAGAGTTGGTTAAAGCATGACATGAAAAAGGATAATAAACCGATAGCTTGGTAATTTATCGACATGTAACTAAACTATCTCATATAGCTTATCTACGGGGTTTACATGCTCTTTATATGGATGCAACATCCCCCTTTCCAAAAATTATAGCTATTTACGTCAATACTACTTTAACTACAATCACAACTCAATGAAATTTGTCACACCATATAAGAGTTGGTTAAAGCATGACATTGAAAGGACAATAAAACAGATAGCTTATGAAGTATTGCACATCATTTATCTATGAGGTTTATACCCTCTTAATATAGATTAAAGGAATATGTTCACTAAAAGTCCTAAAACTTGTCATAAAAGTGTAATTGGACTACAAAACTTGCAAAAAGTGCAATTAAGTTATATGACTTGTCAAATTGGTTTAATCAAGTCATTACGTTAACTCCATCCAATTCGACTAATAAAAAGTGCTAACGTGACCTTTTTAAAAAATATTTCTCTCTCTCCCACGTAACAATGATGTGGTTAAATCATGAAGTATAATATTAAAATGACGTCATTTGGTCAAAATCTAATTTTTTTATACTAATTTTATGAAATTTAATTTAAAAATAGGCTAAATTTAGTTCTTTTTTTTTTTTTTTTTAAGAAGAAGAAGAAGAAGAAGATGATGATGATGATGATGATGATGATGATGATGATGATGATGATGAAGTCAAATGGGCAATGCTATAAGCCCTCACCATTGCCGCTACTACCACCACCACCTCCCCATCGCCAGGAGGGGTTGGCAAGGGTGGAGATTGCTAGGCCTCAGCCAAGAGTTGGCAACCCTCGCTGAAGGCATGGGAGGGCCGATAGGCCTTCACCCAGATTGAGCGAAGGTTGCTCGCCCTTGCCCAAACCTGGGCGAGATTTGGGCGTAGGTCAAGGAAAGGCCTTGCCTAGATCTGCGAGAGGGCCTACAAGCCCTTCGTTGCCATCAACAAGGGTCATTGGCCTCTGACCAGGGCTTGATGAACCCCCTTGCCATCCCCCATCCTTGCCAGTCCTCCTAACAATGGTGGAGTGGCAACAACAAAAGCTTGCACCCCTTCCCACCTTACTTCTACTTTTCTTTCTTTTTTTACAAAGAAAATTTTACCTTATTTTTAAATTTAAATTTAAATTAAATTTGGGCAAAGATAATTTTACAAAAGCCATGTCATCACTACGTCAGCATTTTCCATTAGTCAAATTGAATGGAATTAACAAAAGGACTTGATTGAACCAATTTGACAATTTGTAAGATTTGATTGCAATTTTTGTAAGTTTTAGGACTCGATTGTACTTTTGTGATAAGTTTTAAGACTTCTAGTAAACATATCCCTAGATGAAACATTCCCTTTTTCCCAAAATTATTAGTTAGCTATTTATGTTAATACTACTCTAACCACAATCACAACTCAGTGGAATTTGTCACACCATGTAAGAGCTAGTTAAAGCATGACATGAAAACGATAGTAGATAAATAGCTTGGTAATATACTGACATCTAACTAAAGTATCTCACATTGCTTATTTATGGGGTCTATATGTTCTTTATATAGATGCAATATCCTCTTTGTCCAAAAATTAGTAGTTAGCTATTTATGTTAATACTACTTTAACCATAATCACAACTCAGTGAAATTTATCACTCCATGTAAGAACTAATTAAAGCATGGCATGAAAGGAACAATAAATAGATAGATTGGTAAAATATCAACATCTAGCTGAAGAATCTCACATCACTAATCTATAGAGTTTATATCTTGGGTTTATATGTTGTTTATATATATATGCAACATACCATTTTTCCAAAAATTATTAGTTAGCTACTTATGTCAATGTTGCTTTAACCACAACAACTCAGTGAAATTTATCATACCATGTAAGAACTATGACATGAAAAGGACAATAAAAATAGCTTGGTAACATACTGACATCTAGCTGAATCTAAAGCGCTTAAGGGAATCAAGTTCTTCTTCAATTCTGTAATATGTCTTGTACTGGTCAATGTCCTTGCAATCCCGATGTGCATTCTAATTTCACATTGCCATCACCCACAACATCACTTTCAGCTTTGTTCTCCATATCTTTAACACTAGGGTCGAGAGAGCGAAACAGATATACCTCCCTCGCTCATAGTTCTAGCTCTGCCATGATCATTAGTTGAGTCACTGTACCCTTGGCCTTCATAATAAACTACTATGTCTATGTATGCATGCATGTATTTACACATTATGCAGGCATCACACGCAAGCATGCACGCTCGCACGTACACAGAACTGGAGCATGGTAAGCCTTCTAGACCTTTTTACCAAGCCCTGCTAGAGCTGCCAAGTCTCTTTGTTTTAACCCTTCTTTTCTTTGGCCTTACGTTACCTTCTTGTTGTTGTTGTTGTTGTTTTTTTTTTTTCTTAAATGTAATGGGAAATGTGCATGCTGAATTGATACTATGCATCAATTTTATTGTGTAATTTATATCAGGTCAACAATTTTTTATTGCTAGCAAGAACTAGGGAAGGAACAACCCACCTGCACTGATTGTGAGAAATTTAGCATTCAATTGCTCAAAATAGAAAATTAGCATGTCCAATATCCAACAAAAATATTTTCTTTTTTGTTTTCCAAATTTTCTTCTTGTGGCCAATTCCCCTGCATCGACCTGATTTATGACACTATCGGTATGAAAGAACGACTTTTCAAGCAAGACATCAATTTGGATTTGAGTTGGATTTGAATTTGATTTTGAATCATTTGAGCAGTTGCTATCCTAGAGCCTAGCATGCTACTTCAAAAACCCTACCCTGCTCTATTTCATTTGATATCCACCAGAAGACTAATGCTATAAGTAGACAAATATTTTTTTTTTTCCATTGACAATTGGTAGAATGAAAACCCAACAAGAACTCTTGACTACAAGCTATTAATTGTTTTGTCATTTTTAATGAGTTGTGCTATGAAAGTTTGGGCACAACTAGGCTTACTAATTGTCATAGAGCATTGTCAACTTTGCTTGGGGCCACTAGAAATATACGGCTAAGATCGGTAGGAGATCTTTTGCCCAACCAGAATCCTTAGTCAAATCTCGCAAATTATGCATAACATCAATGTCCGACACAAGTAAATCTTCAAGATTTGCTAATTCATGAAGTAATCTCCTCACTTTTGGCACGTAGGAGGAGCTTTGGTGACCGACTCCCGACCTTAGAATTTCAATCTTCAAGCAACGGCTATAACTCAAGTTGGACATTCCTTAATATGTGTAAGACCTCCACAGGAATACCTAACTGAAAGTAGCTTCATTGATCTTTCGAACGTTAGCCTTCGCTTCTTACTTTCAACGTTTCGAATACCGAATGAACACCCTGCACTATTTACCAATCTTATTCATTAAAAAAAAAGAAAAAAAAAAAAGAAACTACTAGCAAAAAGCACTGGTGTGGGCACGCCAAATAAGTGAAGGAAAAAAGAAGGTCGTTTAATAAGAAGAGAAGATTAAATATTGATAATTGTTAAATAGTTTAGGGAAGGAATTTTTGCAAAACTGGAAAGATTAAAATAATTCTTGGGACATGAGAAATTCGTGAGATCATATGGCAATTATCTTGATAATCGTATATCACAATTATGTCAAGCATATGCAAATAGAATGTTGCCCATCATTTTAATAGCAACCGTGTATTTTAATAAAATTTGCATGCAAAATTTTGAGATTGAAATCCTCGTCTACATTTTATTAATATTAGAGATTATTTATTCTAGTCTCGGTATCAATAGATTAAAAAGAACCTTCTCGATATCGGGAAGAGTGTTTCATGGCTTTGGGACCTCTCCTGCGTATATAAGTGGGAGCGTCAAATTGTTTTCACATTGATTGTAAAAGGAACGCACATCGATATATAACCTGAGTTTGTAATTTTTCAAGCTCTAACATGTGTTATCTAACTTAATTTTCAATTCTTATATTTTTATAAATGAGAGAGGGTGTTAAAATATCGCATGTCTTAATGTCTTTATGGGAGTAATTATATATTTTTGTACTGGTTGTCTCCTTTCAACTAGAGATTATGATTGTGGCTCGGAAATCTTTAACGTTGACATAGATTAATACTACAAAGTAGGAACGTCTGTATTATGAGAACCTCCTACATTTTGGGGATCACAATTTTTTTTACCTTCTTCAAAATATCCCCACTAGTCATTTTATAAATATCTATCCATGGATAAAAAGTGAAATTTAAGATTCCATATTTTACATCTTTTCTATCTTACAAATAACCTTGCCAAAAGAAGCTCAAATCTGTATATATTCTTCTCTTCTTACATATATGTGTGCAATTTCTTCATATTTTCTTAATGATTTCTCTCCGTTAATTTTTAATTCAAACATTTGTAATTAGGCGATTTTATAAAAGCTTTACATATAATGTTTTGCATTACTCGCAATGAGTGTGCACTTTGGTTAGTATTGAGAAACCATACAGTTTTTTTAAATTGAGATTCTTTATAAGATGTTCAAGTTAAAGTAATGCTAGGGTTACAATAAAGATTGGCAAACAAAAATTAAGACACGTTCGCGATTGCCCTGAACTTATTTCGGCACGTTTGGAGATGACACAAATCATATTTTATGCAACCAAAAAACACAACTAGCTCAAAGTCTGACAATCAACGTATGACAAAATAATCTTCCAAAAAGTCCTAAAACTATTTTGCAATTACCAAAAATATCCTAAACTTTTTAATTTTATCAATTTAGTCCTAAAATTTTTGACATGATGATTAGCCAACACAATTCTTCTGGCTAATTTTGACAACAAAAAAAAAAAATTCGTTGACTTGGCGGTCGTGCCATGTAGAGCGACTAATATTCACATCAGTGATTTCCAATCAAAATTGGGTAGAATGACTAAATTAGTAAATTGTCAAAAGGTTTAAGACTAAATTGGAAAATTGAAAAACTTATAACTAAATTAGCACTTGTACAATAGATTTAAGACTCTTTTTAGCAAGTTCTAACATATTACTCATAGCTGCATATACAGAAGTTTTTGTAGGCGTAAATGCACATGTTTTGTATTCATAGTGTTGATTATTCATGGAGTATGTGGTATCTAGAAGTGGGAGGTACAAGCTGCTTCTATATCAGTAAGAAAACCTGCAGCTTGCTATCTGTAACCTCTCGTTAGTTCGCTGGATCCATCTCATTATGGGATCAATTATTCAATAGTAATTTTGATCGGAAGTAAACATCTCACCAACTCATGTAATGTCAATTCATGGTACCACTCTAGTCTATTAATTTGTCTAGCGATCAACGCGTATCTAGGAGAACAAGCATGTGGCCTAAGATGTAGTTCTTCTAGTTTCTTTTTTTATAGGGGATAACTCAAAGGGTCACGCTTTAAGATGCATGTGAAAGAGGTTTAGTGTAATGAAATCTCACATCGGATAGATGATGTTATATGGAAACAGATAATAGATTTAGTTGGCTTATAATTACGGAATTTAAGATTGTCGGGCAAAATGGGTCCAGCTATGTTGATGAGCTCGAATCTAATTGCTCTCTAATCTCTTTATGGTGATGTACCGGACTTTGATACAAGTCAAATAGAAGGGTATTGACGCCCCGCTGCCTGATTGGACGGGCTCTTTCGCATTTATCGGTCTTTGATAAATATCTCAGAAAAGGAATCTCATAGAATTATCAAATTCTCGTGTTCTAAACAGCGTTAAATTATGAGCATGTGTCTCGTGATGACTCTTGATATGAGTTGACAAATCTCAAAAATTGAGTAGCCATATGTATTGTGTTCAAGTCGATGGATGATTATTTTGAGTTAGGATCAGTTGGCAAATGCATTATTTATGTTTGTTAGAGAAATTTATGATTTTTTTTAGAGATATTTAAGATATTTATTTTGATTTTCTATATCTTTCATGATATTGTGTATATCTAGGAGATTTTTCATATCTCTCTTTAGTTGTGCATATCACTTATTGATATATTACGTAGATGGTCATCTTAATGACTATCAATAGGCTCATGTACTCTATCAGAATAGAGAGAAATATACATAAATTGCTTGAATTTATTTTCTGCATTATTGTTATCTATGTTGCTGTCAAGTGTGGCTAGACCAAGGAAGAGATTTAGAGGAGAAAGTACCCAAAAAAAAAACCTAAACATATCGCATCAATACCAATTTGGTTATAAACCTTTAAAATTTGATTAAAGCAATTCTTAAGCTTTTATACTTGGGCAATTCGAGTCCATCTAACTAATTTTGACTTTAAAATTATCGACATAGACATCAGCTGTCCTACGTGGCACAGCCAAGGCTAACATGAGTAAATTTTACAATTTTTAAATATTTTTTAATGGTAAAGGCTTGACCCTCGTGGCCTGGGCAAGGCCTGCGACAAAAAAAAATGATTAAAAATTTAAAAAAAAAATTGTAAAATTTATCCATGTCAGTGGCAGTTGTGCCACGCATGACGACCAGTATCCACATTAACCATTTTTGTCAAAATTGGCCGAATAAACTAATTGACACATTTCACCCAAAAAAAAAAAAACTCAATTGGCACAAATGCAAAAGATTTATAATAAATTTGTCCTATAAAAAGATTTAAAAATAAATTTGTACTAATGCAATAGATTTATAACTTTTTTTTTTGGCTTTCCCCATATTAAGATGGTAATTTGCTGATGCAGATGAATTCCTCATTTTGGACTAAGAAGAGTTGGTGCGTGCTCACAGGTAAGAAGGGGATTTGTCAAAGTGCACACATGGGATTGTATTGGAGATAAAATGGAAACCCAATTTTACTTTTGAAAGAAATTAGTCCACCTAAGTATGTCCATAAATTGGACTCGAGCCCGCTCTTAGCAAATCTTCTTGCTATGAGATGTCGAACTTCCCCGGCCCATCCCTTCATCACGATTCATATCTCCCCAAGGAAGGATAAATAGAGGAGCTCACGGATCATAACTTTTCAAATTAATTATATGATAAACATCCACCACTTTAGGTTTCATCTCATTCACCGTCACAAGAATATATATATATATATATATATATATATATATATATATTTTCTAGCTCCGTTTGTTTAGCAAAAAATTAAAAAAATTCAGAAAAGCTTTCGCTCCTATTATACAGGCGACGTGTCTTTATATATATATTGAAGTAATAAACCTTTAGAAGAAATTCACTTAATATTCTGGAATGCCACTAGTGACCACTGTCCTCCTCGCAAATCCAATTCCTAAAACATGTCTGTCGGATGGTTGGCCGCAACATTTAATCTCCTTCAGTTTTCACGTCCTGTAATCTGATGAGAAGCCCCGAGACCGTGGCCAGACACTGCCATGCGCAACACGACCGAGAAGAGCTCTGGCCGTGATCAACGGGATTCGCTGTTCATGCCAGAACAGCGAGCCACGTACGGCAACGCGTGCGTCGCCATTTAACGGTGGGAACGGACGAAACGTACGACGTGGGTTTCGCCTTTGTCCCGCAGGCAGGCGAAAAGTAGTATTATCATTGTCTCAAGTGGGAAAGGTTAGGCTTTTCCGGGGGCATTTGAAAGGGTGGGCCTTTCTTTTTTTCAGGGATTTGGCCAATCTGCCGACGAGGCAAACTTGCAAGAAATTGTCATATGTACGTGCAATAAGCGAGAGGAGATTCGAGTGAAATTGAAGAGGGACGACGACCCGTGTCTTTCCAGCTTTTGCCCATTGATTCATCGCTGCGCGTGCAAATCGAATGAAAATGAATGCGTCTGGGGGCAGATGTGCATTTAACTCGGTGGTGGTCTGTGCTGACCCACCTTTCATGTCTGCGTCTGGGGAATTCTTCGTATTTTGCTTTTGTCTCCTTTTTGTTCAACTTGAAATCTGTCTGTCTGGCTGAATCCTTGGGACAAGACGCAAACTGAATTGTCTTGGCTGTACGAGTGACCTAGAGATTTTAAGATGGTGTTGATAATTTTTAACCGTAGAGAACCTTGGCAAGATGCCCTTTTGTTGTCAGGATAAAATGTGGCTGTATCAACACATACAATAGAAAAACCCTCAGATTTACGCGGTTCGGTAAAATTGACAATTGTTAGGAGTACGCAATAAAAGCACAATATTTTCAATAGGGAGATCGTCAAGAGAGAGCCCACGTTCAAATCTGTAAACATGTACAATTGAACCCATATTTGCTTAATAGTTTAAGCCAATGAGTAATAAGCCAGTTTGAATATGTTAACTACCTCATACCACACTAATTTTGTTGATATGGGACGTTTCTAGCATAACTCACACATGCATCTCAACAACTACATCTGTACGAGAATCAAAGAGCGCAAAGTTGTGATGCAATCCAAACAAGAGCAAACAACAAATGTGCTTCAATCTTGAGTAAGTGACTTAACACTTCTAGATCTCAAATATTGTCTTTGCCAAAGTTAAGAGTGCAACCAATACACTCTTTAAGGTTTATGTTGCTAGAAATCAGAATAGCTATCGTGAGCAGAAAAGTGGTTTTTTCATATAAAACATGGAAAATCCATAAATGAGCAGGCTATTACTCGAGACTCTGCTTCGATATTGAGTTGTTAAACTTAGTGAGTGTACAACCATTTTTTATAGAGACTTAAGTTGTTACTTGTTAGACTTAGTGAACGAGACATGTTATGTTACATGCTAAGGCAAACCTTGAAGTCCATAGAATTCATATCACTTCAGAAGATACTAGTAAAGAATTTTCTTACGCAGGCAAAAAATAAGAGAATAATATAACAAAGGGACTCTTTATTGAAAATTATCTCCAAAAATGCTTTGGTCGCCTCTATTCTCTTTATATGCCATATAAGTGCAATAGATGAAGTGATTGGCTTTTATATGGCATGTATCTTAACTGTGTTTATCTCAAAAAATGAATGGTTCAAAAAAATATTTCCTCTAAAGATGATGGCATGTATCATATACAAAAATCAAAAAATGAAAAGTTTTTTTTTATCATTTACTCAAATATTTCGATATAAATTGTTGTTGATGATAAGCAATTTTCGTTGACTACTATTTTAAGCAATATAAACAATCATTTTTAGTAAAAAAATTTACAAATCATCTATTTTCTGTAGAACAAACGACCCTTACTTTCACCTCAAATAAAAACTACTTTTTAAAGCCACATTGATAAATAGATCTTCTTTCTTTTTAATTTTGTGCTCTGATCCATATTGGACACTATATTGTTTAAGAAACATGCGGACTTATAAAGCCCAACATGTATGCCGGTCCTAAAAGCGTCAAAGGCCGCTTTTAAAACTACAGATATAAAGTTTAAGACTCTGTTTGTTTTTCGAAAAATGAATGATTTAAAAAAAAATCCTTAGAAAGGCTATTTGTATTGATTGAAATTATCAGTTAACAAAAAAAATGATTTCATCATTGACAACAATAATATTTTCGTGGATAATAAAAACACAATTTATTTTTTTTATTTTTTTAAGAGATATAAGTAATTATTTTTAATTAAATATGTTTTAAATTATTCCTTTTTCACAGGACAAACGCACCATAAACGAGTCAAATCTGGGGTGCATTCTGAAAAGTAGCCTGGAGCTCAAAAGCTCCCATGTACGGATATAGGAGAAAATATTCGAACCCCTCGACTTAATTTCTTCCTTTTAATTGTTGGGTCAAATCCAAAACAAAAAGACCCGTTCATCATTCCATGAAACAACTCAAGTCGTGTTATGAAGCTTATCTTTGTCTCGATAGATCATGGCATTGCTCAGATTGACTGAGATTCATATAGCCATAACATATGCATACATGGTTTTCCATGATGGAGACAATTCGGTTTGAGCTCACCCCTTTAAAGATTCCAAAAGCCTCTCCAGATAGTTGTGCCGCCACATATAATCACAAACTGGACATTCACGTTTGGGTCATGCTTCTTTTCCTAGAATACATCTTTAAATTTCGAGTAGTCACTTGGGCTAAATTGTGGATATACGTTTTGATCGTTTGCCGTGAAAATTAGGAAAACAACATGCTTTACCTTCTTATATTTATAATTATGCTCCATTTAATTTGATACGCTATGATATCAATGACTTTCTCCAACTGCGAGTATAGGGGGACTGAGATATTTTGTTTTCGTTTTCTATGATCATTCTCATTTTATATGACTTTGTCATATGGAAAATCGATCTCAACTCGTTCAGATCTATCATGAATTTGTTTCGACGAGAAAATCACAATTTTTCCTTGGGAATTCATGCACAAAAATGTACTATCGTTAAATGTTCTTGTCCAGGCACATCTCTATAAAACGATCGGCCAAAGCATAGGAATAGGCATAGGCATATTTTGAACGCTATGCAATCCTCATCTCAACTTCTTTTGTTTAAAACAATTTTAGGTTGAAAGTTGTCATAATGTGATGCACACAATTGACCATACCTCTTCTCCTATTGGAGGCAGCATACTTCTGTACGAGCACTTATTCCCATGTATAAACTTCTTTAAGGCTTTGCAGGGCTTGTTCTATTCACCTTCTACTTTATGAATGCGCCAAGTTCGATCCTCACTCACCGCTATTTTGTTTTCTAGGGTGTGGCATCTAGCACAGTTGGGAACCTGTCTCCAAAACTTTTTCGTGTGCCCTTCATGTTATCTTCTCGAAACACAAGACATATTCCTGATTAGTCACTTCTTTAATCGACCGCTACCATGTCTTCTTCACAAATCCTTCTTTGGATCTAGTTCCTGAAGATGACACGCTTATCCCTACTCCCGCATCTCTATTCCCGGTGTTGTCTTGTGCGAGCCATGGTGCAAGTGCTTTCTAGTGATCACTCCCCGGATGCACCCAAGACTGCTGGGACCATCTAAGGATGGTTCGCAACTCGGCCCTCCTTCTCTCGCTCGTCGTTCCACAAGCGTGAGCCAACCTTCCCGTTCGACTTTGCTGTTTGTTTGTGGGGGCAAACAGTTTTCTCTTCACGACACAATTGTTGCTTCTTATGATAATAAAGAAAACCAAATATTGCATGTTAGATTTCTTGCATTATTGATGCCTTTTCCTAGGAAAAATGACACTGAAAGTGCCAAAAAGCTATATACGGTACTTACTTTAAGACCAAAAGTTTCTTTAGGATTACTTAAGTGCCATTTTTTTTAGACGATCATTTTAGTGCCAATTTTGATTTGTTTGGGTAAAAATCTAATGTGGCATTTTTTTCATTAATTTCTTAAGTTGACGTGACTTGTCAAAAGGTACAACCAGCATCTAAAGCCATAAATGACATCATATAGTAGTTTTCCACCAAATAAGAACCCTAATTTCCAAATTAAAAGAAAACCCCAATTTCACACCCTATTTTGAATTTGCCCCCAAATTTAATAGCTCAATCTCTTAAATGGAGGGTAGGGGTTTCAGCAGCGGCTCACAACCCTAGCTTTTCCCCTTACAAGCCCTAATTTTATCTTACGAACCCTAATTTTTCCCTCCAATTGAGTGATACGGAGAGAGAAACACACCTTTTTACCATAGATGACGCGCAAGCAACGGTGAACAGATTGTGAGTGAGGACGGGTGTGTGATGACAAACAAGCAAGAGCGAGTAAGCAACAAGGAGAGATGCAACGCAGCCAGCCCTTTCATTCATGTTCAAACGACGTCGCTTTTGCCATGGATAGGTGTCGTTTTTTTTTTTTTCGTTATCCAGCTACATTGGACTAAGCGACGTTGTTTTGCACATCCATGTGGACTCAATTTTTTAAAAAATTATGGCATCTCAGTTAAAAGTTTTATTTAGTTAAAAAATTTATTTACAAATGTCACGTAATCGATTTCTTTGGAATTTTTTGTTGCTGAGACTTAAGTATTTTTTTCTTTAATTTGACACTTAAGTGTGTTGGTAAAGATTTTTGACACTAAAATGAGTGTTATACATAATTTTTAGTACTTTTGACGTCCTTTTTTTTTTTTTTTTTTTTTTGCTTCAAGACAGGAGCGTAAATGGGAAGGAGGGAATGTATATGTTGGGCTGGTGGCCCGCTAGACAAACGAGGGGTCTGTCGTCTTCCTTTTTTTTTCTTCCTCTTTTGAGTTTTGATTCGCCATGAGAAACCAAAAGGAGTCACGTCATGTCAAAGGGGGAGAGTAGTCGACTGGCGGGAGGGAAGGGCGACTGCCGCGTCAGCGTCGGAGCAGCTCAGGCGATGGGCCCCGCCCCTTGCCCCTCCTCCTCCCCCTCCTAATGAAGCATCAACGTCTGCTGACCGTACCACGTGGACCTTGATTTTAGCAACTGCCTGTCCTATTGACAATATAAACATTTTCCAGATTGACAAAATTGGCATGTTGACAAGAGGAAAAGGCCATATCACCAGAATTTCCAAATTGGTACAAACGCGACATTAATATAGTTGTAATAAATTTACTTTATTGAAATTGGATTAATACAAAAAAAAATCACAAATTAGTACACATTTGACAAACAAAAAGGAAAACCCCAAAATCAATATATTTGTCAACTATAATGTGTTATTCAATTCAACAATTTGACTATAAAATTTAACGGAAACTGATTAAAGATAAATTTATCACGAGTTTATCAATCTGACATTTTTATGATATTAACCCAGAATGAAATAAAACGCAAAACAAAAGGGAGTGAGGTTCTTGTTGTAGCTTTTGATTGTGTCCATAATAGTTAATTATCAGGAGATTATTTGTGGTAAAATTGATTGTTTAAAAGGGAAACATTTTTCTTTATCGGTTTTCCTTTGTGTATCTCGAATTTTAGCTTGAGCTATGTGAAAAACCAATTCTTCCATGTAAGATGACTTGATTTACATTGATCATTAATTGACCGTGTGAAAGATAATATCATTTTTCTCTCTCATCGATATCAAAGAAAGTTATTCAAATAGGTAATATTTTGATTATCATTTACAATAAAATCGGATATAATCAAAGTTGAGACAGATATCAAATTGGATCATTTCAATTTGTTTTGATCCTTTCAACTTCTAAATCAAAAATAGATGAATAGACTAGACTTACAATTCGATCCAAAAAAACTTACAAAGTTTTTCCATTCTATTAACTGGCACCAACAGTGGATCCTTGACTTGTGAAATGATTTGATAGTTTCCACTTGAGTTACATCACAAACTCTTTACACTACAACCCAAGAAAATAATTGATGGTTCTAACGAAGGAAAACAAAAGATTTGAGCCAAGAGCACCTTCATTTATATAGAAGAAAAATGGTGGGTGTAAGAATCAACAATTGATCATGTTCTTTAAGTCACATGTTGTTTTCTACCATATCTTTTCAAACAAAGTTTTATTATGATATTCCTCTATTTCGAAATTGACATATAATTGACTCAATTATAGAATCATGAATACTCATTTGTTTGGTTGTTGCATTAGTTTCTAAAGAAGTCTTGAAAATAATTCAATTTAACCCATGATTTCTTTTCATGGAACGAATGAAAACTTATGTTTGTTTATTACTTAAAAGTTTCTAAATATTAGGCAGAAAAAAGTTCTTTGTACTGAATTGATATTGCATCTTTAAGTAACTTGAGAGAAGAGATTCAACAATCTTATATTTCATATAAATAAATAAATATATAACTATCTACATGTAAAAATTGCATTTATCATCATAAATAATCCATCTTTGGGTTAAACCTGAACCACAATTATTGAATAGATATATCGATAGATAGAAACAATAATCAGTTTCTTTTTTTCTTTTTTCTTTTTTGTGGTAAATAAAAGAAGAAAAAAGTTGATGTGAAGAAAGATTTAGGCCTTTCTTTTTCATTTCATACCGAAAAGGGAAAATCAGAAAAAAAAAAAAAAAAGAATTCCCTCCATCAGATAGACTAAACAATTTTCATGGGAATGAAGTAGGAATATCTAATATAGAATGTTTCAAATTAACAAATCTAATAGCTTTTTCAAAAAACCAAAATCATTACCGGTGAAATAGAATGACAATAACAAATTTAGCATTTCCTTAATTTATGCATAGTTCCTTCAACTGTCGGCAGCTTAATAATTTTCATTTAAGGGAAGGGATCGAATATAGGTCATATGAATTGCCCCAACTATAACATTGCATAGGTACCAAATCAAATACAAATTGAAATACTGACAAATGAGGTCAATAGAAAAGAGAGATACTATATGTATCATAGAGCGACGAGTTTATTTATTTATTGTTCCTTGAAGAACAAGATAAAATTAGAAAAAAAAATAACCCACATTAATGTTTAAGTAATAAATCCTTTGATGTAATAAGAAGGGGGAAAAAGAAAACAAAGAGCAAGTCAAAACTCAAAAACATGCGAGCCACTCGTGGTTAAAGGTACTTCCGATACATCAGCAATTATAACTCTGTCCTATGCGGTGAATTGAAGATACACGAAGAGACAAAATTTGACTTTTCCTCACGTTATATCACGGACTAGTCCTAAGCAAGAGCCGGAAACGCCCAAGGCCTATTGACACCCTTAGGTTTCTGCCTGAAAATGTTATAAAAGGGATTGACCTACTAGTTCTTGCTCGATGCTCGGCTACCAAGTGTGACTACTCGCAATGATATTCGAACACTGTAGCACATCAAAACTTCTCTCTTCTTACCATGAAACAGCGACAAGTTCGACAATGTCACGCATACAAAATCAGCTATCGACTGTCTGACAAGACTCACTCGGTATTTCGATTGGTCTGATCTAGCACACAACCTTAATCCCTAGGATGGAAAGGCTAAGGCAGAGGACATGCATCACAAGACTGGTGCATGAATGTTATAGCTCATAACCCGAAATCTGAAATCGTAAATAGGCAAAGATACCTCCTCTTCGTGAGCAGATAACGCGAAAATCCTCGTAACAGAGTTCCAGAAAGTTGTCTTTTTTGGACCACAAGAAGGCCAGCGAAGAATGACGCATATATTAAGCTGTGGAACCCATGGAAGCGTCGGAACAAGCAAAACACATAAAAGTCACATGCATCATACTGGAATCACACAGCAGTGCAAAGGAAAAGGATATTGCTTGATGAACTGTCATTGTACTTGTCAGCCAGGTAAATGCAAGGTAAATGCAAGGTAAATGCAGATTCAACACGGATGATCCGTAAATATTCGGGCAATTGATTCATGGACACGCGACAAGAAACCACCATTCCACTCCGTGAACTCTACTGACGAATAGTTTGAAAGCCGATGCTGCTTTGATATTTCGGTCATGGGTTCATAAGCAAAGCCCAAGTTTCCCATGGACCACGGTAACGGAATCCCCAACCACCTCAATGATGCTGGATAGATGGTCATTTAAATGCAAGAATAATCTTCACTAATATCAGAAATTGCAACCGTGTATCACAAGGTCCGAAAGAAAGAATATGCTCGAGCACATTACAGAAGCAAAATTCCTAAAATAGCAGATAACTCCTGATTCTTCCGCGATGATATCACTTTCTTACTATTTTGAGAGCCAATAGATTATAAGGAACAATGTACAGGCAGCAATAACAGCAGAGAGAATAAGAGTGTCTCTCGATCGCCGCCTTCTTATTGAGCCTGCATTAACCACTTATGAGTTTAATATATAATCAAAATGAAATACGGGCAGAAAAGTTCCAGTGAAAGTTATCCAAGTACCTAGGATGCCACGAATTACAGGGAACTTGTCACTTAAGAGCTTCACTTTCCCTTGAACATCCCCAAAGAGACCCCTCTGAGAGCCTAGAGCTGCTCTTGTTGTTTGAGCTTGGCTAATCACATCATCTATCTGCGCAAACAAATATAAACTATCATCAAGTGGGTACATTATACAACCACCAGCACATTGGGAAAACTGTCATTTAAACAAGCCTCAAAGTGATACTCTCGGGGGAGAGAACATCAGACTATTCGTTTATCAGGCCCCTCTCAAATTTGATTCTTCTCTATCTAGAAACCAAAAATCAGTACGATCATACAGATGAAACACACGTATGCATATAGAGATACATTCAAGCAAGTTTGTGTATCTGTATGTGCATTCATAACTGCATACACGTAAACAAGAATTTACCAGTAAGATATTGAACTGCTCTGAAAGAATATCTGATACTATGAAACAATTGGTCACCACAAAAAAGAAAAGAGAAAATCAAATTTGCTCATCTGATGGAAGGAGGGTAGAAGGGATCATGATAACTTCTTCCAGGTCGGCAGTCCAACACAAAAGGATATATTGGTCTGCCATGAATAATCTATATCCACACATATCAACAAGCATCCATATGTGCAAGTGAAAAAAGGGAGAACACACAACACAGTGCACGCTAACTGCATCCTCATGATAATTCCCTTATATGAAAAGTAACTACCAAAACCCAGTATCCTCAAAGGTCAAGGAGAGGAAACTTGGAAGTGATATATAGACAAACGGTTAAACAAATCTCTTATAGGAGTACAACAGACAGGAAGACAAATGCGTCACTCAGTATTCTCAAAGTGTCAAACAAATAAAAACTACCATATATGCATATATCCTTCAGGCAGAGTTGCAGATTCTATTGAAGGAACCTATCCTAAATTCCGTGGGCAAAGCTTTATGTATTACAACATCAAATAGAATCTGTATAAACCAGATAGTTTTTCCAATAAATTGTACACTTGTCTAGTTACTCATCCCCATTTTAGATTACGTGGCGCAAACTTTCACTTTAGTGGCTTTTCATATACTTTTTAGACTCTTAAAGTTTTGATCTTCCTTTTAATTACAAATCTGTAATCAAGCTGAGTAAATTTGGTTACACCGCTGCCCTCAAAAATCAACCATCACTTGGTACATTAATTCACAAATCTTATTGTTTACTAGCTGCTATCATCTTATTTCATCCTATCTTGAGTAAATAAACAAGACCACTTTGATTGGTACACAAAAAGGAACATCCTTTCTCGAACATATGTACAATGACAAAAGAGATACAATGAGACTTACATGGGATATGCTTCCATGAATTGAAGCTCTTTCTCTTAGTAATTGCACTCGTGGAGACATACTCCCAGAAGCCTGCAAGGAAGCAAATTAGAGAGGTCTAAGGTCCCAAAAACAGAAAAAAGGAAAAGAAAACCAAGCATTATCAGATGTAAGTAAAGTAGGATCTTATAGATGCTCACCTTATACTCACTGATGTCATCCCTCACAGAACTGAGAAGTTCTGCATGTTCCCTCATTGAGCTGATGTTTCCCTTGATACGTCTGAACTCCTAACAAACAGAAATTTCCAACTGGACAATGAGATATTTATTATACAGCAGCATATTGTCTTTTATTACTTCAACAAGTGACAAATCCAACTTATTGAGCAGCTTACACCTGAAAAAGTGTTTATAGTAGGTATGAAGAACTTGATAATGTTTTTGTCAAAAATAGGCAGCATTTCCACCCAAAAAAAAAAATTGTTTCCAATGGGAGAATTAAAATGAATGACAATCTGTCAAGTGGCAAAACTTTAAAGCTTGGCGCAAATTCAATCTTCCAAATCTTCTAGGCACTTTTGTAGTAATCTAACTGATCAAGAATCCAAATACATCACCTGGATGACAAGCCACAACTCCATGGATGAAATAACCAAGGAAAAAAAGGCCTAAAGATGCATTTTTCTATGAATGGTAAAGAGGTTTAGCAAATGAAGACTTTGCAGCTGAAACCTGTATGCATGAAACAGAGAGAAACTCTCCGATAATTTCAATTTTTACAGAGAACTCTAGCCTATAAACTGTCAACACCATCTTAAACAGAAAGAATGTGGAGCACGCTTGGTATTTACTCAACATTAATGCAGCCACCTAGAATCATTTTTGACCAGCCACATCAGCAAATTAAAAGTACAAGAATGAGATCCCATGAGCTTATTGATCAAGTTAATGAGATCAAGAAGTCAGAAGCAGGCCAACAAAGTCCAGACCCTTGGGCAATCCATCTTTTCCCACCCAATGGCATTCAGAAGGAGGTATTTAAGTCGTAAATCATGCATTACTTAATATTTTATGAGAAGGAAACCCGAATTAGAGGAGTAAATGCAGAGCACAATATCCCACTAACCTCGTCAACTAGGTAAATAACAATTTGAAACTCACGTAGATGGCCTAGATGAAATAAGTTTGAACCATGTCATGGTAACCTTATGATCACCTATGAATGGAACTCTCTATATTATAATACATCTTTTTGAAAGATGATGCATTTAAAACCTTAAGAACTCAAAGAGTAATTTGAAGAAGATGATGTACATCCTCTCAAGCAGAGTAGACAACAAAAATACATACGTTCCTTGCTTTTAAAAGAGTTTTTTTTTTTGTAGTATGAAATAAAGATCTACTGATGTCGAAATTAGCAACATGATGGGCAAAGCATATTGGTGGAAGCTTGCACCAACAGCCAGTGATTTCATTACATCAAATAATCTCTAGCCAGGGAGGGATCCAAGTTGGATGCCACTGCCAGAAAGCTATTAGGTCTACCACCAAAGAACTTTTCAAAAAGTTACAGACTAGCAGGCACAAGTTTGTAGTATATCTTAGTCACACTCATCACATCTCTTATGGCATGAAATGCTCACCAATGTGACGTTATAGTATATTTTCAGGAACGTTGGAATTGGAAAAGTATAAAACAAAGGAAACCTGGGTAAACTCATGAAGGATGTCTCTATGTCTTGCCAACTTTTGAGTTACTGAGGTAGTGGGAGTAGCAGATGCAGCACATCTACTCATAGCCTCATTTGTGTCTAATAGTTTCTCTAGCAATGACTGGATCTCCATTTCCATTGACTTCCATGACCTGCTGGACCCAACAGTTGGTGACCCAGTGTCTACATAACCTGAACAACTCAATATCAGAGATAACTAAGAATTGAAGCTTTATTTATTAAGAATCTGGTAATGCTACCTGTAAGCTGCATCTAAAAGAACACCTAGGAAACAAAGAAGAGAAAAGAAGATATAGAAAAACATGAACAAAGTTCAGCAAGTACATTGTTAGCATTCGGCATTACAAATATGTGAGGAACACAATTATCCATCTTTAACTGAATTGTAGCTTAAATGTTTGGTATAGGAGCAGATAAATATGGCTTGTTGGATTTCTAGAAAGACGGCATGGTCATAATAACCTGTAAGCAACTCCATACTGACAAGGTAAAACATCCTGATAAAGCAGACAATTGGCAAAAAGAAGACATTCATAACCAATTTGACCAATCATTGTAATGGGAATGACAAAGAATCCTGTTCCCTAGAACATGTTATTCTTGATTTGCAGATCTTTGCACTTGTCATTTTAAGACAGGACCATCCGGGAGGAATAAACTACCAAGGATGAAGCTAAAGTAGGGAATTCACGGTACATAACTGCAGTACAACAGACAGAACCTGTAGCAGTGTTTTTAAAATCCTAACATAGAAAGAGCAAAAGAGTAAAATTTCAAAACAACACTTCAAACAATAAATACCGAGCCGAATAAAATTTGAGACCCGTCCTTGTACTTCAGACAGAAACAGCATGAAAGCTGAAATGTAGTCTTTCTTGCTTAATTCAGACAGAGGACCAAAGAGGACTTTGAAAGTATTAGAATCCAACAGATATCTTATGCGCATAGCTAGCCAGTAACTAAGAACACCAATTAGTTGAGCTGTTTTCCAATTCAATTCGACGCATTGTGCTTGAATAATATCCATGCCGAAATTTCCCTAAGATGGAATTAGTCCTCTGAAGTATTCAAACTTGACTAGGCAGCAACCCATTTGTTCTTTTGCAACAGACAAGAAAACCAGCAATCACCACGTTCCAGATAACTAGCCACATTGCTGCTGCCCTACCAATCCACATTCGCGCAACCTCCCTCTCTCTTCGTTTCTTTCTCAATCTTTCATCATTCAACTAGAAAAACTGCAACTCGCTTCGAGGACTAACTGTTACAATCAGCACACCAAACATAAATTCTACACAAAGCGATTTCGCTCCGATTGACAACAGGCGAGGAGCCAGCCTCAACTCACTTCAAGTTTCCGCATCACTAACGGCCTAAAACCCCCCGCAAAAAGATCCCAATCTAGCAACCGCCAAAAACAAAAATCCGAAAATGCACACAGGCAAAAGAGCGAGAGTCGCCGTCATAGCGCATCGCGGAACGGCGAGGAGAGATCGAATAAACAACCTCCTTGCGAGAACCTGGCCCCGAGCTTCGCATAGGAATTGAGCTTGACGTCGAGATCGCCCTCGATCTTCCTCGCTTCCTTCCTGAGCTCCTCCCAGCCGGCCTCCTGCAGCTCCAGGCTCGCATCGCCCACCATCGGGGATCCCCCGGGCTCCGGATCCTCCCGGACCGGAAAGCTCTCCCCGACACCGCTCTCCCGCGTCCTCCCGCGGATCGCCGCGACGGCGCAATGGGGGGGCGGCCACCGGCGGCCCGCGCGATCGCTTACTCCGCCGCCGTCTCCGCTTTCCCGACGTGAACTTCGGACGAGGCTAGCTCGGAAGCGCCAGATCCTCTTCCACCGCCTCGCCGGATCTTCGCTTTCCCTGTGTACTCCGCTGGTTCGTTTCTCTCTCTCTCTCTCTCTCCCTCTCCCTCTCTCGCCTTCTTCGATTCGTTGAAGGCCTGCAAGAGAGAGAGAGAGAGAGAGAGAGAGAGAAGAGAGAGAGAGAGAGAGAGAGAGAGGAGGAGAAATGGGCCTCTTATTGGGCCGCGTTGAGCCTTTGGGCTTGCAAGTCGGAAGCCCGCTTCCCTTGTGCGATCGGATCTGAAGTGTTCCAAAATTGGAGATCCAAGCTGTTTTTTTAAGTATTGAGCATGGTGAAGCTCCAGTCAATTAGGGCGAGCATGATGAAATTTTTTATTTCATATTTTCTCTATTTCTTTGTTCTTCGAAATAGGTTTGGAATAGAAATCCGTTTGATAACGCAATTTGATTTTTCTATTTCTGGAATAGATTTCTATTCCAGAAATAGATTTAAAAAAGAAATAAGAAACTTTACTAAAAAAAAGAAATAAAAAACTAAAATTTTTAACTTCTCAATTTTTGAAATAAAAATTGAGAAATTAATTTATGGCTAGAAATCAATTTCTATTCTAGAAATTTTGTCAAGCACACCTTTAGATTAGGGGTGACTAGGTTTGAGGATGTGCGGTTTCCACCCCCACTAAGATCGGTTTTGAAAAATTGATACAAGAACCATTCCACAAACCTATGGAACAAGTCAAAATGTCTTCACTTTTGAAAATGACTTGAGAGCAAGAAATGAGACCATAGATTAGAGGCGAGTGAGAGCGAGAATGATAGAGGGAGCGACAAGGACAAAGGCGACGTAAACAAGAGTGAGAGAGGGATCAACAAGGCCAGAGGCCAGCAAAAGCAAGAGTGAGAAAGGGAGGCAAGGCTGTGAGATGAGTAAGGCAGGAGACGGAGAGAGATGAAAAGAAAATTAGGGTTTTGATATGAAAATTTAAAACTTGATAATTTAAAAAAAAAATTATAAATGTACTGGTTTAGGTGACACCAAGAATCAGAAATCGGATCAATATTTATCGATTCCAATAAAATGGAATTACAAATCGGGCCAATTCCCATGAAAATTACTAATTCCAGGCTGATCTGATCAAGTTTCAAGCGATTCTCAATTCTTTTGCACTCTCCTAAATTAGACACTTAGGCTCACCCGTTTTCAAATCATCCGCTCAAGTCAAACTTTGCGACCCTTCGGGCCATTTGTCCATGAATCATTTGGGGGGGAGGGGGGAATAAAAATTAAAAATAGAATAAAAAGGTGTGGAATTGTTCATATCCGCGGAAATAGAAACAGTCGTATTTCCTTTTCAGTCTTGACTCGACAACGGGCGCAATTTCTAGGAAGCGACCGGGTCCAGAGGTAGAAGCCAGCTCGAATCTCTCACGCAGTGACCCGAACCTTCGCTCTCGGTAATCCGAATCCGAAAACCCGAATTAGAATCGACCAGCCGGAGACTTCTCTGCACTTTCCATGCAATTTCTCTGCAAATTATTATAGCATTAGCTTAAGAAATTTTGCCAAGAATATGAGACGAGACCTCGGTTTCTTAGCCCGATCTTCACTGTCATTGCGGTCCAATAAAAAGGATACTTGATGCTTGGCCATGTTCAGAACCGGTCCTACATTACTAGGGTCGGTTCTCGCTTGGTCGAACATGAGCAGGAGGAACGACAAGACAGGAGGCTTCGGCCTCAAGAGGCACCTCTCCCAGGGTCTCCGACTGGGTTGCCGGCCCGGCCCGAGACCCCTCCCCAGGTTACTGCCGCCTCGGCGGGTTGGTGAGGGGGCCACAAGTGGCCAACCCCGGGTTGGAGCTCGTCTCCTGGTGCCGCCGCCTGATGAGCCAGAGGGTAGGCCCGCCGGGCCAGGTGAGGTGACCGGTCGAGGAAGGAGCGGCGGCGGCAGAGGCGACAGTGCCTAAGGGTCACTTGGCCGTGTACGTGGGTCGAAGAAGCGGCGAATTCCGCCGGGTTTTGGTGCCTGTTGTTGACTTCAGTCACCCTTTGTTCGGGGACTTGTTAAGAGAAGCCGAGGAGGAGTTCGGGTTCAGTCACGGCGGAGGAGGGATCACTGTTCCTTGCGAGGTTTCGGAGTTTGAGAGGGTGAAGAGCCAAGTTGCCGCTGCCGCCGCCGCCGCCAGGGTTACAGTGGCCGGAGGAGCACTTGGAAGAATCACGACCTAAGAGGAAGGATTTGGAGAAAGTTCGAATTTTTTTTTTTTTTTAAAATTCTAATCTTTACTGCTCAATGATCACATTGACGGATTCCCCCTTTCGCATTTAAATGATTTTTTTTTTTTTAGATGTACATAGCAAGTTTCAAATTGCTTCTCTTCTATTTGATCAAGTGGTGGATTTTTTTATTTGGAAATGCATTTTAGTGGAGTTCAAATGTAATCTCAAATTAATATCATGCACACTTTTGATTTGCAATTAGTTAATATTCTTGTAAAAATAACCTTTAAGAAACATTGACGCTAAAAATATTGTAGTGTTGTAGTGATATTTTATTTTCATTTTTGCCCGAACAAAAAAATTTTGTTGGATTGACTATCAATCATGAGATCAAGAGTTTGATTAATCTCGTAAGCGACTTGCAATGGTGTCACTTGCTAACATCCCCACATTAAAAAACCAAATAAGTTAAGGAAGGATCTCTCTCATCACTTTTTCTTCTAATTATTATATCATTAGCTAGAAAGATTGTGAAGAATATCCTATAAATCCTTGTTTCCCCAAACCAATGTCACTGTCAGTGCAATCTGATTACAAAATAGTTGGTATGCTCTATGAGAATTGATAAGTGGTAAAATTAGAAAAAGGGTCCTTTTATTACTCGGTCAATTCTTGTTTAGTCATTTCTTTATGTGGATAATTTTGTTTAGTTGATTTAAACTATCTTGTTATGAACTTTTTTTCTTGTATTTATGAACTAGTAGTTCACCTAACATAGTGTGAAACATTGTGATTGATATCCTCATTAAAGTTCATGATCGCAATAACAAATTAAATACTCAACCATAGTTTCCATACCATACTAATTCAAGAGATTTAAAAGTACCTTCTTAGATGCCGCCACATTATTTGAAGAGACCTAATGGGTAAAGGTTAAAAGCACTCGAATTTTCCTCGGCAAGATAATGTCACAAACCTTGCACAGCTCTCGATATTCAGTATTTCTCCTTTTGACGTGCATAAACAACATATGTGCATGACAATCGTTTGAAATATGAGGTGCCGGCCTTTTGAAACTTCAATGTTATTAATACGAAAATGTCGAATAACTTGGATTTTGGATACTAATCCATATTTACCAATTCTTTTTATTAAGATTATCATCAAACTTACTCAAGGCCTTCAAGATAAAATAATCACATCTTGCAGGTCAATATCACCAAAAAGAATATTAAATATTCCACGAGACCTTGCTTTCCTAAAACCATTGTCATTGTCAGCGCAGTCCAATTAGAAGATAATTTATATGCACCATGAGAGTAGAAGCGTGGTATAATCAGAAAAGGTCCTTCATTACTAGGTCAGGTTATTGTTTAGCTAATCTTTTTTTTTTTTTTGGGATAATCATGTGTATTCAATTTAAATTATCTTGTAACGATTCTTTTTATTTGCTTACGAACTAGTTGTTTTCCGCACATATTATGAAAGACCGAGTGCATATACCAATTGACAAGTGATTAGTACTCTCAATTATGGTGTTTTACTGTATTAATATATGAGATTTAAAGTTACTTTTTTAGATACCACCATATCATTAAGAGAGATCAATTGTAATGAGGTTAGAAAATACTCGATTTTTCCTCAACAAAATATATCCACAGACATCGCACCTTTTGAGTATTCCTTATTTATCCATTTGACGTGCAAAATAGGGAAGATGGTTCAAAAAATTATACTATTGTCAATTAATACCTAAAAAATTTCACATTTTGTCAATTGAATTCACAGGGTTAATTTTGGCCACGAATCGCTTACATAAAAGCTGGTCATCCTACATAGCACAAGCAACACTAACATAAACAAATTTTAATAATGTTAATAATATTTTCGAATTTATTTATTTTTCTTTTCTTTGTTTCTGCTTCTATCGTTTTTTTCTTTTTCCCTTTCTCTTCTTTTCTTGTTCATTCTTATTTTTTCTTCTTCTTTTTTTCCCTTTTGCCCTCTGACGAAGGTCGTCAACCTCGGGCAAAGGTTGCACTTGATGGCCTTGGGCGAGGAATGCATTGTCTTGGGCTATCAAGGGCCCCTCATTGGATTGGGCGAGGGACTCACCAGCACAAGCTTAGCCATCCAGGCTTAGCCATCCCTCACTTAAGACTGACAAGGGCGGCCCTCGCTTGAGGTTAGACCTTCACTTGCCATCAACAAGGCCCAATGATGGCCGATGAAGGGAAAGGAAACCGACCAAAAAAAAAAAAAGGAAAGAAAAAAGAAAGTAGAACAAAGAAAGGAAAAAATAAAGAAGATGAAAAGAAGGAAAAGAGGAGAAAAGAAAAAATTTCAAAAATTATAAAAATTATTCACATCAACATCAACCGTATTACGTAAGATGACCATGGTTAGCGTTTACGTAAGTGATCTCGACTCTATGAATTTAATTGGCAAAACATGAAATGATTTAGGACTCAATTAGTAAAATTAAAATGTTTATGACTGAATTGGTAAAAATGCAATAAGTTTATAATTTTTTAGATAATTTTCTCTACGAAAATTTATATTACACGATGATCATTCGAAATACAATGCGTCTGCCTTCTCGAAATTTCGTTTTATTAATATGAAAATATCAAATAACCTAGATCATGGGTACGAAGCCATATTTATTAATTTCTTATTTTGAGAGTGTTATCGTGTATCTCAAGACCAAAACCCACATCTTCCAGATGAATATCATCCCCATCTCGAAGATCAATATCACAAACTAAAGAATGTCGACGCCAGCTAAACTTGAAGGGGACCGAATTCCATTAATTATGTCTACAAATTTCCGCGTTAACTACTTTGTCCAAGGGGCCGAAGCTTCTCCTTTCTTTCTTCCATTGACTATGTACAAGTTATCACGTCAACTTTCTTTTCTTTTTTTAACAGGTATCTTATCTCTTTCCCTACATAAACAACCCCCAAATGACCCTTCCAAAGAATGCAATTCTTCCCTTCACAAAGCAGCAGCTACATACCACAATTTCAACACCGTTTACCCTCACCCTTCAAGAACATCTTCTTCATCATCAGGAAAGCCATGTCGAACATTCCCACCTCCCTCTCCGAATCCTCCCTCACCGCCTTCCGCCTCGCCATGTCGGTCGCCGACCCGTGGCCGTTCGCTTGACTGCATCGTCTCCTCTCCCGCTTGTTGAACTCTCTCGCGCTTTCTTTCGTGTTCATCCAGTCAATTTTTTTTTTTTCTTTTTTTTGGTTATAATCGAGGCATAGTCAAGATCCACCCAATTTAGGAGTCGTGATCATGAGGAATAACAAGACGAGAGGCTTCATCCTCAAGAAGCACCTCTTCCGGGTCTCCAAGTGGATCATGGGTCGGACCCAAAGCCCCTCCCGAGGTTACTGCCGCCTCGGCGCGTCGCCATCGGGGCCACGCACGATCAATCCTCTGTCGAAGCTCCTCTCTTGGTGCCGCTGCCTGACGACCAAGAGGACCAAGTCTTTATTCTCTAGCAAGCCTGTCGGGTCGGGCTACGTGCTCGAGGGTCAAGACCCGGTTGAGGAAAGACCCACGAGGATGACGACGACGACGGTGCCCAAGGGCCACTTGGCCGTGTACGTGGGTCGAAGGAGTGGCGAATTTCGCCGAGTTTTAGTGCCCGTGGTTTACTTCAATCACCCGCTGTTCGGGGACTTGCTGAGAGAAGCCGAGGAGGAGTTCGGGATTAGTCATCGTGGAGGAGGGATCACCATTCCTTGCGAGGTTTCAGAGTTCGAGAGAGTGAAGAGCCGGGTCGCCACTGCCGGTTATGGTGGCCGGAGGAGCACTTGGAAGAAGCATCCTTGAGGATGGATGAGGATGCCACTGGGCATAAACTATGTTTATGATGATGACGATGATAAAAGTTAGATTGTGTATTGTGATGAAGATCGTTGGGATTTATCTAGAAAGTTTTAATCTTTACTATTTACTAATCATGTTCAAGGATTCTTCTTTTCGCAGTTAAAACGATCCTTCTTGAGATGTGTAGACTCCACTCAAATGTATTTCCAAAGAAAACCCACAACTAGAAGTCTAAAACCATGATCAAATAGTAGAGAGCAATTCGAAAAATTGCAATCTTGAATGCATATAATCACATTTATTTGATTTGAAATTTTTTATTATTCTTGTAATATAACCTTTTAAGAAACCTGATGGTAAAGACATATCAAAGCGTGATGATCCCAATTAATTATGGGATGACAATCGTTATACCGATATTTCTAATTTTGCCCAAATAAAACCATTTTAATTAAGCACGGCTTGTGAAATAGTTTGTGGGAGATGGTTGGAAATATTGACCTAGTGATGAAAGGATTTATTAATAATCATAAGATCACAAGTTTAATTTATGTCGTTATTAACAATCATAAGATTACGAGTTCAATTTATGTCCTAACCGATCTCCCGGAAAGCTCCGTGTTTGATTTAGCTGCTAAAGGGGAGAATCAATCTCCAGCGATTGTCAAGTCCAAATGTCACTTCCCATGTTAGGAAACCAACCAAGTCAAGCAAGAACCGTCTGATGCTTAAATTTTGGGATATTACTCGTCGGTCTGACCGACTCCGCACTCTCTCGACAATTTCTCTCCAAATTATTACATTATTTGCTAGATATTTTGTGAAGAATATTCCACGAGGCCTCCGTTCATTGAACCGATGTCATTGTCAGTGCGGTCTAATTTGAAGACGGTTGGCATCTTCTATGGGAAATTGAAGGGAGGCGGAATCAGGAAAAGCTACTTAATTACTAGGTCCATTCTTGTTTAGTTGATTTAGACTATATTGTCATGATTCTTTTTATTTGTTCAGGAACCTGCCCGTTTTACCAAAATATTATGATAGACCAATTGCACACACCAATTGAATTGACACATACACTGAGATTAGAATTCTAAACAATAGTGTTTTTACCACACCGATTTAGCAGATTTAAAGTTATCTTCTTAAATACAAACAGCCCATGACAGGAGATCTAACGGGTAAAGTTCAAAAACACTCAGATTCAAAATATATTCTCCAATATCACGCACAACTTTCGAGGACGTATTATATCTCCTTTTGATTTGTATCCGTGAATATCATCCGAAATACCAAAGATCATCCTTTCCAAAATTTAATGTTATTAGTATGAAAATGTCAAATTACTTGGGTTTCGGATCCGAATCCATCATTTTATTTTCCTTTTTGCTAAGGTTATCATCTTGTTTCTCAAGCCCTAAACCCATATCTTCAAGAAAAAATCATCACGTCTACAAGATCAATGTTACCGAAAAAGAATGTGAACATCACTTGAGTTTGAATATCGAGCCTACAAAATGTCAATTTTTTAGTCATTGATTCCAACGTAACGTGACTACCTTTCCCCGATATCCTCGAAGGGCATCCGATTCCATGATATTTCTGCCACTTTCCGCGTGAACTGTTTTTTTTTTTCCAATGGGACGAAGCTTCTCCTTTCGTTCCTTTTTTTTTTTTTTTTTTTGTTCTTCTCCCATTGACTATGTATACATTACAAATTATCGTGTCATTTTCTCTTAATTTTCTTCAATTTCTTTCCCTTTATAAACAACCACTGATAAGCCCTGCAAAGAGTGTAATCCTTCCTCACAAAGCACAGCTCCATAACACAATCTCAACCCCGCTGCACCATCGTCTTTCTTCAATATCAGCATCAAGAAAGCCATGCCGAACATCCCCACTGCCTCCCGCCTCGCCATGTTGGTGGTCGCCGGCCGGTGGCCGTTCTCTTAGCCGCACCATTCCCTCCTCCCTTGTTGGACTCTCTCGTGCGTCCAAAGAACCCTACACTTTCGTTCCGCCTTTCGCTCAGGTTCATCTGCTCGAATTTGCTTCTTTCTCGATAGTCAAGGGCACGGGCGGCACCTGCACAATTTACTAGCCGTGATCATGAGTAATAACAAGACAAGAGGCTTCAGCCACAACAAGCACCTCTCCCGGGCCTCCAAGTGGGTCGCTGGCCGGACCCGAAGCCCCTCCGCAGATGGCTGCTGCCTCAGCGCAATGCCATCGGGGCCATGCACAACCAATCCCATGTCGAAGCTCCTCTCCTGGTGCCATGGAATGACGAGCAAGAGGACCAAGTTTTTATGCTTGGGCAAGCCCGTCGGTTCAGGTTACATGCCCGTGGGTCAAGACCCGGTCGAGGAAAGACCAGCTGCGAAGACGGTGCCTAGGGGTCACTTGCCTGTGTACGTGGGTCGAAGGAGCGGCGAATTTTGCCGAGTTTTAGTGCCTGTGGTTTACATCAATCACCCGCTGTTTGTGGACTTACTGAGAGAAGCCGAGGAGGAGCTCGGGTTCAGTCACCGAGGAGGGGGAAATCACTATACCTTGCGAGGTTTCAGAGTTCGAGAGAGTGAAGAGCCAGGTTGCCGCTGCCGCCGGGAACTGTGGCCGGAGGAGCACTTGGAAGAAGCGCCATTTGGGGAAGGATCTGGAGACATTGAGCACCAAATATATATGATGACGATGACGACAATACATGTAGATTGTGAATTGTCATGAAGATCATCGAAGATAATTTTAATCTTCATTCTTCAGCAATCACATTAAAAAGTTCTTTTTTTTCGCATTAAAATGTTCTTTTTGGAGATGTATACGCTATATAGCATGTATCAAATTGCTCTCTTCTATTTGATCCTTGTTCTAGACTTGCGGTGTTAGTAGGTTTTAGTGGAGTGTAAATGCAGTCTTGAATAAATATAATGCATATATTCGATTCCGAAAATAGTTTATTTCTCTCTTAAAAGAAACTTTTAAGAAACATCAATGCTAAAAAATTGTATGATCCTAACTAATTGAGGAATGAAAAGCAAGAATCCTCTGATACTTAATTCTTGGGATATTGCTCTGATTGAGGAAGTCATTCCAATACTGTTATTGCAACATGATCCAGGTGTAATTGTAGCCCGGCTCATCGACACTGGCCCTGGCAAGACCAATTGCTACTCCATGTGATCATCGCTTCCGCTGGAACATCTTTTGATGGTTCACATACAAGACTGCATTTGCGCATCATGAGTCTTGAGCGTCCTGCCCTCACCAAAAACTAAACGCGAGAACTGTTCCGTGCGGGAGTATCTTCAACTAAAGAAAATTATTGCAGATGAGCTTAGCATTACTAGCAACAACAACCCAATTGATGAGGACGACTTGACTCTGCCCACAGAACCGTGCTTCGGTCAGGGCGGTTCATGAAACCTGATGCGTCTCATCACGTGACATCGGAGCTGTGGAATCTATGAATTCATTCTGACTGTGAAGAGTCTGATGAAGTCGCGATTGGAGACTGGTCGACCTTGAGAATTTCCCGCCACTGGTCCAACCACTTTGCGAGCTGTCTCAGTGTAATAAAAGTCATGGTCTTCCATTCCGCGTTTCCAATTCATCGAGCAGTCGACCTCTTTTGTCTAGTCAATACTGATGTGGGGGCTCCTTCTCAAATGAAGTTGGTTGATGAGTTTATCTAGAATGTAAACTTTGTTTAGCACGAGACAAAATACATTTGGTTTTATCCCGTCAAGCAAAAGTCTGACAATTCTTCTCTATTTCATAAATTCAAAAGATTTGTGGAAAATTATGTCCAAACTTCCATTATGTCAATCTACTCTGGTGATGGTCAAAATTCCTTGGATGCAGACACTTCATCTCAACGTCTTTACCTTCGTCTTCCTCCTTCTGATAGGTGGAGCAGTTTATAGTCCTACTCAGGACTCAGAGGTAACTCGTATTCAGGTGAAATTTCTGCAACAGGTCGCCTTACCTGCAGTCAATTCTCCCCAGTCTCTACTGGATGAACCTCCATTCTTGGAAACCACAAAACTTGAGAATTCTTTACCAGTGTCTACCACACCTTCACTCACTCAATCTCAACCACAGTCAATGACAGACCTCCTGTAAAACGAATTCATCCAATGATCACCGAATCAAAGAGTTACAGTTTAAAGCCTAAACAAATCTGTGCAGCGACAAAACATCCCACTGCAGATTCCACAATACCAACTTGTGTTTCTAGGTCTCTCAAAGATCTGCATTGGCAAATTGATTCACTGCCCTACTCCATAATGGAACCCGGGAAATATTCCCTCATATTCCACATCCCAGTATATCATTTGAGAAGTTTAAGAGTGTTGTAGCTGTGACGTCCAGAGAATGAAAAGCTACACCATTTATTCTTTCCAACAAACTTTTAGTGGATGGTAATAATGTCAAAAATACCTTCTTGTTAAGACAGCACTGACAATTACACTCAATCCTGGCTTGGTGAGTACCAGGTCAAATGCGCCTTGGGCAGCATCAGTTGCATCGGCTACACCAATTCACAGTTCGCCTTCTTTAAAGCTGGTGCATCATTTGCGCCATCACTGGTCATCCCGCATGTGTGCTTCCCTTCTTGTAGCCTATTCATAATCTCAGACTTGTGCTCTAAGATCACCCAAATAATGCACCCTCGATACTTCCCCAATATCGATGAATTCCAATCTGCTCCTGGTTGTACCTCCGAATGAACCAAATGGTTGGTTTCCGTAGTGTTTGACTCTACTTATAAAGAAGCCACTGAGTCCGCTTCGAGTCGAGTGAAATCACTTTATAGTCATTCTAAACTTAAAGCTGCAGGTAAAAAAATAAAGAAGACCTCCAATCCCAAGGACCGTAGAGAACCGTCCAATTGAAAAGCATTGGAGCAAGAATCGTCGACGGATGAGAAATAAAAATAAAAAAATTATGTTTTAGGAGGATTCTTCAACATTGGTTGTTCAAATTGAGCCTGCTCTGAGACTGTTAAAGAGAAATATCAAGGAAAATCCACCAAAGGTAGTTGTCTTGCTTTTAATCTCTTCATCTTGCTCTTACTTCTTATATTTTTCTAAATGCGCTCTCCCTTTTGGTGATTGCTTCTTAATCTAGAGGTGTCAAAAATCGAACCGAAAACTGAACTGAACCGAATAAAAAAACTCGATTTTTTTCGGTTTGGTTTTTATTCAGTTCACTTCTCATTAAAAACCAAAAAAAAATTAACCGACTTAGTTTTTATCAATTCGGTTAACTAAACCAAACCAACAAAATCTAAAATTTTCCTTTTTTATTTTTTTAAAAACCATTTTTATTTCTTTTTCTTTTTCTTTTCTTTTTCTTTTTCTTCTTCTTCTTAATTGGTCGGTCGCCAACCATGGTGGCGGCCAGCACTGGCCAAAGGTGAGCTTGAGCCTCGCTTGATCTAAAAAGGCCAAGCTCACCCAATGCCGGCAAGCTCAAGCCCTGCCAGATCCAACCACCTAGGCAGGGCTCGAGCCTCGCCGAATTTGGCTGGGCTGGAGCTCGCCAGCGTTAGGCGAGCTCAACCTCACTAGATCAGGCAAGGCTCGACCTTGCCGAAATCTAGCGACGCTTGAGCTCGCCTCTGGTCGATCGCTAGCCAGCGACTAACCAATGAAGAAGAAGAAAAACAAAAGGAAAGAAAAAGTATAAAAATAATTAAAAAAAAATTGATTTTTAAAACAAATAAAAAATTATGGAAAAAAACAAAAGTAAAAATAAAAAAACCAAACCAATCAGGATTTCGGTTTAGTTCAGTTTCGGTTCGAATTGGATTTCAATTCATTTCAATAAATTTTCTTATTGGTTCAATTATGTTCAATTTTCCAAAAAAAGGGAACCAAACCAAACCATTTACACCCCTATCTTAACCAACAAGGTTGACTCCTCTAGTTACTAAAGGGTTCCGACTGAATGAACTTTGCACTTTACAAGATGAGGAAGAAGTGGATGCAAGCACGCTTTTCAAGAGGAAGAGAAAAAGAATGAAGTGTTTTCTATGACATTTATCTTGAAAAGTTATGTAGAATCATATTAAAAATCATACATCGAAATTTTTGGCTGATCAGACTCGTTGCAAGAGAACATATAAGAGGAACATGCCCAAACAGCATGGTTACTCCTATTTTTGGGAAGTTTTGTATATTCTATGACATTCTTCTCTAAAATTTATGCAAAATCATATTAATAATTACCTAAAAAATTTATGGCAGCAATGAGTTAGGCAGATCGGAAATTTTGACCACTTAAATTCATTGTAAGAGAATGAATAAGAGGAGACATGCCATCATCATGGTCACTCATTTTTTTCAATATTTGACCTATTCTTATCCTTTCAAATGGGTTTAATGTCTATCAATGTTATCCAACATAAATCTTATATCTTGCTCACGTCCTCATGACACATGGTAATTTTCCTTGGCAAGTGTCCTCATGACACGTGGCAATTGTACCAACCATTGATTTCACTAAACTTAGATACCCATATGGAATAATCTCGCTCTTTGATTGCTGTAAGCGTTTCACTATGAATAGCCAAATTGATTCATTCATTTGATAAATTTTTTTTTGAAGAGACTTCACCATCAAGAACTCTGAGTATTAAATGATAGCTTGAGCAAGATAAACAAGACCAACATCGTTAAATTAATTTCTCGAGTTTGAATTCGGATATTGATTTGTTAGTCGAATTTGTTGAGAACAATTTTTCTGTATGGATTTAAATCTCATGCGTGGAAGACGTCTTCTATTGGAGGTGAAATATTGCACGCTAGAAGACAAAAGATTTGGACTCCTTATAGATGCACAAAAGAGAAAATAAAATAAAATAAAATAAAAAAGAAGGGTTTCTATCTTTTTGTACCCACAAAAGACTAATCGTTATTGAAGTCATTCGTGATGGGACCCAAAGTCAAATTGTTGACTCCTAGGCACAAAATAAAAGATGGAAAAAAAAAAAAAAACAGGAGGAGGAAGTAGCACGTCCAAAAGAGCACCACTCACGAAGAAGAGAACAAGCATACGAATTCTTGATTTCGACGTATGTGGAGAGTTTTTACTTTGAGCTTGAACGTGTTGTGATTTTGTACCATCAGTTTACGTTCAAGTGAGTTGTTTATTTATAGATACTTTAGGTTTAGGCTTAAATCTAGATACATGAAACACTTGAGTATGTAAGCAATTGTAAATTCCGATTATCCAAATATAGTGGATTATTTGCTATTGGGCCATGGATGTAAATACCAATACTTGAATCGAACTATGTAAATTTCTGATATCCTTATTATTTATGGTTTATTTCTCTAGTGATTTCTCGTTGACTTAAATTACAAAATCATGTTATTTCCGCATATTATATTTTAATAATTGGTATCAGAGCTTGGGATCGGATTTCTTGATTGTGATTTGGAGTTTTTATTTGTCTGATGATTATCTGGAAATTATGTTATTACAATTATGTCTGAGAGGAAAGCTAAAATTGAAAAGTTTAATGAAATGAACAACTTTGGGTTAAATTTTATATCCCTTAAGAGCCGTACATGCATCTTTTGATACATACGGTCAACAAAAATTGCGAAAAGAAAAAAGAAGAAAAAAAGAATCAATGTGTAGATTCCAGACCTCTTTCTTTTCTATTTTCATAGTAGGACCCTTTTCTAAGCTAATTTTTGAATTTCTTAATGAAAGCGGCTTTTTTTTTCTTCCATTTTTCAACAAAGATGAAATATTCTACATTCTAAATGATTTTCATTGCTGATCCCAGATGGCAATTGCATGCCCCTGTCAAGATCATGAAGCTTAAGGGTGGAAGGGGTTAACCTAGTACAAGCATCAAGACGCTGCAATTACTAAACGTAGCCTGTTCTATAATCATTTCACATAACAATTAAGAAATAAATAAGGATTAGGGATTAGGAAACTGATCGGATCTACTCGAGTACGAGGTTCTGATTGATTGACCTCATATGGGTCTGCCAGGTCTCCATCACCCAACTGATGAAGAAGGGTAAGAAGAAAGGATGTGTTCTGTTGCGTCGAAGAGGCATGTCTTTTTTGTACTTCCTTCCCTGAAAACAGTCCTCTACGCCTAAGACACCAGAATATCGAACCGTGAACGAAGAAAGGTATGAGAGAAATGCATATTGACTAGTGATTGGGAGGCCCCAATTCTTGACTGGAGGGGAAACCAAAGGCCTCTGCCCTTCCATCCCTTGGATAGATAGAGAGGGAGGGCAAAGCTTTTGGTTTTTTCCATGTTGTCAAAGAGTTGAATAATGAAAATAGATGGCGAATGCTTGATCGAATTGATCGGTTAATGTACCTTATTCATTTGGGTTATGGAGCATTGTCGCGGCCAAATTTTTTCGGGGTTTGAACCACCTAGGGTTTGGCTAATGGATTGTTAAGCCTAGACTTAACTCAGGCTCTCCCAAGCCCATACCAATTCGCGACTTAGATTCAAGTTCTTAACATGCAATTGATTTTCAATTAGGAGTCGCCACTAATCTATTTTTGGTGGGTCGATTAGAAACCCAAGTAAAGTAATGGGATATTTACTTTACTCCTACGAACCAGAGATTTATGAGTTCAGGGACTTGGTTATGCTAGATTTCTCTAACGCCCTTTCGGTACCATTTCTTTTATTTTGACAAAAGGGTTTTGCAGGCAGCTTGAATTGGTTTTAAACTATTTCCCTAACATGTGAGGTTATCATACGGGTGCGCAAATCACCAATTTAACATCCAAGAAAGCAATGAATAAATTGCAGGACTTACCTCATAGCAACGAAAGCATCTGCGTTGTTAGATCAGAATTCACATTATCAATCCTAGATATGATTTCTAATTAACACGCAATTTCTTTTTTTTTTGTTTTCACTTAATTAATGAAAATCATGCAATATGCAATGCGATATTAACTAAATGACCTAATCCTAATGATATGTAATTTCTAATTAAATGGGCCTAGCAAAAATACTAAATAACATGCATTTCAATGAATCTAACCCTAATGACGTGCATATGACATTTTTTTATTTTCTTTTTCCTAGAGATTGAAACTAATTTGTTCTAAGACATTTTTTTGTATTTTTTTATGAAATTCGAAATTAGGTGAAATGTGCAAATTACCTAATTAGATTAAGATCCTAATTAATTTATATTAGGAATTAGGTTGAGCCATATCCTAATTCAAACTAAAATATTATCTTAGCCTAAATAATCCTAAAATGTAATATATCTAAAAATGCCTAAACTTATTTTAAACAAATGATCTAAATTAAACTAAGTGCCATTTAACCCTAATATGCAATGACATGCAAAATATGCCCTAATTCTACATGACAAGTGTATGATGACTTTTTTTTGTGTTTTTCCTTTTTTCCTCTTTTTTTTTTAAATTAATAATTACCAAATAATTAAACATGCAATTAAAATCTAGCAACCTAAATTGATTTTTTTGAATTTGGATTTTTTTGATTTTTTCTCAAATTTGAAATAAAATTCCTATTCTAAACATGTAAACCCTAAGACATGCAATATTCTAACTCAAATATATCTCGAGATAAACAAGGCAATTAAAACGAGACAATTCATTCAAAATCATCAAAAATCGCACATCATTCGGATCAAGAGATAATATTTCGCTAATAAAATCAATAAATTGATCTTAAGCCTTAAAGATCAAATTATCAATTTTACTCCCACTTGATTAATTATTTCATCTAAAGCCTTATAGATGAAATAAAAAACCCTGGCGCGGTTACGAATCAGATGATATATTGGGATTTCCAATTATGCATAGATAGATATTCCAACCAAAGAAAACAACATATAAACAAACAAATAATAATAAACAAATAAAAAAAACCTAAACTTGCCTAATAAAGTAAAGTAAATCTACCTAATTTGATTTTTTTCTTTTTTAATAAAAGAAAATCTTGACCACCGGTTAGGGACTCCGGCGAAGGGTTCCGGCGAGGGAGAGCTCATCGGCTAGGGTTCCGGCGAGGGCAAACCGGTGGCGGAAGAGCTTCGGCAACAAGAGGAACGGCGGAGATTGGCGTGGGGGACTCGCGGGTCTGGGTGCGAGTGTCGCGGGCGAGGGACTCCGAGCGCGGGCTGAAGCACGGCGTCGGGGTGGCGAGGCAGCAAGGAGCATCGCGGGCGGCACGGCGAGAACGGGCAGGGAGACCTCGAACGCAGGCAGAGGCAAAGGCGGCGTCGGGGCTGCGTCGGGGCGGCGTAGCGAGACCGGCGGGCGGCGTCGCGAGCGGAGCAGAGGCTTCGACGCGTTCCGGCGAGGCAACGTCGGATCCGGGCCGATCTGGAGCAACAACGTCAGGGAGCAACTTCGGTGCGGCGGATCGAGGTTGATGCGGCAAATCAGCGACAGCGGGGCAGCAGAAACGTCAGATCGTCGCTGGATCTGGGAGTTGCAGGCGACGGGACCGATCTGCTGGGTCTCCGGGCGCCAGGGCTCGCGGATGAAGATGTGGCGGCGGAACGTCGGGGGGGCGGTTCAGGCGAGGGGCAGCGTCGCGGCTTCGGGCGGACTGGCGCAGGCACTCGTGGACGGAGGCCGGCGGCGGTGAGCAGCAGTGGCGCCGGCTGCTGTTCAGGGAAGATGAACAGTAGCCGATTAGGGTTTCGGCTACTTTTTTTTTTTTTTACTTTTTCCTCTCTCCACTCACTTTTTACCTTTTTCTCTCTTTTTACCAACGGAAAAGAACCCCCCCTTTTCGACCGTACGCAACTCCTTTTATACCCCAAAAAATTGTATATTCGTGATATATTTTACTGCCAATTTTGCTCGCGTAAAATTTCATCGAATATATTATTTCACCCCGCGCAATATTTTTTGCATATTCGATCAAAAAATTAACATTTTTGCGAAAAAACACATCCAAGTCTATATTACCTAAAATCTTAACGGAATATAAAACTTGCCTAAACTATATGCCATGTGATTTGATTTTTTTTTTATATTATTTAGCAAAAATTAACCCCAAAAATTTAGGTGTCAACAAGCATTAAGATGTGGGCATTATTGACAACTCAAAGTTTGGCTAAGGTATTGGATGGTGAAGATGAGCTGCCGCTTATAATAAAAGCCTTTGAGAGGGTAGAGCTAATGAAAAGAGCAAAGAGCACAATCTTGTTGAACTTGACGGATGAGGTTTTCATAAAGGTTACCAAGGAAAAAGATGTTGTAGCAATGGGCAAAATTTTAGGCACTCTATGTAAAAAAAAATATTTAAACAATCACTTGTACATGTTGAAGATGATATTTCAGTTTACATATACTGGAGGTACATTTATCAGATTCCACATGGATGAATTCAATAAAATCATGATGGATTTGAATAACGTTGGTAAGATACTTGATAATGAATAATAAGGTATGATGTTGTTAGCTTCTTATGATGGTTTGTTGCAAGAAGTAGCACAAGTACTAACGATTCAAGATAGAGAATAACATCGAGGGTCTAGTAAAAGCAGAGGTAAAAGTAAATCAAAATCACACCATAAAAAGTCCAATGGATGTGTGAAGTGTTTTGAGTATCACGAGGAGGGGCATATAATGAGAGATTGTCCAAAGCGGAGGAATAAAAGTGATAGGTAGAATACCACAAACAATGTGACGAACGTTGTCGAGGGGAGCATTAGTGATGCAGAAATTTTTTTATGTGTGACTACTAGCTCGTCAAAAGATGCATGGGTGTTGGATTCGAGATATTCTTATCATATGATACCTCATAAAAACTTGTTTACTACTTACCAGGTTACAGATGGTGGTACGTTTTTTTGGGGAATAATGTAGCTTGCAAGGCTATTGGGATAGAGACAATTTGAATTCAGATACACGATAAAGTGGTGCGCACATTGACAGATGTGAGGCATATAGTTGAGCTTAAGAAGAATCTCATTTCTTTGGGGACACTTGATGACATAAGGTATAGATATACCACTGAAGGTGGAGTACTAAAAATCTCTTGAGGTGTCTTGACAATGATGAATGGGAAGAAAGTGAATACTCTCCATCATCTACTGGGAAGGACTGTGATTGGAATCGCTACAATTTCATAAGATTAGTCAAACTCTGACTTGACTCAATTATGGCATATGTGTTTAGGGCACATGAGTGAGGCATGCATAACGGTATTAAGTGAAATGGGATTGTTGAAAGATCAGAAGACAAAGAAACTAGACTTATGTGAGCACTGCATCTTTGAAAAGTATACTACAGCTATTCATTTGACCAAGTGACCAATTGAATATATTCATTTAGACCTCTAGAGCTCATGTTCAGTTCCTTTGAGAAGAGGTGCCCAATATATGCTAACATTTATCAACGATTATTCAAGGAATATATGGATATACTTTCTAAAGCACAAATATTATGTGTTCAATCGGTTCAAGAAATTCAAGGCAATGATTGAAGAACAGTCAAATAAACAAATCAAGTACCTAAGAACCGATAATAACATAGAGTTCTATAGTAAAGATTTTACCGAGTTTTGTGAGAAAGAAGGGATTGTGAGACACCGCATAATACTTAAGACACCACAATAGAATGGTGTGGCAGAACTAAAAAAACATAATTTTGCTTGAGTAAGCTCAATGTATGCTTTCCATGTAAGACTTAGCAAAGAATTTTGGGCCAAAGCAATGAACATGACATATTACTTGGTTAATCGATCTCCATCATCTACTATCAAGTGGAAGACTCATGAGAAAGTATAGTTGAAGAAACCTGTTGATTATTTTGGATTACGTATATTTGGATATCATGTATATGCTCATGCAAGTGATGGTAAGCTTGAGCTAAGGACGAAGAAGTGCATATTTTTGGGTTATGCACATAGGGTGAAAGGCTATTAGTTGTGGTGCATCGATCCCAAATCACCTAGTTTTCTAATAAGTAGAGACGTGATATTTGACGAAACTGCAATACTTCAACAAATGAGTTCGGAGACACAACCGGCAGAGCGAACAAATCATTGTGTCATTAGTGAGGTGGAGCTTCATGTGGAGACTCCGAAGACATCAAAAGTAATAGAAGTTGAGACTACATATGAGGACGCAATGCTTGAAGTTAGTGATAATGGACAACCAATACAACCGTAGTACACTATAGCCGTAAACAGACAAAGAAGACAAATAGCCGCAGATAAACAGAGAAAACAAATTAAATCACTGGTGCGTTATGATTATACAGATATTGCTTATGCATTGACTGTAGGTGATAATGTAGAGATAGATGAGCCTTCATTTTACTTTGTGGCGATGGCTAGTTCAGAGTCGTCACAGTAGCTAGGAGTTATGAGTGAAGAAATGGAATCACTTCATCAAAATCGGACATGGGAGCTAGTCAAAATACCCATGACCCAAAAGATTGTCAGAAGTAAATGGGTGTTTCAACAGAAAGAGGGCATTTCTGATATTGAGACAGCGAGGTATAAGGTGAGACTTGTGGCAAAGTATTATACACAATAAGAGAGCATTGGCTACAATAAGGTGTTCTCTCCTATGATAAGACATATTTTTATTCGTGTTTTACTTACCTTAGTTGTCTCGCTAGATCTCTAGTTAGAGTAGCTAGATATGAAAATTGAGTTTCTTCATGGTAAGTTGGAGGAGCGGATTTACATGAGGCAGCCAAAGGGATTTGCTATTCTGGATAAGGAAGATCATGTTTGGTTGTTGAAAAAACCTTCGTATGAGTTGAAATAGCCTTTTAAGCAGTGATATAAGCGTTTTTATGTTTTCATGGCTAGTCAAGACTACTCAAAAAGTCAGATAAATAGTTGTGCTTACTTTAGGAAATTGGAGAATAGTTTTTTGATTTATCTATTATTTTATATTTATGATATGTTGATAGTAGCTAAAAATATGTTTGATATTGATATGTTGAAGAGTCTGTTAAATGTTGAATTTGAGATAAAAAACTAAATACTACAAAGAAAATATTTGGTATTGAGATTTTGCATGATAAGGTTGTAAGAGTTTTACATCTATCTCAAAAGAAATATATTGATAAGATTGTGACATGTTTTAATATGTAGTTTGCAAAATCTATAAGTACACTTTTAGTAAAGTACTTTAAACTTTAAGATAAATTATCACCGTAGATTGAGAAGGAGGAGCATCTGTCCCATGTTTCTTATTCTAATGCCATAGGTAGTATTATGCATGTTATATTATGCACTAAGCCTGACATTTCACAAGTTATGAGTGCGGTTAGTCATTGTATAAATCGTCTTGGTAAAACTTATTGGGAAGCTGTGAAGTGGATCCTCAAATATTTGAAAGGCACAACAATGGCAGTGAGACCATTGGTTTTGTGGATTCGGATCACAAATATGACTTGGATGATTGTAGGTCTTTAGTAGGGCATGTATTTACGCTGGTGGTTGGTGTAATTAGTTGGAAAGTGTCATTATAGGATTACATTACCTTATTTTCGATTGTGATAGAGTACATGACACTGCCATTTTTAACAAAGGAAACGATATGGTTACAAAGTTTGTTCTTGAACTTTTGATTAGATTAGAAAAGTGTTTATATACATTGTGATAACCAAGATGCAATATATCTGGCATATAATCTAGTTTATCACGAGTGAACGAAGCATATCAATATCAGGTACCACTTCATCCAAGATGTCTTATCTAAGGGTAATATTATTGTGAAAAAGATTGCTACAGCAAATAACAATAGACATGATGACTAAGTCTGTTCCTTTGGCGAAGCTCAAGCTCTACTTAAACTTAATTGGTGTCTATGGAGAATGAATGCCTGTCGTGGCATTGGGAGACCAATATAGATGATGGGCACTATAACTTGGCTTCAAAGTCGAGCACAGGTGAAGAATTGTTAAATTAATGTCTTGAGTTTAAATTCAGTTATTGATTTGTATTTGTTGAGAAAGATTTTCCTAGACAAATTTAAATCTCATGCATGGAAGACGTCTTTTATTGGAGATGAAATATTGCTTGCTAAAAGACAAGATTTGGATACCTTATAGATGCACAAAAGAGGAAATAAAATAAAATAAAATAAAAGATAAGGGTTTCTATCTTTTTGTACCTGCAAAAGATTAATCCTTATTGAAGTCGTTCGTGGTGAGACCCAGAGTGAAATTGTTGATTCCTAGGCACAATATAAAAGGTGAAAAAGAGAGAGGAGGAAGTAGCACATCCAAAAGAGCACCTCTCACAAAGAAAGAAGAAGACGAACCAATATGGAAAGAAGAGAACAAACATACGAGTTCTCAGTTTCGGCATACATAGAGAGTTTTTTTCTTTGAGTTTGAACGCACATTGATTTTGTGTCGTAAATTTACGTCCAAATGAGTTGTTTATTTAGAAACACTTTAGCTTTAGACTTAAATTCCGGTGTGAAAAACACTCAAGCGTGTGAGCAATTGTAAACTCTAATTCTCATATTATAGTGGATTCTTTGTTGCTGGCTCTCTTTGTGAACGTAGGTACCGATACTTTGATCGAACCACGTAAATCTCTGGTATCCTTATTATTTCTCGTTTATTTTTCAGTGATCTCTCGTTGATGTAAATTGTAAGATTTTGTCGTTTCCGCATATTATATTTCAACAAACAGGATGATGAATTGTGGCAAAGAATGGTCTGTTGGAGAAAACTTCCTTATTCATTTTAAAGTTAACAAAACGTTTTCATCAGTTTAATATGAAGACTTGTAGACTCTATTATCAAAGCTTGAAGACCTCTAAACTCAAGATTTAAAGTTCGCCCTCACTGATAGTTTCTAGACTGACGAAGAAAAGATTTATCTGATGAAGAAGACTTATCCAGATACAAGTATATCTTTAAGGATTTGGTTCATACGGTTGAAGAATATCTCACAGCCGGAGATAGCATCTCGTGATCAACTATTCTTATTGAAATCAATTTGAATATTTAGATAAGTGGATTGACGAAGTATACTTGAAAGGTTCTACTTATGAAAACTTAGATCCTGATTGTATGGGCGAGCAGGATTTGTGGGCTATCATCACATTCCTTAAATAATTCGAATTCCGAATTGATTCTATCTAACGGAAAGATTGGAAGAATTCATTTGGAAGGTGCCAACGGTTATGATTGCATGGAGGAGTATATAAGGATGACGCTCAAGTTATTCGTGGGTGTGTGTAAAAGAAAAATTCCAAAGTCTGAAACTTTTAGTTATTTACTATTACAATTTGTCAAGCTTAAACTGTACTCAAAAGAGAGATCATACTTATGAGACCTTGAGGAAGTGCAATAGAGTCTCTACATTGTGGAATCAAGGACGTGATACTGTATAATCTTTTTTGGTTCTTAGTGGAATCCAGCCAGTGGGCTATTAGTGCGGAAGAGTGTACGTAGGCTTGGTCTAAGCCGAACCACTATAAACCTTGTGTTTAAATTCTCTTTCCCTAATCTCTTTACTTAATTCACAATTTATTTATCAGTTTACAGTCTTTTATATCTTCAATTTACTGTTTTCATATAAGTCGAATTAAGTTGCTAAGTTTTGGAAAAACTTCTTAAACACCCATTCACCCCTCTCTAGGTACTTATACTAGTGCTATCATGGTTGTGATGCTAAGTATCGAGCCACGGATGGGCTAACATTACAAGTCACAATAGCTAACCACATAATAAAAATCTTCTAGAATCTAAACCATCGGCATCTACTTAAATTTCATATGGAGCTTGAGCTTCCACGCGCAATAAGACAATCAATTGAATGTGAACAAAACTACAAAATGAAAAAAAAAAAAAAAAGGAAGGCAACACAGTCACGACTCTGGTGTCATCTTCAACAAAGGAAAGATATATTCTAACAAACGCTGAGACATAAAGAGAATATTCACTGATCTCACTCGTGAACAAGTGTCTCCATTAGGGTGGGAAATTCCTTGCTTAGTTTTTTTTATCACAAATGTCTAGATTGTCCTAAAAATATCACCAACGTGGCAAGAAGCACTCACAATATCTATAATGCAATAAATATTACCTTATGACTACACTTAGATATATGATAAGGTAAAATTTCAAGATAGCGTAAATCATCGGTCTAACATCCTTTTGGGGGTGATCAATGATAAGGTAGAAGTTCGGGACAATATTTTGGCCAATTACATTTGAAATCCTAAACAAATCTATGGAGCAACAAAACATCCCGTTACATATTCCACTGTACCAACTTGTTTTTTCCAAGTTATCATGCAAATTTAATTTATTTTTTTTCGGAAAATAGGTTAAAATGACTCATTAGTTTTGATGAGATCCCATGGAAATTTTTGCAGTATATATATAAAAAAATATTCACCCCAGGAGTATACCAGAACAATGGTATCTACTATCTTGAAGTTTCACCCTAAAGTATGTGCAATCACAAAAACATCATATTGTAAATTCCATTATTACCAACATATGTTTTTCAGGCTCTCAAATACCTGCATTGGCAAGCTGCCATGACGAATTCATTGCTCTATTCAGTAATGGAACAGGGAACTAGTCCCTCATCCATCATATCACAATATAATCGGCTGCAAATGGGTATTTTCGTGTCAAAAAGGTGTCTAGACGTACCCATCGGTTGCTATAAAGGGAGACTTTTTGCTAAAGAATTTCATCTAGGGGTGAGTATCGGTCTACAGTCAATCCTGGATCGGCCCAACCTTGCTGAACCTAGTCCAATTTCCAGGGAGATTGAGTCGATCCTTGGTTTTGGAAATCCTAAACCAATATTGTGCATATTGATCCTTAATCCTACGAGTTCAGGGTCAGTCCAACCCAGACCAACCCTGACTCTATATATAATATATAATATATATATCTAATGTATTATTTATAATTTCTATATATATAGAGAAAACTCTAAAATAAACAATATCAACAACATTAAACAGCTCATTAGTGAGGAGTTCAAATAATTTTACATTATTTTTTAATAATTTATATTTTTAATATCTTTTACAGCATCAACAACAATAATTTACAAATGAGGAAAATGTTTTTGTGAAGAGTCCTCACAACGTCCAAAAAGGCATAAACAGCTCATCACGGCATCCTCTTCTATTATTCGTTTTTTTTCTGTCTTATTTGTCCTCTTAGTCTTCAATTTGTCAAAATCAAAAGACACAACTTCTTTCCTTGCCACTCGACACTCACATCGCTCACTTTAGGTCACTCATGCCGCTCACCGCTTGATGCTTGCCTAGCTTGTTACTCCCCGTTCAATGCTCAATGCTCAATGCTCACTCTGCTTGGTGTTGAACCCTCGTCACCTGACTCTCTTAGCTAACTTTGCTTGTCACCAAACCCATTGGGTTGGTCTAGTCCTCAGTCGTATTTTTAGGGAGTATAAAAAATGAAATAAAAAATTATCGATTGGTCCTAGGTTGACCCTAAAACCAAACCAAACCCATTTGGTCGATCTGATCCTTAGTGGCCTTTTCAAGGAGTACAAAATGAAATAAGTAAAAAAATATTGGTTGGTCTCAGGTTGACCTTGGAGTTGGATCGAACCCTCTGGGTCAATCCAATCCTCGATCCCAAGTTCAATAGGGTCAGTCGTCGATCCCAAAAATTGAGAACTAGCACTGTGTAGATTAATCCTAGGGTTAGAGGATGGATTGGCATCACTAGGACCATGCTTACCCCTGATTTCATCAGAGCCTAACATTAACCACCACGACAAATTCAGTTCTCTGATTAAACCTTGATTGCAACACCTTCAAAATTGTCCTTTCTCTTGCTATCACATATGGGTAGTCTCTTCCTTAATTGGACATGAACAATCCATTTCTTTACCACAATCTTGAAGAGGAAGTTTACATGCCACAACCCTAGCTTTTGTTAACAAGGCTCATTGAGATCACATATGTGGCTATCCATGGTATCAAAGGGGGTCATTGGGCTTAGGATGCATATGGTAACATAATTGTTCCCCATAATAGATTATGTTTAAAAATAATCTTTTCTATTTAAGTTCCCAAAACAAGTTTTGAATAGAAGAATATGTTTGGTAACTGCACAAAGTTTTTATTCCTAAAATAGAAATGCTTTTGGTATTATTCTCAAAAAATTTTATGAGTTAAGATTTCTTTTACTTTTTTGATATATTTATTACATTTTTCTCTTCCTTTTTTTTTTTTTTCCTTTTCTTCTTTTTCTTCCTCTAGCTAGTCGCCTGCCTCAGCCATGGCCGACAACCGGCTAGATGAGAGCTGGCAAAGTCGCCAACCTTGAGGGAGCCTCACGATGGTTGGGCGACATTGAGCCTTACTAGTGGCTGGGCAAGGCTTGGGCCAACAAGGTCGCCGGACCTCATTTGGCCGGTTGCTAGCCATCACTGAGGCTAGTGACTAGCTAGAGAAAGAAAAAGAGGAAGAGAAAAAGAAAGAAAAGAAAAGACAAAAAAAAAAAAATGGTTTGAGTTTGATAATTGAGTTGTTCCCGAAAACAAAAACAAAAAAAAAAAAGCATTGTTCTTTTACTTCTTGATTTTGTTTCAAATCTATGTTCGAAAACAAATTTATTCTCGAGAGCAAAAATGTACACTAATGGATTTTCATTCTTTTTCTGTTTCGGGGAGCAAAAGGGGGGGGGGAATATAAGTGTTACCAAACTGCACCTTAATACAGATCCTTAGCCCTTTTGTGATCTCATTTGGATTTAATCAACCGAAATCTGATCCATCACTCTTCATATATTCCCAGAACAGCATCACTGCATATTTTCCTGTCTAAGTTGGATACCTGATCTTTCACAGGCAGCAAAAATTCCTCCAATTATAACGTTCAAGTTCTTTCAGGTCATTCTCCCTTAAGGACCTTGGCGTTCTGCACTATTTTCTGGGTGCCTTATTTATACCAACTTCCGGAGGTCTTTTTCTGATCCGCCACAAGTACATCAGGGCCATTCTCGCTCAAATCAACGTGCTTATCGGTTGGTCCTAAGGAAGCTGCCACCCCGTTTATCTTCCAGTAGCGGATTATCTCTTCATGACCATTCGCCTGTCACCGATGCTACAAATCATGGCCAAGTTATCAGTTCTCTTCAGTACTTATCTCTAGCAAGAACTGACGCCGCCCTTCCTGTGAACAAATTATCTCAGTTCATGCAGCAATGCATATTACCTCTGTAGTTTTCCTCCAATCTTGAGACGAAGTACCGCGACCAAAATGGAATAGTGGCAATACTACAACAACTATGCAATTTCCTCAAATTCATAATTAGGCCATACGCACTGCTTTCACTGGTTGAGCTCGGCTATTCTTCTTTCCTGCTTGAAATGTGGGAGAAGCTTGTTGCACTTGCCCTAATATATGCTTTATGTCATGTGCCAGTTGCCCTAGCTAGCAAGCTGTCTCACATGTTCGCAACTTGAATACGTAAGGCGGGGGAAAAGTCAGAAGAAAAAGGAAGTCTTTCGCCATCAGAATATAGAAAGCTCGAAAGCCTATGAAGCGGGGATAAGCGAAACGTAGTTTTCTGTAATCTTGCAAGCCACTTTTATTAGAAGCCATCTAGGGTAAAATACAATGGTTCGTACATAAATGAAAACATAAACTGCGAGGCTTTGCATAAATTGGGCCCAGCTTACTGATTTAAATGAACGAGTGGATTAGGCACACGACACAAATTCTGTTTCACACACTCTTGAAAACAACCGGTCTAGTGATCAAGTCATTCACCCGATCCACCTGAGTTTTGGCTCACATTTCGCCTCGTTTGTAAGGGTAATGGGTTATTCTTATGATTAGGTGGTTCATCAAACTCATCCAACCCTAAGTATTTCTAAATCTCAGAAAATGACCGAAGAAAAACCTAGCTCGTCCGACCCTAAGTATTTCAGAACCTCGTGAATGACCGACGACAGATCTCATCCTTCCTGATTTTTTTTATAATGTAGAGGTACGGGCATGGAATTTTCTTAATTTTCTTTTTCTAGGAAAGAGCATGGAAGCCATGTAAAAAAAAATGGTTGTAAACAGAAACTATGGATTTGACTTCTATTTCAATATATCCACACTTTACATTTCATGCAAAGAGGACAAAAACTGAGAATCTTTTCACATGCCTTGCATGAGAGTTTATGTGATCTGTTTGATATACAATTTTTTTGATTACAAAGAGATAACCCAACAACATATGATGAGTAAAAAAAGATTGAAAAAATAGACGAACCCTTCATGTTAAAAACACTTTCTTCAGCTTTCTTCAGTTAGCCCTCACGGCTTTGTCGTGGCTCGAGCCCCGTACTTGGCCGCGAACCTGTGGAACAAGACCAGCGCATTGCTGGTGGTCATGGCCACGTTCAGGACCTTCCCCTTGAGCACGGCCTTGGTCTTGCCCATCCGATTTCCCGGGAACTCGTCAAGGCAGGTCATGGCATCAGTCTGGGCGGCGCTCACCCAGGACTCCACGTTGCTGATGTGCCAGTAGAAGTTGTCACCCACGGTCTCCTGGCCGAACTGCCGCAGCTCCTTGATTGACTGCGTGAGCTGGTCGATGCTGTTGTCAATCTGGTCCATGCAGTCCTGGACGGGCTGGTAGTCGTGGGCCTTCATCACCTTGAGGTCCCCGGCTATTTTGACCATGTAGGCCTTCGTATACCTGGCCTTATAGAGGCTCACGGTGAGGGCGGCCTGGGCGAGCTGCTGTGGACTCTTGAGGGAGCCGTTGGCGTAGCCAGAGAGGCACTGGACGCACAGCGTGGGGTACCTGGTTGCGCGGCATGACATCTCTATGTAGGTACGGGAGCGTGAGCGCCTCGCGAGGGCCGGCGCAACCGAGGCTGAAACACAAATGAGGAAAAACAGTAGGAGCGGAAGGCTCAGCTTGGCCATGGTTTCTGACGGTCGAGAAGCCTTGATTTTGCAGGAGCAGGAATTGGCGGAAGGCTAAGGAGCTGATGCTGCTAAACTTGTTTTGATTTGCTGAAACTTTCATGGGACCAGGGGAGTTTATATAGAAGAATTTCGAGAGGTGGTCTTCCTGGCATTGATTTCAACGTGCAATTTACGTGCAATCTCAGATTGGAGATTAAATTTAGATTTCTGCCTGCCCTCGTGGGAAAGATAGGTCCGACAATAGGGTGGTCAGTTTTATTTTCTTAGCCAATTAAATTAATGGCAATGTTAAGCCACACGAAAGGCAAGAATTGCTTTTCCTGTATCATTTATCTTTACAATCTAGGGTTTGCATGATACATAGAAATTGAGAATCTTTTCTACATCAACATGCAAGAAAATTCATTCTCACGAACCATTTTAAACTCGTGACGCATGTCTTTGCACTTGCGAGTAATTTGATGGGATCCCTCTTAGTCAATCGATCAGGCACTCGATCAAGGTGGTTCAATTAAAGAACGCTCGACATCACAATTATTTTATATTCTTCGATAGAAAAGACAATAGCATTTTCGGAAATTTCTGCTTTCCATTGAGTGTTAATATGTATATCCTATGTTGTAAATATCTTTGGTCAATCACTATTCAATAGAGACCACGTCGGTCCAACCCTAGATGCAATTTTTTAAATTCCAGCATGAAGTGGGAATCTCGCAAAGAAGTCCCATACTTCACTGCACTGCAAAAATTCAGATAGCTGGATGCTAGTTGCTCTCTTGTTTCCCCACACTCAACCTCACACGGAATAGATTCAATATGTAAAAACCATCGCGAGAGATTTAGGGGGGGATAATTGCTTAAGACTCCCCCTACTTTAGCAAAGATGGACAATAATCCCCAAAATTTTTGAAAAGCTGCACATTAAGCCCTGAACTTTGGCACCTTTGCGTAGCAACCCACATGCTCTGAAAAGTCGCATTAATCATGCTCTAGATTCTTATTATTGTTGCGGTTACTAGTTTTTCCGTATGTATAGCCATCAAGAGGTTAACTAATGACGGACTAATTCATTTTTCTCGATCGAAATGACCTCTATTAGATTTCCTTAACTTCATACACCACGCACCGCTCTCTACTTTCTTGGCTTTGTTAATCATGTAATAGAGACTATTTTGATACATAAAATGAGAGCCAGTTCATTTCAGGTAACACTTAATGGTTACATAGACGGAAAAACTAAGCGTCGCAACAAAGATCGAAGTTTGAGGGGTAATTTATAACTTCTCGAAGCATCCGGGGGATAGTTTACAATTTCTTAAAGTTAGGGGGCTACTACTCAAAGGCGCCAAAGTTGAGCGGGTTTTGAGCAGAATTATCAGTATTTTTCAGGGCAAAGACCACGTGCAGTATGATTGGTCAACTTTCCAGGGATCTTACGCTTCATAGGTATTGGTATTCGAATTCACCTTTGACCAGATCAGACAACAGCGACCGCCCGATGAGCTTACTTTTTCTTCTCCATGTTGCCTAACGGATCGGATCAAGGAACCGAATAACTTTCCAGATACGATCCAGGAATGTTGACTTTGATTAGAATATTGAGAGAGGAACATCCTCGGCCGTCGGATGGAAGATGGACGGTGGTGATGGAGGAGGGGGCCCCGGCGATGCATGCGGTTGCTTTGTCCCCCCGGATTGGGATGTGGCTTCCGGATTTGCACTGGCCAACATTAGGCACGAAATAATGTAATCCTGCACACAATTATTGAAGGGGATTTGAATATACAAAGAAGGCTTGTCTGCAAGTTGAGATACCTCCCTCATTTGATGTTTTTGAGTGAGATGTACTAAAATTCGAGACGGGTTTATCGGGAGAGTTTGTAATTTACACTCAATGGGTAACGTGAGGGTAAAAGGAGTAAATTAAGTAATCGTGTACTTGGTTTGAATGAGTTAGATCCCATATTGATATCCAAATCATAAGGATTCTTCCAACCTCGAGCCACACCCGCCACCTAGAAATTTCGTGAAAGATGTGACGAATCCCCAATGGGCTTCTAGAGTTGTTCCCGCTTATTTGACTACACACATGGAACATATCTCAAATGAACATTAAGGATACTATCACAAATAGACCAGATAACACTGCAAAACATATGGAAATTTGTGTTTTCTCTTAAACAAGATCGTGTGCGTGTCCCGTATATTCTTGAAGTACGATTGGGTTGATCTAGTAGACTTAATCTAAGCCATACCAATAATCTCAATTATCATGTACTTCGTGAGTGCATATGACATGATATTACATGGCTCCTTTAGTTACGGGACAAAGGGTAGAATTCTTTCACTTCATTTTATTTAGTTTAATGAGATGGCTCTCTTTTGGTTCCACAATGAACTCCTGAGTATACTCCGCAGATTTACGCAATAAATAATTCTCCAAAGGAGACAGCGATCCCTCCCTCTAGAATCATCAGATCTGGATCTTAGCAATAATCACATGGCCGTATACAGCAAAAAGCTCACAGACAGATCCACATTACAGTGTGTAATAATATACAAATAAGACAGATAGACGTTATAGTTTATAGTAAATGAATCGACCATGGCCTCATAGGACGTTGAATCCAGCGTTATCACGTGTGACATGTTCCGGTCCAACAGGTTTATTGTGTTTGAGCCCTCTTCCAGGAATCAAAAGACTCGCGTAGCAACTCCAAACAAGCTTTGACGCAACTCTCGGTCTTACCAGAGACAAGACAACTCGACCCGACGACCCTAGAATAAAAATTTCTCAATCCTTAATAAGATTGTAAAAGACCACTACAATTCCAGAGTCCAAGTTCGTTTCCACGCAAGGGCTCATGAAAGCATCCAGCAAGTTACGCAACCATGGCTTCGAGGTTTATTCCTTTCTTTCTTTTATATTTTATATTTTTTCCAATTCTCTTGATCGACAATGTTTCGGAGAGCCACGGGTACGGTTCTGTTGCCAGGGGGATCAAGTTGCCGCCCGTGCCAGCTTTGAGCGTTCTTTAGTATATATGCTGTTTCTCCTCTTCAGGTTCTGTAACCCATTGGATCACAGAAATGAACAGTAAGTTCAAAGTCTGCCTATTCCTCCCCTCATTAAACTATTAGAGGAAACCCAAATCAATAATAAAAGTGAAAATAGGGACTGGGGATTGAAAAAAGGATTACATCTGTGTGAAGTCAACTTTGGTTCTCGTGAGCCACCACAGGTGAGGGAAAGGTCAGGGATTACAAAAAAAGAACATGCGAAGAGCTTAAGAAGCTGAGATCTATCTATAATAGATTAAGAGGAAACAGAGATTCCACCAGTAGACTCCACAAATCATCCTTGGTGGCTTTTGGGGCAACTGGACTTACATGAGAAACAAGAGGCTTGATATCAAATTAGCAAGTAGCCTGAGAAACCAGGTCACGACACCAGCAACAGATGAGTAGCTGCACATAAAATATGACAATGACTATGTACCTCTGACTATGTATCTTTCCATCAATGTCTTTAATTCCCCTTTAGCTGGATTTAATAGCTGTCTCTTAGCTAATCCAATTACATACAAATAACTGTGCTCATGGAGATGCCTATGTACATGAAAGGACTCAGTGTAAGCCTAGTCTAGAATATGGTAATTACAAACGAAAACAATTTGCAAGTACCTTGGACATCAATAAAACTCGTCCAGGTGGATCCTTGGAATCTTGTTAAGAGTTCACGGAGACACAATTATGCATCAATCTTGGGTCCAGGATAAGCTGGTAAGCTCATTATTCTCTTGTCAAGAACCGGGCCTCCCACTGTGAAATGGTACAAACTTTGGAAGGTCGACCCTCTAAGACCAAGAAGTTCGTGCACTGCAGAGACAGTTGCAAATACATTGTTACCCGATTGGAATAGCTAAGATGCCAGAAAAAACATAGGTTCGATGAAAAGAAAACAAATAATTTGACTCTGAAAATATTGGTAGGGGGGAGGCTCATAATTGTTCATTCCCAGTTCAATAAAACAATGAATAAAGTTCCGTATATCATCCATAACAAACTGTTTCAATTGATGTCTGGCATCAATTTATCCCCGCATACAGTTTTGGTTACAGATAGATTGTGGGAGACAGGCCCCGTCTTATTTTGTGCCCCAATGCAGCAACGGTCCATCTTTTGAAACTCTTGCCTATGAAAATATCTGGGGTTCACTCTCTGTCCAAACAAGGCATTGAACCTGATAGGATCTTATTAAAAGCAGACTGATAAATTTGATCCTAAGTCAAAACACCCAAGTACAAGAGTTAAAAAAATTTCCCACACTCCAATGAGATAAATCTTCTGTGACTCGTTAGCCCACTCATAACGGCCCTATGAGATGCACTGTTTCTAGTTGTACCATATTGGGCTATTACCCAGAAGAAGAATGTGCAATTAGAATTTGTTCCAGAATATTACACGTGACCTAACTGAAGCAGCCTCCCTCTTTCAGGCAATAAAAGAAATTTAAATACAAGGCTCCAATACAGGATTAGCTAAGCAACATAGACATGATCAGATGCCCATGGTGTTCCACTGTACGTGCCTGTCTGTTATCTAAACCGCATCTCCCACAGACAATGTATAAACTTTGGGTGATACTCCTAAATCACCAGTTTTATCATGCTATATCTTCTACACTTTATTTGTAGAAGACTCTTGGCGTGCAAAGACATCGGCCAAATCCCAACCCCCCCCCCCCCCCCAAAAAAAAAGGCATAAACTTTCACATCGGGGACAAAAATGTTCACCATCATATATTTCCATCCACACGATAGTACGTGGCACCTAATGTGACCAACGACACTGGGGTGGCATGATGACGTGACACTTTTTGTTGTTAAAAAGATAAACACGGCAAGTTTAAAATCAAGAGAAAATGATGTTTATTACGATATGAAGGAAAAAGCTAAGCAGACCCCATAAACAGATTGGGCTTTGTTCTCAGAGATGCACAGCAGCCTCTGCGTGCACCCCCATCGCAACTGTTGCTGACCTCAAATCCAAGGTTTGCAGATCGGTGATGGTCACCCCTCCAATCTGACCTAGATCAAGGTCAGCCACAGTCATGCACAATCGTGATGGTGACACTCATGGAGGCCACCATACATCTCCGAGAGCAAAGCCCAATTTGTTTATGAGATCTACTCCACTTTTTTCCTTTTTTTTCTTAATGAAAATCATTTTCTTTTGATTTTAAGATCACTAATTTTAAATTTTTCAAAAGAAAGTGTCACGTCATCGTGCCACCTCAGCATCATTAACCACATCAGATCGCTTGAAAGAAAATATGACAGCGCCATTTTTCATCCACCAAAAGAAAGTTCTTGCTTTTTGCTTCTTTTTTCTTTTTTTTTGGACATTTAAACATCAGGCCCTTTTTGTCCGTTGAGTGTACATGATATGTTTGGGGGATTTGACCCAAAGATATCAGCTGTGCCATGCATAAAATATGGCTAAAATCTTTCGGGGTTACTATTCTTATTCATCGGGTTGTTGCAGTAGTGCCCCCCCCCCCCCCCCCCCGGCACACCAAAAAAAAAAAAAAAAGGTAGTCTTTCTTAAAATTCAACAAAAAGGCAAAAATTACTTTACGCGTTAGTTACTCAGAACGTTTCCCCTGCCTAGTACTTCACTAACAAGTGATGATGGATCATAGAAGAACAATACATAGTCTGAGTGGTTATCAGTAGAAGATGAAAGAATTGCCTACGCTACATTCTCTCTGACTAGGATCAGGCAAGAAACTGCATTAAGATAACCATCGTTGGCAGGTGCCAAAATCTCAGCCAAATAATCAGGGCATAGCAAGTGCAACTTTCTATATGAGTTGTAAGTACTCATCAGGAAACAAAACTTTAGGGCTCATTTCAGTGGCTAAGATATTCTATGTTCAGCAGGTTAGCAAACGATTAGAGGTTTGTATCGTCAATTCCAGTTTTTAAAAATATGTTCCATTGAACCTTCAATAAACACAATTCAGAAGCACCTCATTATACGCTAGCCGTTTACTTTTGCATTTAGTTCTCTCCTCTTTTATTTCTTCCTAAATAGTAAATAATCTAGATGCCAAGCTACAGAAGAACATGGACAGGGAATAAGCAACCCCAAACAAGCTCCTCCTCCTTTAACAGCTATTAAAAACATTGCCAGCAACATCCCATCACTATAATCTGTTCTCTACGATGAAGCACAGGCATAACTATAGCGTGATAGTAAGTAAGACATGTCTTATAAGTCTGGCCTCAATCTGATCATACTGATAATCCTTCAAAAGTATTTTCCAGATACTCTAGTTGAGGATTATGATAGCAACTCAGTCTACAAAATCACATTCTTTGATTTGGGAACCAAGAAATGCTGGAAACACAAATACTATCATTATAATATAACACGCAGGTTGGGGTGCATAGCTTACCAGGATCATCGAAGAAGCAGCCAATTCCAGTTGCAGATATGCCAACTGCATGTGCTTCCAGATACAAAATCTGGCCAAGCACTCCAGTTTCCCAAAACAGCCGAGGATACATCCAAGGACCCTTGTCACTCAACACAGGCTGAAAATGAGCCACCATTCCAAGACTGAAGCAGCCATCACCGGCAATATCCTACATGCCAATTTATTGGAACAAGTGATTGAAAGATGCTGTTCACAAAATATCTTGCACAGGAAACGACCAAAAAGGGCCATTCAAATACTGGATTCAGCAGAATAACAAAAAGCCATTTGATGATTAACTAAATCACATTGAATTAAGGAACATCATAAGAAAAAACATGGTGCTTCGGAGAGGCGAGAAATGAACTTCTCTGAGCACATGACGTTTGATATTACTGACAGACAAGTTTGTCAAACTATTCTTTGCTTTGAATTCTTTGCAAAAGAAAGTCCTTCCCATATATTGTTTGGGCCAACAGGAAAAGGAAAATAATCCAAAGTTCAGCTGCATCAGCTTCCTCCAGTCTTAGCATCTACCATGTTATAATATTTTTTGCCTATGATCTTCGAGAGCCGAACATTGATCACATAGCTCAAACTCATTGCTAGCAAAATATTAGGAAGATTGACTTGCCTGATGACATGATAGTTGCTTTGCTAGCTGCTGACAGTCACCTCTAGCAAGTTGATACAAAGGAAGACTAGAAGGGCATCCCTCTGGCTTCAGCCACTCAAAGTCAGGCCTTGTAGCTTTCTTGATCTTCTCAAAATGATCTTCGTTCCTCACCAAGAAATACAAACCCTTTGGCAACCCAGTCACTCTGTGAACAAACAAGGCAGCATGCACCTCAGCATCCCATGAAAGAACTCGATATGGCAATGCAAGCTGTTTCTTCTGCTTTCCTCCATTCCCAGAACCCGAAGGAACACAATGCAACAGTATCTGATAAAACGTAGCTCTATCAATTGCAGTCACTCCATCCATGTCCACTGCACTTCTACGCTTCCTTACAACTTCCCTAATACTAAATCCCTTGTACGAATTTTCGCTATGCATCTCACTCTCAAAAAATGGATCAATGGAAAATCTATCTCCCGCCGTCAAGGGCTTCTTCGCAGCCTCAGCCGTTCTATGTATAATATCCCAACAAACATGCTCCTTGCTAAGTACATTAGGTTTCCCCTTCCATTCCAATCCTGGAAACTCTGACAAAGCTGAGCTCAATTCCCTATAATTCACATTGAATTCACCAATTCCCCTAGGAAAAACAACCAATACACAATCTGGATGCTCAAATTCAATGTCAACCATCTTCCCCTTAACAGGCCTAGGCGGGATCTCAAATTCGGGGAAAATATGAAGTCCCATCAGCCTCTTCAAATCCTCATGACTCAACCCATCGAGAAGCTTCACGTCCCACCCAAGCCCTGCGGCCGCCATCGCAACCGCAGCAATTGCATGGCCCACGTCATGATTACAATACCTAAAGGCTCGCTCTCCATACTTCCAAGCCTCTCGCCAAAAGATGGAACTCAGGCCGACGAGGAAAGAATTGGCGGGAAAGAACTTGGGCAAGAACCCAGATGGCAATTCGGCTCTTACCTCCAGGGAATGCTCCTTGGGCGCGTAATGCGCGACGAAACCCGAACCAGACAGGGACTCGACGCCCGGGGCGATCAAGTAAGCCTCGGTCGGGTGCAAATTGCCGCTGCTGGGGTTAACCCGGAGCGACCAGGTGGAGGATCCCGCGGTCTTCCAGGCGGACAGGGCGAGCGAGTCGTAGAACAGCTGCGACACGGCGGTCTTGGAGATGGGTTGCGGAGGAGGGAGCGAACGGAACAGGGAGGAGTACGAAGGAGGGGGCGGGGCAGGGGCGGGGGCGTCGACGAGGCTTGACGGCTGGCCCTGGGGCCGGTCGCGGGCGGGGAGGTGGAGGAGGGGGAGGAGAGGGGCGGAGGCGTAGCGGCGGAACGGGTTGGGCTGGTTCGCCCAGTCGAGGCCGCGGGGGCCGCGGGCGTAGTTGGAGAAGGAGTGCTTGGTCTGGTCGTGGTACGTGAGGACCTGCGGGAGGCTCCGAGGGTCGGCCTTGGGGTCGGCCGTCGAGGTCGAAGGCGAAGGTGAAGGAGAAGAGGAGGAGGAGGAGGAGGAGAAGGACATGGCGGGCCGGCGGCGGAGGTGGCGGAGGGGAGGGCGGTTCAGAGGGAGAGGGAAGGTGAAGTGGAGCTGTGACATTTTCTAGAGCCTGTCTCCCTCCTGCCTTTGCCTTCGGCTCCCTGTGGATTCTTCCCTGGCTTCCTTCGTTCGAATGCTCGAGAAAAAAAGGTGAGTTCTCATTGGAATCTTAGGTGCGTTTGATAAGTTTCCGTTTAAAAATTATTTTAAGGAACTATTACTATTCTGAAAAATAATTTTTGAATAGAAAAATGCATTTGGTAATCACATAAAATTTCTAATTTTAGAATAAAAAAAATACATTTGATAAACTTGTTATAATTTTTTTAATTTTTTAATTTTATTTTTCCTTTTTTCTTTTTTCTTCATTTTGGCCAATTGCCGGGCTCGACCATGACTGAGGACTGGCCGACGAGGGCCGATGGCTTCACCAGGGGTCAGCGTGGCCGAGCCTCGTTGGCCAACGCGAGGTCAACCTCGCCTTGGCTGGGCGGCCATCAACGTCGCCAGCCCTCAACGGCCGATCACCGGCCATGATCAAGGCCGGTGATCGGCCAAAGATAAAAAAAAAAAAAAAAAAAAAAAAGGAATGAAAAAATATAAGAGAGAAAATTTGTTTCTCGGAAATGTTCCAGGAACTTATTGTTTCTTGTTTCTGTTCCTATTGTTCCTTGAAATATAAACAAATCCTGAGAAAAAAAACGTAAACAAACGCGTTTCTGTTCTTTTTTTTATTCCTCGGAACCAAAAAAAAAAATAGAAATGGAGTTCATTACAAGAAAAAAAAAAAACAGAAACAAACGCACCCTTAGACAACGAAGAAGATGGGGGATTTCTCTAAAATAAGGATAATCTCAATAACAACAGATTGAAATTTCACATCGAAATAAAGTCGATCATTTAAGTATAATTTTTAATATATCATTTATTCTATGTGGATTTTTATAATTCATATTTCATTTCAATGCGAATTTATGTAAAAATTTTTGAATTTTTTATTTTATTATTTTATTATTTGAATTTTTGTTTTTCTTTTTTCTTTTATTTTTTTTTTCTTGTGTCGGCAAGGGTCATCAACAACTCTCATCAATGGAAAGGGTTGCCTCACTTTCGGTTGGCATGGCATAAAGGCCTGAAAAAGGTGGTCTTGCTCATAATTGTCGACGGGCTTCACATCCTCACTAAGGCCCTAGGCCTTCACAACCTTGCTAGATCTGAGCAAGTGCGACTACTCAAATTTGACAAGAGCTTTTGCACTTCGGCTAAGGGCAAGGTGGCCCTCGCCCAATTTGGGCAAGACCTTTGCAACCAGTGAGGATTGCACAATGATCCTCACTAGCATTGAAAAAGAAAAAGCAAAAAATAAGGAACGGAAAATTAAAAAAAAATTGTTAAAAAATTATTCAAATTGGTACCAATAAATCACGTAGGCCAACTAATATCTAATCAGATTTTTTAAAAAGGCAAATCGCCGAAGATACTTAAATAATTGATTTTTTTGAAATTTGTGGTATTTCAGTGAGAAAAAAATGTTATGACCCTTAAATAAGCACCATACAAAATTTACAATACTGTTCTTATCCCAAATAATCTCTTTTAATTTTAGGCGCTAAAAATGCGATTAGTGATGCATACATGCATGCATTAGTTTAACATTTGAAAATTACGTGGAACCACCTTAAACAAGTGCACTAGAAATTTTAAAATATATTACGATAGTTCAATCAAGTACTAAATTTTCAAATAGTGCAATCAAATCCTAAAACTTTTCAATTTAGCGAAATGAATTCCATTGTTAATCCATTTGATTTGGCTAATGGAAAATTCAAACTTGTTATTTTTTTTTATCACTTTCTAAAGATACATAATGCCAATGTGGCGTTCACCAAGCAACACATTAGTATAAAAAAAAAAAAACACTTGAAAATGCAAAAAGAAAACAGAAAAAAGGGATAACAATTAAAAAAACAAAACGCTAAAAAGCTAAAACCACCGCTAGAAGACTCGGCAACCCCGCCTTCACCACTCCCGCAGTCGCATCACCACTACCACTGGCTGACCTCACCACCACCATTAATCACCATAGCTTTGATGGTATAAACGATACAAAAAATAATAATAATATACAAATATATGTGAAAGAGAAAGATTTTAAGATTTAAAAGTTTAAGAAGGTTGTTACAAATTTAAATGTTGAAAGTATGATAGGATCATATGAGAGATGAAATAATAAACAATTGGAGATATTTTGGGGAAAGTATTAAGATCCCTTAAATGTAATTGATAGAAACAAACTGCCAATAAAATTATTATTATAAAGAAGTTGTATAAACATATATCATAAGAAAATGATATTTAAAGATCTGTTGTAAGATTAAAAGATTCAAATTTTAATATGGAAATGTGTGAGAGATAAAATAAAATTATTAATTCTGCATATTTGTCCATATACGAAATATTTATAGAATAAATGGACCAGTTTCCACTCGTTGGGCATCACTTGGTTCAGACTCCCAATCGGATTACTCAAGGAATGAGAATCGTATTCCTACTCTCTCTCTCTTTTTATCAAGATGAAGTCTTTATCACAATATGAAATATTCTCTTCTTAGGGTTCTAATTCCTTAGAATCCAATCCAGTGGTGAATCAAATGAGGCCTTGAAGCTTGCCAGATGAAGACCTGGAATTGAATTGGAGTGTGATGAATAAGCCAAGTCCCGTGCCCTCTAAAGTGAAAAACCTTGGAAATGACTTGGGCAACCGTCGGAGGGTTATTATACGTTGGAGGTATGTATTGATAAAGGCATAGCCTTGGTCGCGCTAACACAACGTGCGAAGAAAGAACCTTAATAAAGGACATTTAATTTGAATATCTAACCTTTTTCACTTTGTTCCACAAATCAAAAGAAGGTTTGGATTTCATATACTACTCATTTTGCATAGATCATTATCTCTTCTACAAGAAATTGGTAACTAAAAGAAGAATTTCTTTATATAAAGTTTGAAAAGTTTGATTCGAAAATTTGAAAAAGACTATGCACTAAGGACAAAAAAGTCTCCTCCATGCATCCAAATCACAAATTATTATAATTTGTTGAGTTTTTGTAGATTGAATTCAAAAGAAGCTCAATTTAAGAAAACAAACTTCTTTTTTGAATTTCAAACACAAATGAATGATGAGGATGTTGCCGCCACAATAACAAAATTTGTAAAAACTATCATAAGGAAGAGAAAAAAAAAGGTGAAGAGGAAAGAGTGGAAAAATGCAAAAGAAGGGGAGCGAATCATCATAAAGAAGCAACAAATTGAGGGGCATAAGTCAAGTGTAGGAAAATCTTGAAATTTATAAAATGCATTCGTGGTCCTTGATAGAGAGAGAGAGAGAGAGAGAGAGAGAGAGAGAGAGAGAATTGTTGTTAAGTGATTAGTGATTTAATCCAAACATCAACGTTTGTTTGGATTGTTTATTATGTGGAAAAATTATGTAAGTTCTATATCTATAATGTAATCGTAAAACTACTAATTCTGTGAATTTATCTAATATGAGGTATAATAATTCAAGAGTGATAATAATAATAATAATAATAAATAAGAGACGAATCAGGTGAAGAAATGAAATATAGATGAAGATTAAGTCAATTATGATTTCAATCATAAAATGATATGAAATGTAATTGAAAGTAATTAAAATAACAATGTGATCTCACATAGGGGCGATAGTCTACACTCGAGCAGAGATCCCACTGATATTTATAAATAGTAATTAACAATATGATCTCACACAGGAATGGTAGTCCGCACTCAAATAGAGATCCCACTTATATGCGTGATAAAAAAAAAAAAAAATGTGACATTCGACAAGAGTGGTACTTTGCGCCCCCCACTTAAAAAGAAAGTAAAAGAAGGCTAATAATATGAAGTGATAATGCCAACAAAAACTTGATTGGTTATATTATTGAGTGATAAGAAAACATACAGGTGATTGATATAAGGGACTGGAGATGATTACAAGTGATCAGAGATATTTCGAAGAAATGATTATAAGTGATTGGGGGTGATTACAAGTGTTTGGAAATTGATTACAAGTAAATACAAGTGATGGATAGATGAAAGTAAAATGTTGTGATTAAATGAGGCTTTTAGGACGCAATATGGCAAGAGCACAACAGCATAAGTGAGTTAAAGGCAAGTGATAGTCTCCTTCTTCTTCTACACTCCCTTTATAGGCAAAGCTCAGATGATTTTTTTTTTTTTTTTTTGGTCTTGGACGAATCTAAAAGAGCATCTTCAGTCCATAAGCAACATCTTTGAATTCTTTTCTTCAAATGGAAAATGATGGTGTTCTTTAAAAAAACCTTTTTTTTTTTTTTTGGTCTTTTTCAACTTTTGTTTCTTTTGGTAATTGGTGATTGATAATTTCCTCTACTCATTTCCATCCTTATCTAACAAGTTGATCCCATAGCAATCATCTTCATTTGTATTAACACTATGATGGGATTGATCATCTTCAGAGGAACTTAGAGATTTTGGAGGTGGCTTAGTAATTGGAAATTCTAACATGAGTTTTGACAATGCAAAGTGATATTCCTTTAGTGATTGCATGGTAGCCAAATGGGCTTGAGCTACTGATTTTTGTTAAAAAAAAAATTTGTAATTTTGTGATAAGCTAATTTGTGATTTCCCCGATTTAACCAATTCAGAACTACTTCCTCAGAAAGGTTTTCTGTAAATATAAAATTGTCTCACCACTCAGCTTTGAATCTCCTAAGTGGGTGCAGGGGATGTGAAGGATGAGAGGGCTAATTATAATCAAATTCCTAGGTCGTGATCCAAGAAACCATAAAATTAACGAAAAAACACATAAGATATGAAAATTTTGATTCATGCTTAATTGGTTTGAAATAGGTGTGAAAGATTTTCAGGTTGGTTTTAAAGTGTGGAGGTAATATTTCAAAGACAAGGCCAAAGTGACTCCACCATTTTTGGAACCAGAAAGGTATTGTTCAATGTTGAAATCTATTTTGAAATAAAAAAGCTAAGTATGATGGTCATCTTCATTTTGGCGAAAAAAGGCATTCCACTAGGCTTTTCGATAATCCTAGTAAGTGAAAGTGGAAAGATATGGTAATTTGATTATTAATCTAGCAATTGGGGTTGTGATTATGAGGTTTCGACAATTGCTTTGCCTTTATCTTTTTTGGACTTTGGCATTATTTTTCCTGAAAATTTTGCTTGTCAAAAAATCAGATAAATAATTTGATGATCTATTAATAAATTCAATATCAAAATCAAAGATAGACAGTATGGTCTACCATCAAGCAAAAATTCATTTTTGAAGCAATATTTATTGCATCCTTTTATAATACTTCTTTTGATGATTTACAACAAATATGTAATAAGAACTTTTGATTTAAAAGATTACCTTGGAATTTAAATATTGCTAAAACAATGGCTAATATATCTTTTTTGATGGTAGAGTAATTTTATTGAGTTTGGTTCCAATGTTTAGAAACAAATTGTGCTATTTTTTTTTAATATTCTTTACTTGTTTTAGAATACATCCATAACCTATATCTGAAACATCTGTTTCTATTATTTTGAAAGTAAAAGATCAACAAAATGGAGGCAAGGTATTTCTTTAACATAGGTTTTGATTTGTTTAACAATATTAACGTGAGTTGATGTCCATGGTGGATGGTTTTTTTGTAATCTTTGATGTAAAGGTTTACATAATATATTCATATTTGGGAAAAAAAATCTACAATGTAATTGAGACTTCTTAGAAATCTTTGTAAATGGTTTTATCTTTAATTTCATTAGGAAATTTTTCTGCAAAAATTATTGATCTTTCAATTAGGATGATACTTCCTTGAAAAATGTAATGTCCTAAAAATCTAATTCTTGTTTGAAAGAGTGATATTTTGGTAAGAGAAACTACTAAGCCATTTTTCTTAAGAATACTTATGAATACTAAAAAATGTTTAAAGTGTTGATCTATATTAGAAGAAAAAAATTAAAACATCATCTACATAGACTAAAATATATTTAGAGTGAGGATTAAAAATATCATTCATTATTTTTTGAAATTCAGAAGGAGCGTTTTTCAATCCTAAGCCATTTTTCTTAAGAATACTTTGTAAACACTGTTTTTTTTTTTTTTGGTAAAAGGTGAGTATTTTATTGACTTTTGAACCAAGAGGCTATACAATTGTACAGCTAAGGACCCTGGGACCAAAAAGCTTACACTCATAAGACAAGGGAGTCAAAAGAGCTTACACTGTTTTATATCTATCTAATTCATCTATTTGAATTTGCCAAAATCCAGATTTCATATCCAACTTGGAAAATAATTTTGAGTTATGAAGTTGATTAAGTAAATCCTTTTTGTTTGGAATTGGAAACCTAATCCATTTAAATGCTTTGTTCAAAGGTTTCTAATTGACATGTGCGCACACACATGATGTTTGATTCTACAAAACTTGAGTTATATTAAATATCTTTCATGTTCACCTAAGCATGTAGAAGATGATATTTCTGGAAATTGTGTTTTATACCTATTTTTTTTTGGTGATATTGTGTGAACATGAGCTAAAATGCATATTCTTTATGTTATCCCTTTCCATTATTATTGCTTTTTGATTATGACAAAAGGGGGGAGAATATATATATATATATATATATATATATATATATATATATGCATCTATCTTGATTGGTTGATTATATTTCCACATTTTTTTGGTGCATAATATTGAACTCTAGTTATATTTTAATATATTGTTACGCTCAACTTATTTATTATTTTCTATTAATATGCATTGAAAATCTTAAAATTTGAAAATTGCATCATGTGCTTATTATGCCATTATCTGAACTCTTATTTTTGCAAAATAAGCAAATTTCTTCTACGTTTCATGCACACAAAATTTAATATTTCTGAAAGTGTGATTGCCTATATGTATATTCAGATATTACTTTTCCACATAAAAAGGAGGGAGACTGTTAAAGAAAATCCTTTATGATGTTTTGAAAATGACAATATAGTTAAAGGCTATTAATGTATTTAATGATTTAGTAACTAGGTGAAGTACATACAAACGTTATGCGGATTGTATCCTAACAAGATGTCTAAAGGTTTTGAGTTCTCTATCAATGGTGAACAAGGCACCAGGCATAGAGTTATCTGCAAGTTGAAGGTACTTGAGTAGAAGGTAAAAAAGTCTAGGATGAGGAGTTTGGTAAAACTTGAATGTGCCATTGATAGGTGAATGACGAGGTAGAGCCATTATTGCAGACCAAAAGATAGAAGGTAGAGTGAAGTTGATATCCTTCACCGATATCAAAGGAATCCAAAGTATGAAGGTGAACAAGTCAAGAAGAAAGTTCATGCAGACTTGGAGAAACCAAACAAGGTGAATTGTTTATATAGTCTTGGATCACTGAGATACTAAGGAAGACTAATAGATGGCAATTTGTAAGTTATTTAGAAGCAAGCAACTTGGACGTAACCACAAATTGCTGAAAGAAGTGACTCGTGCAAATAACATGTTGATAACATGTTTATATGATGTGGATAAAAAGACTAGGGGTGATTGGTTCTAGAGTGAGTAGTTTCTAGAGTTGGAACTTGGAACCTACCTTATTATAAGCAACTCTCAATTTTTGGACCTGAATCATGTTTTCCTGAAACCGGTTCTGGAACCCATCCTATTTTTTCGGTCTAGTTCTAGGGTCTATCCAATAACTTGTTTTATTTTTTTGTTCCTTTGTTTGATTCATTTTTTTACAATAAAATCATATGAGATTATGAGTAACGAAAAGATTCAAAATAAAAGATAAACAATAAAAATCTTTATCCGCCAAAAATATTCATAAGATGAAGACGTAGTCACATATAATTATAAACTATAAAAAGTTAAAACTCATAACATAAAACATAAATTATAAAACTCCATTCCCCATTCATCCATAAAATTTTTGGGATAGAGGAAGGAGTAGCAAGGAGTTTTGAGGAATGACAAAGGATGAAAGAGTGCTGAGATTAGAATTTAGAGGAAAAAGAAATTAGGATCTTTGATTTTTAGCTTACAAAACTAATTTCGAAACTGGTTCCAAAACAGGATGGTCCAGTCTAGTTCCAAGGTGGGTATTGACTTGGAACCTATTCCCAGATCAGATGGAAACCGGTTACTAGACCTATAGGTCTTGTTCTCGGATAATCCGATTTGGTTGCACACTCCTAAAAAAGACCCAGCTAGGACTTAACTTGTAGGTCAAAAGATCTAACAGCAAGCACAAGATTGGAAATCTAGAGGATTGCTTGAAGAAGAATCCAACCAATTATCAATCAATTGACAAAAATGATTATTTCCTAATACGGCCACTCTATTCATAGAAATGATATTCTTGGAGTTCTTTCACTTAAGAGTTGTATGTTTTTATTGTGTCTCTTAAATTATATAGGAATTCTATTTGATTGTATGGATAATCAAATCTCCAGTGATTTGATTGTTTATCTTCAACGGCTAAATTGATCATCTTAAAGATTATCCAACAACTACTTTGGAGATTGAAGACTATGATAAGATCAAACACAAGCCAATGTAAATACTCAAGAACTATAAAATAAGAACAACTTTATCTTTTGTTACATATTATGAGCAAGTTTCAGAGAGTGTTTACACTGATTGTAATCTCTTTAAGAAGGGTCAAATATTGTAGTAGTACTTAAGATTGTTGGTGTTAGGGGTGAGCATCGGTCTAGGGTCAACCCTAGACCGAACCTGGATTAGCCCAACCCTGTCGGTCCTGGTTCGGTTTCTTGGGAAATTGGGTTGGTCCTTGGTTCCAAAATTCCTGGACCAGCACTGTGTGGGTTGGTTCTTAGTCCTGAGAGTTCCGGGTCAATCCAACCCGGACCAACCCTAACTATATATATAATACTTATAATTTTTTATATAGATAAAACCTTAAAATAAACGGCGTCAACAATATTAAATAGCTCTTTAGTGAGGAATTCAAATAATTTTACATTATTCTTTAATAACGTAGATTTTTAATGTATTTTACAGTGTCAATAGTCATAATTTACCAAGGAGGAAAATGTTTTTGTGAGGAGTTCTCACAGCGTCCAAAAAGGCATAAACAGCTCTTTATGGCATCATCCTCTAGTATTCGTTCACTTCTGTCTTATTTGTCCTCTTAGTCTTCAATTTCCCAAAATTGAAAGAAACAACTTCTCCGCTCACCACTTGACACTCGCCTCACTCGCTTTGGGTCACTCGTGACGCTCGATGCTCAATGCTCGCTTGGCCTGTTACTTCCCGCTCGACATTGGATGCTCACCCCACTTGACTCTCACCGCTTGCTTTTCTTAGCTGACCTCACTCATTGGTATAGTCCTCGGTTGCCCTTTTAAGGAGTACAAAAATTGAAATAAAAAATTATTGGTTGGTCCTGGGTTGACCCTAAAATCGGATTGAATCCATTGGGTTAGTTTGGTCCTCAATCGTTTTTTAAGGAGTACAAAAAATGAAATAAAAAATTATTGGTTAGTCCTTGGTTAACCTTGAAATTGGACTGAATCCATTGGATCGCTTTGGTCCTCAATTGCTTTTTTAAGGAGTACAAAAAATGAAGTAAAAAATTATCGATTGGTCCTAAGTTGATCTTGGAACCGGACCGAACCCATTGGGTTGGTCTAGTCCTTGATCCCAAAAATTGAAGACCAGCACTGTGCGGATTGGTCCTAGGGCTAGAGGGCGGACCGGCCCAACTCGGACCATGCTCACCCCTAGTTGGTGTGATCTACTAAGCTTCAGGTAGAAGTAGAGATGTACAAAAGAACCAAGAACCATCCGAACCGCCCAAAACAAAATCGAATCAGCCCAAATCAATGGTTTCTATGGATATTGGTCTGGTTTCTAGTTCTAATTTACTAGAACTAGTGAGTACCAACCCAATTCCCAGTTGTCAGTGTAAAACTGCTCACTTGGATAAGATTCACACACGCACACGCAAACGCACACGCACACACACTTTTTTTTAATTTTTTATGTTTTAACTTTTCAAACCAAAACCTAGTTTCCTCTTTGTCTCTCTCTATCTCTCACCTAACTCATCTCACGGCCTTGCCTCTCTCTCTCTCTCTCTCTCTCTCTCTCTCTCTCTCTCTCTCTCTCTCTCTCTCTCTCTCTCTCTCTCGCTCTTAGTGACCTCCAGTCTCATCGATCCCTTTCTCACTCTAGATCGCCCTCACTCTCATCACTCCTTTTGTCACTCTCGCTTTCAATCGCATTTTGCCTCTGACCTCGTTGCTCGCTCTCAAGTCTCACACCTCTTTCGAAAGAAATAGGGAATTCCAACTTTAAGGGCTATGCCTTTTATCTCCTTAGTTATGTTTAATGTTTGCATATATCAAGTAATGTCCTCTGCTTAATTCGCTTTCGAGTCTTTGCATGGTGTAGGAGGTGCTAAACTCCTAAGACTCCATTATAAGAAGGATTGGGATTTCTTAAAAAGAGAGTTACCTTCACTATGTTTTCTGCCAACATTCCATGGCACTTTCCTTTCGTTGGCTTCTCCAATTTTTTTTTTCCTTTTCTCAAGTCCCTTATAAGTCTTGTCATTAAAATATCCCAAAGGGACAATCTTGCTATTTAGTTTTACTTCTTTGCCATTATTAACAGGAGCACCATCTAGCCACATTCCCGCAATTTAAATATTTTTCCCAAATCAATCCTCGTCTTTGATGATCTAAGGGGGTCAAGTATGGTGGTGGAATAGATCACGGAAAAGGAAGGTAAACTGCTCCGCTTTAGATAGATAATTGCATGAATTTGTTGGGGGCATTTCAATCCATTCTATAGACCCACTCAGAAATTAGACCGGCTCGCGTGAGTCCATGTAACTATCGAGTGGTTTTTAATTCCAATTTCGGAATCGGTTCTTAATGGGAGTTTCCTAAATTCTAGGTTGGGAACCATCCACCCTCAAACCAATCATCCTTAGGTAGAAATAGAAGCAAGCTATTCTTGTATCTACTCAAGGATTACTAGCGGAATCCAGCTTGTTGGTGGCTGTTAGTCTGAGAGAGTGGACGTAAATTTATCCCAAGTCGAACCATTATAAATCTGCACACATTTTTTTTTTTTATATTTCTCATTATCTGTTGTTTTATTTATTTGATAGAAGTAATGCCCGAAAAGTTTCTGCTCGTATCCAGTTTGGTTCCACACATAAAAACTCATTTCTACTTATTTTTGCAAATGGTTGTCAATTTTATTGCATAACCTATTCAACCCCCTCTAGATTATATCACTAACCACAACACATTACAGTTTTACTCTCATTGCTATTAAGCTCCATGGCTGTCGAGTTGAGCTTAGCAATGGAAGAGCCCTATATCGGGCCATGGAGCTCCTCCATGGCTGAGGTCACGTATGTTAGGAAAATCTCCTATTATATTTTGAAGTTGACAAAATCATATATCTGTATCAATAGTAAATAACTACATATGTTGTCTTATCTCAGGTTGAATAAATGTAAGGAACGATTTATCACAACTGATAAACATGAAGTGTGGAGTGAAAGACTAATGATGTCTGGATGGACCTTCATGGAGGTGAACAAGTTAGAGGATAGGAAGTTCATGAGGACTTAAAGGTACCATGAGAAGGTGAATAGTTCATATAGTCTCGATCATACTCGTGGAGATAAAATGGAAGACAATGCACAAGTTAACTAGGCTGCGCATGATAAAATTTCTATTTCTTGATTTCTCTGTTTCTCTGTTCCCCAGAACAGGTTTGGAACAGAAATCCGTTTGGTAACGCAATTTGATTTCTCTATTTCTGAAACAGATTTCTCTTTCAGAAACAGAGAAATTGAAAAAATCAGAAGCTGAAATTTTTAACTTCTCAGTTTCTGAAATAGAAATCAGAAACTGAAATTAAACCATATAAAAAAACCTTGCACTTTCTTGCTTACTTAATTCACTCATAACCACTTCACAAATTATTGCTAATTTTCTTTTTCTTATTTTGCTTGTGTTTTTTTTTTCATTTTTTTTCAATTTTTTTTTTTGATAACTTCCTCTTTAGGATGAAAGGCAATCGAATGGGTCCCCAATTTTAAAAAATGACCAAAGTTCTTAAATGCTTACTTAAAAATAATGGGGTTCTTTCCTCCTAGGGTACGCGCATGGCTAATTGAAGAAAAAATTCTTACGTAATAGATGAATAAAAAACGTGCCTAGAAATTTAACCTTGTTTCTTTATGGATTCAAAATTCTTGTAAAATCAAAATAATTAAATTGTTACACAATCTTGAATTTTAATTCGAAGGCAAGAGATTCAAGAGAATCTCTCTCTTTGCTATGCAAGGGCCATTAAAGGTTCATTGAGCAACAATAAAGAAATTATGGATGAACAACTACACTAATTCAATTCGAGAATCAAAATAAACTAACCTTCTCCCAATTAGTTCCTAACCATAAACGTTACTTCAAGGTAGAATTCTCACATATTCCTTTACACCATCAATTTTATTTTGTTGATAATATTGTATAATACTAGTCTTTGGTAAAATGACAGGGTTATATAGGCGCCATTGATGGCACCCATATTCATGCTTCCGTAGTACTTGTACTTGTCTGAACCTACGCAGGATGATCTTGCAAACAATATATTAACCGAGGAGGGAAACCAAATAAATACGCTTAGGAAAACCATTGCCAATAAAATGACAATGGATAATAATATGCCGAAAATTCCATGAAATTGTATTTTCAACTTTTGTAATGTATTAGTATTATTTTGATTATTATTTTGTATTTGAGGATTTCCTATGTTGTTTTAATATTATTTCGACTATTATTTTGTATTTGAGGATTTCCTATGTTGTTATCTAATCAATTTTTATTTCTAAAAATAGAAATTTTATTCTGTTATCAAACGGATTTCTGTTTCAGAAATAGAAATTCTGAGTCGTTATCAAACGGGTTTATTTGCTCAGAAACTTGTCCGGGGAATAGAAATTGAGAAATTGATTTATGGCTAGAAATCAATTTCTGTTTCAGAAATTTTGTCATGCGCAGCCCTAATGGCTAGAAGCTTCGATAGACCCACGCATTGTTAATAGAAGTGGCTTCTTTTATCATCCGAAAAGAACATTCATGTTAAATAATTTCAATTATGATTATTTTGTTGACTGTCAATCTATTTCTCAAGAATTTTTTACAGCAAGTTGTAGGCCTGGAACTTAGGAAAATGATACATAGAGGAGAATTTACATATAGATAATCTTATTTATGAAAACCACACTATCGCTAGGAAAAATTGATTGTATGAGCAATCGGATCTCCTAATTTTGTGGTTTATTTTCAATGGCTAAATTAATTCTCTTGAAGAATATTTAATGGTTAGCTTGGATCTTGAAGACTATGAGTGCGTTTGTTTGTGTTTCTGTTCAAAAATTGTTCCGAGGAACAGAAATATACAAAACTATTTTTGTTCCGGAAAACAATTTTTTACCAGAAAGACGCGTTTGGTAAACTTGTTCCGGGAATAAAAAATAAATAGAAACACCTTTGGTAAATTTATATTTTTTTTGTTTCTTTTAATTTTTTAATATTTTTATTTTATTTTTCCTTTTTTTCTTTCTTTTTTCTTTTTTTCTTCTTTTGGCCGGTCGTTAGCCATGCCGAGGCTGGCGACCGCTGACGGGAGCCAGCAGCCTCGCCCAGCCACGGCAAGGCTCGGCCTCGCCTTGGCTAGGCGAGCTCGGGCTCGCCTAGATCTGGCAAGGCCGAGCCTCACCGGTGGCTACGCGAGCTCGGCCTCACCTTGGTTGGGCAAGCTTGGTCTCGCCGAGGGTCGGCGACGCTCCGGCGAGGTCGCTGGCCATGGCCGAGGCCAATAACCAGCCAAAGAAAAAAGAAGAAGAAAAGAAGAAGAAAAAAAAAGAAAAGAAAAGAAAGGAGAGAGAAAGAGAAAATTTGTTCTTCAAAAGTGTTTCTGGAACAAAAAAATAACTTTTTTTTTGTTTCTTATTTCCGTTCCAATTTTGTTCTAAGAACAAAAAAACAGATTTTGAACAAAAACGCAAACAAACGAGTTTCTGTTCTTTTTTTGTTTCCCGGAACAAAAAAACAAAATTTTTGTTCATAAACAGAACAAAAGAACACAACCATGCATGCCCTATATTAAAGGATCAACGCTTGCTGAAGAATCCACCAATTGCTAGAACAATTACAAATGGAGAAGCCTTATTCCTTGATACACCTATACTCTTGTTATTGAGTGAGAACTTCATTTATTGAGAGTGTTTCATTGATTGTTATCGCTTTTGAGTAAGTGTACAAGTGTTGCAATACTATTTAGGATTGCTAGTGTGATCTACCAACTTTGGATTTGGGCAAAGCCAGAACAAACTACATTATAATAACTCAAAGAATTACTAGTGGAATCCAGTCTGTTTGTGATTGTTAGTTCGGGGGAGTAGATTAGGCTTGGTCTAAGTTGAACTCCTATATTCTGGATGCAATTCTTTTCTCTCTACTTATTTACATATTTGTTTAATAGAGGCACATTATATTTAATATCATCAGTTTACTCTTACATATAACAAATAATTCTTACATATATTGAACTTAATTTTAACAATTTCACAAATCCTATCAAGTTTCAATTATCAACTTATTCACTCCCTCTTGGTTGCATATTTAACTATATCAAAGTCGAGCTCCACCATGAAACCTCGGTTTTTCCATTGTCTTCCTCACAATTTTATGGCCCTTAGCGAGGGTCCATGCAATGCTAAGAGCCTGTAGATGTCAGCCGAGCCAAAGTCGGCGCTCCACCCACCGGCCATCATGAAACGGAAGTCTGTGTGGTTGAAGGTGCACCCTCCTGGGGTGAAGTTCCTTGACGACTGTAGCAAGTAAATCTGTATATTGGTTAGGTTCCATGGCCTAGGGGTGATCGAGATAGGCCTTGTGATCTCCTTGAGAAGATGATTGACCATGAACCATTGGACCTCGTCACTGTCACATGGAGCTTGCCATCTCCCTTGACATCGGCCTCCGTCTGTCTCCAATCATTGTCTTCCAATCAACGACATGCGTCAGAGTCGACACGGATCGAGAGTAGCGACCTTGCTGTCTCCGGGAACTGCTCGGAGATGAGCATCTTGGAACCTCGGTACTCGAACATGAAGAGCATCAGAGCGTAACATGATGCACTGAAGCACCTTGGGACCTCCCATTGCCACCGTGCTCTCAAGGAGGCGAAACCTCCTCTTGGCCTTCTCAGTATGTTACTTCATGGAACTAGTCTTGACTAATGGAATCTTTATTCTTGTTTAAAGACAAAAGAAAATAAGTTAAACCTTGAGTCTTGAGCCATGTAATTAACTTTGCTGCTTTTCTTGAATGGCCTAATAGAGACGATGCGTCAGTTGTGATTTCGGTAGACATGGTTCTCCTTCCACTGTTTTTCGAACAATCATTCTATGAACTTGGATGAGCGAGGCCAACACACAAGAATCACTGGATCATATGAATCCTAGTTTCACATGGGACCAAAGCTCATATGCATGTTCTCATGAATCGAGTGTAACAGTTCGTACCTTGATGCTTTTCAATCATTGAATTCAATTCAATTTTTCGGGTTTGGAAATTACAGTGATCCGTTCAACGAAAGACAAGAAAAAGCAAAATCAAAATCTGTCGGTACCCTAAAGATACCAGCTTCATGTTAAAGAATTAAAGTCGATACGCAATTGATGACATTGACTACATATCGATCAGGGCTTTGAATGTGATATGGAGTCAGACCATTGAGAAGCTCTAAGATCAGTGAGCACTGATTGAGTAAGAGAACTTGTTGGGTGTCTTCAAGGGACGGGGTAAATGGTATGTTGACCGATACACACGATATGATACTGATTGTTGACGTAGTCAACAAAGAAATACCAGTGTTGACTGTGAGAAGCCAATTAATTAAGTATATCAAACAAGCAAATTACCCAGGAATATTTATCTATTAACAATAACCGAATCGAGGCCAATCAAGTCGATGTTGAGTCAAGAAGCGGTGACGAACCATAATTAGCGATTCTAATCGCCAACGGGTGAAAGGGTTGATCGACGACCCAGAACTGACGATTTCCAAAACCTCGCCGCAGCCCTCGTGACAATAAATGGATGATTACAACCAAGAACAGCGATGGCGAGCAAAGTGGAATCACAACTGGTTTGTAGGTTGTAATCGGCTGTCGTTCGATTACAAGGACTACAATGTAGTTTTGGAAATGGTTAATTCTGAATGGTCGGTCAACCGTTGACAGCATACCTCGTGGCACAGACAAACCGACAAAAACGACAGTTTTCAAAAACTAAGCTCGAGGTTTACATCACCTGTGAATTGCGAGCATCTCTAATGCAACATCAGCAATGCAGTCCGTATATAAAAGTCCTCATTTTGTCACCACCAGTGATACAAGACAACAAGGATAGGATAGCTAAAAGAAGTAGCTTCAACCACCACCACGAATTTAACAATAGGTCAATCTTCTCCTCCCCCATTCAAAAACTGTAGTTCCCAACAAAATTAGTGGGCCCTGCACCGAGAGAAGAAGATAGGCCTACCCTTCTTCAGTGCCTTGTAAAAGTTAGCTAAAGAGATTTTGAGCTCAGTCTAGACCACTTTCCAACCACCCAAAAGACACAGAATTTCCAAATAAAAAAGTTTATCATTTGCTCCTCTACTTGCTTTGCTATCCTAGAATTATTGAATAATGAGAATAGTAGACACCCATCAGAAGCAAGAATAGAATACCAGAACATAAAGAGGCAAATCATGAATACAGAGATCTGAATAGCAACTGTTAAATGAACATAGGGTTTGTAACATTTCGACAGGTGGAGGAAATTTTGCCTCATTGACTTCATCCACCCACAGTTACAAATCTCAAGAGAACAGCTGCTAGAGTTTTACTAGTGCAAGATCAGTCACTACAGCTCTCTTGTGATCCATTTCTGCCTCATTGAGAAACTTCAAGCACTAGAAGGAAAAATTTTCTGTCATTATTTTTGTTTATAGCACAAGAGACATTGAATAAATATAAATCTCTCCAGCAGGCTTTCCAGGGGAGCTCTGCGCCGGAACCCAAATGCCACCCAAGTAACCGCATTGTGTACTTACCAGAACCTAGCAAAGCTCTTTAGCTGCCGCAACGACGGCCTCGGCAGTGATGCCGAACTCCTTGTAAATTATACCTGCCGGAGCACTGGCCCCGAAGCGGTCAATTCCAATAGCCTTCCCTCCGCTTCCGACGATTTTCGACCATCCAAAGGTTGACCCAGCTTCAATGCTGACCCTAGCGGATACGGCAGCTGGCAAAATGCTTTCTTTATACTCAGCAGATTGATCGTCAAAGAGCTCCCATGAAACAAATGATACAACTCTCACAGCCTTCCCTTCCTTTCTCAGTTCATCTGCTGCTTTCACAGCAATTTCCAACTCAGAACCAGTTCCAATCAAGATGACGTCGGGCTTATTGCCTGAAGAGTTGTCCGAAATGATGTAACCACCTTTTTCGACTCCTTCAATGGAAGTTCCGGAAAGCTGGGGCAGCTTCTGCCTGGAGAGAGCAAGGACAGAAGGTCTCTTCCTGTTGAGGACAGCAACCTTGTACGCACCTGCGGTTTCATTCCCATCAGCTGGTCGAAGCATCAAAATATTGGGCATAGCACGGAAGCTGGCCAAGTGCTCAATAGGTTGATGGGTCGGCCCGTCCTCTCCAAGACCAATTGAATCATGGGTCATCACGTAGATAACTCCAGCTTCACAAAGGGCAGAGATCCTCATCGCAGCCCTCATGTAGTCAGTGAAGACAAAGAACGTGGCGCAGTATGGAATGAGACCAGGGCTGTGCAGGGCAATCCCGTTGCAAATAGCTCCCATTCCATGCTCTCTAACACCGAACCTGACATTGCGTTCCTCCGGGGTGCCCTTTTGGAAATCACCGAACATCTTAAGCAGTGTCATGTTGGAAGAAGCAAGATCAGCACTGCCACCAAGAAGACCAGGCAGCACTTTAGCGAGGGCATTCAGGCATTGCTGAGAGAGATTCCTGGTGGCATCAGCAGGACTCTCAGGAGTATACGTCTGTAAAATGCAGCAAACAATTAACACAACGCTGAAGTCCACCAAATACCAATTGTTTAACAGAATTCACAATGTGTGTAAATCTCAGATTATAGACATCGACAAGATAATTATGATACTGCCAGACTTTGACCCCCATAGGGAATAATTATAAGGATTAGAAGCTAGAAGCATTTAGAAGGTTGTGAAAATAAAGCTTGGGAGATTACCACAAGTAGAAGTAATGATTGGATGAGGAATACAACTAAGAACAGTCAGCATGCCATTTGCCCAAATGTCTTTCCTAAGTATTAAATCCCTTTTCTTCTTTTAAAAGCTCCATAAACCTCATATAGCACAAGTGGAATTCTACGCTAAAAGGCTACAAGTACACTGTAATTTTCTTACCGGAAGTGCTTTTTCCCAACCAGCAGGCAGTTCACCCTTGAAAATGGACTTCAGTTCTGCAGCTTCTTCCTTGTACTTCTTCTCATACTCGGCAAACTTGGCATTCCATTCAGCTTCAATAGCAGCACCAGCAGGGACATGGCGACTCCAGTGCCTAGAGAGAGCCACAGATATTCATCAGTAACTAAATTTTGATATCAAATTTGTCTCCATCACATGGCAGAGAGATGGATGGTTGTCTAGATTTTACTTACGCTTTGACATCCTCAGGCACATGGAAAGGTTCATATGGCCAACCAAGGTTCTTCCTTGTTGCATCAACTTCCTTGGCACCCAGTGCGCTCCCATGCACACTATATGAGTTGGCCTTGTTTGGTGAACCGTAGCCAATGGTGGTAGTCACCTGCAAAGAAAAAGCATGGTTCATTAACAGCTTCAAAAAACGATTATCGAGTGAAACTAAACGAAATTCTTTCGAAAGCAATATGAGAAATACGAATTAGTTGTACTATTACAATAAATACTAATGTCTTTCTCAAAAGGCATAAAATAATTTGACTAGTATTTTAAATATAGCCTCCACTATAAACCTAACAAAAAAAAATATGCGATCATATTAATCATAAAGAGTACTTTTTGAAAGTTCATTCCCATGGACTGCTTTTAGGCTTTGCCCTTGTTTACGGTAACTTCAAACTGTGCTAGCCTCGCATAAACCAAAACAATTCATATTCCATCAGATTTAGGAGCGGGACCTTAATTAATGTAGGCTTATCCTTGACAGCCTTCGCTTCCTTAATAGCAGCACGTATCTCATCATAGCCAGTGTTTCCGTTTTTCACCCATATGACATGCCACCCAAGACCCTCGAAACGGGTGTCAACACTCTCGGTGAATGCAATTTCCGTATCACCATCGATAGAGATGTGGTTGTCGTCATAGAAAGCAATCAACTTTCCAAGTCCCCAGTGACCAGCAAGTGAACAAGCTTCATTGGAAATACCCTCCATCTGGCAACCATCTCCAAGGATGACATATCTAAAGAAGTGCGAAAACCACCGAAACACAAGTCACAATGCTAATCATTGTCAAACTCAAAAATGCACGGTGAAAAGTATCATGGAGGATTGTTTTACGTGTAGTGGTCAACTATTTCACTGTCCGGTTTATTGAAGCGAGCAGCCAAATGCTTCTCTGCGAGTGCCAAACCAACAGCATTGGCAATTCCTTGCCCGAGTGGACCTAATAAACCAAGTCATCAAATCAATTACATATCTCTTGAGGAAAATCGGAATGCACGTCTAACACCACCTAAGCCACATAAAACTACGGAAAAAGGTCAAACTCAAACCTGTTGTAACTTCGATACCGGTTGTCTCAAAGTTCTCCGGATGGCCAGGGGTCTTGCTTCCCCACTGCCGGAAGCCTTTCAAGTCTTCCTCCTAAAAAGATTTTCACAAACAAACATTTCCAATGGAAAAGCTTCCGACAATAAGTCATTTAGCACTAGCAACAAGATGCAATTACAAGACAAGCCAACTCTCTTGTTTTTCTCTCAAAAAATTCAGGTGATGGACAGCAATAAAACCACTCGGAGACCAGCAATTCTCATTTCTAACACCAACCAAACTAAAAATCCAAAATATTCGGCGTTTAAATGCTCCGACAAAACTAAAATTGAGCACACATGCCGATCATAAAGACAAAAGAATCCTCGATTAGAAACCAAGAACGATTCACGGCAGCCAAAAAAAACGAAAGCACCAACCTGGACGCTGTCATACCCAGCGAGATGCATAAGGGCGTACTGCAGCATGCAACCGTGCCCGGCCGACAGCACGAACCGGTCGCGGTTGAACCAGTAGGGGCTCTTGGGGTTGTACCTCATGACCTCGTCGTACAGGATGTGACCCATCGGGGCGCACCCCATGGGCAGTCCCGGGTGTCCGGAGTTCGCCTTCTCGACGGCGTCGATGGCCAGGAACCGGATGGTGTTGACCGACTTCTCGACCAGGGAGGCCTCGGTGGCGGTGTCGAGGGTCTCGACGGCGGCGGCCCTGATGGGTCGGACGGCCGAGGAGGGACCCTGGACGCTGCTGCTGCGGCGGCGGCGGCAGGAGGAGCCGGAGGCGCGCCTGGAGGAGGAGAGGGGAGAGAACTTGAGGGCGGAGAGGGAGAGGGAGACGCGGTCGGAGGAGGAGGAATTGGAGGCGCTGCCGGAGATGGGTCGGGCCAAGATGGCCTGGGACAGCGTCGGGGACGAGGTGGAAGCCATGGCTCGGCTCGCGGAGACAGAGAAAGGCGGTCCGGTTCGAGCGTTGGCGATCGCCGTTGGTCAGTTAACGGGTGAATACCGTTGTCTGTTGTCTTAGGATGTTGTAGTAGCGAGCGAGTTACAAGCTTGCAGCTTACTTGGGGAAACGAAACGATAGTATTTTCTCCTTTTTGTGTGGACGATGTTGAGGATCAGGATTTTGGGTTGCCCCCCGGAATTTTGTCTGATCCGGTCGACTCTTCGAAAGGCCGTGGCCCTTGGATCGACGGAGGGACGGCATCGCGGCCGTTGACTCCGGATAGGGGATGCTCCGCCTTTCGTTTCTGCCGTCCCTTTTCTTTTTCTATTCGTTTTCCCTCTCCCATGATAGCTCCGATTTTTGGCCCCGGAGAAGGGGGCGCGCTAAATCGGCGTGAATTTTTATGAAAGCCTTTAATCACATTTGCTTTGATATTAAACCTACGCCGTACGGTCTCTTTGAAGAAACGGTACTAATAGCGGATCAAATAGCAATTTTTTTAGTGGCGAGATTTGAAATAATAATGCATAACTTGACCGTTCAAAATTTAAATAAAGTAACGTGTATCAAATGATTCCAACCCTTTAATTAAAGAACTGTTACAAATAACGGAGAAACTAATAGATTTAGATAGGAAGCAACATAAAATAACCCAAATTTGATACCCGAATGAAAACTTATGTTATGACATAGATTGCCTTCTTCAAGCGTTACTATGAAGACTCTACATTATTATAAAGTAACATCTCTTCACAATATTTTCCATGAGTGACAAGATCTAAGATAATAATATACAACTGGGTCATTCAAAATTTAAATAAAGTAACGTGTGTCAAGTGACTTGCGTAAAATCTAGGCATTCTGATAGGGACATAGATTGCCTCCTTTGGGCATTATTATAAAAACTCCATATTATCATAAAGTAACATCTCTTTGAAGAAATGATACTGCTATCAGATTGAATAGTAATTTTTTAAAGAGTGACGAGATTTGAGATAATAATGCATAACTGGATCTTCCAAAATTTAAATAAAGTAACGCGTGTCAAGTGACTCACGTAAAATCTAGGCCTTCCAATGAAAACTCGTGCTATGACGTAAATTGCCTCCTTCGAGCATTATTATAAAGTAACATCTCTTTGAATAAATGATACTAATGTTAGATTGAATAACAATTTTTTTCATGAATAATGAGATTTTAGATAATAATGCATAATCAGGTCATTCAAAATTTAAATAAACTAACACGTGTCAAGTGACCTGTGCGAAATCTAGACATTCCAACGAAAACTTGTACCATGACATAGATTGCCTTGTTTGGCATTATTATAAAGAATCTGCATTATTCTAAAGTAGCGTCTTTTTGAAGAAATGATATTAATGTTGGATTGAAGATCAATTTTTTTTTCATGAGTAATAAGATTTTAGATAATAATGCACAACTAGTCATTCAAAGTTTAAATAAAGTAATGCGTGTCAAGTGACTTACATAAAATATGAGCATTCCAACGAAAACTCGTGCCATGACGTACATGCCATCTTCAGGCACTATTATAAAGACTCCACATTATTATAAAGTAAATTCTCTTTGAAGAAATGATACTAATGTCGGATTGAATAGCAATTTTTTTTTTCGTGAGTGACGAGATTTGAGATAATAATGAGCAACTGAGTCGTTCAAAATTTAAATAAAATAGCGTGTGTCAAGTGACACAGAATGCTCGACTTGAATGTCCCATGCCGGACCTTTGTTGCAGTAGAATCGCCGATTGATTCTCGAACAAGTTATCTCAGGATAAGTTAGCCAGTTACCATGATCCCACTAAAGTACTGAAAGTTGCAAGCCTTCTTCAGTGTGAGTTGCCTCGGAGTTCAGGTTTCGAACGTGCGGGATTCGAACCTCTAAACAAGAATCACGTGAGGGTGGATCTTTCTTCAGTCGAGTCGCCACTTTGATATTACCTTGCTGAGTAAAATAATCAGGCCGTGTCATGCTTTCTTGAAGACGAGGACCGCTCAATTCTATATGCGCACATATTTTACTTTTTCCAGAAAGAATATGCACAAGCGCGTGCTGAATATGCTTTGGATTTCAAGTTCGTAGGATGCCTTGTATATATGAACTCGAAGCATATACCATGGCATCTTTGGTGGGGGGGTTTATTGGGTGGCGATGGAGAAGGCGATGGAGGATAGAGAAGGGGAGGCAAAAAGGAGCTGAGAGCTTAAGCGACGGCCACCACAAAACCCGGTAACAAATGGGTCAACCTCTCCCTTTCCCCCGTACAACATAATTGGGCACTCGTGGGTCCCATTTTTTGGTTGAATAATGAAATTGTCTTCAATTTTTCTCCGCCTAACAAAATCAGACTTTACATCCGGTCCTAATAAAATAAAGTACCAAACTTTAGGTTCTAAACCTAATAAAAAAATTCCAAACTTTAGGTTCGAAACCTACCTCGATCTTTAACTCTAATCTTAAGTTTGCTGTCATTAGCCTTTTGTCTGGGACACCTCAAAATATCGTGCGCAACACGTGTTTTTTTTTTCCAGTTAGTACTCTCTAATTATTATGAGCATTTAAGTAAAATATATATGGATCTTCTTTATATTAACATCAGTATTACACTATAATATGCAAACAGAACATAAAATGCATAACACCTGGAAATGGTCGGTGTATGCTAATTTTAATAGTGTACTCCTCTGTCCCAAAAGCCCGCCTATACAAAAATCAAACTATCCACTACACGTTGATATTTTGCCTGTTGACTCGTTGCCTTAGCCACCAAATCCCCTCAACAGTCTAACTAGTTCACTCTCGATATTCAAGTACCAAGCAACAAATCAGTGGAAGTACACTTCGTATATACAGTCGTTGACTCGAGTATTTCATAAACACATTCATAATGCATGGAAGCTCCAAAAAGCAGCAATGATGAGAGATCCATCTTACATATTCGATAAATAAATTAATGAGCCAAAGCTCAGTAAATGAAATCATTATGTCTAAAGTATGAGATCCACCTATCATTCAAACTCAGTATCAACAAAAATTGTGAGCTTAATGTAGCATAAACAATTAGGGTGCGTTTGGTTAGACTTTTGGGGAAAGTCTTTGGGAAAATGCAAAGGACTTTGAGGTTAAGGAGTTTTCTAAAATGCAAATTGCGTTTGGTGAATTGTAATCTAAAAGTCCCTTGTAAAGTACCTTTAAGCAAAATGGTGTTTGGAAAAATTTACATTTACAAATGACTTTTATAAAAAAAAAATAAAAAGAAAAAATAAATGGTTGGCCGGCAAAGGGTAGGGACTGCCGGCGATCGAAATTGTTGCCGGCAGCCGAGGTCTCAAGTTGTAAGACCTCACGCGGCCGCCGGAGACCATAAGTCCTCCTTCATCTTCCGCTCCATCCACCGCCGTCAAGTCTCACCCCTGCCCCCGCCTCACCGACGCCACCCTCACCGTCGTCGTCATTGCTTGCGGGAACGCCTTCCTCTCCCTCAACCTCTCCGGACTCAGACGACCCAGATCTGGTTCGCCGGAGGTCGGGCGACCCAGATCTGGGTCGCGGCCACTCAGACGACCCAGATTTGGGTCTCGGTGACTCAGGCGACCTAGAGTCGGAGGTCGCACGACCTCACCGCGACCGAGATCTGGGTCGCCCGAGTCCCCGCAACCCAGATCTGTGTCGCCGGAGGTTACGCAAACTCGCCGCGACTCCCGAGGGTCACCGAGGTCATGCCACTGGCTGGCGACGGTTGCCGTGACCACACTGGCCTCACGCCGACCTCCGTCAAGCCCGTCGTTGAGCGCGTCGTCAGCCCCTCGCAATCTCGCTTGCCAATCTCAACGAAGAAGAAGGTGAACAGTTACGAGGGCAAAATCGGAAAAACGAAATGTTAGCAAGGATATTTATGGAAGAAAATTTATCACTGGCCTCTCAACATTCCGAGAAGGCTGAATGCCCAAGGCAACCTCCTACCTGCCTTGGGGTTTCAGCCTTCCAAAGGCCTGCTTTGCCTCAATCATCTTTGCAAAATAATTTCCCAAACACCAAATTTTAGCCCAAAGGGCTTTGAGTGCCCAAAGTGGCTTGGCAAAGCCACTCCCAAACGCACCCTATGTCTGATGAGTGCAGGAGTAAGACTACTATCTTTCCTATCTTGACATGTTGATGAAACAACAACAACATTGCATAACATCAATCACACATATTATATATCCCAAATGCCCATAACGTCTGATCAAGTTATAAAAATGAGTTCATACTCATCACTAATCAACACCAACTCAATTCCAAAGGCATCTCGATTAACGAGGCATGCCCCTACCTTTTAATTTCATTCAACCAACAAGCCATATCTAAAAGCTATTCTTTTGTTATTTAAGACGTACTGATATTTTATTTATATAATAGACACACCATATATTTTATAAGAATTTCAAAACAACCCAGTTAATAGACATGTTGTCTAGACCACGTAATTAAATCTAAAAATAACTTAATAACTTATCATGATAAGGTTTCCCATGCTATGAACAATCCCAAGAACTTTCAATTTTCCAAATTTGTCCCTCAACTTGGTGAAATCACAAATTTGCCCATAAAATTTCTAATCTCATTTTTTTTTTATAAGTTTGATTGCCTTTAAATTATCTTACTTAATAACTCACTAATTAACACTAAAACTCATCAATAAGCCTGTCAACAACCCCCTCTCACTTCTCTAAATTTGGAAATTGCACCTAACCTAATCATGAATTTATCAACATAACCTTTTTATGCCTAGTTTTACCATTTTCACATTTCTCTCATTCAAGATGCAACAAAACCTTTTAGTAATCTCTTAAAGACATTCTAGTGGAAAGCTTTTCATTTCAAGCCCAATGATTACAATAGCTTAACATGCAATTTTTGAGACTAAATCACACATCAAGTAAACTCTAAACTAAATAAACAAACAATCAATCAACCAAGCTCAAGAATATTAAATAGATCATTCTAACTTAGTTTCTAGAGTTTTCACTTAACTAGAGTGACAGCTTCAAAAAAGCAAGCCTCCAATCACCTTGAAATCAAAATAAATTCTAAAATTAACAAGCCTCATTCTTTATAAAACAACAAAGCTAATTTGATAAAAAGAAAGGGAAATCCATGAATATACCTTGTAAAATACGAGATTGAAAAACAGTTTGGACTGTGATTTTGTTGTAAAAGAGTGGAATAGAAAGAAAAAATTAACCTGAAGATGTAACACGCCCAAGAGGAAGGGAAAAGGTACCTAATCTCTTGTCTTCAACATTTATTCTATATTGAAAAGTAGCTTGAAGTCACATTCATCAGCTTAGGTTAGAAATAATAATGTCAATTAACTAGAGTTTATAGTGAACATAAAGTTACTAAGGTTAAAAAATAGTATGTCTTGCATGAGGTCACAAGAGCTAGGTTCAACATATTCAATTAAGGATATGTGGGCAATAATAAGGCCAGAACTAAAACATTAATTCAAGGTAAAATGGCGACAAATGGCCTGGTTTGGTTGAAAAGATGGAGATATTGAGTTATTTTGAATAAATGCTTTACATTGTAGGAAATAAATAGGGAATTTGATATTCATTTGAAACGCTAATAAATTAGGAAATTATTTTGAAACTATTAAAATTATTAACAAAATATATAAAACAATAGGGACACAAACTCAGTAAAATTTTAATGTTTGAGAATTATTCGATACATATTTTGGAGTGTATTAGTCCCCTTTGACAATTACTAACTAATTGCATTTCCTCAATAACTCTCGGTAACCTAATATTCTAAACATTATGAACCACGAATAAAATTTCTTATGTCACATGTCCATTCGCCATCAGTCGTCCCAAATTTCCCTAATTTTCATATCAAAGAATAGTTTCATTTTGCAGATAATTTTCCACATCACCTTACTAATATGGATAAGTTATCAATGTGGGAATGCCACATCAAATAAGTAATGGCAATTTTTGAACGAATGGCCAACAAAGACAAACTTGAGACTTGATTGAAAGTTTGTAATTTTTTTAAGGAAAAAAAAAAGGTTTAGGGGAGATTTGGAGCTAGAATTAAAGTTTGGGACTTTTTTTAGATAAAAAAAGTTTGGGTAAGATTTGAAACTAGACCTAAAGGTTTGGTTTTTTTTTTAGACTAAATTGTTTTGGACTAGACCTGAGATTTTCTTCTTTTTAGACAAAATAAGTTTAAGGCAAAATTGAGACTAAACCTAGTTAGGAATTTTTTAGGGGACCATACCAATTTCTAAGTATTCATTTTACCCTTTCAGCAACTAATCTTGAATTTGCATCAAGGGTCGACTGTCTGGGAAGATGACAGGAATTGCGCCATAACTTTCGTACAATACTCACTTTAATGTCATTATTTTTCAGCGGATTACTTAAAATGTCATGACTTTCAAAATTTGTTCATTTGGGTTATCCTAGCAACATATTTTCGAAGACTATATATGGATTTATTGATGCAAGTGTGGAGTAGGCAAAAGCATTTTGGGTGATAAAGGATGAATTATGATCATCACCAAGGTCTAAAGGATGCATCACCAGCTAACGATAAAAATTGGGATTAACGAAGTTCACCACCAAGACTTAAAGGACAAATCACTGGCCAAGACTTAAAAATTTTAGAATTGGAGAAGCTCATCACTAAGGCCTAAGGGAAAAACCATCAATCAAGATAAAAGGCTTCTTAATTCACCACCAAGAAAGAATCCGCTTTCTAATGATAAAAAAACTGGTATAGAAATTTGCTTACATGAAGAAAAATCTCATATAATCTCAATATTCAAGCCATGTCCCTTTTACAAATGAAATTACAAATCTATTTATAGAGAAATTAAAGCCTAGGAAATTGCCAAATATTTAAAGACATGGAACTACCCAAATATTAGAAGCATAGGAACCAAAAACACAATAAAGACCCAGGAAGTGAAAATTGCATTGAAACACTTAAAAACTTGTACTTTGACTCTTTCAAATTCATGCGCCAGCATTGGAAACCGAATAGTCATAGTAGAAGAATATCAAATAGCGATAGAAATGAACCAGAACAATCTCCGATCATTAGGTAGTTGATTGGGGGTCTTGGAATTGACAAAAAGTCTTGTAAATCCACAATTATGTTGTATAATCAGTAACTTCATCTTTGAACCCACATAATTAAATTGCAGCCAAATCGGCTTTCCTTGCTTGAGTAGCGAATGAGTTAGTTCAATTGGCGAAACATGAGTTGAGCTTGACAGCTCATCGACAGAGCTCGATGCCCCGCGTCATTTATTTTTATGTTAACATATTCAACGTGGCCTTATTCTTCTAAGAGAGCTAAGTCCGAAGTGGAAAAATAGTCTGCATCTCTGAGCTGTGCTTCCTCTTAGCAACGTGTTGGAGTGTGAAGAGTACGAAATATTCAATTTGTCATTGAAAGTTTTAATTTCAGCCCCGTTAGAACGAGACCCGTCAATGTCGTCTTCAACAAGAAATAAGATATTTAAGCAGGGATCAGATCAATTACGAACATGGTACCAAACAATTTCCCGGAGCAATGCTAGGCTTCTCCCAGAAAAGACGTCTGTTCGTCCGCTTTGTTCAGTGTGCCTCAAGCCACGTGGAGAAAGATAAGTCATACCCATCAAAATCCTCATGACTTAGGAATCAGAACCTTTGATTTAGAGAAAGAACACAGCCAGGATCAATAAAGATTTGAATTTTCAAGCTTCAAATCCAAACAGGAAACAAGGTTTTGCTGAATTGTAGTCATGCAAAAGGATGGACATGGAGGATAAATATGCTTAAAGTGAATCGGCCACAAGTCGATACAAATCTCAAGAAGAAGAAGCTCCAGGTGTTTTTACAAGTGCAATGTTACTCAATCAACTCCATTCTAAATCTACGCTTTGCTGCATTAAGGAAATTTAAGCGGTCGAAAACTTCTTATTGCTCCTTTATTAAAGCATAAGAGACCTCGTGAGGATCTCTTGGGCGGCGTCTCCATCTTAAGCTCTTCTCCAAAACCCAATCCCAAGAAAAAAAACAAGATAAACAGGCTATTACTTAGTCTAAGACACTTGCTTGGCTGCAGCAATGACCGCCTCCACAGTAATGCCGAATTCCTTGTATAATTTACCTGCCGGAGCACTGGCACCGAATCTGTCGATTCCAATAGCCTTACCTTTGCTTCCAACGATCTTCTCCCACCCAAAAGTCGATCCAGCTTCGATGCTGACTCTAGCTGTTACACCAGAAGGCAACACACTCTCCTTGTACTCAGGAGATTGCTCGTCAAATAGTTCCCAAGAAATGAAGGACGCAACCCTCACAGTCTTGCCTTCCTTCCTGAGCTCATCGGCTGCTTTCGCAGCAATTTCCAACTCAGAACCAGTTCCAATCAGAATAACATCTGGCTTGTTGCCTGAGGAATTGTCAGAGATGACATAACCTCCCTTCTCGACTCCTTCGATGGAGGTTCCAGGAAGGTTGGGAAGCTTTTGCCTGGAGAGAGCGAGGACGGAAGGTCTCTTCCTGTTTACAATAGCAACCTTGTATGCACCAGCAGTTTCATTCCCATCAGCTGGGCGGAGCATTAGAATGTTTGGCATAGCACGGAAGCTAGCCAAGTGCTCAACTGGCTGATGCGTGGGCCCATCCTCTCCAAGACCAATAGAATCGTGGGTCATGACGTAGATGACCCCAGATTCAGCAAGCGCAGAGATCCTCATCGCTGCCCTCATGTAGTCTGTGAAGACAAAGAAGGTGGCACAGTACGGGATGAGTCCTGGGCTATGGAGAGCAATCCCATTGCAGATGGCCCCCATTCCATGCTCCCTAACACCAAATCTAACATTACGTTCCTCAGGGGTATCCTTTTGGAAATTGCCGAACTTTTTGAGAAGAGTCATGTTGGAGGAAGCAAGATCTGCACTTCCACCAAGAAGACCAGGCACCACATCCACAAGGGCATTGAGGCATTGTTGAGAGAGGTTTCTGGTAGCATCTGCTGGAATCTCTGGGGTGTACGTCTGGAGAATTGCAAAAGACAGGACCCTCAATTATTACAGTTGACATACAATGAAAACTACCAGACCAACAAACTTGCCGTCATGAATAGATGTCGACCGATGCTCTGACCAACCAACTTCATGGATCAGAAACCTGAACACTTACTAGCCTCACCACGAATCTTAAAAATGTGGAAGTTTTGTTCAGCAACCATAAACTTTGCTAGAGTGTTAATGACGCTACTTTTGCTTTTAATACAAATTGAATAATGTCATTAGATGATTATACACTTTGAAGCTCATCGATTCAAGCTAAACTGAATTGGTACTCAGAAAATACAAAAACAGAGTTATGATCACATTTAAGGCGGCGATGCATAGGTTTTCAAATGATTAGGTGTCTGTATAGCTCAAAGTAGAGAATGCATAATGACTTCTACTAGAAAACAATTCTGTCGATCTACTGCAAATACTCACCGGCAGGGCTTTCTCCCAACCAGCAGGTAGTTCGCCCTTAATGATAGATTTCAGCACTGCAGCTTCATCCTTGTATTTCTTCTCATATTCAGCAAATTTTGCATTCCATTCAGCTTCAACGGCAGCACCAACAGGAGTATGGCGACTCCAGTGCCTGCAAAAAACCATACACATTATCAACGAGTTTGGATACCATGTCATTCTCCCTCACATAATAGACATGAGAGCTTTTTGTTATTTACTCACTTTTTAACATCCTCAGGCACATGGAAAGGCTCATATGGCCAACCAAGGTTATTCCTAGTTGCATCAACTTCCTTGGCGCCCAGTGCACTACCATGCACACTGTAGCTGTTGGACTTGTTAGGTGAACCATAACCTATGGTCGTAGTTACCTGCAGAAACCAGCGTATTTTCAGTATCAAATGCCAGAATAATTGCATTGCATTCAAATCAAGGTAAAAAGACTGGTTACAGTATGCTATATTTTTATCCTCTCCCTGAACGTGCCCATGCAACTGATCATGTTTGTGTTTCAACATTTAAGTACTTCTCAGTTAGCAGATCAAACTTTAAAAAGAGGGGAAACCAAAGAGAATTTTTCCATGCAGTAAAAGTGGAAAGCTAGCTTTATCACTTGAGAATTCCACAGAAATCCATAATGGCAGGGGAAAACTAACCTTAATCAAAGTAGGCTTGTCTTTAACAGCCTTTGCTTCTTTGATGGCAGCACGAATCTCATCATAACCAGTGTTACCATTTTTCACCCATATAACATGCCAACCCAGACCCTCAAAACGTTTCTCAACATTCTCGGTGAATGCAATCTCTGTGTTACCATCAATGGAGATGTGGTTGTCATCATAAAAGGCAATCAGCTTCCCAAGTCCCCAGTGCCCAGCGAGGGAACAAGCTTCATTTGCAATGCCTTCCATTTGACATCCATCTCCAAGAACGGCATATCTAGAATAAGAGCCCCCCAAAGACAAAATTCATTAAATCAACCAACAGTCTGTAAAATCCAAGCAAACTAATGAATGCAATGAAGAATTGGCATATTACGTGTAGTGGTCGACAATTTCATTGTCCGGTTTGTTGAAACGAGCAGCCAAATGTTTCTCGGCAAGAGCCAAACCAACAGCATTGGCGATTCCTTGGCCAAGTGGACCTACATTGAACACAGACACCACACTAATTGTAAAACTCCTAAGCTATAGGCCAGGCATGGCAACATCAGAACATCATCCGGTACAGGGATGATTTCAAAGGAATTTCCCTCACCTGTCGTAACTTCAATACCGGGTGTCTCGAAGTTCTCAGGATGCCCAGGTGTCTTGCTTCCCCATTGACGGAAACTCTTCAAATCCTCCTCCTAATCCATGTCGCAAGAAACACAATAAGTCAAATCGCTCAAAGATCTGGCAAGTCAAATCATTTTTTTCATTTTTTGGCTTTTCTTCCCCTTAAATTGAGCTGCAGATAAAAGGTGCACTAACAGAAACAGTAAAGACAACGAGATTCGTTCACAATTGTCATTCTTCTCAATCCTACAACAACATACTTATATTCAAGAAAAAAGAAAGAAAAAAAAAAGGTGACAGAAACCCAAGATGTAAGAATATCTCAAAACCACACAAGAAAAAAAAAAGTCAGCTAAACAAAACTAATTCCGGAGAACAGACAAAGCACGGATCACTTTCACTTGAATGCATCGACAACGTCATCGTCACCCTCCCCAGATCCAAACAAGCCAATTCAAATGATGCTACGCGCAACCATTTCAGCAATCAGACGAGAGGCAAAAGCCAGAGCAGCACGGTTACCTTGACGCTGTCGTAGCCGGCAAGATGCAACAGGGCGTACTGCAACATGCAGCCGTGCCCAGCAGACAGCACGAACCGATCGCGGTTGAACCAGTAGGGGTTCTTGGGGTTGTACCTCATAACCTCGTCGTACAGGACGTGGCCGATCGGGGCGCAGCCCATGGGCAGGCCCGGGTGACCGGAGTTGGCCTTCTCGACTGAGTCGATGGCCAGGAACCGGATGGTGTTGACGGACTTGTCGACGAGGGCGGTCTCGGCAGCGGCGGCGGGGCCGAGGGTCTCGACGGCGGCGGTGGCCCTGATCGGCCGGGGGACGGCGAGGCGGCGGAGCCGGCGGTGGGCGGAGCCGGCGGGGGCGGCGGCGGCGGGGGAGGACTTGAGGCCGGAGAAGGTGGGGAGGCGGGGGGAGGGGACGGAGAGGCGGTCGGAGGAGGGGGACTGGCCGGCGCCGCCGCGGGGGGCGGAGGCGGATCGGGCCAGGACGGCCTGGGAGACGGTCAGGGACGAGGCGGACGCCATTGCCTTTGCCGCTGCGGCGGTTCTCGCCGGTGGCGGGCGAAGAGAGAGATAGAGTGTGTGTGTGGTAGGTGAGGTAGCTGGCGGCGGCGGCGGCGGGTTTCTCTCTCTACACCTCTCGGCGGTGGCTTGGCGATCGTAGAGAGAGAGAGATGGCGACGAAGAGAAATGGGAGAAACGGGGGGTCGTTTTAAACGAGCCCCACCCGCCCCTGCCCGCGTTGAAATTCCCGTCTAACCAAAGAAGGGGAAAAAAAAGGGGGCAGGTGAGGAGGAGAGCTGACCGTTAGATCCGGGGAGGTCCAGCCCATCCCAGCCGTTGACCGTCGCGGTTTTAGGAAAATGCCGCCCCACCTTTCCTCGCTCCTTTTTACTTTTTACTTTTTTTTTATCTTCTTTCTTTTTCCTTTTTTTATTCTTTTCTTTTTTTTCGTTTTCTATCTTCGCTTGTGCTTTGGAATAATCGCAAAAAATATTATTATTCCCGATAAACATCTCCGCCGACGCCTATTTTTGCGAGGCGCGAGTAGATGAACACGAACACGGTATATTTTTTCACCGGATTTCAAGCGACGGAGAGGCTAATTTAAAGCTTGTTTTTGATAAATATAGAGACCATTTTATTTTTGGATCAATGCTACAAAATACTATAAATTGATACATTTACAATAAATATTTTTCAAACTATTCTTTTTTTATTGCCAAAAATCACAAATCAGTATATCTGTGACAAATTTATTATATATCAGTTTCCGTTAACTTTTACTATCAAATTATTAAGTTTAATGACACGTGATAATTGATAGGTATATTGATTTAGGTTTTACCCTCCGCTTATTATAGGTATATTAATTTGTAATTTTTCGTGATATTAATCAAATTTAATAAAAATTAACGGAACATAAAATTATCATATAAATTCAGAGATTTTCGTGGCATTAATCCTTTAATTTTTTTTTTTTTTATGTATAGGCAAGCTGAAGTTTTCCAAAATCTTGATTTCTCCGCCGCCAAAAGGACGGTCCAGGCTCACAACGGACTTTTTCATGCCGCGGACGTCCTATGCATGCCCCCTTCGGTAATTTTCCACCATATAAATCTTTATCTTAATAAAGTCTAACCTTTCTTGTCTGAAAATTTGTGTCGCTTTTTTTTGGCAAATTTATTAGGTCTCTTAAATTTCAATGTAACTCCCATTGTTGCTGCGATAATTCTTCTTCTCAATGTTACAAAGAAAAAGAAATGTATTTTTGACATGTTCAGGAATAACTATAAATTTAGGATAGAATCAGAACCGGCTCGATTAAAATCGAACCAAAAACCAAAGAACTGGACCTAACAAAACATGTTTCAAGACATTTTCCTACTAACTAGTCACAAATGTTTCAACACCATAGTTCAGAGATGGTAATGACATAGCCAATGCTTGAAATTTTTTTTCATTATTGAATCATGTCCCTCAACTTCTCGAATTTAGCTCAATAAAAGCTTTTGGTCGAAAGGGAAAAGGAACTTGATATGACATTGCATTCAATAGAAAACATCACGATGGATTGATTTTTGAAAGTTCACAATCAGATTAAAGAAAAAAAAAATTGAAGAACGACGTTGAACAATAAGAGAAAGTTCAACTTCTAACATTGTCTAAAGAAATTATGTACGATACTATAGATTGCTACCACTGTCATCTAACATCAACCACCTACATAATTAGCAGCTCTCCGGCCATCATCTTAATAATCTTCGCATCAATTAGCCATTGCCTTCAGCATACCCGCGATGCGGAAATCTCACCATTAAATGAAAAAACACAACGCGTGAGTATTGCACTCCTTGAAAATGCAAGAATTCAGTCTTATGCAAAACAAGAGCGTTATATACATCACAAAATCACCTCAAAGTACTTGTTTTAGGAGAATAACCCGCATGGATCTGAACTGAGTGATTAGAATTTGAGGCAGGCATCACTAATTAGTGTCCCCGACCCAAATTCACAATCAGCAAAAACTTTGAATAACTCTAGGGTGAAAGGATAACTCAAAGTGCCAAAAGTCATGAACAATGCTTACTTTAATGTCAAAAGTTTTTTTTTTTTTTTTTCGGATCACTTAAATGTTATGTTTTAAAATAACGATCACTTAGATACTAATTTTGATCTAGGTCATCGGAAATCTGATATGACCATATTATAAAAAATTTATCAATCCTGCATGATTCATCGGAGGGTCCAGTTAGCGCATAACCGTAAATGACTTTATTTAAAAATAGTAAGTAGTGATTGTTTTGAGTGCCAAGTTTTAATTAAAGTAATCACTTTAGTGTCGGCCATTATTAAAAACCCATTATTTCAGTGCGAAGCATGCCATGCGAAAATGCCATGTAGACTGGATTTTTTTAAATAATATGGCAAGTCATATAAAATTTTTACTTATAAAAGCCACGTATTATTTTTTTTCCTAAATTTCTCGTTGATGGCACTTAAATAATCTTTTTTTCTATAATTTAACACTTAAATGATTTGGCGAAAACTTTTGATACTAAAGTGAGTGTTATGTATAACTTTTGACACTTTTAGTGCTATTCTTCCAACTTTAGGAGAAATCTCCCTCGAGTATCATGCATTCAACATAAACTAAATAAATAAATAAATCTCCTGTTTTTATCCATAAAACATTCATTGTTCATTTAAACGGCTCCATGCCTCCGTCATTCACGATGAGCAATCGATCTGTTCCTTCGAAAGCCATCAATGTACGATTGCACCAAACTGAATTTTCAGATACGAAAGGTTGGTGGCGACCTACCGGGTCGTTGGACGACGATTTTGGTTATGCTCACTAATGCACGATCCGATCCCGTGCAAGCAGCGCCTTCGTTTTAAGTACTCGCTGCACGTGATTCCAGGCTATCAACTATAGAACCAATTTAGTTGGTTCGATGCTAAGAACAGATTCAACCTAAGAGCGGTCGGACATCTGACTTTCCTGTCCCCGGCATGGGCGGCAATAGGGACGAGACTGGGGCGGACATATCGGGTGCCCAACCCGTTTTTAAAATGTAAATGAGGTGTCGATGGGTGTCGGGTTTTCGGTAATGACATTGGGTGAGGGTCACCTGCTGGAAATCCTGCAAAATTTGGGATCGGTTCGGAAATTTCATTTTTTTTTTTTTGTCAGTTTTACTCTATTCTTACTCTAATGCTCACTCTTAGACTTTTGCCCTATCTCCTTACAGGGTGTAGGAGTCGAAATCGACTCCTAAAACTACATCATATCCACTTCAATCACCCGGATTCGAACCCCCCACCTCTCTCTTTCATGTTAGAAGGGTAACTATTAGGGCAAACCCAGTGATTGGAAATTCCATAGTTAGGAAACCCGAAACATGTGGATAACTGAAATGTGCTTATTACATTTGTGGTCCTTAGATTACAGGGGACAAATGCAGAAATAGGACTTAAGGTTTTGACCCTTGGTCATTTGAGAATTTAAAGGTTTTATTTTAATGGATTATGAATATAGGGTTGTAAAGGTCTCAAGCTTTATTGGTAGAATTCAGGCATAAAAAACGACACATGACGAATTCAATTACGAGCTTGAGACTTGATTGAAGCTTTTACGACATTAACGCCTCCATTGACCAAGATAAAACCCCAAATTCACAAACGACCAAGGGCTAAAACAATTAAGAAATAGACAAAAACAATTTATATGTGCAGTAAAAAAGAGAAACAAAACCTTTGCTATGTTTGGAGGGAGAACATAAACAGGGAAAAAATATCCAATAAGTTTTGAATTTATTGCATTTGTATTAATTTAATATGAACGTTTCAATTTGATCAATTTAGTTCAATTTTTTTTTAAATAATTTGTCAATTTAGTCAAAAACCTTTTGATTATTTGTTAATTTAGTTATAAACATTTTAATTATGTCATTTTAGTCTTATGCATTTTGATTATTTATTAAATTAGCCATTTTGGCCAATCTTGGCTGGAAAATCGTTGACATGGCAGTCTAGTCAATGCCGGCCAGTCAACCAATATTGACATAGACAGTTTTTACAATTTTTTAAATTTTCTATTCTTTTTACTTTCTTATTTTCTTTTCTTTTTTTTTTCCAACTATAGAATGATGAGGGACAATTGATTTAGGACTTTTTTTGATCATTTCTCCAAGCTTTCGATTTTACAGTTTATGTATGAAAGAGCATCTTTTTATTTGATTTGAGATGTTTTATTTTTATAGTATTGATTCACATCTTTGTCAATTGAATACAACATCTAAAAGCCATTCATCTAGGGTAAGTTGACACACATTTTGATGGATATTTCGTTAGAAGTAGGTCAAGCTTGAAACTAAAGATGAGATTACCTTTTCTTCGTGGCTGCCTGAGAGATTTTATGGAATGTTCAAGTTCTTCATCTCATTTAAAAAAAAAAAAGTTGTTCTGAAAAAAAAAAACAAATGCTATTTCACAGAACAATGAAATATACACATATATTTCTTAATATTCTAGATATGGCTTTTCTATTTTAGTGGACTCAGATGAAAAATTGATAGTATTATTTAGATTGAACCCCACCAAATGAGACCTAACTAATCAGCCATGAGAGGGAAATTCAGCAATCGCAGCCGGCATTTGACATTATGGTCGGATGAACCTAGTATAATTTGAACGAAAATAATAATGAGCAATTTAGTTTGGTGCAACGAGATTTAGTCAAAAAACGGACGCAATTCTCTGAGTGGAAGACTTGTTAAGCAACAAGAAAAAAAGGATAATTAATTAATTAATTAATTAATTAATCAAACAATAGTTAATTAAAGTTGGTTAGAAAGGGACATGAGAAAGGCCCTTTGTCATTCAAACTTCAACCACCCACCCAAGCCACCAAATCGCCCACTCTCCATGTCAATCCACCATTGGGCGAGCAGCTGACGTTGAACATCTTGCCCGCTGAAAGATCATTGATTGTTCAAAAGAAATAGTTTAGTGCTTTACGTATTTATTTATTTATTTTTATAAAGACAGATGAGATGCACATGCTATCAGCCAAGTTAGCTTTGCTAGTAAGAAAAATAAAAAATCGGCGGGAGGAGACCAAATCGGTCAACAAAAATCGAACTCGTTTCCAGCTTTCTCCCAATAAGAATTCCCTCGACCTCTCTACAGTCTTTGACCAAAAAAAGGAAATTAAAAAAAAAAAAAAAACTCTCTACAATCACCCATGAACTGCTCATAACATCTTCACAAACAGATATCATTCTCCATTCATAGATGCCACTTAGACATCAACTAAGTAGCATTGACTGACACACAACACGAGACACGATAGGCTGATATGTCATTTTTTAAAAATTAAATAATTCCAACACGTTGGAACACATTGTATATTAAACATGTGTGTATATATATACATGATAAGTTATTATTTAAATTAATTTTATTCGAATTCACAAATAAATAAATAAATAAAGAGCCTATAACAAATTTTACATTAAAAACATTAATTTGCTATTTGTTAATACCATGTATTATTTCAATTTGACAAATTCAACTACATTCTATTTAAATAATCCATAAAACTTGATATCCAAATTCCACTATTAAATTTAACATTTAACGATAAGAAAAAAAAAACAATCCATGTTTCTCTATCAAATATAGCAAGAAGTCTTTGCCCTTTATTATTTTTATTATTTTTATATTTTTTTACATATTTACCTTTTGATTCTTCATTTATTGAAATTTTTTAAAATTGACTCTATGCGTGTCGGAATTACATAAAGGAGTTTCGGACTCGCATATCAGAGTGTGTCAGAAGAGTGACCATGTATCGGAAAAATACGACATATATTGACCGCGTGTCAGAACATGATGGAGCGTGTTGAACACGTGTTAGAGTGTCCAACGTGTGTTGGAGACACGAAAGTTATCAGAGAGCATCAATACTTCTTAGGACATCAGTGCAATTTACACATACATCAACACGTGTTTAACCACATGCGACGTGGGTACGTGGGTTGGGCGCACGATCGATGTTCGAAGAAACATTAAATTGAGATAGATAACGTGGTATTTTTCAGGAACTAATGTATAATTTTTTTTTTCGTAATAAAAAATAATGGGTGTTTGGGTTTTGATTCATGAGGTACTTTATGGGTTGGATATATCGGCGTAAGGTGGGGTTTCACGTCATCCATACAACCAGAGTATGATTTGATTAGCCATCAAAGAATGAGATTTTTGTGTATCGTGTAGGGACTGAAATTCCGAGTGTAGGAAATGCAAAAGAGAGTCGTGTATGACCTAAAACATTGAGACGAGGAAGCTTGTGGAATTAGTGAGTCGATATGTGTAGATAGTATTATGAAGAGCAGTTCTGTCCTAAGAGCCTTCGTAAGTTCGCGCACTAAATCATTCAAAAAATCATCGTTAATAAACTCGAATCTCCTTTGCGTAACCTCCTACCTCCTTTCCAAATTTCTTCTCTTTAAAGGTAAAGAGGTCCAAGACAATATCATAAATGCACACGTAATTCAATCACATGAGACTGAGAAAGAAATTGGGAGTATTTTTGGAAAAATAATTACATGTTGGAGGAAAATATGTAACATTGTTTATTTTATTTAGAAAAATAATAATTTTGAAAAAGCGATAACAAAATAAATAAGATGTAAGATACAACTAACTGAATCTCCTTAAAGCGATTAGTTCTTGCTATTGATGCATGGCAGTTTCACAAATAATACTTTCTAAAATATAACATCTTAAACTCGTTTGTATCAGCATTATAAGATATCATACGAATAGGACTATGTCAAACAATTGTCAAAACCGGTACACTTAGCTAATGAAACCGATACACTTAGTCAACGAGTACAGAGAAAGATAGATGAGTGCTTTGCAGAGTTTTTTCGTCGTTGTGACTTTGAACTAAGGAGCATGTCTATTTATAGACAATAGAAACAGCAGCAGAAAATTGAAAGAAGATGAATTGAAAGTCAAGTCGGTTATGCTCACATTAGTTGAGCCATTAACCCTTAATAACAATAATATTAAATTCAAAAACTGTAAGAGTCATGTCGAGTCATTAATCCATAATTGCAACAATCAGACATGACCTGAAGAAACATAACGGTTACACGTGAACTGAAGAAACTTTTCACTAGTGCTGAGCCATTAAAACCTATAATTAGAACAATAATTACAAAACTGGAGGTGGACGTTATTAAGGACTATGACAGAATTGGGTGGGACATTTTTTAGCTTGTTTTGCTTGAAATGGGCTGTGATGAAAAGTGGCTAAGGTGTATTATGCCTTCTGCAACATCCGTGACCTATAACTTGCTCATCAGTGGAACAAAATCTGGAGCCATCGATCCTTCTAGAGGCGTTCAACTGGAAGATCGCTTTTCCCCTTATCTTTTCATTATTGTAGCTGACGTACTGTCTATTTTGGTAAAAAAATGCAGTGATAAACAATGTTGTGAAAGGCATAGTCCTGAAGAGAGGGTGTCCTACATTGTCACCCTTGATATTCGCAGGCAATTCTCTCTCGTTTTGCTAGATGCTGAGCGAGAATCTTGCAGTACCTTTAAAGAGAGCTACTTGATGTTTGCTGTAAAGCTTCTGGACAAGTGCTTATTTCTTTAGCCCCACCACCTCAGATCAGTACAGGCAAGAGGTCCCTTAGGCTTTTGGAATCAGGGAAGTGTAAGAACCCTGGGAGACACCTTGGTCTATCTACACTCATGGGGAGATCAAAGATCTGAAGTTCTGAACACAGTCCGAAGACGAAATTCTTAGCAAAAGTCCAGGATGGAAGGCCCTGCTTCTCTCTTTAGCTGGAAGAGCTTTTCTGAGGTGGGCTTCCTAGGTCTTGTTTGGGTTTTATAGAGTTTCCTACATGACCTTGGGCTTGTCTGAACCAAATAGCTGGCGGCAAATAGGTCATCGTTTGAGCCATGTGGGCTTAAGGATTTTAAGGTGCTGCTTGACAACTTTTCTGTTCCTCAAAATTTCTATTCTTTGGTTCCCCGAAACAAAAAAATAACAAAAACCTGTTTGGTAAAACATTTGTTCCCGGGAACAATTTCTCAATTTTTTGTTCTCGTTTTGTTTCCGGGAACAGTTTTGAGAAGCAAAAAAAAGTTGCTTCTTGTTCCCGGGAACAATTTTTAGAAGTAAGCTGATTTTCTTTTTTAATTTTATTTTCTTGCCGCGACCACCGTCAACCGCCCAGAGCCACCGCCCACTGCCGCCGATCGCCACCGCCCGCCGCCGCCCATCGCCAATCACCGCTCGCCGCCGCCGCCGTTGCACGACAGCTGGTTGCCAACCGCCGCTGGAAGCCCATCGGCCGCCAACGACCGCTGGTTGCCGGCCGCCGAAGGCCGATAGGTTTCCGGTGGCGATTGGCAGCCAGCGGTCGTGCAACGACGGCAGCTGGCGAGCCGGCGGCAGCAATCTGTCGGCAAAAATAAAAAATGAATAAATACAAAATAGAAATTGTTGCGTTACCAAACACATTTCTATTCTTTTTCTATTCCATGAGTAAAAATTTTGTGTCGTTACCAAATGGGTTCTTTTACTCAGAAATTGTTTCCTAGAGCAGAAATAGAAAAGAACTATTTCTGAAAAAAAAAAAAAAAAAAAAAAAAAAAAAAAAAAAAAAAAAAAAAAAAAACTCTTCCCGAGAACAGACATTGTCATGCGCAGCCTAAAGAAAACACGAACCTCCCAAGAATTTTGGGCAACATGACTAATAAGAAAATAATTTATGAGAAAATTTCAAATAAGAATTCAAAGTTGAGTGACTTTCTCAAATAAGAATTCAAAGTGCATATTATTTCAAATAAAGTTCCGAAATGGCTAGATCAACCTCAAATAAGGATCTAAACTTGCTAGGCGATCGAATGTTGTTCGATCGGCTAGCAAGTGACATTTCTGGCAATCAGAATATGGATATTTTTGTCGAAAAAATTAAAAAAAAATATTACAACTCCTGAAAACTTAAAGGAACCCAAAGCTTTACTGATTGTGGGCTAACGGTTTTCATTCGATCCAAAACTTTAAAAGACCCAAAGTTTTATTCCTAAGAACAGAAATCTTTTTCTTCCCTAAGTTTTTCGTTTTCCCAGCCTTTGAGCGCAAGCTCTCCAGCCTCAAATCCCCTGCCGCCCAGCAATTTCAACGACGAAATCTGTCTTCGTCGCCGCGCTGTCGCAGCGACATGTTCCTCAGAAGCTCTGCGCCTTCTTGTGGACTTCCTCAGAATGAGAAGATGATGGAGAATCAAGGACACTTGAATTGGGCTGGGAAAGGATGATGGAGAATCCAGGCCCCCGTGTTAGGCGAGGGTTTGACTGAATGAAGGGATGGGCCTCGGTGAGATTTGTCTTCTTCTTTGGAAAGCAACGAAGATAGAAAAGAAAGGAAGAAGATGTAAAGAAACGAAGGAAGAAGCATGCTCCGCGAAATGAAGTCTGGGGTTTCTTGTTGTTTTCAATTCATGTTCCACGAACGGAGAATTTGGGTGCTCAAAGGAAAAAGGAAGAAAAACGTGAGGAACATTTGCTTCAACTTTGGTTTTTTTTTTTTTTTTTAAGGGATTTTTAGCTTATACTTTTTTTTTAACGAAAATACCCCTACTCCGGCTGCTGAAAATGTCGCTTGCTCGCCGGAGAATATCTGGCCGGTCAACAAGTTCAAATCCTTATTTGAGATTGATCTAGCCAATTCAGATCCTTAATGTCTACTTCAAAATTTTATTTTAAAAAATAGTGCTACTTTGTGTTCTTATGTGAAATTTTCCCATAATTTAATAAAGGCTTTTAATTTTTACACCGTCAGTGTAAAAAAAATCATTACACAAGCAGAGATTTAGGTACTATGAATTTATAGACAAGGGTTTTTTTTTTTAATGATTATTTGTGTGAAAAATAGTTCATACTGATGGTGTACTTTACCGAAATCCATAATTAAGATTGCCTCTCTCCTAAGTAGGCATGGTTTCCATTTGTCCCTAAGATTATTTCCATTTCTTGAGGGAATAGATGTAAGAGCGTTCTTTCTTATCTAGACTCAAAGTCTAGAGATTCTATTTGCACTTGGTCATTTGATAATATGTTTGTTATGGGTAGAAGTATAACTTAAATGCCAAAACTTAGCACGATATGACACTTAAAGTATCAAAAGTTATGGAAGATAAACATAAATGCTATTTTGTTATAAAAAAAAAAAATTTGTGACATTTCAGTGCTAACTCTGGTGAAGGATCTCGAAAATCCTACATGGCATTTTTTAATAATTTAGCTCGCTTACATGGCTCATCGGAAAGCTAAGTCAACAAAGAAGAGCCAAAACAACATCGTTTTTTCTCTTATTGAAATGTTAATACAAATATTGATTAGATTAAATTTAAAACTATATATATATATATTAAAAGAATTGTACAACACCTTAGCAAGGGCTGGACAAGCTCTCACCGCCACCTCCCCACCATTGCCGGGAGGGTGGGGGAGGGTTGACAACAGACCTTGGCTTCGCTAGGGGAGGGCTGATGACCCTTGCACAATTTGGGGGAGGGTTGTGACCTTCGCCCTAAATCTAGGTGAGGGCTTGTAAGCCCTTGCCACCGATCGGTCAAGATTGCCAAGCCTTGGTCCTTCTCGGCGATGGTGGGGAGGCCATGGTGAGGACTTGCACAGCTCTCACCAAAGTGTTTTGCAGTCTTCTTCTTCTTTAAATTTAGTTTAATTAATATTTACAGCAAAATTTAAATTTGAGACAAATAACGTTGTTTTCGGCTTATCTAACCACATTAGTAAGCAAAATGACATCGTTTTAGCATTGTCTAGCCGGAAAAGCGCCATGTCAATATTTTAGTTGGAATTTTTCCCTGTCGGCACTTCGATGATCTATTTTTCTCTGATTTTGGCACTTAAATATACATTTATGAACTTTTGACTCTTAAATGTTTCTCCATGCCAAGTTTTGACACTTGGGTGGTCTACCACTCGTTTCTTATGTTTACAACCCAATTCAGGATGCTAAATATTCAGCACAAATACTATACAATGTCTGATTCATAAATAAGAGCTTTTGGCCATTTCTCCGAGTCAATATTCCCCTTTCAAACTCCTGCTTTTATTGTTTTAGCGTTTCAGCTTTTGATTTCACACCAAATCCTAATAGAAGTAGTCCAACAACGAGTCTATTACCACAAATTCTATACATACCCATTAGAAGTATCGAAAAACCAATTATCGAAGTAGGACCGTCCAACTCATTTTCTAATGAAAATAAGCAACATTCATTCCATTTTCGAGTCAATACGAGTTAAACAAGAGGGTTTTATCTTTTGATAATGCTATTTTCACCATTCAGGCTACATCTGATCGTCCAAATTTCTAATTAAAATAGGATTTAATAGGATATGATATGAAATTTAGAGATTTTGCTATATTTTATCAATTATTTGGTGAATCACAATAATAAAGTCGAATATATGTATATCACATCATATACTTTTTTTGGTATGAACAACATATAAATGGAAATGAGCACAAAAGTTTACAAACGGAGATGGTAAAAATCTTTCGCAACATTATAGCATAATTTATTTTTATTTTCTTTTTCCTCTCTTTTTATAATTATTTTCTTTTTTATTTCTTTTTTCTCTTCCATCATTCTCTAATAAAATTTTATTAAATAGTAAATTGTACTAATATATATATATAATACAAAAATACCAAAAATATGTACTAAATATAAATACATATTGAATTTATATCATAAGATAGAATTAGAGTCGAATATGTAAATAAAAATAGATTAAATTAAAAAAATAAATTTTTATTGTTTGCTATTTTGATTTTTTATGTTAAAATTCAGATATTATTTATACTGAAACATTATTTTAATTTTATTAATTTAATAAGTTTGTTCTTTGAGGAAAATAACTTTCCTATTATGGATATTATAAATTATATCCATCTTTATCTCACTTTCTCTTGATGATAATTTTAGCTGACCTATATTTTTCTTGCATATGACTTTATCCTATCTTGAGCAGACACCAAATGTAAGATATGATAAATTTTATCCCACCTGCCTAACCCAAACTTATATGAAAAAGTGCACCCTATTTTCATTAAAATGACAAAGTTGCCTTTAATTATTCAATTGTAATTTAAAGTGGTGTCCTCAATTTATTTATTTTCCTTTTTGTTAGTTTTTCTATTCCTATGTAGGATCTCGTTACCATAACTAAGAATATCCCATATATGTTAAATGCATTGTGTTTTCTCTTTATTTTTAGATTTACTTCTATAAAAATTAGTTTTGTCAAAAAAAATGTATTTCGAAGAAACCTAGTTATATTCTATATTGTGGACCAAATTTACGGATTAAGGGAAAATTCCAAACAAGAGTCAAAAGTGTCATCACTTTCTCAAGTAAGGGCTCGAAGTGACCATTATTTTAAATAAAAGCCCCAAGTGTCATCGTTTTTTCAAATAAGAATTTGAAGTGAAATTTATTTCAAATAATGGTAAAAAAGTAGTCATGTCAATCTTTGATGGGCGTATCTTGATTTTCTATTACGCGAAATTATGACTTCATGAAGGCGAGTTTGAGGGCGCGTTTGGTAACATTTCTGTTTAAAAATTGTTTTAAGAAATAGAAATAGAAAAAAATGTTTATGTTCTGGGAACAATTTTTGAACCAAAAAACGCATTTGGTAAACTTGTTTCGGAAATAAAAAATGAACAGAAACACGTTTCGTAAATTTGTACAATTTTTTTTATTTCTTTTATTTTTTAATATTTTTATTTTATTTTTTCTATTTTCTTTCTTATTTTCTTATTTATTTTCCCTTTTTTTTTTCTTTTTTCTTCTTTTGGCCAGTCGCCGGCCTTGGCCATGGCTGGCGACCGACCGACGAGGGCCGGCGGCCTCGCCCAGCCACTGCGAGGCTCGCCGGCCCCCAGCGACGCTCCGGCGAGATCGCTAGCCCTCGACGGCCGATCGCCGGCCCTGGCCAAGGCCAGCGGCCGGCCAAAGAAAAAAGAAAGAAAAAAGAAGAAGAAAAAGAAGAAGAAAAAAAACATAAAAGTGTTTCTAAATTTTGTTTCAAAAACAAGAAACAACTTTTTTTTTATTTCTTGTTTCTGTTCCAGATGTGTTTCTGGGAACAAAAAAATAATTTTGGAACGAAAACGCACACAAACGCATTTCTGTTCCTTTTTTGTTCCCAGGAACAAAAAAACAAAAAAGTTGTTTAAAAACAGAAAAAAGAAACGAAAACAAACGCAACCTTAGTCTCCAATCTAAACTTAACATTTGTTGTAGGTGCCTAATTTGATGGGGCAACAACCACAGGTGGGATGGAGCAAGGAGGGAGCCTTGCGTGTTCATCTTTTTTTTTTTTTTTTTAAATCTAATTTAATTTATATTTAAATTTTTTTTGGATGAAAATATCCTTGATTGGTCGGAATGTTTTGCCACCTGATGAGCCGGTGAGGTTAGGCTCTTATTTGAAATAAGCATAACCACATCAAGCTATTCTCTAAGATTGACATAATCACTTTAGGCCTTTATTTGAGAAGATAAAGGCACTTTAGGCCCTAAATTGAAATTTTCCTATAGATTAATTATCCAATAAAATCTAGAAAAAAAATGTAACATAAATAACATTTTAAAACTATCACGGGTTTCATGGGTTTATAATTTTTTTTTTTTACATTTTTATTGTGCATATCACCATCAAATCTTGTTTATTGGTTGTTTTCTATAGACATATACATATTATGGATGATCGGACAAAAACACAACAAAAACCTCTTTAAAGCTATTCAAAGACAAAATCCCAATTAAGTACTGTCCACCAAACTTCAAAAGATGGGATCTAAGTATATCAAAGCTTTGCATAAAATATGATTTTTTATATTTTATTTATTTATTTATTTATTTATTTATTTATTTATTTATTTATTATTATTATTATTATTATTATTATTATTATTATTATTATTATTATTATTAATTTAATATTATTCGCGGAGTGTTTGAGAACAACATCAAAATGCCTTATTATGTATAACTTTTTCACGTTGATGTTTTAGTGTTCTTTAAACACTCCTATAACGCCTTATGTGCTCCATGTTAATGCATCTCATCAATAGTAATAAAAAAAGAGATAAATTCTTTCATATGGTAAATTTAGAGACTCGATATATATTTTAGACTGATGAAAAGAAATTTAACAAGAAAGTAAGCTTTTGATATATGATGGATGAAAAATAGATAAGTTGTTAGAAGAGTAATGGTGTATAAAAGACTAGTTTTTTTTTTTCCCTTCTATATAGCAATAATTTCAAATTTAACAAAAAATCATAAACAAAACACAAGCATGTGACATGCTTAATTATGAAAATTAGGCTGTGTTTGTTTGCCACTTGTTCCTGTTCCCAGGAACAAAAATTTATGTTTTTTTGTTCCTGGGAACAAAAAAGGAACATAAACGCGTTTGGGTGCGTTTTTATTCCAAAATTATTTTTTTGTTCCCAAAAACACATCTGGAACAGAAACAAGAAACAAAAAAAAAAAATTGTTTCTTATTTCTGGAACACATTTTAGAAACACTTCTTTTCTTCTTCTTTTTTCTTTCTTTTTTCTTTGGTCGGTCGCCGACCTCGGCCAGGACCGGCGACCGGCTGTCGAGGGTCGGCGAACTCGCTGGAGCGTCTCTAGCCCCTGGCAAGGTCGAGCGTCGTTGGCCCTTGGCGAAGCTCGAGCTTGCCCGGATCTGGCAAGCTCGACCTCGCCCAGCGGCCGGCGAGGCTCGGCCTCGCCGAGCCACCGCCAGGCGCCGACCTGCGGTGGCTCGAGGAGGCCGAGCCTCACCGGCCGTTGGGCGAGGTCGGGCTCGCCGAATTTGGGCGAGCTTGAGCTCACCTAGCAAGGCGAGCCCAACCTCACGCCAGGTTGGGCGAGCTCAATCTCGCCCAGATCCGGTGAGGCCGAGCTCGCCCAACGGCCGGCGAGGCTCGGCGTCGCCAGATCTGGGTGAGCTCGAGCTCGCCCAGCCAAGGCGAGGCCGCCGGTCCTTGTCAGCCGGTCACCGGCCATGGCCGAGGCCGGTGACCGGTCAAAAGAAGAAAAAAGAAAAAAGGAAAAATAAAAAGAAAAAAAGAAAAAAGAAATAAGAAAATAAGAAAGAAAATATAAAAAATATTAAAAAATAAAAGAAATAAAAAAATTATACAAATTTACCAAACGTGTTTCTGTTTATTTTTTATTCCCGGAACAAGTTTACCAAATGCGTTTTTTTGTTCAAAAATTGTTCCTGGGAACAGAAACACTTTTTTTTGTTTCTATTTCCTAGAATAACTTTTAAACAGAAATGTTACCAAACGTGCCCTTAGATTCTACACAGAAATAGAAAAACTGAAAGAAGTAGGGAAGTAAATAAATTTGGGGCCACTACCTTAGATTGCAATTGAAATTGAGGACTGATTTTTTTTTTTTTTTATAGTGAAAATGGGGGTGGATTTACTTATATAGGAAGTGGAAATAGCGCCATCAATTTTTTTAAAATTAACATTTCGAAAGATCATATTGTTTTTAAAGTTTTACTCTTCTTGAAATTTTTAGCCTCACAAACCATTTACAAATTAAAGAAAACAAAGTACAAGAAAGAGATATGGTAAAAATCTTAAACCTATCACACTTATGGTAATTCAGTTCTAAATCTATTAAATTGGCTAATTCAATCTTAAAACTTTTAAAGATTTATTAATTTAGTCTTATACATTTTGACTATTTGCTAATTTAGTTATTTCAACCAATTTTGATCGAAAAACATTGATGTTAAGGCCTAATTAGACTATATGGTACAATTGGAGGGCTAGCGACATATAATTTTTTTACAATTTTTTTTTGAATTTTAGATTCTTTTCTCTTTTTTTTTTTTTTTTCCTTTTTTCTTCTAGCTCTTGAATTGCGAGGCCATTAGCATACCCTTGCTTGATTTGGGCGAAGGGATCGCATCGCCCTCATTGGCCATGGGCAAGGGCCTCTGCACCATCATGCAGGTCCAAGCAAGAGTTGCAACCCTCATCTTCTAGTAAGCGATTTGTGACTTTTGTCTATTGGCCACTGAGGGCTGTGACGCCTTTACGCAATTCAACCTGTGGCTAGCGAGGTTCAGTCGGTAGCCTCCTTAGCCAAAAGTTGGAGGAAAAAAAAAGATGGAAAGAAATAGGACAAGAAGGAAAAAAAGAAGAAGATAAAACTTAATAAAAAAAATTTTCTATGATAATGCGAGCCATATCGCATAGGATGATTGTTGTTGACTCGATTGCCAAATTTGTGTTTTTCGGTTAATTTGATAGAACTTAATTGGTAAATCATCAAAATGTTTCGAATTAAATTGATATAATTGAAAGGTATATAATTGAATCGACAAATCGTCAAAATATTTAGAATTAAATTAGCCAAATTAAATGCTTTATGATTATGTTAGTACATGTGCAAAGACTTATTTTTTTTTGGGATAATTTTGGCCAAAAGAGGAGAAATAAGAGGGGACAAAATGGAGGGGTGGGTGGGTTGGTGGGCAGGAGCAATCAACACTGCCCGAAAAGAAAACGTCTTTCGCTTCGAACGCCTTCACCCACCACGACCCACCAACTCCGAATCATCATATCCTAAAACCAAACACCCCCGGAGCTGTAGTCCTAAGCACGGCCTCGTCAAACGCCTTTGCTTACTGAGGTTTCTGGCCGGGAGTACATGCTTGGATCCCACCACGACGTGCTTGTGTTCCCGTAATTTCTTGGCAAGAACAGAGACGTCGTCCCCTGTTGTTGTTGTGGACAACTGCCGAGGGGGGTCGTTGAGAGATCTCGTGGCGAGTCAATACTCCACCAACGCCACCAACCCCGAGACGACGACGACGAGGACCCCACCCTTCCAATCATCACCTCCTCCATCGTAGAAGCCAGAAGCCAGAAGCCAGAAGCACGAATTTTGGCAGACGGGAGCTGGGTTTTCTTGAAGGAGAGGAGGGAGAGAGAAAATGGCCCACGCCGTCAGGACTCCGAATTGCCCTCTGAACATGCAGGTTCTTGCTAAGAGCTCGAGACCCAGATTCGCCGTCTCGGTCGCCTTGGGGTCTCAGTTCTTGGGGGTGTCGGAGCTGAAGCATTGCAAGAACCCACGGGTTGCGGTTAAAGTTCCTTCCTTTAAGGTCGTGGCTTCGGTGGCCACGGCTGAGAAGCCGTCCAAGGTACCGGAGATCGTGTTGCAACCCATTAAAGAGATCTCTGGCACGGTGACGTTGCCGGGCTCGAAGTCGCTTTCCAATAGGGTTCTGCTTCTTGCAGCTCTCTCGGAGGTAAAGGAAGCCTTTTTTGATTTGTGGGTTATTTGGGGGGTGCTTGGTTGCTGTCTCGTAATTGGATGTGAATTCTTCTGTTGTATCTACTGTGAAATGGTGGATCTTCTTGCTTGGAATGAGCGTTTTGGTTTAGGTGGAGTCTAATTTGCTGCAATAGAGGTGCTAGTTTTGCCCTGATCGAATCGGGAAATGACAACAGACATTCTAGTTAGTGTGTAAATTATGGTTGGAATAAACTAGCTCTTTATGACACGAGCTGCAGGAAAATTCTGTCGTATACGTTTGACTTTTGATGCTGGCATGGCTCTCGCTATTGAAGTATTCTATGATGCATCTGCCTCTGTATTTTTTCCCTCCAGAAATGCTACTGTATTCATCTTAATGGTTGGTTCATTCTTTGTTTCCGTGCTGATAAAATTTTCTCCTTTTGCTTTCTCTCTCCTTTGTTTGTCATTCAGGGAACAACTGTCGTAGACAACTTGTTGAATAGTGATGATATCCATTACATGATTGGAGCGTTGAGAGCTCTTGGTCTGAATGTAGAGGAAGACAAGTCTATCAAACGGGCCATCGTGGAAGGTTGTGCTGGTCAGTTTCCTGTTGGAAAAGAATCGAGGGATGAAGTCCAACTTTTCCTTGGAAATGCAGGGACAGCTATGCGTCCCTTGACAGCTGCAGTGACTGCTGCAGGTGGAAACTCCAGGTATGCTGCGCAGTTCCATTTAGCAGAAGCTATTTAAGACACTAATTTCAGTTCAGGATGTTGCTTTTCATGTTTCAATGATCAATTATTTGCTCTAGTTCCTTTTGCCTCTCTATCATTCATCTAGAAATAGAACATGATCACATCATTAGACTAAGTCCTATGCATTCCACTTTCCATTGATGTACTATTGCATCTAACCAAACTGATTCTGGGTAATTGCATAGAGGGATGGCATAAGTGTGTAGTACCAGCCTCCTGTCTTCTTCTTCTTGATGTTGTGGCAGAAATTGTGTGAAAAAGCATTTTTGGTTGGATCTGAGAACACAACTGCATCACTTTGTATTTGTTTTTGTTTCATCTTTCCAGGTTACTTGCATTGCTTTTCCAAAGTATTCTCTTTTCATCTGCTTTCATTTCTTTTCTTGTTTGATCTTCATGTATCTGTTGCTTTTGCTTTAATCTACTTCAGCTACATTCTTGATGGAGTGCCAAGAATGAGAGAGCGACCCATAGGAGATTTGGTCACTGGTCTGAAGCAGCTTGGGGCAGATGCTGATTGTTTCCTTGGCACAAACTGTCCTCCTGTGCGCATTAATGCGAAGGGTGGGCTTCCAGGGGGGAAGGTTGGTGTGCTTTACAAATCATTAAGCATTTCAAAATTACACAATTACACAATTAATGTTACTGTCTTGTTTTATTTATCAAGATTTATGTTATTTGATATAGCTTTATGATGGCTAAATGTAAGTAGTCCTACTCTGTGAGGCATGAGAACCATTGGATAAGCATTGCCTATTAACGAGAATATTTTAATATTCGGTTAATCTGTATGATCTAGGTACCATTTGCTTACATTCTTTACCCAACCAGTCTATTGCACGGGCCTATCCCTCTAAACAAGTGTAAAAGAGCTAGTGAGAAAATGGGATGCACCAATGGATGTCTATCATCTTGTTCGGCGATTTTCTTTTAATGCTTTTTATGAATATTCTTTTACCTGTTCATTGGTTCTAGTGATGGTGTCTGAGATTAGATCTTGAAGTAGAATCTTGCAGAAAATTTGATAGAACTCTGTAAGTGCCTCTGCTGTGAGTGATAATATTACCCTTATATGAATCAAAATCTGTTTCTGAAGATAGCATTTATCACTATGACATTTATTGTCCACCAATAAGATGTATTGCTTATGGGTATTTGCAGGTGAAGTTGTCTGGATCCATAAGTAGTCAATACTTGACTGCTTTGCTAATGGCTGCTCCTTTATCTCTAGGGAATGTGGAGATTGAGATCATTGACAAGCTAATTTCCGTTCCTTATGTTGAGATGACTCTAAAGTTAATGGAACGATTTGGGGTTTCTGTTGAGCATAGTGGTAGCTGGGATAGGTTCTTGGTCCGAGGAGGTCAGAAATACAGGTAGTCCTTGTGCTACGTGCCAAGGTGGTTGGTTGACTTGACAGTTTTCATATCATCAGTTTAACTGATCCATAAATTGACAGGACTCCTGGAAAAGCTTATGTGGAAGGTGATGCTTCAAGTGCTAGTTACTTCCTAGCAGGTGCAGCTGTCACTGGGGGAACTGTTACTGTTGAAGGTTGTGGTACAAGTAGTTTACAGGTATCTAGACCCAATCTCAGATTCCGTCCTAAAGATTCAACTTTTGACTACTTTTATCATGTAAACTATGACAGTCTCTATTTCATGGGAAGATAGGTTGCTGGTTACATAATTCATGGGCTTCTCTTTTATTAAAAATGCGCCTGATAAACATTGGATTGTCAATTTTTTCTAATATAGGGTGATGTAAAATTTGCTGAAGTCCTTGAGAAAATGGGGGCTACAGTCACCTGGACAGAGAACAGTGTTACAGTGACTGGACCTCCACGGAATTCTTCTGGAAGAAAGCATTTGCGCGCTATTGATGTCGACATGAATAAAATGCCAGATGTTGCCATGACTCTTGCAGTGGTTGCTCTTTTCGCTGATGGGCCCACTGCAATTAGAGATGGTATGGTTCAATTATGTCAATGATTTGCTGTGATGTTTGCATCTGATTTTAATCTACTGTTGGGTCCAAGGTGTAGTCATGTTCTAAGTTAGCGGTACAATACCAAAATTAGAACTCACCTTTTGCCCCATGACAACTTTGCATTTTGTACTTTTTAAACCACTACTTTGCCCCTGTAATTTGTTTGCAGACTTCACATCATACTTGACATTAACTAATATCATAACTCTATCTATAAAATTTTAATTTTGCGTCCAAAATGCCCATACCGCTCTTCTGACCTCATTTACCGAAAACTTGGGGGGAGAGAGAGATGGTTGCAACTGACTGTGGCAAGTGGTCATTGACTGTGGCATGTGATGGCCATGATGGGTGCACAAGTTTGGTGTTCAGGTGTTTGGGGTGTTAGGATTTGCGGGTTATTTGATGTTTGGAAATTTTCGTGTTTTCTCTAGGGAGGGTGATTTGATCTTACTAGCTTATGGATTTTTTCCCAAGAAGCAAAACATCCTAACTGAGTTACTGGTCCACTATCACAAGTTAGTTGATGGTCAATCTTACAGGTGGTTAAAGCCTAAATGCCTCTTCTTTAAGAACGTTGACTTAATTCCATGGATATGATAGGCCTATTGTTTTGGAAGATGGCATTTTCATTCCCTAGGCCCCTTTTACAGCACTGCATCTTCTATGGCTATTCTGCAGTCAGTAGACATTCCCATTCAAGCATACCTAAATTTTTGTTTTCCTCCTTCCTCTTGTGCTTTATAGAGGCACCTCTTTGTGAGCCATGAATTCTTGTGATCCTATTACGACGATGAATTGCTTATTAGAAAAGAAGAGCTGCTTCTTTCAGCAGGGGCTGCAGAAAACGGCCTAGTTGTGCCTGACACTAGTGCATTTATGCTACTAGGAAAGCATTATTCTTATCAAAACATCAGGAAATTATTTCGTACTGTTTATCTCTGAAGTCGTTTATCTGAAAAAGTTGCTCAAGGAAAATCTCCTTTGAATCTTTGTTGTCAGTGGCAAGTTGGAGAGTGAAGGAAACAGAACGAATGATTGCTATATGCACGGAGCTCAGAAAGGTGAGCTTCTAGTTTCTGCAATTTCTAAACCATGTCCATGTTTCTACATCTTCGTTGTGGTGAAATTTGGGTTCTTCCAGCTGGGTGCAACAGTTGAAGAAGGGCCAGACTACTGCGTGATTACTCCTCCAGAGAGACTGAACGTGACAGCTATCGACACTTATGATGATCATCGAATGGCCATGGCTTTTTCACTCGCTGCTTGTGCAGATGTTCCAGTTACAATCAAGGATCCCGGTTGCACAAGAAAAACTTTCCCTGACTACTTCGAAGTTCTCCAGAGTGTCACGAGCCATTAAAAATATGCGAGCGAGAGACTTCAAGCGTGTCGGTAATGCCCGTCACTACCCGTAAGCAATGTCATGCCCCGTAGTCTGATTGTATGTTTTCCTATACATGGTTGTGGGAGCTACTCCTTGGAATGTACTCTGGAAGACTCACCCATAAAGTTTCGATAGGGTGTAGAATCCTTATTTAATCGGGAACTGTACTAGCCAATTTTTGTGTAGGTGAGTCTTCCATTCACCTAAATTTCTTTCTCATCATGTCTTTGGTACTTAAGTTGTAGACCTGTTTAGTAGTAACCGCTTGATCGTGATGAAACAACTAATAAAGTTTGGCCTATTAGTTGCTCGTAAGCTCGGTACGTAACAAGCCATGTTAAGATTTTGCAGTCTGGCTTTTCAAGATAAAAAAATCAACATTAAGCTTTAGGCCTTAGTGTCTGTTCCAAGTATTTACTCTCACCGAGTGATAGAAGTCGTTAAAAGATGCGCAAGCCATCTGCGGAGCTATGACGCTTGTGAGAGTTCTGGGCATATTTCTGTTGGGACCTAAAGTGGCAAGACGATTTATTCACCATTTCTTGCGGAGGTCGTAATGTCCTTGGTATAATTAAAGTGCACGGTATAGGATTTCGAACCTCCCGTGCGGTCTAGCCTCCACATTTGCGCGGATTAGAGTCGAACTTGAGATCTCGTGCCTTGAAGTCTAATGCCTCGCTCGTTCTATGGTTAGGGGCCCATCTGTTAAACCGTGGAAAGTTGCTGGGAAGGAAGAAGAAACACAAAAAAAAAGCCCTTCCCTTGTGGCAGCTCGTGAGATTGTTTGAGAACATGCTTGGGATGACTTTTCTTCTTTTTTCAAGTGACTTCTTTGATTGTCGCAGCAAAATGACCAAGTGACAGTTTGTTAAAATAACATCTATGTATAAAAAGCCTGAATCCTATCTTACCCAAAACAGTAGATAGTTTGTGGTCATGGTATTGGAAGAGTTGGAGAAATGGATTGTTGTGGAAGACCATCAAAATGGTTGGAGAAATTTGACTGACGAGTATTGCCCTTTGACTCTAATCAAATGCTCTGAAATCCTGTAGATGCAATGCTATGAAATCTAGATCTGATGGGAGAAATACCAAAACGAGAAGACTACTACGGTCAACGGTAGATAAATGGAAGGTAAGTATCAACATAGGTCACGAAAGTCAACAAAAGTCATCTTGCTTATAATTGCTTATGCCACCGACGTTGGTGAAGCAAGCAATACAACCTTATCGGTCAATTTGAGAATAAGTTTAGCCAGAAAAAAATCATAAAGTTTCATATCAAATAGCGGTTTTGAGGAGCCCAATCGCAGTCGATATTATGTGCTAAAGTTGTTAATTTCCTTGAGCTTATGATGTCTCTGGCATTATTGTTCTGACTAAGATCACTAAAGCTTTGGTCAATCCAATAGGCATTTGTCTTGCTACGTTTTCTCATCAGATCCTTATTGCTTTCACTGACTCAAGGGCAATAACATAGGGAAAGTGCCAAAAGGGAGAAGATCTAGCAGTTCAAAATGTAGATTTGCTTCTCTGAAGTTCTGATAAAGGCCATTGACGTGTGTGGTGTCTTCTGTCTTGTTCTAGCAAGTTGAGCTAACGTTCCTAGAACCAAATCCACATATTTTATAGCGAGTGGAGCTTGCCATGTTTCCCAATAACAAGCTGGAGACATTAATCTAAAACCCATTCACCATTAACCTGCTATTAAATTACAAAAACTCCTGCAGTTTTTGTCAGGCAATTTGTCAACTGCCCGCTGGTTTATGCATAAAAAAGTAAAACTTCAGCTGACAAATTAGGCATAAAGTTTTATCTCCCCTGTTTATTCCCTTGATTTCGTACTACCATAAAAGGTAAAAGACAGGAAAATTATGTACTGCAGTATTTTTTATGGGACAACATGTGAGGAACAATTTCTGATGCAACTCTCCAGCTAGGATTATGCAGGATACAGTATGTCTATTTTTTTAGGAATTTGAGAGTACTTTATGTTTGGTATTTAATTGTATGTGTCAGAGGGGCACCTCCCATCTTGTGTTTTGATTAAGTGCACAAAAGCATGGAACGGCAGTCCAGCTCTGAGAATACAAACTTGGGAAGTTGGGAGTGTTCCCTTTGTCCTCTGTGAAATCAGATCATCACATGGGGAATGTGGTCTCTGCTCATTGGTGCCAGAAAATTTTTTCTGCTCACTTTTTGCTCATAATTGGTTATCTTTGGGCTTCAAGCGTTTCAATGGCTTTTCAACTAAAATTAATCAGTCAGATCATCACATGGGGAATGTGGTCTCTGCTCATTGGTGCCAGAAAATTTTTTCTGCTCACTTTTTGCTCATAATTGGTTATCTTTGGGCTTCAAGTGTTTCGATGGGTTTTCAACTAAAATTAATCAGTCTTTACCAAAAAAAAAAAAAAAAAATTGGAATTACACGGCAAGAAAACTGCGTTTCAAAGGAAAAAAAAGGACTTGGTTTTTCCATACATACTTTAAAAAATAGAAGCAACATTTTACCATAATTACAAATTCAACACAAACTTTTAACGTACCAAAAAGATACACAATCCATTACTTTATGACTATAATAATTTTCTATAAGTGACAATCTAGCGGAATTGAGGGCATGACCGTTGATATGAAAAATATGTTGACGGATTAGATCTTTATGTCTGAACACTTCTCTCATATAAATTATTGTAGGACTGTAAGAGGTTACACACAAGTAATCTAAAGATCTATAAAGAAAGGAATCTTATGAAGGACCGAAAGAGAGAAAACAGACTCATGTCCTCTTATTATAATGTTACGGTAAAGTTAAGTGTTCAACGGTTTACTCCAAAAGTTCACATTTGTGGAGAAAGACACTTATTAATTTGAACAGCTAAGTCAATGGTTTGTCTCCTCTAGAATTCCAAACGGTTGGCTTCACCTAAGAATTCAGGTAAAATGTTACTTAATCTAAGCTCGTGCATTTTATTTTTTTTGGTAATCAAGTGTTCAAATTTTAGCGTTGTCTAATCAAAGTCTTCAAATTTGTGTACATTTTCTTGTCAAGTTCCTCCAAATAGCGGATTGATTGCTTGCTTTTCGTTCATCTAAACAAGTCCTCCAACTTGCATAAATTTTTCAGTATAATATTTTTGAGAATCACGAATCCTCCTTTCTCGGTACCAAATGATAATTTCAACTCGAACTTTTACAATATCAAAATCTGAAGTTTCAATTTTTCTATCTAACTGGCCAAGGTTGAGATTAGGAGTATCCACAAAGGAACTAATAGGTCAAAACATCATCAGAAACAAGAACATGTAAAAGGGCAGCAACCTTCCCTTTCCTTTCTCCCACCCCATCCCTCATGGTTGAAACTTGAAAGACCAGGAAACAGGAGGCCTCTCCATTCTCAACCTCAAGATCCAATCCCACCTAAACAAAACACATGCTTCCCTCCCTAAATAAAGGGAGGAACGGGGTTAAAAGCACCGACTCAAAAGGCATTCGTTCCAACCAATCTTGATCAAATACCCATCTTTTGTGGGGAAGGGTAATTCGAAGATAGACATGTGCTCTACTACTTACTATTCCTGGCATCCTCTCAAGCCTCTTCTTGTGATATTTTTAGGCAGCCCTTAGAACTTGGAATTCCTATTTTTAATCATTTCAACTAAGAAAACCGATTTCAAGAAGATCAAGAAATGACAGAAAGCCCCCAACTCATTCTCTCATTCTCTCATTCATTAATGACCGCTCTTTGACCCTTCTTGGGTCTCCATTTGCTCAAAAGGACTCCCTTCCCTCCCCACCCCCCATTACCACCTTCTTGATCCGCAGGAAGCATTCGAACGCGTTTTGCTAGAATTGCCGTGGCGACCACCACCATCGTTGTTGCCGCCGCCGCCGTCGCCGCTGCCAAGGTCATCTATCATCGTCGTCTGAAAATACCATGAGCCACCAAAGAGTAAAGATCACCACCACCATCACCAACCCTGCCATTCAAGGAACCCAAAGATTCTTCCCTTGAGGAAAAATTAATTTAATGACAATAATGCCAGCAAGGAGACCATAAAGCAAAGTTTCAGACCAAATTCACTTTCCCCACTCCCCCTTATCTTCTTCACGCTCCTCCTCCCCATCTCCTCCTCCTCCTCCTCCTCCTCCCCCTCCGCCACGGCCACCGGCATCGCCCACCGTACCGACGGCGACAGATTCTTGAAAACCCATTTCTCCGAATCACCTCTTTAGCTCGTATAAACTCCCCCCCGGAGCAAGAATCCCGCTCTAGATTTCTTTGAATTGGGCAGAGAGATCACGCGAGAGAGAGAGAGAGAGAGAGAGAGAGAGAGAGAGAATCTTGAGCAGGCATTCGCAGATCCGGCATTGTGACCCATGAAGCAAATCTCGCACCTGGACGACATACCGTCGACGCCGGGCAAGTTCAAGATGGACAAGTCCCCCTACAACCGCCTGAGGTGGCACTCCTCCCTCGCCAAGCTCACCTTCTGGTCCTTCATCTTCCTCGCCCTGATCTTCATCTTCTTCTTCCGATCCCCGTCCTCCTCCGCCCCGCAGTCCCTCTCCGACCCCTCCCGCCGCTACCTCCAGAACTACAGCTGGGGCGGCGCCGCCTGGGAGAAGCGGGTCCGCTCCTCCGCCCGCATCCGCTCCCGCAACGGCATGTCCGTGCTCGTCACCGGCGCCGCCGGCTTCGTCGGCACCCACGTCTCCGCCGCCCTCAAGCGCCGCGGTGACGGCGTCCTCGGGCTCGACAACTTCAACGACTACTACGATCCGTCCCTCAAGCGCGCCCGCCAGGCGCTGCTGGAGCGGGCCGGCGTGTTCATCGTGGAGGGCGACATCAACGATGAGGCCCTCTTGCGGAAATTGTTTGAGGTCGTGGCCTTCACCCATGTGATGCATTTGGCTGCTCAGGCTGGAGTGAGGTACGCGATGGAGAATCCTAGCTCTTACGTGCACAGCAACATTGCTGGTCTCGTTAGCTTGCTTGAGGTTTGCAAGTCTGCCAATCCACAGCCTGCAATCGTTTGGGCATCCTCTAGTTCTGTGTATGGACTCAATACCAAAGTGCCCTTTTCGGAGAAAGATCGGACAGACCAACCCGCCAGCTTGTACGCAGCCACGAAGAAGGCCGGCGAAGAAATCGCGCACACTTATAATCATATCTACGGCCTATCTTTGACGGGGTTGCGGTTCTTCACTGTTTATGGCCCGTGGGGAAGGCCTGATATGGCCTACTTCTTTTTCACCAGAGACATATTGAAGGGAAAGTCTATATCGATCTTCGAGGCCGCTAATCATGGCACGGTCGCGAGGGATTTCACCTACATCGACGATATTGTGAGGGGTTGTTTAGCGGCTCTGGATACTGCAGAGAAGAGCACGGGAAGCGGGGGGAAGAAGAAAGGACCGGCACAATTGAGGGTGTATAATCTGGGGAACACTTCACCGGTTCCTGTTTCCGACCTCGTCAGCATCTTGGAGAGGCTTCTGAAATTGAAAGCCAAGAGGAACATCCTGAGGTTGCCTCGGAATGGAGACGTGCAATATACTCATGCCAACATCAGCTTGGCTCAGCGGGAGCTGGGATATAAGCCGACCACGGATCTTCAGTCTGGTTTGAAGAAATTTGTTCGATGGTACCTCAGATTTTATGCCGATGGCAAGAAGAGCGGTGTATGACATTCTTTTGGTTGCAAAACATTAGCTTTCTCTATAGATGCTATTGGTTATGATTCTTATGGCCAATTTCTAACATTTATGTGTTCATTTCCACGATTGTTGTCTGTGCCTATATAATAGGGGTGCCCATATCAGGGGGGAAGTCTTGTCGCAGTATGAAGTTTTAAGGTGTAAATGGACATTGTTTGCAGAGATCCCCCCCTAGCTGTATCAGATAAAATGAACCACCTTTCTTTTGAATTCTTTTTAATCATTGAGAATGTAATTCTTGTAGTTTTGGGTTGTAGAATTAGTGATTCATAGAACATATGAGGATCGCTGGACATGTATCCTTCCCATGAAGTTTCAATAAAAATGAGGAGACATTTTAATAGGCTATAGAGTTGCATTTTTATTGTATTGCTGTGTTTCTTGCTTCCTCTGAGGGCTCCCAATGTTATCGATGTTATCATCTTGATCATTCTTATGTCTTAATGCTGCTGCTCCAGTGATATTTGAACTTACTTGTGTGGTTGAGCTTGTCACTCTCAATTAGTTTGCAATTAGCATTTTTTGGATTGAGCCCTACTCAGATGACAGCTGAATCAACATACTTGTGTGGTTGGTCTGAGCTACGCATAAAGCATATATCCGGTATCTGGTCTCATCTCTATCCCTGTTTACTGCGACTACATGTATTATTGTAGGCCCATTCTCATTGCTCATTCCTCATATCTGTCTGTTTCGTTGTTGCATCGTCAGTAGTGTACGTGCTTCTAAGGTTAATGGTTTTAGCTCTGTTTTTGTCTGTTAGCTTCCATAATGATATGTTTTTGCCTGTGTGAGGTGGTCACTTGGAGCATGACCCTATTGTAGTTACAGTTATACTTTAGCACTTAAGTTACTCCTGTAAGTGTAAAGACACAACAAAATCCTAGGGTAGTGTTTCGAGATAATAAAAAATTCGCAGTCTGGATGGAAGAAGTTGGGAGTGTTGAAACTGTAGAAATGAATGTTATTAGAGGGATATGCCCAATGCAACAATGTCGTTAAATCTCAGAGGGCTTGGAGATGGATGCTTGAATCTAGCTGTGAGGACTTCTATTACTTGTATGCCCAGCAATATGTTTAACCACTAATAGGACTGATGTCGCCAGCATTGACAAATTTGTTAAGTGTTGCAGTTCCTATATGGGCATTCCACACTTAGCACATGTGAGGAAAACAATGATTGTTAATGGTCGGTCTGTCACTGTTGTGCACTCTTCATATTTGATCTGGGTTAGGATGGGGTCTCTTGAACATCCTCACCCTAATTTCATTAGGCAGTTTCCGCAAGAACTGGCTTTTTTGCTTTAATTGCACCTACCAAGTCACCAAAAGCACGCTTTAGGTGGGTTCAAATATGGCAAGCAATCGATGGGTCTTTATCAGAGTAAAGCTGTGCAGGAGGTAGTTGAGTGAGATGTTTTTGCTTTAATATGGGAGTTAAATGCAGGTGGTAGTTGAGAACGGGATATAGCCCACGACTTGGTTTGGTGCCCTACATGTGCCTTTGAAGTAGAAGGTTCTGATTTGGCTTAAGGTGAACTGAACCTGAATCTCATTCTATAAGATTGAAGAATGAAAATTGAGTAGAGCAAGTCATCGGTTGTTTTCGTAAGGCAGGAATAAGACGTTTCAGGTGTCCCTGTTGCATCATCTCACAGCCAATCACAGCCACTAAATGGACTCTTGGGATGATTTCGATGTGTCTGCAAAGCTTCTGCTGCTACGCACTTTGGTATGAAAGTCATTGTTTTCAATGTCTATACTTTGTGTCATCCAATTAGAAAAAGGAAGACCGCGAGCATCGACTAAAGTTACTGCACTGGTCAATTTGGTTTCCTTGATGGATCTGTAGTTAAAAAGGCTGGCAATTCAGGTGTTTTTCCTTGGAACTTCAGTAATGAGTGTAGAAGTTGGATCTATCACTAGAGCTGACCTAGTTCTTCATATTCTTCTCTTTACTAAGGTATGACGGAGATTTCGTTTGTTAGCTCGTCAGGATGGAGTACTTACAAAGGCATAACGATAATAAGCCGTATCCTTATCTTATTTTGACAGGATTAATCGTGCTATAACTTGCAATTTGGCCCTTCAAAAAGGCAATCCACGCACGACACATTCTTGCTTTTACGCTCGCGATGCGTGGAGTAGAAAAACTTGCCATCGCTTCTAGAGGTGAGCATGGTTTTTGGGGGTGGAACCTAGAACCTGAGAATTGAATTGATATGAACCTTTTTGGTTCTAAGTTTCAAGATGTGTAGAGTAGGTTATAGGATCCAAAAATTAAGGATCTATTTTAACGGGTAGGTTTTAAGTTTTAAGTTGATGGAATCTGGAACTTGAAACAAGATTTTGTATTTTTTCTTAGTTTATGTTTGCGCGAACCTGGAACTAAAGGATGTACTTGCTTGATATCAACTGCTTGACCTGTACAACTTCCATTGAGAAGTAGGGAAGGCTTAAAAATAGATGGACACGATTGGAAATTCAATTGCTACCGGAGCCGAGTAGATGCGCCTCATGGTCAAGCAGCCGGTCTTTGCAGCCATGGAGGGCGGCTCTGCAATGAGCTGGGACCCTAGCTCATGCACGGCACATGAACCATTGGCACGACGCGAACTAAAAGCACATGTATCCGCATTCCTCCTGTCCGTCGGTCAACAAGGCCTCCGCTGAAGATAGCAAGAGGGTCGAGAGCATTGATGCCATGGCCATCACCTTCCTAGAACTATCGCGCTCACAAGTTGTCAGGCTGATCATTTTTCCTGAACCGACAATTTAATGCAGCACGTTGCTTCGCGCTATCTCGCTTCAAGTCCGACAAAATCTTAGAGGATGGTGAGAGAGAAGTGGTGTTCCTTTCAAATGAGCACGCGAGGTAGAATGCGTTTGGCCAACGTAGAGGTCGTGTGGACAGGAATTAAAAGGGCAATGTCGGTCACATTGCAATGGTGAATTGGCACCATAATTAGCGTTGACAGGTAAGATTGGAAGAAGGGGCGCAGAGACAGTCCTTTCATGTGTGTGGATCACGAGGAAATCCGTGCGGGGGTTTAAAGATAGCACGGAAACGCTGCATCATCTTAAAGCTGCTCGTCCTTATATCACATTTATCACTGCAAGGTTAGATTTTTCCTCAGCGTGTTAAACGGAATCGACGATTGCTGATTTATTACTATGTAATTGGTGCTATACTCAATCTGCACAGCCTCACTTAGAAGAAATTTAGGACGTGCATGGCAACTTGCCAATTTTTTTTTTTTTTTGTTCTTTTTTCTTTTGTTCATCTTAATAAAAAAATTTAAAAGAATTATTTAATTATGTCAACTAATTTTTTTATTCCCCGGAATAGAAAAGTAGCCGAAAAATAGATTTGTAAAGAAATAAGAAGTAAAAAAAAATAACTTATTGTTCTAAAAATTAATTAAAAATAAAATTTTTTTCTTGTTCCTCTTTGCCAGCCCCCACCGCACTGTTGCTTGTCAATCGATGGCCGTTGAAAAGAGAAAAAAAGGAAAATTTAAAAAAATTATTAAAAAATTAAAAGAAATCCTACCTTACAAAAAAAAAGTAATGGGTCATACGAAGTGTATTTCTATTTTCTTTTCTATTCCTAATAATAAAAATTTTGCATAGTTATCATACACGTTATTTTATTCAGAAATTATTCTAAGGAATAGAAATAAACTAAAGACTATTTTTAAAAAAAGCTTATTTCCCGAAATAAAAATGTTACCGAATACGCCCTTAGCCCTATCTATTCAACTAGTGCACATGGGGAGGAAGAACCAGCGGTACCGTAGGAATACAACAACAAAGCAAACGAAAGGAAACAACAGCAAGCAACGCAAGAAAATAAAAGGCAAAAAGAGAGGAGAATCTCCAAAATGTCCTGGACGTGGAAAGCAAGAAAACCCAAAGTGTCAAAAACAGAACAAAAGCAACAGAGGGAGCCGTCTGGGTGGAACAATCAACGAGCTTTTGCACCACAAGGAAACTTGACTCTCGGATCGTATTCGAGGATGGGATGCGCAAAACTCAACCTCTTAGACGGAATCTAAAAGGGAAAGAACCGGTTGGAGCTCTCTTTTCCGAATTAACAAAAGTAGAGAAGCAGGCGAAACCGACGTTTACATAATTACGTCGAGTTCAAAGCACATCGCGGCAGTGAAATGACTTCATCATTCATCACAATAGATACTGCTAAAAAAAGTTGAAAAGATGGGTGAGGGAAAAGAATGACATCGTATTCCCTGCCGAAAGCTTATACTCCAAGAAGATAAATAAACTGATATGCCAACTTAGTACTTTAAGTGACTCTGATTTGTTTATTTACAATGAGGACCTGCATTAAGTTCACTGAGGTCATCTAAATAAAGGTGCAATGTGCCCGATCCAGTGTCAATTGTGATCTGTACCATTAACCTGCAATACTTAGACGAAAGAGTGGAAGAGGATAAAAAAACTCTTGCCTCTTTCAAGGTAGGCCTTCAATGCACAGACCTCCCCAAACGCACAAGGTTCACAAGAAGTTTGAACTCACATTTGAGTGTCGGGTATGACTTACCAAAAAAAAAAAAAGGGTATGTACCCGACACCAAAAAAAGAAAAAGAAAAAAGAATGTGATATTGTATGAGTGTTATGGTGCTATATTTTCCTTTGAATTTGATAAATACCTTTTGGAAACCTTTTTACAATGTTTTGGTAATGAAATAAGACACAGCACAGAATGTTCTGCGATGAGAACTTCATCACACGTTAAAGACAAACCCATGCCATATCCTATTGGCACGGTAAGCAACCAAAAAGAAGGGTTAGAGTAACATAATAAAATGGTATCTTTGTTGAGCAGGAAAATAAAGTACAAAGAATGTAAGAGGAAAAAAAGGCTCTTAGGAGAAGCCACTAAAAATGTATAACTAACCAATTTATCAAATCAACATACATTTTTCATCCAGAAATTGGTAAAATTGCTGTGATCTGCCAATGTTGAAAGAAGATAGAAGTCCTCGGTAGATTCTCTCGTTTGGCTTTTGTTGCACTACATTCACTTTTTCTCAAAAGGTATGACTTGTTTATCTGGCCATGATAATATATTGTCGAAGTATTTAACAGGTACAACCCCATCAAAACCTTCAGTCAAGATGACCCGATTTTCCGAAATGTAAATCTTCATCCCATCTATCAATAAGATATAGAGTACGGATCAGTCATCAAGACTCTTGCTCGACCATAGTTAACATGGTACACACAATAATAAGGTAAATTAGTAATGCACTCAAGATTTTTCGAATCACCTTCCAGAATGATAAAATTTGAGAGAACATGGATTTCAGGATGTACCTTCTAGAGCTTTTCTTACGTCAAGGAAGATCAGAACATTTACATTCTTCCTCATGCCTGGAAAAGTAGAATCATGAAACTATCAAAAACACATGACAGCCCTATCATGACACAATTAGTACTTCCCTTTATAAATACGCGGAAAAGGAATCTACCCTCTAGACAATTTAGAGAAAAGGAAAAACTAAACTTTTTCCCTGGTGCGCTGCTGAAAACAAATTTCACAGCAAGAGGAAGTTCTGAGAACGAGCATGCATTTCTAAACTTCGTTGCTGGCCACAGCTTTAAGTCAACGTGCTTTACAGTAGCACTAAAAGCAAAGAAAACAAAACACAGAGGAACCATGACACCACACAAACTACTCCTTTTAAAAAAAAAATGCCAACAACATGCTCATTAAACTACAGAAACTCCTAGCAGTATTGACAGACATAGTCGCTTTAGGCCATCATCAACTTTCCTTTTTTCTCTTTTCTTTCACTTCTTGGATTTGGATTTATTTTGGGACTTTGTTTTGGGGAGATAAAATGAGTAAGTGTCAATTTGTCTGATGCATTAACCAAAGGATGAAGTCTAGTGATCAAATTAATCAGCATAAATCATAAGCTTCACACAACTGCCAAAGTTCAAAATCAATCCACCATATACTTGCACACAAAAAACTGTCGGGAAACACATATATTGCTTTAGCACTCTTAAGGACAAGAAATAAAGGCAAGCGAACTGACAGGCAGTCTTTCTATTCCCTTGGTTTATAATAATTGCCTATATTTTATTTTAACATGTTTATCAAACAATTGTGATTAGCAACTATACATAATATCATCTTTGCAAAAGCTAAAGATATTGAACAGTAGGCAAGCAAACTTTCATGAGTGCCTCACCACTTATTACTTCCCCGTCCGTTGGCAAGCCTGATGAGAAGTGCACATGCAATCTCTCCATACGCTTCAAACCAGAATCCAATATAGACTGCAGATTCTTCTTATAGGTTCCATGCACACAAACTGCATGTGAGAGAGGGAGAGGCAGAGACAGAGACCAGTAAGCATCATTTAGAATAAGTTCTGCACATGAGAAGCCTAAAATTGCATATCCTCACCTGGAACTTCCTCAGCCGAAAGAATTGGCTTCAGCAAGCTATCGGACTCGACAGTCTGCCAGAAAAAGTTCAAGATGCCATTCAGATTCTTTGCATGAAGGGAAATCTTAATCAATACCTAGGCAAATTGCTGTAGGACAAATTGAATTTTGGAAAAATGAATAAAGTGAATAGACATCTCCACTAACTCAAAAGTTCCAGCTTCTCTCTCAGATCAATTTGAGTCCACAAACTCTTTACTAATTGCTCTTTCAGTCAGGCAAATATCTTTTAAATGCCACATAGGAGATATTAGCTAAGATCAACTTTTCTCCTTTGTCATGTCACAGATGCAGAGAATCATAAAATTACTAGATCAGAAGGCAGCAATTAGTCAGAAATGCTACCAGAAGGGGTTCATATAATGCTTACAAGATTAATTATGTGAGTCAGCTTAGCAATCAAGTCATCAATATGCAACGTCAAAATATCCTAACAAGAGAGACAGCACTATTATAATCAAGGGGAGGTCAAACCTGCATATTCTTTGAAATTCAATATGTTGCCATAGCTATTAACCCTTTAATAAGTTCATTCTTTATGCAATCCACATACTCTCACGTTATTGAGAGCATAATGATGCATAATTAGGAAAAACACAAGCCAGAGATGCAAGCTAGATATCTACAAATTTATTCGCTGTATTTATAGATTGAAACCTCTTGTAGGAATTCCGAGGAAAAATGTCATACCAAATAGCTAAGGTACATTGTATCCTACTTCGAACAATATCCCCACACAAAATGTATTGACTGTCTTTAATGTAGAACTGGCAACAGGACATGCTAATGTAGAACCTTGCTAAGCTAAAGTACATTATATCTGACAGTAACATACCCAAATAGCTAAAGTACATTATATCTTACAGTAACATATAGAACCAGTGCCCCGTGCAGCTAACATAGCACCAACATTAAGAACAACCCAGTCAATGTGGATAAATCTTGATGCAACATCGCACCCTCAAAAGAGTCAGTAAACCGACAGCTTTTATAGCATAAATGAAATTGTCAAATCAAGATCTTGATTTTGAAATGTTTCAGTATTGCTACTGAATACATGCACAAAAGAACAATTCTGGAATTGCTGGCTGATAGATGGATGTAAGGGAAGAAATTGAGGACTCTTCACAAAGTTGCTGACAATCGAAGCAACAGATACCAGACATCATCCTAAAGCTAAGCAATCTATGCACAATCAATTGGTTTCTGATTGCCAAAAATAAAAATAAAAATAAATAAATAAATAAGAAAGAAGCGACTTAAGAAGGTCTCTGTTCTATCACCTTTACTGTATGACCTTGGTTTGCACGTATTAAAAGCTCCCCGTTCTCTTCTAAGAGGCTGAACCGCTGCTTATTATCCCTTCTCACTGCCTGCAAGATAGAAAAAGGCCCATCACTTTAGGCACCATTTTTTGCTGAAGTATTTCCTGTAACTTCAAATCAAGATACAAATCACATGACCGATTCACTTGTAGGACATTAATCCAATCCAAGCTGAACTTTCTGATGACTAAATATAAAGAACAGAAACTTCCAGCAGTTAATTAAGATCCATGAAGTGCAACTGCTCAAGATTGTTCAATAGAGTTAATTACAAGTGAAAACCTCAAAATATTTGCTACAGCTAAGGATCATTAATGCAATACAGGAACGAGTTTTTGAACTTGCTCTTCTACAGGAGTACTTAATGTTCAGATTTCTTCTTTCAGTGGACAGCAACCTTTGCGCAAATGCCACAAATGCCTATTAAAGTCTGAGGACATATACCTTTTGTCTTGCTGGTAATCTTTTCAGAATATATCCATCTAGATCTAATACAGCAATTTTGCATTAAGTCAAATTCAATGCAATGGCAGCACTAGAAGCTGCTTTCATTGAACAATTAGGTGAGTCGGTCCACGCAATCATCAGAGAAATATGGCAATAGTTGACCTGATTGGCAATGCCCGCCCAAACAAGGGGCAACCTTACGCTAATGTTACTATCTAGATTGTAGACACATTTACGGAGTTTGGTTCAAGCACTACAGGAGGACTACAATACTTGTTAGATTATAACTTAACTTTTTGTGTGAAGAATTTAAAGAGCAGAATAATTATTCCTCTTAATTATGAGAAGGAGGTTCTTAAAGTCATTATCAAAACATTCTCTGCGTTCAAACATCATAGAAGGACAAGGCACAATATAGCAAATAAGTATTGTAAACTCTAGTCGCTGCATTCAAAGACAACTTTTGTAAAGACTGGACCTACAAAATCAATGCAGAGAAACAATACAAATGACTGTGGACACACCTCCTTTATTTCATCAACCGTGTGCGCACTCAACTGTACATTGGCAAAGGTTTTTAAATTCAACTGAAGCAAATCTTGAACTTTGACATACCCATCACTCCTCATATTCAAGTTCAACTCAGCAGCCATGTGGCGCAAAATGCGAGTCCTGAAACAAACAAAAAAAATTCTGATATGTTTCACTCGAGAACAGAGCAAGAAAAGACCAATGCTTGGAATGACAGAGAACACAGAAAAAGGAGGAGTGGGTAAGCAAAATCACATTCCACTAGCATAGGAAGCAGAAAGATCAGGTCTCTTCAGCAAACCACAAATTACACTAACGCCATCATCCTCCAGGTTTGCAATGAAACGGAGAGGAAAACGAATAATAATCATGAGAAATTTAAAATGCATCCCCAGCTATCATACAAGGCAGTCACTGACACCCATTCAACTCAAATTCTAATCAACACAAGAACAAAGAAGTCTAAGGGAACAGACAAGATCAATGAAACGGCAACAGAGGATCGAAATCTTACAATAGCCTACCGAGAGCGTCGACTCTATCTTTGCTAGGACCGCCGCGACCTCTCGTTCGTTCTTTTCGATCGTGGCCAACATCTAGACTTGTTCCTCCACTGCTGCCCCTGCAGCTCCGGACCCAGAAGAGAAAAAAACGGAAAGACGAATCAAGTTCCGACCTTTGACTCCAATTGCTGGTCGCGGGACCGGACCCAAGAATGAAATCGCGATAAGGGGAAGATGGGGGGGCGTTATTACCTTTTACCAGGATGAGAGGAGGCAGAGAAGGAGGAGGTCTGCGTCGTCGTCTTCCGGTTGAGGTCGGCCATGGCGGTCGGGGTGAAGCTGAGGGACGAGTTTTGTCTGCGGAGAAGGGAAGGGGAAGAGGTCGAGAGGACGCGTGGAAGGTGACGGTGGAGGAAGTGCAGAGCCCGGATGCTTCCGCAGGTCATGGCGGTTGGCAGACGTGGAGACCTGAAAGAAGCTTGGATCTATAATAGAAATAATAGCGGAAGACTCCCGGAAAAAATATATATATTTTTTTAAATTGTCCACATTATTTTTTGTTGTTTCGGCATTTAGATATTTAAAAAAAAAATCCAGTGAAAAATATTTTTCAAACAAATGATAATTTTATGCTTAAATTCGGAAAAAATAATTTTGTTTAAAAAGTTAAAAATTATCTTATGAAAATGATTAGATATTGATATTTTGAATAAAAACTCTATACTTGGATATGTAAACTCTAACACTCTTCCTTGAATCCCGACACCTAAACTCGAGTTTGTTAAGCCCTAGTCTTGGACCTCAGAGCTAGTGCCCTGATCCTCGATGTCGGTGGGTTTGAGACTATGATGTCCTAGCACTTAGGTCTAAGTACACAAAGGTTGAGCTCGAAACCCTAGTATTTATGCTTAGATCCTTGGCATCCAAACCCAAGTCCACAAAGGCCATGCTCCTTGGCACTAGAGCCAAGGTCCCAACACCCAAGTTTTTTTTTCTAGTGCTTGATCTTGGGTCCTTGATGCTCAGGCTTGGGTTCCTAATACTCATGTCCAAATCTCCAAAGCCAAAATTCAAGCCATTGAGGTTGAGGCTCGAGACCTTGAAACCCACACTTGAGTCCATTGAGACTAGGCCTGGGAATCTGAATATTGAGATAGGATCCCTACACTTAGGTTTAGTCCATAAAGACCAGGCTTAGGTCTATCGAGGTCAAGCTAGGGACATCGGTGCCTTTGCTTGGATCCCTTGTACCTAAGTTCAAGTCCAACAAAGTCAAGACCTTAGACTTTGATGCCCATGCCTGAATCCCAATATTTTAGGTCGGGACCCTTATGCTCATGCCTAAATCCCTTGTGCTTGTGATTGTGGTTATGGCATGGGCATTAGGGTCTTGAACCTGAGTACCGAAGACCTTGAGCATAGGCACTAAGGACATCTGCATGGACACTAGCATTTTGAGTTTGAGTGCAAGGTCCCTAGCCTTGTCTCTTGGAATTAGGCCTAGGCTTAAGCACTAGGTTCTTGCACTTGGTTTTTGTGGACTAGGGCTTGGGTGCTAAGGATTTGAGCATGGGCATAAGAGCTGAGGCTCGACCTTATGTACCTGGGACCAATGCCTATGCTCTTACTCGAGACCCAAATGCCTAATGCTTGGGTCGGGATTTATCAAGGTTGGACCTTGGGGTCTTGGTGCACGTGTTTGGTTCCTTGGCAATTTGTGCACAAGTTAGTAGTGTCCGATTAGCATGTGTATTTACAAATATAAAATTATATTTGTTTTTCAAACAACAAAAAATATTTTCTGGTTCTTTTTCAAGTTTTAGTTAAACACCAAAAAATATTGTCATTTTTCTATATGATGACTTCCTAAAAAAAATTTGTTAGAAATATAATATTTTTCGTGAACACAAACAAAGAAGAGATATGCTATTTTAGTCCTGGGTTTGGACAAAAAAAAAATCCTGGGTACCGAGTACTCTAATTACTGTAATATGGGAAATAATGTAAACATGTAATAAAAAAAATATGAATCTTAATTATGAAAATTTGTAATTTTAAGTGGATAGATTTGACTTTTATTTCATGAGTTGGATAGATAATTTGTGCTGTAACGTGTTATTTGTAATTACCATCAATATTAATTAATTAATCTAACAATAATATGTTGTAATCTCAATTTAACTATCTTATTTTTTTTATTAATACCTATATATAACTAACTAAATTTACATCATGCATGCAACTTAAAGAGTGATTAGTTCCCCGTAATCTGAACCAGTTCTCAATTTCTAGAATCAGAATTTAGATCATCTAATTTAGAACTGGACCGACTAGCCCGATCCAGTTTCTGGGTGGCAAAACGGAATATGTGACACGCTCTTTTTTCCCCTACTTAATGAATTTTCTGCACAACAACAAATAAACAGAATCACATGTAAGATCACGAAAATTAAAAAGACCAGGAAATAAAAACTTAACCGAAATGAAAATGGAGTTAGAAAGTCCAACACACCAACATAGATCGTTGTAAAATCTTCAAGGTGACTAGGGAGGAAGATGAACGACTCCCAAAACTTCAGGCAACATACAAATATAAAAATCACTAAGGAATCAACAAATATCAAAAGAAGTCCAGTCATTTTACTGAAGTGGTTTAAGAAATAAAAGAGGAGTTTCCAGAAGAAGAACCAGTGGCAAAAAAAAGAAAAAAAAGAAAAAAAACAACAACAACAACAGAAACAGAGCATTGGATATTTACCTCGGTGAGATTCAATTGCAACCATCATCGGCCAAAAATAGAACAAGAGGAGGAGGTGTCAAGCGACTCAAGCAAGAGGGTGGCGTTTGAGAGTCGACCACGACTGGGAGTTGAGCGAGAGACTTGAGAGCAAAGAGACTTGAGAGCGAGGTTTGGGAAGATATTAGGGATTTTTTTTTCTTTTCATTTGAAGAAATAAAAAAATTGGCTCAATCCAAATGGGCGGTTTCAAAATCGGAACCGAACTGAAATTCACTGGCTCCAATTACATTGAATTGGGAACTATCTAGAACAGATCGGTTCGATTTGATCTCGGCAAGTCCTTTTGCACAATCTTGATCTAACTCACCTCATTTGGCTCGTCGCTGCATAAGTGTCCTCGTCGCCAGTTTTGTGCAGAAAGATTTGGATCCATTCAGGTCTGGACACCCTGGAGTGGCAGGACCACTCTATTTTCGCCCTTCTAAATTTCGAAAATTATGAAGTCTACATTTATTACTAAAATGTGTTTTCGAGGTGTGTGTGAATTTGGTCGATAAAGATTTATTGCGATTCATAGTGCCCAATTCGTATCAATATTTAAAAAACTAAATACTTCTTCATGAAATATGTTTAAAAAGTATTCTGAGAACATTCCTCAGTGAAACTCCAATTGTTATTGTCGTTGCCGTTATGTAGAGCTGAAACATTTGAGAATCGAACACATACAAATTCACCAAAGTGAATTGAATTTAAGGATGAAGCACATTTTTTAATCAATGAAAATGAAAAGTAGAACTCTTTTAAAGGACGGCAAACTCCTTTCGCTGAGTAAAGATTTAATTGACACTAGCGTTACGCTCACCTGCAGGCTGCAGCAAGTGCAGGGGAAGAAAGTGCACTCACATCAAAGTTTTCATGTTTTAGATTATTTTCAAAATAAATTTATATCTCTAGATCAATGAAAAATTATTTCATTATGAATAATAATTTATATTTAAGCATTTTCCAAACGAAAAAAAAGCATTTCTAAATTAACCTTTACATTACTTTTTCTGCGTTAGTACATGATGGGCTTTTTCTTAAATTTAATTAAATCTTAAGAGTGAACAAATTCCTGGAGGGTACTTGCCAATATTCCGTCAATTTCACAATTCACATGTCTCACGACACTTTTATACTTGATCACGACAAACACAACATGTGTAGTATAACAATTTTCGCCGTCACGATGGTTTTTGTACTAATGAGGACAACATCACATCCCCTGCGTCGAGGGAACGATTGCATCATTAAAGTGCCCCTGGTATGACTACTTCTAAGCTTGTATTTTCATGTTATATTTCCCCTCAACAATTTTTGAAATTATTCTACATCGTTAAAAGGGCCACATTAAGTCATCAAGTAAAAATTGCATTATTTAAACTTGTATTTTCATGTCCTATTTCGCCTAAACTTCAGTGAACTGTTTTGACAGAAGCTTCCTGGCTAGACTGGAGTCCCCTCCAGACGAGGCTAATTCATTAAAGTTCGCAACTCATCATGGCCAGAACAAAAGCAAACAGAGAGACGGAGGAAAAAGAACTTCTATCCAATATCTCAAACAGCCCCAAAACTAAAGTACTGATGATCCAAAACTTATATGTTCGGTCCAGTAACTTAAGCGACAAAGCATACGAAAGTGAAGAACGCAGCATCATATGGATACTGCCATCGAGTGTTTATGCCACGAGAGTGCTCGCTGTTGTAGATTCACTGCAAAAAATGGTAGTTCAACTTGAGTATGTAGTAGTAGAAGAGGGGATAAAACGATAACAAAGAATATTGCCGATCAATTTTTGTGACATGATTCATCCACTTATATAACAAGCCATCACGACACGGCCACAGAAAATAAGTATCAGGCAATTTCCATTGAAGAACAGAGACATAAACTGTCCTGTTGTAACAAGCATATGTCTGATTGATGATTACCATAACATTCTCAAGAAGTCAGTGAAATAGTAGCAGCTGAAACAAAAGGTATCATCTTTGACAAGCGAAGATCTCATATTTCTACTTTAAAGCTTATGCCAAAAGGCCATTTTCAGCCCCAGTATGATTTAACCCGATCGTCAGCTCTGCAAATATTCACCCCCTCACCAAATTATAAGACATTATTTAATTTCAATGCTTTGGCAAGCAACAAATTAATTTCATCATCAGTTAAACTTCTGCTGGACAAGAAAGTCCAGTCCTCCCTCTCAAAGAAAAGTATTTGGTAGTTTAAACCATAGAATATTTCTCCAAGACATCCAAAATGAAAAGAACCCACTCTAGGAGGTGTTTTTGGTAAAGCAACATGCACCCGCAAAATCAATTGATTGTGAAGAAAAGAACTTCTGCAACCAAACCAAGAGAAAAGAAAAAGAAAAGAAAAAAGAAAAGAAAAGAATAACTTCCTAACATAGTGGAACACCAGGATACAGACGCTGATGATTCTGGAAAAAAGGGAATGCAGAACACGTTGGCATTTTCATAAACGATGATACAACAACCAATATGAAACATCTCATATACGAACGTTTGTTTTCCAGCACCATCCCACATACACAGTGGCAAGCAGAAAATGCCAGAAACACATTTTTTTTCATCTACTTATCACTAAGCAATAAACAAAAATAGCATTCAAAATCAATACTGAGAATGATCCGCATGAAAGAGACAGACATTAGTTGAGACCCAACCTTCTTTAAGGAAAAATTGAATAGAAAAGGACAATTGAATCTAGTTCCTCCACCCAATAGGGTACCACTAAATAAGCATGCTGGAACTAAAGTAACACGGATTCCATTTTCCTTAAAATGTCAACATGGGACATAAGCAACATTAAGCAACATTCATTCAGTTTCAGCCTGTTATTTTTGTGATATACTTCTCTTGGAATGACTATATTCTCAGGTGGCTAAGCCACGGACGCTCTAATTCAGATATTTGTTTCAAAGAACCAGTGCATCATAAAAGGAGTAAGCACTCATATAGCAAACAACACTTGGAGAAGTGAAAGGAAAGAACATTACTATTTCCAAACGGGTGGTAGCTTCTTGGTCTTCTTATAGTAACGAGCAAGGCGGTGGATCCTGCTCTCAACCAGGATGAGTCTAAACTTCGAATCTTTATCCTTTCGGTTCCTCTCCAAGTGCTTCCGAATGGAAACTGCTTTCTTGATAAGGTGGTACAAATCCTCAGGTATTTCAGGAGCCAGCCCTGACCCAAATAATAGGTAACATTCAGAAAGAGAAAGCAAAGCATCACCTAGGTGTCTCTTCGCTTGTGGGTTCAGAAGAAGGAGAGATAGAGAAAAGAAGGGGGGGGGGAGGTGGTTGGAGAGAGAGAAAGAGATAGAAGGACGTAAAGAAAGAAACTGTAAGGAGTGGTAGAAGCTCTCACCATGGGCCTTCAGTATACGCAGGATCTTGCTCCCAGTAACACTCTTCACCTGAGCAATACCATGAGAATCCCTTAGGATGACACCAATTTGTGATGGAGTCAAACCCTTCTTGGCAAATTTGCAAATGTTCTCCTCAACCTAAAATTTCAAGAAACATAATCCCAACTATCAGCTTCAAGTGTTCTATTATTGAGGCTCTATAACTCGTGCAGCAGCGAGCCATCAAAAACCAGATCATGCTCAAACATCGGACTCAAAACAGAGCCCATTACTTAATAGTAACAGATAACTATCTGAATCGGATCATGCTCAAATGCAAACCACCGCAACATTGCGCATGGAAGAGTACCACCATGTTAATGCCCTTTCTATTGGAATCACACCATCCCAATGCAAGCTTTATCTAATCAAAGAGTCGACAGAAATTAGAAACATAACAAAAGGCACCAAATTGCACAGAATCCAACACCACGCAATTAGGCAGATAAGCCCAGAAAGAGCGAGTCAAACAGCATCCACGGTTTCCTCCCACCGATAGTCGGGTAAACAATTACAAGCACCATTCTACTAGATGAGAGTGACTACATTACTCGGTTTCGGATAGGATATCATGCAATGGTCTAGGTCCTCTTTCCTTCGAACAAATTGGGTACAAACTACCGAAACGAATATCATAACAACATCAGAGTTGAGCTTCCCACATCTTTACACCAGATCCTGAGAGGGAGGCGACAGCTACAAACTACCCATTATCCCACAAAGTCAAACAAACGCAGTCGAAAATGTTCTTACATCCTGAGAAGAAATCTTGAGCCAGCTCGGAGGAGTCCTCTTGTAGGGCAGAGCAGAAGCTGAAATACCCTTACTGCCAAGTATCAAGAAAACCCACAAAGGAGGGACAACCAGAAACAAAAACAAAAGTTAGCAAAACTCGCAACCAGACGGGACAACGACGGCAAGAAGTTGATGGGTTTTCGCGGTGTACCCTCGGCTGTGCATGCGACCCATGGCGGCGGACGAACGGAGAGCGGAGCTGCCTCTGCTTCTTCGGTCGGCGTCGGCGGGTGGTCTAGCTTACCCTCTGGGAAGCCGAGGTTGAGGATCGGTGCTAGGGTTTCCAATCCGAGGGGCGAGGATGACGATGATCGGAGTGGGCTATTTTGTATGCGGCTGGTGGTGTTCCTTTCAGCTCGGTACGAAAAGAGAGCCCATTGGGCCAGCAATCGCTAAAAATGAAAATCGCACTTTTCAATGATATTCTGAAATTGAAAGAATTCCACATTTTAACAAAGTCTCTCACTTCATTTAGTAAACTTTGAATTCTATTTAAAAAATTGCCTCTAGAGAACTCTTTAATATTTTCCTTTTCTACTGAAGTTTTGTTTCTAAAAGTATGCGGTCAATTCCAAATAGTAACAATCTTTCATAAATAATGTGTGTTGCTTATTGCGAAACAAAACAACAAATAGATCGATCATTGGTATTAATATTAATAAAGAAGGAAAATATTAAATTGTATGCCTTAAGTCTTCACCCATGATACTACTTTTTTTTACATCCTTTATTTTCAAAAGCATGGCTTTACATCTTAAATTTTTCCTTAGATATCGTAGGCTAAATATTATTCTAGCAAATTAGCACTTTTACCTAATTTGACCATGATGGGCTGACAACCATGCCATGATCATTTGAACGGTGTCGTGCTTCGCGTCCTCACGAAGAGAAAGAGAGATTAGATGAGCCAAAGGTTCCGATGCCTCACATCGTACACATCTGTACATTAGTTAATTTTACATAAAAGTCAACATGGTAAATAATTTGTATCTTTCATTTTTTTTTTATCTCTTTAGTTAACATGTCATTTTTTGGGGTAATTTAAACTAATTAGTAATCACCAACCAAGTCAAAGTATTGAGTGGATCAACCCAACTTAGCGCTTAAAGTTTTCACTTATCTTAAACTGAAGGTTTAAGTAAAATCAAAACTTTAATCACCCCATAAGCTCTTGAAAAATTGAATTTTGAAACTTTGATGACACAATAATAGAATATTTCTTTTCACACAAAAGATTGAAATATGAACATAAAAGAGGAAGATTTCTTTTTTCCTTCTTTACAAGCACAAATTGGAATTCTTTTGTTTTTTTTTTTTTTTGGGGGGGGGGGGGGGGAGGGGGGACCTAGGGGTGTGCATGGTTTGGGTGGGCGGTTCCCGACCTAGAACCGAGAACCACCTACTAAGGACCGGTTCCAAAAAATTGGAATCGGGAACCACCCATTGTTGCATGGATCACCCGAGAATTGAACTGCCGGTCTGGTCTAGTTCCTGAGTGGATCCATGGAACTGGTCTCACTAATAATAATATCGTTTTTCAAATCCCGCCGTGAGTACTTTTCATATCGAGTAATAGTTTTTTTTTTTTTTTAAATCGAACCGCCTTAATTAAGGATACCATTTTTCTTTATTTTATTGGAAAATACTACCAAAGAAGAGAAATAAGTTTTCTTTTCCTATTTTTGAATCATTTTAGTTGAAATCTAAAATATTCTTTAAGTTCAAGATTTTGGATGATTGTCATATGTAGATCATCTTTTCTTTTATCCTCTAACAATGCTTAATCTCTTACAACATTTGCTTTACTGAATTTTTTTTTTTGTAGAAACAATTCTACCGGTACTCCACATATTCTTGAACATAGTGTCATATGTGAGTCCCTAAAGTATTATTTGAATGAGCCATTTGTTGAGTTGTTGAAAGGCAGCTTATACACTTTACTAAATTCTTATTAAAACATGGAAATCATGAGAGGAGACGGAGCCCTAAAATTTAAATTTGTTAATTAGTAATTTCGAAATTTATTTTAATATTAAAAATCAATATATTATTATAATATAATCGGTTCGGTCCGGATGGGCAGATCCGCTCATAAAACTGGGAACTGACCCTAGGGGGACCTAAAGATATATGGAGACCTATATATAGGCCAAGGGAGGTAAGAACAAGTAACTCAAGTTAAGAGAAATGATGACTTAAAAGAAAATGTTAGGTGGAAGTGCAAGAGAGGTGGTCGGGTTAAAAATTACGAGTGGCATAATTATATGACTATATCCAATGATAAGGCCAGGGGGAATGTGATGTAGTTAGATCTAACACCTAAAGGGAGGGATGAATATGTTTTTAAAAGAATTCTTAACAAATAAACTTGAAATAAAATAAGATGCAAGCAAAGTCTAAATGAATAATATAATCAGTTTCGAGGAACACTGGACTTCTTAACTAGAAAGTGTGCAACATATTTAAAATAAACATAGTTGAGGGAAGAGAAAATTGCATACAAATTTGTAATGCTCACAGATGAAGACAGATGATTGAGAGAAGCTTCAAACGTTGGAATTCTAATTTCACGTTCATACCAACTTGACCGAATGACCTTCCTTTAGATACTCCTCCATGCAACATTAGCCGTTGACATTCTCTAGAGGAAATTCTTCTAATCAGGTTGTTGGACAGAATCTTTCAAGGAAATCTTGTGGCTGTTGAAGACAAGAACGGAAATTCCACTTGATTTTGGTTGTCTATTCAATCATAATCTTGGTTTCCATAAGTAATACTTCACATGGAATTTATCTTCGAGATTGATTTTGTCAATATATAATTGACTCAATCAACGTTTTTTTTTTTTTTTTAATAAGGTAAGTGAAATCCTTGGCCATAAGATAGTCGTTGAAGAATTCTTTTCAAACAAAATTTATTATGGATTTGTGTCACAATATCATTGAGTCTGATTATGGACTCTTTTTTGTTCTGAACATTATCTCGTTCTGGACTTATCAGAGTGGGATATATATTTGAAAAAGTATTGTTAAGAGTCTTTGAAAGTTCCTCAGAAGCAAAGACGATAAACAAAAAGTTTTGTCAACTTCAAAACTTAGTAAGAGATTTTTTTCAACATTCTCTCCCTTTTTTTTTATGATGACAAAAATTTCATACAAATTTAAATAAAAACCTAAAAAAACAATACTTAAACAACATAACTATTGGAAATTTATGAACTAGTGAATATGCAACCACAATGGGCAAACAAAATATGCAAATGTTAGACTTAATATTAATAATAGTCTCAAAAACCATAATCTTGCAAACACATTAGCCACAAATAAAAAAAACTCTTAAATCTGCATATGTCTCCCCCTTTTTGTCAACATCAAGAGGGGTCACACAAAACTGTAGATAAAACTATCAAGTAAAAAAAAAAAAAATCAACAAGTTTAAAAATAGAGAGATTTTGAAAATTCAAGGATTTTTTAGAACTTGAACAAGCCGAAAGTCTTCCAAGTGTTTTTGTACATTCTCCTCAATTCTAGCCATGCGTTGTCCAAAGGCCTTCTTAATCTTGGCATGAAGAGAATTGCACATTTGTTGAATCTCAACCTTCATCCCAAACTACTGTATCTTTATCTCCTAAAGAAGTTCAACTATCCTCGAGTGGTTTGGATATTGTTCAATATGGGCACCAGCATCAACAAACAATACTAGAAGGATATCCACACTTGAAGGAAGATTAGTCTATACCTTAGAAGTTTGTTCCTCCCCCTGAACTTCGGCTTGCTTCCCCTTGTTGCCAATTAAGTCCTTAGGAAAGTGAAAGGCGTAAATGTTTTCGACGTCTAGTGGAGAGCGATACTAAAGGTTGGTGCTACATCTTGTGCCTGAAGAGGAGTTTTTTCACCAACTCCCTTTGCCTCCGTGCCTTCAATTTGTGCAAGGATATTTCCACCTTCCGAACCTACTTCTTTTTCAACATTCTCAACAAAATGAACCAAGTAAAATGACCCTGGATCAAAATCATGAGATCTAAAGGTAGAAAGGGTATGCATTTTGATAGAAATGTTTCAAGTGGTCTCTATGGGCTAGCTATGATACAAATGATCCTATGAAATTTTGCCACAAGAAAAATATTTTTATAGAGATGAAGATGAACTCCTCTTCTTTGGCCAATTGTAAGAAACTTTAGGCATGAGTCGCCTAAAGCATTAATGAACTATAGGCATAAGTTAGCTAAAGCATTTATGAACTATAGTTAAAATTGACGATGTCATGGATGATGTAAAAGCCAACCAAAATAAATGTCAAACCAAAGCATAGGCTTAAAAATTTTGGTAGAGAAAAGAGAAATGGCGTGCCAATTGAAGAGAAATAGAGATTTAGGGAAATCGATATTCATATTGAACATTGGTGAGTTTGAAAATATTTTGAATTTATTAAAATTACAAATGTAAAATATCAAAATTAGGAAAATCTGAATTCAATAAATTTGAAACTTGACTATCATAAAATATGAATCTCAAAGCATATCAATCCCTTTCTACAACTAATATGAGTATAATGGTCATGGAAAATCAGGCTAAATACTATCGTCAAGCATCAAAATTCAAGATGTCACATGAGGAGTCAACAATTGAATGAACTCACAATTGCTTTTGATTTACCCAGTAATACTCCAATTTTCAATCAGTGAAACAACGATCAACCTACAAGTTCAATGTTGACCAAATCACACAAACTGAAGCGAACCATAAACAACGCAATTTACATCCTAAGAAATTGACTGCCACAACAATCAACCAACATTCTTGTGAGATTGAATTCTATTCAAGAACCTGAAGACTTTGAGCACATCTTTTGTCATTTCCAATGTATGAAGTGACGGCGAAGATCACGAGGAAACTACAAATGGATATATAAGAGAAACAAGTGCTGACTAATAGACAATACAGGGAAATAACAATAGCAAGCCCCAAAATGTAGCCTCTAACTAGAATAATACACGTAACAAGATTAGGAAAAACTAAACAACACAGATAAATGCATGAGTATTTCATTAGAAATGATGAAAGATATATTTAAGGGGAAAAAAGAACTAAAAAAGAACCAAAAAAAAAAAAATCTGGTTGTTATGAGGGTTGTTCGTAGTTTTTGCCATCCTCTTCTTCGAGTGATTAAGCGCGAGGCTTTTTAGGAAGACACCGAATGCTTTGGAGTCCACTATTAGTCAATACAAGGAGGAATCCCTCCTGTCCATGATCAATTCCTTAGAGTGAAATGAGTCAAGAGATAAACGCATGGAAAGGGGTTAATGCATGGAGGACGATAAGCTCGCTGGCTTCAACTTCGTGTTGTTAGGAGAAAATCTTTTATGGAGATAACAACCAAGCGTGTTCTCTCTCGTTGGGGGCCAATCGAAGAAGCGAAGAAGTAAGCCTTAATTGCTTCCGACTTCCCATCAATCTTCAAAATAAGAAATGTTGAAGTTTTTGTGAAGTTTTTCCATGTTAGCTTCTTATGTGGATTTAGTGCCGCCGTAGAATTGCCATGTTGGAAGACTAAAGGTTGATGTTTCGTGGAAGGTTAACGAGTTAGGGTTTTGGATTATAGTGAAAGTTCATGATTTTTAAGACAAGAAAAAGTTTCAAGTAGATTTGGGACTAGAACTAAAATCTGGAATTTTTTTAGGGAACTAGGGCTATATTATTTAGGCACAAATCTTCTGCAAGCTTTTTATCTTAATTCTATGATTTTAAACTTCTATTTATCTATTCTTTCTTTCTACTTCAACTAATTCCACTATCCAACAAGTTGCACGATCGAACTTGTTTCCGTCCATGCTTATCTATCTTGAAAGAAGGAGACTTCTTCTTTCCTGTCCATGCTTATCTATCTTGAAAGAAGGAGACTTCTTCTTTCCCTTGTTACTTCCATGTGTTGCTTATGGCCTGTTTGGTAACTATCCAAATAGTGCATGATTATGATTTTTTGTTCCTAAGAGTAATTTGGGAACAGAATCGCGTTTGGTAAAACTTTTGTTTTCGGAACAAATTTCTATTTTTTGTTCTCAGAATTAGATTTGAAATAGAATCAAGAATTAAAAAAAAAAGTTAATTCTTGTTTCGGGAACAAATTTAAGAATCAAAATCATATTTCTTTTCTTCTACCATTTTCTCTTCTTCTTCTTCTTCATCTACCGCCATCCCGTGGTTGCCGTCCGCTGCTGTTCGTTGCCGGTTGTCGGCAGCCGATCTGGTGAGCTCGCTGGAGGCTCGCCAAATCAGGGCGAGGTCCGACGAGCTTGCCGGAGGCAAGCCCAGCCACTGGTGAGGCTCGACCTCGCCAGATTTGGCGGGCTGGGCAAGCCTTGCCCAGCTGCCGGTAAGGCTCAGCCAACAAGGGCAGGCCTCGTCGAGGGTCGATGAGGCTTCGATGAGGTCCCCGGCCCTCATCTGGCCGGTCATCGGACCGGCGTCCGGCCACTGGAAGAAGAAGAACATGAGAAAGAAAGGAAAAAAGATAAGAAAAAAAGGAAAAAAATTATTTAAAAGTTAAAATAAATTGATTTGAAACAGAATCAGTTAGTACGGTACCAAACGTAATTATATTTCAAAATTAGAAATTTTGGACAGTTATCAAATGATTTAAAATGCTTAGAAATTGTTTCGGGAAATAAAATAAAAAAGAATCATTTCTAATCAGAATTTGTTTCCGAAAACATAATCGTTACCAAACACGTCCTTATATTTCAACGTCAGTAGCTGTGTATCAGATCACATATGGTACTTGAACTGTGCTAGTTCTACAATTCCACCTCTAATTTTTTTCAATTTAAGAGCGTATGTCCTTTGAACTTTTTGTTGAAATTCTAAGATCACATAAACCAGATTTTATAAAATGTCACATGCAATTGCTCCAGTGCAATTGGTGAATGTCATGGTCTATTGACCTACCTCTAATTATTTCTACTAAAAAGACTATGCACTCATTTAATTTTTTTTCCAATTTAATATTCTACGCAGCATGCGGCTTAATGATTAATTGTACGCATAACATCATGCTTTATGGTTGCTTTTGGTAAAGCATTGTCAAGAGACTTTAAGCCTATAATATTTTTGACAGATAGAAAATGTGTACTGTAAACAATATGATATTTCTATATGGTTAAGAGGTCACATGAAGTCATCAAATAAAAAGTAGCATTACTCAAAACTTGTGTTTTCGTGTTCTATTACCCATTAAGTGAATTGTTTTGGCAGAAGCTTCCTGGCTTGACTTAGAGTCCCAACGATGCTAGAACATTAAAGAACTTCGCAACTTATCATGGCGAGACACCGAGAACAGAAGAAAATAGAGAGATGGAGGAAAAAGACCTACAATCCAATTTCTCAAACAGCCCCAAAACTAAAGTACTGACGGTCCAAAACTATATGTTCTGTCCAGTAACTTAAGCGGCAAATGTAAGAAAGTGAAGAATGCGGCGTCCCTTGGAAACTGCCATCGAGTGTTTATGCCACAAGAGTGCTCGCCGTTGTAGATTCACTGCAAAAAGAAAGAGAGTCGTTCGACTTGAGTACGCAGTAATGAAGGAGGTGATAAAATGACTACAATAAATTTTTTTTTTTTTTGGTAAAGCTACAATAAATATTGCCGCTCACTTTTTGCAACATGATTCATTCGCTTATATAACTAGCCATCACAACACGGCCACAGAGGAAAAAGTATCAGGCAATTTCCAAAGAAGAAGAGAAACGTAAACTGTCCTGTCGTAACTGATAACATTCTAATCCAGAAGAAAGAATAAACATGTCTAATTGATGCTTTACTATAACATTCTCAATAAGCTTCAGCATGATTTATCCCCATCAGCAGCTCTGAAAATATTCATCCTCTTACCAAATTATAAAACATAATTTGTTTCCAATGCTTTGACAAGCATCAAATTAATTTCATTGTCTGTACAATTGCTGCTGGACAAGAAAGTCCAGTCCTCCCTCTCGAGGAAAAATATTCTGTAGTTTAAACAGTAAATATTTCTCCATGTTATCCAAAATGAAAAGAACCCATTCTGGGAGGTCTTTTTGGTAAAGTAACATGCACCAAGAAAATCAATTAATTGTGAAGAAAAGAACTTCTCTAACCAAACAAACAAGAAATTAAAAAAAAAAAAGAGAAAAAGAAAAGAACTACTTCCTAACATAGTGGAACATCAGGAATCAGACACAGATACTTCTGAAAAAGGAGAATGCAGAACACATTGACATTTTCAGAGACAAGGATACCATAACCAATATGAAACATCTTATATAGGAATGCGTCTTTCCCCTCACCACACAACACAGCAGTAAGCAGAAAAAGCCAGAAACTAGTTTGCTCATCTACATTTCACCAAGCAATAAACAAAAATAGCATACAAAATCAATAATGAGAAAGATTCTCATGAAAGAAATAGGCATCAGTTGAGACCCAACCATCTCTCGGGAAAGATAGAATAGAAAAGGGCAATTCAATCTAGTTCCTCCACCCAATAGGGTACCACTAAATAAGCATCCTGGAACTAAAGTAACATGGATTCTGTTTTCCTTAAATTCTCAACATGGGATGTAAGCAACATTCATACAGTCTCAGCCCGTTACTTTTGTGATATACTTCTCTTGGAATAACTATATTCTCAGGTGGCTGAGCCATGGACGCTCTAATTCAGATATTTGTTTCAAAGAACCAATGCATCATAAAAGGAGTAAGCACTCATATAGCAAATGACGCTCGGAGAAATGAGAGGAAAGAACATTACTATTTCCAAACGGGTGGTAGCTTTTTGGTCTTCTTATAATAACGAGCAAGACGGTGGATCCTGCTCTCAACCAGGATGAGTCTAAACTTGGAATCTTTATCCTTTCGGTTCCTCTCCAAATGCTTCCGAATGGAAACAGCTTTCTTGATAAGGTGGTACAAATCCTCAGGTATTTCAGGAGCCAGCCCTGACCCAAAATCACAGTAAGGTTCAGAAAGAGAAAGCAAAGCATCACCTATGTGTCTCTTGAGTTGTGGTTTTTTTTTTTTTTTTTTTTGGGGAGGGGGGGGGGGGGGAGGGGGGTTGTGGGGTGGGAAGACGGATAGAAAGACAAAAAGAAAGAAACGGCCAAGGAGTAGTAAAAACACTCACCGTGGGCCTTCAGTATACGCAGGATCTTACTCCCAGTAACACTCTTGACCTGAGCAATACCATGAGAATCCCTAAGGATGACACCAATTTGTGATGGAGTCAGACCCTTCTTGGCAAACTTGCAAATGTTCTCCTCAACCTAAAATTTTAAGAAACAAAATTCTGACAATCAGTTTTAAGTGTTCTATTATTGAGGCTCTATAACCCATGCAGCAGCGAGCCATAAAAAATCAGATCATGCTCAAACATTAGAACTAGAAAATGAGCCCATCACTTAATAGTCACAGATAACTATCTGAATCAGATCATGCTCCAATGCAGACCGCTGCACCATTACGCATGGAAAAGTACCATCATGTTAATGCCCCTTCTATTGGAAGCCCACTACCACCTACCTATATGCACGCCTTATTTCATCAAAGAGTCTCACATAAATTTAAACATAACAAGAGGCACCAAATTGGGCAGATTCCAACACGACGCAATTAGACAGATAGACCCAGAAAGAGGAAGTAAAACAGCATCCACGGTTTCCTCCCACCGATAGTTGGGTAAACAATTACAAGCACTACTCTTATAGATGAGAGTGACTACATTACTCAGTTTCGGATAGGATGTCACGCATGGTTAGGCCCTATTTCCTTCAAACGAATTCGATACAAACTGCCAGGACAAATACTATAACAACATCTGAATTGAGCTTCCCACATCTTATACCAGATCCTGAGAGGGAGGCGACAGCTACAAACTACACATTATCGCACAAAGTCAGGCAAACGTAATCGAATATGTTCTTACATCCTGAGAAGAAATCTTGAGCCAACTCGGAGGAGTCCTCTTGTAGGGCAAAGCAGAAGCTGAAATACCCTTACTGTCAAGTATCAAGAAAACCCACAAAAGAGGGACACCCAGAAACAAAAACAAAGTTAGCAAAACTCGCAACCAGTCAGGACAACGATGGCAAGAAGTAGATGGGATTTCGAGGTGTACCCTCGGCTGTGCATGCGACCCATGGCGGCGGACGAACGGCGAGCGGAGCTGCCTCTGCTTCTTCGGTCGGCGTCGGCGGGTGGTCTAGCTTACCCTTTGGGAAGCCGAGGTTGAGGACGGTGCTAGGGTTTTCAATCCGAGGGACGAGGATTGACGATGGTTGGAGTGGGCTATTTTGTATGCGGTTGGTGGTGCTCCTTTCGGCTCGATACGAAAAGAGAGCCCATTGGGCCGGCAATCGCTAAGGCGAGAAGCAGTCGATTGTAATACTAACCATCTTTCATGACCAATGAAAACAACACTTTCCAAGATTGTCTGAAAATGAAAGGAGTTACACATTTTAACAAAGCCTTTACTTCATTTTGTAAACTTTGAATTCTATTTAATAAGACTTAAAAATTGCCTTGAGAGCACTCCTTAATATTTTCCTCATTTACCAAAATTTCTTTTCTAAAAGTATGCTGACAATCCAAATAATAACAATCTTTCATGAACAATATGTGTTGTTTATGGCAAAACCATCAACATCAAATAGATTTAGTGTCAATATAAGCGAAGAAGGAAAATAGTAAAAGTATGCCTTAAGGACCAATCATCGGGACCACTCCACATTATTTATTTTCAAAAAGCACATCTTTGCATCCTCAAGTTTTTACTTAGACATCCAACTTCATCTCAGACAAGTATTATTTTAACAAATTGGCACTTTTACCTAATTTGACCATGAAGGGTTGATAACCATGCCATGGTCATTTGAATAGTGTTTTTGCCCCACGTGCTCCTTACAAAGAGAAGTTAGACAAGCCAAAGTTTCCAATGTCCCCCACTTTACAAAACTGCACCCATTGATTAATTTTACATATGAGTCAACGTTGTAAATAATTTATATATATGTTTCCCCTCTTGGATGAATATTTCATTTTTCATAGTCATTTGGTGATAGAAATATAGCACAAGTGTCAAAACTTAGCACGGGCAACAATTTCGAATGATACACTTAAATGTCACTTTCTTTGAAAAATGAGATATTTAAGTGTCAATTTTAGCGAAGGATGTTAGAAATCCTACATGGTTTATTTTTAATAATATAAATTGCTTATGTAGCTGGCTAGAAAGTAAGGTAGTAAAGAAGAGCCAAAATGACGTTATTTTGTGTCTTATTTGAATTTTAATATAAATATTAATTAAATTAATTTTAAAATTAAATTATTTAAAAAAAACTTGCAGTGAGTTCGGCGAGAGCTTGCATAGCCATTGCCAAACTGCAATTACATTAACATGCAAAATGACGTTGTTTTTAGCTTATCTAACCATGTTAGAGTGTCCTTTTATACTTGTCTCACCGAAAAAACGCAACATCAGTATTTTGTCAGATGTTCTCACCGTTGGCACTTAACTGATCTATTTTACTCTGATTTTGGCACTTATTAAACTTCTAGTACTTAAGTATCCATTCATATAAAATTTTGGCATAGTGGTGACTTGTTATTTGGTTCACACTTATCCAAAAATAATTGGGATAAGTGCTATAGAAGTCATAAAACTTGTCACAAAAATGTAATTGAGTTCTAAAACTTGCAAAACGTGCAATCAAGTTCTAAAACTTGCAAAACGTGCAATCAAGTTCTAAAACTTGTCAAATTGTTTTAATCGAGTCCTAAAGTTAATGCCGTCAACTTTTTTAACGGAAAATGCTGACGTAGTATTTAAAATTAATTTTTATTTTCCATATGGCTTTTTAAATTTTTTTAAATTTAAATTAGATTTAAAAATTAGAAAAGAAAAGTTAAAATTTATTTAAAAAACAAAATAGTTAAAAAAAAAAAGGCAGCCGCGGTCCATCGCCGGCCCCTCCAGTGATGGCAACGGCTGTGGTGGTGGCGGCAGCGGCAAGGGAGGAGTTGCCTTTTTTTTTTTAAAAACAATTTTTAAAAATAAATTTTAAATTTTCTTTTTTAGTTTTTAAATCTAATTTTTTTAAAAAAATTGAATAAAAAATAATTAAAAAAGCCATGCGGAAAATGAAAAATTATTTAAAATTTCACATCTGCGTCATGTCAGTATTTTCCGTTAAAAAAAATCGACGGTGTTAGCTTTATGACTCGATTGAAATAATTTGACAAATTTTAGGACTCGATTGCACTTTTTGCAAGTTTTAGGACTCAATTGTATTTTTATTACAAGTTTTAGGACTTCTATAGCACTTATCTCAAAATAATTTATTAGATAAAAGTACTAAAAATCTCAAACTTATTGTGAAAGTACTATTGATTTGTAAACTTAAAAAAAAAATAATTGAATAATACTAGTTATTAAATTGCTATAATCAAATCTTTCAGTTAACTCTATACATGAGCCTTTTCTATTACAATCTTGAGATACGTGGCGTTGATTTAGCGCCCATCAAATGTCACATCAGTAAAAAATTGAAATTTTTTAAAAGAGAACAAAACTAAAATTTTACCGATTATTTTATTACTTCTGACCAATTTTTTTTTTTTTACCGATTATCCTCTTAAAATTTGTCATTATTGCACAATAGCCCCCTGAGCTTCAAAAAAAGTTACAGAATATTCCCAAATTAAGACTTTTGTTGCGGTCTCTAGTTTTTTCATCTGTATAGTTATCATTTTTTTTCATCTGTATAGTTATCATTTTTTACTTGAAAATGGATTGATTCATTTTTTCTTGACCTGAATAACTTTTATTAAATTTTCTTAAATTCATCAACATACTTCCTCTTTATTTTCTCAACTTATAAACATGTGATGAAGGTTTTATATTGGTCAAACAAACTTAGTCCATTTTCAAGTCACATTTAATGAGTAAGGGGACCAAAAAAAGAAGAAGAAGAAGCTACCATAACAATAAAAACCAAAGTTAAAAAAAAAAAATTGTTAATTTTAAAGCTCATGGCTATCATGCATTTGTGCCAAAGTTTGAGAGGATAATCAACAACTTCTCTAAGTTCAAGGGCTTTTACACAACAGTGCCAAAGTCTGAAGGGGTTTATGGAAATTAGCATAAAATAAAATAAAAAAAATAAAAAGAAAGAACCCAAAGAAGCCAAAGTTCATTACTCTTTGGGTTAATTGCTCAAACTTCGTAAACTGGTGCCGTTAAACACAAGTCCTGAACTCTTAAAAGTTACAAATCACCTTCTAGATTTTGGCATCGTTGCACAATAGCCCTTGAATTTTGTCAAATCATGTATTTTGATTTTTCTTATAGCCACAAACTTTCCTCTTTTCATAGCCATTAAAGACATATTTGGTAACCATTTTGTTTCTGGAAATAATTTTTGCTCATAAATGATTTTTTTTATTTTATTATCAAGAACAATTTCTGAGTTTTTAAAGGTACATGGTAACTGTCCATTTTTTTTTTAATTTCCGAAATAAAAGTACGTTTGGTAGGACTCTTAATTTTTGTTGTTGTTTCTTTTAATATTTTAATACTTTTATTATATTTTTCTTAATTTTCTCTCTCTCTCTCTCTCTCTCTCTCTTTTTTTTCTTTTCTCTTATTCTTCCTCCTTTGTCTTGCCTAGCCACCATGAGTCTCGGCCTTGTACCTTTGGGCGAGGTAGACCTAAAGGTGGCTTGGTGAGGTTGAGCCTTGCTGGAGGCTAGGAGAGGTTGGCCTCGCCCAACCAAGGCGAGGCTCAGGCCGACGAGCCTCATCGTGGCTTAGTGTCGTCGAGGGCCGGTGATACTCCGGTAAGGTCGTTAGCCTTTGTTTGACTAGTCGTTGACCATGGCCAAGGTCAGTGATCGGCCGAAAGTAGAAGGAAGAAGAAGAAGAAGAAAAGGAAAGAGAAAAGAAAAGAAGAAAAATTATATTTGATTTTATGAATTGTTATTGAGAGCAAGAAGTAACTTTTTTCTACTTTTTGATTATATTCTAAATCTATTTTTGAAAACAAAAAAAAATGGTTTTTTATTCTGGGAAACAAAAAATTTACAAAATGAATTTCTATTCTTTTTATTATTATGGAAAATAAAATAATAGAATCAATTATTCCTCTGAGTGTTATCAAATAGATCCTAAGTATTTTATTTTATTTTTTGATGTTGGAGGAACCACCTTGGCCGATAGCCGCCACATAAACCTCCAGATGTCGTTAGCGAGGAGACCACTACTCCGGTGCCATGCGTCAATCACCTAATGGCTCACTAGCCTCCCTATAACTTGCGTAGCAGGGACTTCGAACTCCCAACCTCTCCGTCAAAGGCCTGGAGCCTACTTAGCGGAGCCACCATGGCCGGTAGTATATATCCTAAGTATTCATCCTTCCCGATTCGCCTAATAATTTTCTTAAAGAACCTAAAAGGAATAAAGAAAGAAAGGTTAGCCTTTCGTCTATTCTGCGCTAGTGGGCAAAAGGACATCCCCTACTTGGCATTTTAACAGGGTCTTGACATGACGTAGCTTTGCATTTTAATCAAAATAATTGCTTGTGGCTCAATCTTAGCGGACAAATGTCAATCTCCCAATTTTTTAATTCTCATGATTTTTTTCTTAGCAAATAAGAATGCTGCACATTAGTTCACTCAGCGAGCACAACAAACCAAGTTGCGAGTTGCATGTGTTATTTTTTAAAAGGGCCCCAAATTTTAGTTTTAGTACCAAAATTGCTCATTTTTTTTTTTTTTAGGATTAAGACCTGCTTGCCAACCCCCATAGTGAGATGCCATCAACACTCTTAAAAAAAAAAACCCCCTAGCTTGCACGCTAGTCCCAAATATCACCTTTTAACCCTCCATAAAGAAAATCATCATTAAGTCTTCTTACGTGGCAATTCACGTCAGGACTAAAGCGATTGACACGGAAAAACTCCAAGAAAAACGTGAAGTTTCTCGCTTTGAAGATTAAGGGAAGTCAGAAGCAATCATGAATTGCTCCTTCGCTTCTTCGATTTGCACCGAAAGAAGGAGAGAATGCTCGGTCGCTCCCTCCATATTCAATTCGCTCTAGATGACACAAAGCCGGAGCTAGCGAGCTTCTTTGTCCTTCGCGCGTTAGCCCCTCTGTGTGTTAGACTCTCAACTCGTTTCACTAGAAGGAATCGGTAGCAGATAGGAGGAATTGCTCTATAAATCGACTGAGTAGTGGACTCCAAAATACTTGATTACTTCCAATATCTACTTCCTATCTCTCACTCTCGCACAAGTTCACGCTCGGTTTTTCAGTGAGGAAGCGATTGAGATTAAAGAAATTGCAGAAATTGTTATTCTTCAAGCTCTAACCGAAGAACGATGAGCCGGTAACGTAGTGGACTTCAAACCTGCAAGTGATGTTTAGGTGAGGTGTAAACTAACCAAGCCAATGAGTTGGAGGTTGCTCCAGTAACTGGATGAATAGGTGCACATGCTAACTTTAAACAAATAATCAATTTTCTTCCAAATATGCTGAGATATGATATTTGCACTTGTATGTATTGTATTGACCCCGACCGTTTTTTTTTTTTTTTTTTTGGGTTGTTGTTTCTATAAGCCGGCTTATTCTCATGATTGACTAATTGACTAAAATAAGGTGTCAATTGACTCATTTTGATGGTATCAATAGACATGTCTGATTCCAGCATTAACAACAACGTCTAGCTGAAGTCAATTGAGGACTATAATTCTTATACAAAGTCCTGCCCAAATAAATACACCATATTATACACCCTAGTCGCCTCCATCACATCTATTTTACCCGGTTTTGGTTAATAGTCTTTGTTGCAAACAAAACAAGTAAGGTTACTGCCTTTTTTTCATCTAGCTTTATTACCAATAAATCTATGACCAAAATTCTTTTTTTAATGCATAGGAAGTAAGAAAAAAATTACTTTAATTTAGGATAACATCATCCAATACCAAGCAAATTAAAAAATTTTGTTAGTCCATCGCATTTAATATATCCCACCATTCTATTTTTATAATTATATTTATAAGGAAAATAAATTCAAAGAAAAGGGAGGAAAATATGACATTGAATATATACTATTTCTATTATTTCAATTTCTTGTATATGGTTGCTGTTATGACAAATAGGATTTTATTGTGTTTTGTTGTTGAATTTTTGGTAGAAATAAGAGGGTTCAGCGAGACGGTGACATCCAAAAAAAAAAAGGACTAGTGTATAAATGATGAGCATGCTGAGATTGTGAAGGTGTTCCTCTACTTGTTGGTACTCCTCGGATCGGTGATGGCAGATTGGACCTCTAACTGGATTGGGCGTCGCATCACAATAGTTTTAGTGACCTTCTTCTTCCTTGATGGGCCCTTCCTCATGGTTCTAATTATGCCTTGATCTTGTTGGGCCGCTTCATCACTCATGTCGGTGCCGTCTACACCCAAATGATCGCCACCGTCTACGCTACCGATGACTTTCTTGTTCACCTCCATGCTTTAGGCACTCACTAATTTTTTTTCCTATTTTTTAAAATAATTTTGCCATATTTTTTCCATTTTTTTTATATGTTATCATTTTTTTGTCTTTTCCGAGCGTAATGTGCATTCTACTAAGGTGATTGTTTCTTTATACAGATGAATCCATTTCAGTGGTTTAGGTGTTCATTAACGCGGGCATCACTATTGCATACATGACCAACTATATCTTTTCCAAGCTCCTATATAGCGAGTGAGGTATAACGCTATATGTGAGAGCAATCTCCTTGACCAAGCTCGTTGTTGTGGTCCTCGCCATGCCAGAATCCCCTTGGTGGCTCCTTATGTAAGGACACTTGGCAAATGCAAGGCTTGTCCCTGTTAGGATAAGGACACTTGGCAAATGCAAGGCTTGTCCTTGTTAGGATCTCTAGCTCTGACCAAGAGACCACGCTTTGGTATGCCGGCAACAAGAAGGCTATTGACAACCTTGAAGATTGCAATGATGATGTCGTCAATGTGCAGAACACCGTGAAAGGTGTGTGGCGGGATCTCTCTCACTCGACCTTGTCTATCCGCCATGTACTCTTCTGCGCTATTGGGGTCCAAATCCCTTGACATGCTTGTAGCATTGACATTATCCTCTTCTATAATTCTCCAATTTTCGAGAATGTTGGCGTCACCTTCTCTGACGATAAGCTCTTATGAACCATGGCAATCAAACTTTACAAAGATACTATTCATCCTTGTTGCCATCTTCCTCCTTGAAGAGGTTGGATGACGGTGGTTGTAGCTAAGTAGCATTGACGAGATGATTGTCTCACTCATCTCCCTTGGTATGTGTGTTATACTAATGTGAATGCTTTTCTATACATATCAATCTATTTTGGTGGTTTTGATGTTTATTAACATGAGCATTGTTATCGGCTACATGGCCGACTATATATTTTCTAAACTCCTATTTAGTGGGTGGCATGTCACGCTATCCATGGGAGCAATCTCCTTGGCCATGCTTGTTATTGTGGTCCTCACTATACCTGAATCCCCCTTGCTGGCTCATTATGTAGAGATGCTTGGCCGATGCAAGGCTTGTCCTTGTTAGGATTGTTAGAGAAATATCTTCAAGTGATTTTGATGATGTCCAAATTGTAATAATATTTACTATGTTGTATGTAGACGTTTGGACCAAAGGACCACATGATCCATGGTGTGATCCATTAGAAAGAACTTTGCAAAATGTCCTAAAACGGTTTTTCGTAAATAGTACTAATGGACTTAAAAGATCAGTAGTTGATGATGTTTGTGTTGAAGTTGTGAAGATTAGGTCAATGATGTTGTGATGACCACGTACACTTGATGATGTTTGTTGGGTTAGCTAAGTAGCCATTGTGGTCTTGGATTCACACGGTAGCATAATCTAAATGAAACATGTAGTCGAGTAGCTAAGTCGTTTGATAGGTTTGCCAGAGACTATAGCGAGTAGACAACAACAATTTCTACTTCTAGCACAAAGGTTCGAGGAAACGAATTGTATTGGTAGTTCCATCCACGAATATTAGCTTAATGGTAACTTCAACAGCTATATGCTTCTCCAATCCATCTTCAATGGATAGATTGAATGCAGCTACAAAAGAGAAGACCTCAAAAGCCTTGTGTTAGAGTGTGCAACTTAAAGAGATCAAGAAGCTTACTTTTTGTCGTTTTTCTTAGCTATATGCTCTCTGTTGTACTATTTCAATAGTCGTGCTGTTTAGTAATTGTGCTAAGGATCAAATGTACTAGAGTAAGAGTTATAGCTAAGTCCTAATAGTGATATCTATCTTATAAAAGATTAGTGCTAACCACTTATAACTTTCTAAGCAAAGCAAATTATTAGTGGAATCCAACCCATCTTATAGCTGTTAGTCTAAAAGGCAGACATAGGCTTGTGGATAAAGCCGAAACACTATAATTCTCTATGTGTTGCTATTTTCATATATTTACTCTTATTTACACATAATTGCTGTATGGCTTTTCTAAACATCAGGTTGACGTGATCTTTACTTGGCGATTAGCTAATTTTTGTGAATGATCATCAAAATTTCTAAAACAAGGATCTTTAACTCTAACCAGGAGGCCCCACTTCGGTATGCCAACATCAAGAAGGCTATCCACATCCCTAAAAGATTGCAACGGTGATGCTGTCAATGTGCAGAACACTCCAAAGGGTGTGTAGCGGGGATCTTCTTTACTTGGCCTTCTCTACTTGCCACGTCCGCTTCTATGCTATTTGGATACAAATTTCTCGATAGGCCTATGGCATTGACATTATCCTCATCTTTAGCCCTTGAATTTTTAAGAATGTTGGCATCACTTTCTCTGACGATAAGTTCTTATGGACCATGGCAGTGGACTTCATAACGATGTTATTCATTCTTGTTGCCACCTTCCTGCTTGACGAGGCCAAACAGCGGTGGCCACCACTGAGTAGTATTAGCGGGATGATTGACTCACTCATCACCCTTGATATAAGCATTTTACTAAGGTGATTGCATTTTTATACATATGAATCTATTTTGGTGGTTTTGGTGTGCATTAATGTGTGCATCTTTATTGGCTACATGGATAACTATTTCTTTTCCAAGCACCTATTTGGTGGGTTGTGTGTCATATTATCCGTCAGAGCAATCTCCTTGGCCTCGTTCATCGTTACGGTCCTCGCCATGCTAGAATTTCCCCTGTGGCTCATTATGTTGGGACGCTTGACTGATGCAAGATTCATCTTTTCTTGGACCTCCCACTCTAACCAAAAGGCCACGCTTTGTTATGTCGACATCAAAAAGGTTGTCAACATCCTTGAAGATTGCAACGGTGATGTTGTCAGTGTGCAGAACATCGCGAATGGCGAGTGGTGAGATCTCCTTCGTTCGACCTTATCTATCTACCAAGTACTTTTATGCACTATCGGATCCAAATCTCTTGACAAGCCTCTGGTATTAACGCTATCCTTTTTTATAGCCATCGAATTTCAAGAATATTGGCATTCCCTTCATTGACGATAAGCTCTTAGGGATCATGGTAGTTGACTTTGTAAAGATACTATTCATCCTTATTGCCACTGTCCTCATTAAAAAGACCAGATAATGGTAGTTACTATTAGGAAGCATTGGCAAGGATGATTGGCTCCCTCATCTCCCTTAGTACATGCATTTTACTAAGGTGATTGCTTTTTTCTACATATGAATCTATTTAAGTGGTTTGGATGTTTATTAATGTGAGCATCATTATCAGTTACATAGCCAACTATATCTTTTCTAAGCTCTTATATAGTAGGTGGGGTGTCATGCTATCTGCAGAAGCAATCTCCTTAGCCCTGCTCATCATTACGATTCTCGTCATGTCAGAATCTCCTTAGTGGCTGATCATGTAGGGATGCTTGGCTGATGCAAGGCTCATCCTTGTTAGGATCTCTAACTCTGACCATAAGGCTGCGCTTTGGTATGCTAACATTAAGAGGGCTATCGATATCCCTCAAGATTGCAATGGTGATGTTGTCAGTATGCAGAATACCGCAAAGGCCTGTCGCGACCCGATCTTGCCGCCCTCGAATCAAAAAGGGGGAAAGGTCGGGTTTAGGGGTACTTGATCACGAAAGTTCCCTCATGAGATCGTGAGCTCTCCCAAGTTCGTACCCTGCACGACAATGGGTTTATTTATGCGATCAAGTTGTTTATGACAACCTAAAAATAGACGGGAGTCACCACTAGCCTTATTTAGAGGTTGGCTGGAAAACCCAATCGAGAGTCGGGAGTGTTTCCTCAATTCCTATGCAACCAAATATCTAGGTCCAGGGACACTAATATTTCTATTAGCGCCCTTTCGGTATCTAAACAGTATGTTGTGTTTCTTTTTACATTCTTCCGAATCATGCATTGTTGGTCATTTTCATTCTATTTTATTTCTAGAAAAACAAGAAGGGAAAACAATCAATGAAATTGAAAGTGCAAGACATGAAGTAAACAATCAAGAAAAACAGTAAATTTATCATGCAATCCTAAAAAAATAAAAGATAAATATATGAGAGAAAGAGAGAAAAACCCGCAACTCGTTGGGTTTTCTACAACAAATGAAACCCGATACATATATCGGGAAAGCAAGTAGTAATGATAACGGTCAGAATGGACATCGACCTTCAACATCTTCATGCTTTCTCCATCTTCGGAATTCTAATCTAATCCCAGCTTAAGAAACTTATAGCTAAAATGCATACAATGGAAAGAGACAAGCAAACATATCAAAACAACCAAAAACAAAACGTCATACAAAATATGCAAACACCTACAACTTTGGTGAAGAAACTTACTCTTGAATCCAAATGCATGATTTGATCAAGATCAAAGAATCGAGACACTCAAATCAACAACATGAATTTTATAAAGCAAAGCATGGACGATTTACTGATGCTTGACCTATATGAATGACATGCAAAAATCATGAAATCATTATATATCATAGATTCATGTGTTCCAAGCATTCTCCATGAAGGCACCAACTTAAAAAGATGATCATCAATCAGTTAGAATAGGGTACTAAAACAAGACATATATCATTTACTAATCTAACTTTGATATTGCAAAAATCATTAGACATAGCAAATGACAATTTGTCCCCTCAAAACAAAGAACCAGTAAAATTAGTAAAAAGAATTAGCAAAACAAAGAACCAGCAAAGTCAGCAAAACATTATGGCAAATCATAAAATGATGCATGGTAATTGACTTGTTAAGCCACCTAATCAATGCATGAAAATTATGAAATTCGAGCATGACGTAGGGAAAAATGCAATGAATAAGTTTGATGAAAACATTTAACCCTAGATCAATACAAGGAAAATCATACAAATTCATGAATGTCACTAGGTAAGCTAAAACTTCCTAAAAACAAACCTAGCAGACTTGGACTAAACATAGCAACAAATTCACAAGGCAAATTCATAGGGCAAATGATCAACAATTGGCATGAATCATATGTCATTTTGAGGCTTATGAAATCTCCTAGGCATGTGTCACGGCTCGAAAAAAAGCATGTCTAAGAGGTTTCCATGGCACGGGCGTGACACATTAAATGACCCTCGGCTTATATCCCCAAGACTTAGAGTATTCTCCTCGGGATGGGCGATACTGTATTTGTACGCATATGTTATAAATGCAAGTAGCTGGTAGTTGTGTAATTAATGCAGGTAGTTGGTAGATGGGGAGGTGCAATCTCCACCGTTAGATCTAAGGGAGATCTACGGATACGGTTTGCCTTGTACTTGTATATAAAGGGGTCTCTTCCCACATTGTATTCTTATTCACAAGATATATAAAACTAGAGCTTCTCTCTCAAGAAGTTTCTCTCTCTAAAGTTCCTTGTGAGTCTGAGATAGCTAGAACGAGTACCTAGAGGGGGGTGAATAGGTATACAAAAAAATTTCTCGAAGCTTGCACGATATTTAAACAATTAGAGAATTTGCAACAGTTAAAAATTCAATCGCAAGACTGAGTAAGGGAAAGAGAGATTTGAACACTCGGTTTATAGTGGTTCGGCTTGATTCAAGCCTACGTCCACTCTTCTGCACTGACAGCCGATTGGCTGGATTCCACTATGATCAAAGAGTTGTTACAGTGTTAATCTTCCTTGATTTCTAGGTGTAGATGATCTACCACACTCGCTCAAGGCGTCACCAAGTATAAACACTCTCAGTATACAATTTCGCTCGGTCTCAACTAACAATCAAGGATCTTCAGACTCTGGAATTTTTCTATCGATCACACACTTAAAACAACTAGAACGTCTTCCTTTTATACTCCTTCATGCCATCATAGCCGTTGGCACTTACCAAAGGAATTCCTCCAATCTACCCGTTGGACGGAGTCAATCAAGAAGATCATCCGAGCTATTTAAGGAATCTGATGATAGCCCATCAATCCTGTTCGCCCATACAATCAGAATCTCGGTTTCCAAGAATAGAATAATCCAAGATTATTTCGTCGACCATCGGATCTTCAATCGATCTTAGATAAGAATTAAAGAAACCGAAATGATTATCCAACCAAAGAATCTATTCCAGAGGATAGGATCAAATCCTCAATCATAAACCTCGACTTTGGATTTCCTTCAACACTGGATTAGAAAGACTGTCAGTGAGAATAATTTTGAGTCTTGAGTCTTGAGTCTTGAGTCTTGAGTCTTGAGATAACAAAGTCTTGAGACTATAAATTCTTGAGACTTTAACTATCGATATCCAGACTTAGACTGATAGAAATGTTTTGTCAGCTTCAAAATATTCTGGAAAGATTTCTCCAACAATCTCCCCCTTTTTGATGGTGACAAAACTTTCTTGAAGATTTGAACAACTTTGACCTGCAAAAACATTTCTCAAGCAATATGGCTAACTCATAAAGATTAATAAACAACCAGACTCTGCATCCACATCAAATTGGTTAGTCTTTCATGAGTAATACCATGTAACAATACTTGATATAAATGCAACCAGTCAAGCATCAAAATCCACAACCAATTCAGTCTAACACTCAAGTTCAAGTTCTCAAGTCATACTCAAAAATAAACATAAACACAAAAGTCACTTCAAATAAAGTTTTAAAATAATGTTTGTTCAAATTGGTTCTCCCCCTTTTTATTATCATTAAAAAGAGGGTGAGAAAGGAGTCATGTCTGCTTGGGAATGCGCACGATCTGGAAATCCCCAATGGACTGGACTACTCCTTCGAGCTTCTTCAGATCTTCTCGCAGATGAGCTACCTCTTCTCTCTTGGCATTGGCTTGAAGTTGCATAGCGAGGTCTTTGTATTTATCTTCCAGAGAGACTGAAGATGCTTGTCCAGCATGCTTCAAAGCTTGGATTTCACAGTCCAGAATATATATCTGGTTACGCATTTCCAGAAGAATATTCATGATACTACGAAGATCTACAGAATCATCTGTCTGTGTACTGGCATTGGCTTTCTCAGATGGTGTGTGAGCAGACGATGGCACTTCTGAATGGTCTGGCAGATTTGGAATCGTCGTATCATCTTCTTCAGGCAATTGAGAGACCTGAACTTCTTCTGGGTCTTCTGGAGATTGTCTTGGATCTTCAGCAGCATGAGGTGGAGACCTCTCTTGCTCGCTAACTCCCCCTGTCTCTAGGACATCGAAAGGGGAAGAGAGATGATCAATCTCTTGATTTCCCTTCTCTCCAGATTTATCAGCAGACTGTTCTTTTACTTCTTCTTCTTCTTCCTCAACTTTTTTCTCCTTCTCTCTCGTTCTTCTTCTTCTCTGCTCTGCTGAAGTTCTGTCGGATAAGACACAGAACGTCTTGTTCTTGTCAGTGCTGGAATAGTGGGATCTTCATCATCTTCATCCTCATCCTCCAGGATAAGAGTTCTTTTCCTCTTTTTTGAAGAAGCACCAATGGCCTTCTTTCCTTTCCCTTTTGAAGCAGACTGGACTGGAGATTTCACTTTGAATTTCTCCATTGCCTTAGAGAATTCTTGCAGACGCATCTTCATTAACATTTTCAGCCCTACCACCATCTTATCACACGGTCGAACACAAAAAGTATGTGGCAGTTCAATATTCAGATGTCTGAAGATCTTGGTCACCAGACCAGGATAAGGCAATTGTCCTTTGTCTTTTGACACTGCTCTGTACATATGGAAAAGAATAGTGTGCGGGAGAGAAAACTTCCGTCCTGAGTTGATCGCATACATCAACTTTGCTTCAGAAAGAGACACAGAAGTCTTTGAAGTAGACTTAGGTCTGAGACAATTGATCACAATCTTGTGAAGCACAATGTTGATGGCATTCATCCTGGAATAGATAATTTTCTTATCTACATCCCTATCTTTGACAAGATCCAGAGTAGTTCGAGCAGGTGAGACTTTGATTGGGAGATAGCGTCCCCGTTCAACTCCAACTATGTCCGCCAACATATTCACATCTACCACATAGACTTTGTCTCGAACACTGAATGAAATTCTATTCGCATCCAAAAAGCTAAGATTTGAATAGAAATAAGCGGTCAGATGATCATACCCGTCTGTAGAGTCAAAGCAGAAAGTCTCAAGTTGAAGCAAATTCAACTTCTCTCTTAGGTTCAAGTTGATGGAATCCAGGAAGTCAAAATCAACACTTCTAGGGTTGATTACCCCTCTTTTCAACAGACTGTAATACACTTTTTCCTGATCCTTGGATTTAAACAAATCCATTCGATTTCCTTTCACCTTTGCCGCCACACCCATTTTAGGTTTAAATTCAAGGAACATTTTGTCATCATCATTCCTGTCAATCAGATTTTGTCCTGGCATACGAGGATCTCTTGGAATGTTCGCAAGTGCTTCCTCTGCTTTTCCTTTCGGGGCAATTCCCCATTCCTCCATTTTCTTCAGAAAAAGATACTCATTCCCATAATTTTTGTCCTTAAGGAAGTCATCTATGTAGTTCAATGGAGTACCTGTGCTTTTCAATGCACAATAAAGTTTATACAAAAAGGAGGGCTTTTGAACTCTTACTGGGTCGGCATCCTCGATTATCTCTTCTTCCAGATTATGACTTGCACTTTGTGGGGCAGGAGATGCTGAATGACGTGGAGGAGAGCGAATCGGACTTTGTCGCTGACCAGGTAAGTCTTCTTCCTCAGTGAGATCGAAATGAGTCGGTCCCTTCTTCATTCTTTGTGGTCCCCTGTTTGCGATTCTTGATGATTTCCTCGAAGACGACATCTTTCTTTGTCTATTGGAGGATTCCTTCACTTGCTTTCCCAAGAAAAATGACCACTTTCTCGACGATGAACAAAGAGTAGAAACAGTATCGAGAGGAGAGTGCTTTTTAGGGTTTTGAAAATTGGGGAAAGGAAAAAAACTGTATATATATAACTCAGTTTTTGAAAAAGGAAGTTCAATCGGTGCAAGGAAAGTGAACGATTACTTCTTTTCAAAATCGATAACTGCCAAAATTATTAAACAAAAGATCGTACCTTTCCGAGTTAATTATAACTAAATGACAATTAGTACCTTTTAGATGAAATACAACTTACAGTCTTTAGCCATGAATGTCTGAGTCTCAGGACTTAGAGTCTAAGAGATCAGAGTCTTAGAGTTGGTGAGTCTCTAGACTTTAACTTCTTCAAGCTTCAAAATGTTGAGTCTCGAGCGGATAAAGTCGAACTGATTCTTCTCAAAAGGCTTTGTGAATATGTCCGCTAGTTGACTTTTTGAATCAACAAATTGAATCGAGATTTCTCCATTTTGAATATGATCTCTAACAAAGTGATGTCGAATCTCAATATGCTTTGCTCTTGAATGAAGGATTGGATTTTTGGTGAGATTGATAGCGCTGGTGTTGTCACATCTGATTTCTGTGCATGAGTCTTCAATGCCAAAGTCTTGTAGCTGTTATTTTATCCATAGAATTTGCGAACAGCAGCTTCCAAGAGCTACATACTCTGCTTCTGTCGTTGAAAGAGCTACAGTGCTTTGCTTCCTCGAAAACCAAGACACCGTTCTGTTTCCAAGTAGTTGACAAGTTCCAGAAGTGCTCTTTCTATCGACTCTGCAATCGGCCAGATCTGCATCTGAGTATCCTAGAAGATTAAAGTCTCCCCTCTTTGGATACCAAAGACCGATGCTTGAAGATGAAGCAACGTATTTGATAATTCGTTTCACGGCAATGAGATGTGATTCTCTAGGATCTGATTGAAACCTAGCACAGATACAAACACTAAACAAAATATCAGGTCTAGAAGCAGTAAGATAAAGAAGTGAACCGATCATGCTCCTGTACAGCTTTTGATCTACTTTCTTCCCTTCTTCATCCTTGTCTATCTTCTGAGAACATGACATTGGTATGTCGATCTTTTTGCATTTTTCCAATCCAAACCTTTTGACAAGATCATTCGCATATTTTTCTTGATGGATGAAAGTTCCTTCCTTCATTTGTTTCACTTGGAGTCCAAGAAAGAATGTTAATTCTCCCATCATACTCATTTCAAATTCATCCTGCATAGACTTAGAAAATTTCTTGCAAAGACTTTCATTAGAGGATCCAAAAATAATGTCATCAACATATATTTGAACAAGTAAAAAGTTTTTGTTTTCCTTTTTGATAAACAAAGTAGTATCTACTTTACCTTTGACAAAACCATTTTGTAATAAAAACTTACTTAGTCTGTCGTACCAAGCTCGAGGTGCTTGCTTTAGACCATACAGAGCCTTTTTCAGTCTGAAGACTGAGTCTGGCTTCTTTGGGTCTTCAAATCCAGGCGGTTGTTCCACATAAACTTCCTCATGGATAAATCCATTTAGGAAAGCACTTTTGACGTCCATTTGGAATAACCTGAAATTTTTGTAACAAGCAAACGCAAGTAATAGACGAATAGCTTCTAACCTTGCAACGGGTGCGTAAGTCTCGTCATAGTCTATTCCTTCTTCTTGCGTATACCCTTTGGCCACGAGTCTTGCTTTGTTTCGTACGACTTTTCCTTTTTCGTTCATTTTGTTCCTGAATACCCATTTGGTTCCAATAACAGTTTTACCTTTTGGTTTAGATGTCAATTCCCAGACATCATTGATGTTGAACTGTCTGAGCTCTTCTTGCATAGCTTCGATCCAGCTTTCATCAGATAAGGCTTCTTCTATGCTTTTTGGTTCAATTTCGCCACAGCACTAGATTCTTCATGCCTTTTTGATCAGGTTGATGATCTCTTTCTTTATTTGATTCTCCATGAGCGTCTTGATGATGGACTTCCAGAATCTGAGATGCTTCTTGAGATGTAGACATTTGAAGATCTAGAGCGGATTCAGTCTCTTCGTACTGAGTCTGGCCGGATTCATCTTGCACTGAGTCTTGGAATTTGACATTCATTGATTCTTCCACAGACTGGCTTTTTTTGTTGTAGACTCTGTAGGCTTTGCTTGATGTAGAATATCCAAGGAAGATGCCTTCATCTGATCTTTCTCCAATGCTCTGGGTTCTGCTTTCCCAGAATGCATGGAGTGCATAAGTCAGACTTTTGGTATGGCAGTTTAGGTAGACCTCGAACAAGCTGCTTTGAAGAGATTTTGGCTAATTGCTTCTTGTTGATATGGCCAAGTTTTCTGTGCCATAGAATTGCTTCATCTTGAATTGAGATTAAGCATTGTTCTTCATTTGGCTTTACATCAAGGAGGTAGATGTTTCCATGCCTTCGACCCATGAAAGACTGAGTCGAATCTTTGCTAATTCCAGAACATATGCCTTCTTGAAAGAAGATCTTGTAACCAGTATCACACAATTGGCTAATGCTGAGTAGATTGTAGTTGAGTCCTTCCACTAGAGAGACATTGCTTATTGTGAGATTTCCAATTTTCGCAGTTCCGAATCCCACAATACTTCCTTTGCTATTTCCTCCGAATGAAACTTTTCCACCATTTACTTTAATAAGCTTTATGAAACATTTTGAGTCTCCTGTCATGTGTCTTGAGCATCCGCTGTCAAGATACCACTTTACCTTCTTTTTGACAGAGACCTCAAATTCACTGTCTGAGTCTGATCCAAAGTCTGAGTCTGATTGCGCCATTAGACACAGGTTGGCATATTCCTCATCACTCTCTTCACACTCTGTATCGCTCCAGGTTTCAGCTTTAAGAGCTTTTCGAAATTTCTCAGCTTTTCCTCTTTTCTTTTTCAGAAGAGGACAGTTGGGTCTGATGTGTCCCTTCTTTTTACATTCAAAGCAAACTACTTCTTTGTTTGGTTCCTCATCATCAACAGACTTGGTCTGCTGTCTCTGAGAACTTTGTTTCTTTGGGATGAACCTTCTGCCTTTTCTATTCAGTTTTCTGAATCTTCTTATCATGAGGGCGAGCTCCTCATCATCCATATCATCTTCAGAATCTGCATCATCAGAATCATCATTTGATTTTAGTGCAATAGATTTCTTACCTCTTGGATCTTCGTCTTCATTAATTCGTTCCACTTCGTAAGACTGAAGAGTTCCAATCAGTTCGTCTACAAATAATGGCATGATTCTTTGCGTCTCTCTTATTGAAGTCTTTATATGATTCCAATCCTTGGAGAGTCCACGTAGAAGCTTGTTCACCTTCATGGGATCAGAAATTTTTTGTCCTTGGTTCTCAAGACCATTGACAATATCTGTAAACCGACTAAACATGTCAGTTATAGATTCTCCTGGTTTCATTTTGAAGGATTCATATTGACCAAGAAGAATGTTAATTCTGGTCTCCTTCACTCGATCTGTCCCTTCATAAGTGATATGTAACCTGTCCCAGACTTCTTTTGCTGTGACACAAGAAGATATTCTGTTATATTCAGTTGGTGACAAAGCACAATATAAAGAATAAATTGCTTTAGCATCGAGTGCTTGTCTCTTGTTTATTTCTTCTTGAGACATTCCGCTGGTTTCAACGGTTTCTTTTCCTCTTTCAGTGATTGATGCAGCAGCAGGAGTGATTCCTTTTTCCACTACGTCCCATTCCAGAGGATCCTTTGATCGTAGGAAAGCTTTCATCTTGTTCTTCCAGATGTTGTAATCCTTTCCATCGAAGTAGGGAGGTCTGGTATTGCTTTGCCCCTCCATCAGCCCCGGTGCTAGCATACTAGCCATGGATCTTTTACTCTGAGGTAAAATACTTCAAACAAAGTAAGAACACGGGCTTTGATACCAATTGAGATAGCTAGTACGAGTACCTAGAGGGGGGTGAATAGGTATACAAAAAAATTTCTCGAAGCTTGCACGATATTTAAACAATTAGAGAATTTGCAACAGTTAAAAATTCAATCGCAAGACTGAGTAAGGGAAAGAGAGATTTGAACACTCGGTTTATAGTGGTTCGGCTTGATTCAAGCCTACGTCCACTCTTCTGCACTGACAGTCGATTGGCTGGATTCCACTATGATCAAAGAGTTGTTACAGTGTTGATCTTCCTTGATTTCTAGGTGTAGATGATCTACCACACTCGCTCAAGGCGTCACCAAGTATAAACACTCTCAGTATACAATTTCGCTCGGTCTCAACTAACAATCAAGGATCTTCAGACTCTGGAATTTTTCTATCGATCACACACTTAAAACAACTAGAACGTCTTCCTTTTATACTCCTTCATGCCATCATAGTCGTTGGCACTTACCAAAGGAATTCCTTCAATCTACCCGTTGGATGGAATCAATCAAGAAGATCATCCGAGCTATTTAAGGAATCTGATGATAGCCCATCAATCCTGTTCGCCCATACAATCAGAATCTCGGTTTCCAAGAATAGAATAATCCAAGATTATTTCGTCGACCATCGGATCTTCAATCGATCTTAGATAAGAATTAAAGAAACCGAAATGATTATCCAACCAAAGAATCTATTCCAGAGGATAGGATCAAATCCTCAATCATAAACCTCGACTTTGGATTTCCTTCAACACTGGATTAGAAAGACTGTCAGTGAGAATAATTTTGAGTCTTGAGTCTTGAGTCTTGAGTCTTGAGTCTTGAGATAACAAAGTCTTGAGACTATAAATTCTTGAGACTTTAACTATCGATATCCAGACTTAGACTGATAGAAATGTTTTGTCAGCTTCAAAATATTCTGGAAAGATTTCTCCAACAGAGTCGAGTATTGAAAGGCTGCTTAGGGGTAAAACCTTAAGGCTGCACGGGTTAGCCTACGTGTGATCGAGAGTTGATCGATCAGCCTATGACAAGTGGTATTAGAGCTGAATTTGATCCAAGCGCAAGTACAATGGTTGATCCACGATCTGATGAGGCGCTCGCCATGGGTGGTGACGGTGCTGATCATGGGCGGAATGCCAAGAGGGGCGCTGCCAAGGGGAAGAAGAACCGTGGGGGTTCGAGTTCTAAGGATCCTACAGGGGATCTTGTGCATCGCATGATGAAGCTAGAGTTGTTCATCACCGATGTCCAAGGATCGGTCGACGATCTGACCTAGATCATTGACAGAGTTGACGCCAGAAGAGAGGAGCTGGTTGCAAATGTGCAAGAGCTCAAGACTGGCATGGGAGAACTCTACCACGAGTTGCTGGGGACCCTATAGGAGGAACTCGTGCAATGGTATGAACACTTGGAGGCCATGATGGCGGCCATGCGCGCGGAGATAGCGGAGCTTATGGGTAAGCTCGCTGAAGCACAAGCTGCATGCGTGAACGGAGTGATCACGGTGCAAGGTCCACGAGGGAACACGCCAAAGCCGAAGGAATTCTGGGGCTCGCGGGTGGCTAAGGACGTGGACAACTTTCCATGGTACATGGAGCGGTACTTTTAGGCCATGGGAATCAACGATGACCAAACATAGGTAAACAATGCATTGATGTATTTAGTTGATAGTGCATTGTTGTGGTTGTATCGTCAGTCAGATGATAGGTGTGGGAATCCTATCACGACCTGGGGTGGTTTTGTAGAGGAGTTCCGACAGAACTACTTCCTCGCTTACGCAGAGGAGGAAGCTTGTGACAAGCTGAAGCGTCTCGAGCAGAAGGGTGGTGTACGCGACTACATCAAGCGGTTTTTGGAGTTGCTGCTCCAAATCCCTTTGATGAATGAAGTTGAGGCATACTACTAGTTCATGAGTGGTCTCAAGCCATGGACCTAGCAAGAGCTGAAGCGATTCAACGTGGGAGATCTCACGAAGGCCATGACCGTAGCCGAATCACTTGTGGAGTACAAGGCGTTGCCTTCCACATTCCGATTGGACACTCGTCCAAGGGACAAAGGTACTGGTGGGGGAGATCGGGGGAGATATAACCGCCCGACCGGAGGTAGGCCACCGTCGACTGGTCCTCAGCCTCAACGGGCTCATGCGGGGCCAAACGAAGGAGGGCAAAGGAAGGTACACTTGTACAACTGTTTCTTTTGCGATGGTCCGTACATGGCGCGGGATTGCCCGAACAAGGCCAAGTTGGTTGCTCTATGCAAATAGGATGAGCCTAGGGAGGAAGCACGGTTGGGATCGTTGCGACTCCTTAGCACAATCAAGTCCAAGAAGGCGAAAGAGCCCAAATGCTTGATGTTTGTGGACGTGAAGATCGGAGTGACCACGATGAGTGCACTCGTGGACACAGGAGCATCCGACATCTTCATATCGAAGGAAGCCGCGAAGAAACTTAACCTACGGGTTGAGAAGGAAGCCAGTTGGCTCAAGACGGTGAACTTGAAGGAAGTCCCTGCGATCGGTATTGCAAGGGACATGGAGCCACAACTCTGGTCATGGAAGGGCAAAGAAACTCTAGAGGTAATTCCACTTGACGACTACGATATTGTCATTGGAATCAAATTTCTAGATAAAATCCATGTGGTTGTAGTTCCCTTTGCCGAATGTATATGTGTGTTGGACAAGAATTGTCAATGTGCGATTTCGGTTCATTATGAGTCGGATCGTGATTGGAAGATGATCTCGGTCATACGACTCACCAAAGGAGCAAGGAAGGGTGAAGTGACCTTCCTAGCGGCCTTGAAGATCGAAGACGACAAGGGTGAAGGGAAAGAAGTCCCGACGGAAGCAGCCCATGTCCTCGACTTGTTCAAAGATGTCATGCCTTCGGAGCTGCCGAAGAAGCTGTCACCCAAGAGAGAGGTGGATCACCGGATTGAGCTAGTGCTTGACGCTCGACCACTTGCCATGGCACCTTACCGTATGGTGCCGCCCGAATTGGAATAGTTGAGGAGGCAACTCAAGGAGTTGCTTGACGTGGGCTACATACTGCCGTTAAAAGCCTCGTTTGGTGTACCGGTCCTATTTCAGAAGAAGTACGATGGGTTACTCTGGATGTATCGACTACCGGGCACCGAACAAGCTAACTATGAAAAACAAGTACTCGATCCCGCTCATCGCGGATCTCTTCGATCAACTTGGTGGAGCTTAGTGGTTTACCAAGCTAGATCTCCGATCGGGTTACTATCAAGTTTGGATGGCTGAAGGGGATGAGCCAAAGACAGCTTGCGTGACGTAGTATGGATCCTATGAGTTCCTGGTGATGCCGTTTGGCTTAACCAATGCTCTAGCTACTTTCTGAATGATGATGAATAAGGTACTCCACCCTTTCCTAGATAGGTTTGTAGTGGTTTACCTAGATGACATTGTGATATATAGTCGAATGTTGGGGGAACATGTCGAACATTTAAGGCAAGTCTTCCAAGTTTTGCGTGAGAATGAGCTGTACGTTAAGCGCGAGAAGTGTGTTTTTGCCCAAGAGGAAGTTCCGTTCTTGGGGCACATCATCGGAGGTGGGCAAGTGCGAATGGACAAAACGAAGATTCAATCGATTATCGAATGGGAGCCGTCGACGAAGGTGCCGTCGTTAAGGTTATTCCTAAGCCTCACCAACTATTACTGGCGGTTCATTCGAAGCTACTCGAGCATCACCGTGCCACTCATAGACCTGCTGAAAAAGGAAAAAGGTGTGGGAGTGGACGGATCGATGTCAAAGAGCCTTCGACCGATTGAAGAAAGCCATAACCGAGGAACCGGTGTTGGCGTTGCTCGACCACACCAAACCTTACGAGGTAGAGACTGACGCATCAGATTATGCCATAGGTGGTTTTCTTATACAGGAAGGCCATTCGATAGAGTTCGAGTCTCGGAAGTTGAACGATACCGAGCGTCGGTATACTGTTCAAGAGAAGGAGATGACCGCGGCGCTCCACTGTCTTCAAACATGGAGACACTATCTCGTGGGATCAAAGTTCATTGTGAAGATGGACAACGTGGCCACGAGCTATTTTCAAACCCAAAAAAAGCTAAGTTCGAAGCAAGCTCGATGGCAGGATTTCCTAGCGGAGTTTGACTATGGGTTGGAGTATAAGCCAAGAAAGGCCAACTCTGTGGCAGACGCACTGAGTTGAAGAATGGAGCTGGCAAACACGATGAGTCGATCGAGTTGTCCGTGGGTTGACCGCATCAAGGAGGGGTTGACACATGATCCAAGAGCTTAAGCCCTCATCGGGTATGCAAAGGAAGGCAAGACCCGACAATTTTGGTGTGAGGACGAGCTCCTTTACACCAAGGGAAGGCGACTGTACATGCCTTTCCATAGGAAGCTAAGGAGGGAGATCTTGCACGAGTGCCATGACTCAAAGTGGGCGGGTCATCTAGGGATCCACCGCACGTTGGCCCTCGTCGAAGATTGGTTCTATTGGACTCAAATGCGGGATGGCGTTGAAGCGTACGTGAAGACTTGTCTAGTATGCCAACAAGACAAGCTGGAACAACAGTCATCGCCAGGCTTGTTGGAGTCACTTCCCATTCCAACTTGTCCATGGGAAAGCATTTCTATGGACTTCACGTCAACTTGCCAAAGTCCGAAGGGTGTTGAACTCTAATGGTCATGGTTGACAGGTTCTCAAAGTATGCAACCTTTGCGCCTGCGACAAAGGATTGCCTGGCCGAGGAGGCGGCCAAATTATTCATGAAGCACGTGGTGAAGTATTGGGGAGTGCTGCAGACGATCGTGAGCGATCGGGATCCTCGCTTCACGGGATATTTTTGGTTCGAGTTGTTCAAGCTACTGAGGTCGGAGCTGAATGTGTCGATAAGTTTGCATTCCCAAACCGACGGTCAGATGGAGCGGGTCAATGCACTTTTGGAGATCTACCTCCGACACTATGTGAGCACGACGCAAACGAATTGGGTGAAGTTGATCGACGTAATCTAGTTCTCTTACAACTTGCAACAGAGCGAGTTGACTGACCAAAGTTCGTTTGAGGTTGCAACTAGGCAGCAACCGAACACCCTGAGCACAATCGCTTCAGGTTACCGGGGAAGTAGTTCGCCCGCATACAAGTTCGCCAAGAATATGCAAGAACACGCGAACTTGGCACGGGCGTGTCTACACAAGGCCTTTAAGCGCATGAAGAAATGAGCGATAAGAAGCGACGTCACGTGGAATTCCAAGTTGGAGACCAAGTGTTGGCCAAGTTGCACGTGGTTTTTCGATACAAGGATGTGCACAAAGGATTGATCCGTCACTACGAAGGGCCATTTCGTGTGCTACAATGGGTTGAGAAGGTCGCATACAAGTTGGAGCTACTACCAAAACTCAAGGTGCATCTGGTTTTCCATGTAAGTATGCTCAAACCTTTCCAAGTTGATGAGGAAGATCCAGATCGTGGAGAGTCTCATCGGGCGCCACTTGGAGCAAAGATCTCGTATGATCGTGAAGTCGAAAGCACCATGGCGGATCGAGTCATACGGGAGCGGTATTGCGTGCCCAAGCGAGAGTATTTGATTCGATGGAAGGATCTTCCGGAGAGTGAAGCAAGTTGGGAGCCCGAAGAGAGTCTTTGGCAATTCAAGAAGGAGATTGAAGCCTTTCATGCCGAAGACGTGACTAGGGCATCGCCTGATTAGGTGGGGGAGAATGTCACGGCCCAAAAGAAAGCGTGTCCAAGAGATTTCCATGGCACAGGCATGACACATTAAATGACCCTCGGCTTATATCCCCGAGACTTAGAGTATTCTCCTGGCGACGGGCGATACTGTATTTGTACGCATACGTTATAAACGCGAGTAGCCGGTAGTTGTGAAATTAATGCGGGTAGTTAGTAGATGGGGAGGTGCAATCTCCATCGTTAGATCTAAGGGAGATCTACGGATATGGTTTGCCTTGTACTTGTATATAAATGGGTCTCTTCCCTCATTGTATTCTCATTCATAAGATAAATAAAATTAGAGCTTTTCTCTTAAGAAGTTTCTCTCTCTAAAGTTCCTTGTGAGTCGAGTGTTGAAAGACTGCTTAGGGGTAAAACCTTAAGGCCGCGTGGGTCAGCCTCTGTATGATCGAGAGTTGATCGATCGACCCGTGACACATGTCTAGAAGGATTCATGCACTAATTTTGCTCTTAAGGAGCTCAATTGAAGACAATTACACAACAACTCATGTCAGACCAGATCACAGAAGTAATTTCATGGAATGCAAGTGCTTTTCATTGTCTAATGTCATCAAAACATTCTAGAAAAATTCATGCATGCATACTAGGGATTTGGATCATTTCTCGTGAAAGAATCTAAGTCTAATAACACTCAAATAATTAGTAGAAAATCCACAGACCAAATATCAATTGCGGCAGTGTATTCTGAACAATTAAGGAGCAGTTCTAGCGCACGATACCAGCGAGTAACAAATACTCAGTCATAAAATCTGTTTCAGACGTGGCCCTAGCATGCCCAAAATCTCCAATTTTAAGGTCACAATTTGCATAAAAAAAAACATAAAAACAAGTTGCTTAGCTTTAAATCGCGATGCAGAACATTTGCTGAATGCACATATTTGAGACCTAGAAGCAACTGATACAAGAGTTACCTTGAATGAATCGGCGAAGGATCGAAGCCATCGCTGTTGTCAATGCTGTCTGAGCTGGTTGAGCGAATGATCAAGCTCAAACTAAAGAACCGAGAGCAATTGAGAGCCCCCTCGCGATCCACGACCGTCGGTCTTTGATTTCCAATAGTGATCCGCCAAACCAAAACAAAGAGAGAGTCTGATCTCCGAGAACAATCCGTCGAACCAGATCTGCTACAGTTGTCATCGTTGCTGTCGCCGATGCTATCACCGCCGCGGCTCTTGACGCAAATCTGAACCCTATCTCTAGAGCTCTTTGGCCGGCCGTTCCAGCGAGTCAGATCGAATGTTACCGCTACAAGGAGCCATCGGAAAAGCAGAACGAGGAGACGATTGAAGCCATCGCCACCATTGTTGACGCCGCTGTTGGTTGGTTTCGAATATGAGCTCCACACCTCCAGCTCTTTGGCCGGCAGTTGCTCTCTTTCTAAGGCTCGAGAGTGTGATTGATTCAGAGAGCGAGGGCCAAACGGATCCCAGAGAGAGAGAGAGAGAGGGCCAAACGGATCCCAGAGAGAGAGAGAGAGAGAGAGAGAGAGAGAGAGAGAGAGAGAGAGAGAGAGAGAGAGAGAACGGAGAGACAGAGCTCCAGAGAGATGTTGTTTGGAACTTCTCCCCCCCCTTTTTTTTTTGAGAAAATTTCTTATATATTTTTAAGGCAAGATCAAATCTTAGCCCTTGGATAATCTAAGGGCTAGGATTTGATCCTCCTAGCTAATTGTTTTGTTAAAATTACTAAAAACTCTTCTAATTGAGCACATGCCTTTTTTCAACTGCCACGATGCATTATTAGTAAACGGTGATGATCAATTGTGAACTAATTGGGGTATTCTCTCTATTTTTTTATTTTTTATTTTTCATAACATGCAAGGTCAATTTATGAATTTCGTAAAACCCATAACAAAATTTGAATTTATCTTTTTTAATGATGTATCGACTAAAAATCAGGTAACAACAAGGGCGTGTGGCAGATCTCCTTCACCAAACCTTGTTTGTTTGCCACTTACTCTTCTACGCTATTGGGGATCTAAATCTTTCAACGTGCCTATAGCATTGATATTATTCTACTCTATAGACCTCGAATTTTTGAGAATGTTGTTATTACCTTTTCCAATGATAAGTTCATATGGAACATGACAATTGACTTTGTAAAGATACTATTCATTCTCGTTGCTACATTCCTACTTGACGAGATGGGATGATGGTGGTTGCTACTGAGGAGTATTAGCGGGATGATTGCCTCATTCATCTTTATTGGTACATGCATTCTATTAAGGCGAATGCTTTTTATATATATGAATCTATATTGGCGGTTTAGGTGTTCATTAACGAGGGCATCATTATCAACTAAATGGCTAACTATATCTTTTCCAAGCTCCTCTTTAGCGGGTGACATGTCACGCTATCTGTGGGAGCAACCTTCTTGCCCTTCTCGTTGTTGCAATCCTCGCCATACCAGAAATCTCCTAGTGGCTCATCACGCAGGGATGCTTGGCTAATCGAAGGCTCATCTCGTTAAGATCTCCAATTTTGACAAGGAGGTCTTGCTTCAATTTGTCGACATTATGAAGGCTGTCGATATCCTTAAAGATGGCAATAATGATGTTGTCAATGTGCAAAACTCTGCAAAGGGCATGTGGTGGGATCTTCTTTACCCAATTTTAGTTGTCCACCAAGTACTTTTCTGCACTATTGGAATCTAAGACAACCCTGTGGCATTGACACCATCGTTCTCTATGCCCTCGAATTTTCGAGAATGTTGGCATCACCTTCTCTAACAATAAGATCTTATGGACCATGACAATCGACTTTGTAAAGATATTATTGGTTCTCGTTACCACCTCCCTCCTTAACGAGGCTAGACAACGGTGATTGCTGTTAAGCATCATTGGCGGGATGATTAGTTCACTCATCTCCCGTGGTACGTGCATTTTACAACACAATTAATAAAAATAAGGAAAAAAATGGTAAAGGGAATCTACCATTTTTTGATGTTTGACTACTTAATCCCACTTTTGTTTTTGAGTTCCCTCCATTTTCTTCCCCCATGCTCAACACAAGAAGTTGTAATCTTGCAATCCTCTCCTGTGATACGCTTCTTCATCATTTGCCCAAGAAACCACCAACCCAAGTGTCCTTTCTCTTTCATCCTTTCTCTCTCTCTAAATAGTACTTTACATTTGCTCCTCTTTCTTTTTCTTACGTTTTCTTGAAAGAATTTGCCCTCTTTTGCTTGGTAGGTTGTATAGTTGAGGGGGTGTGGGATGGGCCCTCAGTTCCATTAGGAGAATGATTTTAATGTTGAAAGGTCGTCTCTTTCCCTCACTCTTATCTGCTTTTTCTTTGTATCCCAATTTTTCTTGCTATCTCCTAATTTCGGTTTCTAGATTTTCCTTCTTTCTTTCTCCTCTTTTCTTTTCTGTTGTGAATAAAGGTTTAAGGGGTTTCAATTTGGTCTGCTCCTCTACGATTGTGGAGCATTTCCTGTTTGTGGTAGGCCAACATCAAGACGGCTGTTGACATCCCTGAATTGCTACGGCTTTATTGTCAATATGTAGAACATCACGAGGAGTGTGTGGCAAGATCTCCTACATTTGACCTTATCTGTTTGCCACGTACTCTTCTACATTATTGGGATCCAAATCTTTCGATGAGTTTGTGGCATTGACACTATCCTCTTCTATGGCACTCAAATTTTTTGAGAATGTTAGCATTACCTTCTTTGATGACAAGCTTTTTTTTGACTTTGGTAGTCAACTTTGTAAAGACACTATTCATCCTTATTGCTACCTTCCTTATTGGCAAGGTCGGACGACGGTGGTTGCTACTAGGCAGTATTGACAGGATAATTATCTCACTCTTCTGCCTTGGTATGTGCATTCTACTAAGGTGAATTCTTTTTTTTATTTTTTTTATACGAATCTATTTCGGTGGTTTGGGTGTTCATTGATGCCAACATCATTATCAGCTATATCACCAACTATAACTTTTGCAAACTTTTATTTGATGGGTGACTGTCATGTTATCTGTGGTAGCAATCTCCATAGCCTTGCTCATCGCTACGCTTCTCATCTTGTAGAAATCCCCATGGTGGCCAATCATGCAAGGACGCTTGGTTGATGCAAGGCTCTAGGATCTTTAACTTTGAGCAAGAGGCTACACTTTGGTATGTTCACATAAAAAAGGCTATCAATATTATTGAAGATTGCAACAACAATATTGTCAATATGCAGAACACTGCGAAGGGCGCGTTCACCCGGCCTTGTCCATCCGTTAAGTACTCTTCTGTGCTATTGGGATCTAAATCTCTCGATAGGCTAGTAGCATTGACACTATCCTCCTCTATAGCTCTCAAATTTTCAAGAATATGGGCATCACGTTCTCCAATGATAAGTTCTTATAGACCATGATGGTCGATTTTGTAAAGACACTATTCATCACCGTTGCCACCTTTCCCCTTGATGAGATCGGACGACGGTGGTTGTTGCTGGGCAGCTTTGACAGGATGATTGGCTCACTCACATACCTTGTTACATGCATTCTACTGAGGTGATTGTTTTTTTTAAACATATGAATCTATTGGGGTGGTTTAGGTGTTCATTAACGGGGGCTTCGTTATTAGCTACATGGACAACTATATATTTTCCAAGCTCCTATTTAACGGGTGACGTGTCATGCTATCTGTGTAAGCAATCTCTTTGGCCTTATTTGTCATTGTGATCCTCACCATGTCGGAATTCCCTTGGTAGCTCATCATGTAGGAACGCTTGGTTGATGTAAGGCTCGTCCTGGCCAGGATATCTAACATTGACCAGGAGGTTGCGCTTCAGTATGCCGACATTACGAAGGCTATTGAGATGCTTGAAGATTGCAATGGCAATGTTGTCAATGTGCAGAACATCGAGAAGGGCGTGTAGTGGGATATCTTGCACTCCACCTTATCTTTTCGCTACGCACTCTTTTGCATGATTGAAATTCAAATCTCTTGACAAGGTTGTGGCATTAACATTATTCTCCTTTATAGCCCTCGCATTTTCAAGAATGTTGGCATCATCTTCTTCGATGATAAACTCTTATGGACTATGGCAGTGCCTTTGAAATGTCGCTATCCATCCTTGTTGCTACCTTCCTCCTCAAAAAGGTCGGATAGCGATGGTTGTTGTTGAGCAGCATCGGAGGGGTGACTGTCTTACTCATCTCCATTGGTACGTGCATTCTCTTAAAGCGAATGCTTTTTTATAGATATGAATCTATGTCGATGGTTTTGGTGTTCATTATCGTAGACATTGTTATCGGCTACATAGCCAACTATATCTTTTCTAAGCTCCTATTTAGCGGGCGGGTGGTATGTCACGTTATCTGTGGGAGTAATCTCCTTGACCTTGCTTGTTGCGATCCTTGCCATGCTGGAATCCCCCAATGGATCATCTTGCAGCGACACCTGGCTGATGCAAGGCTTGTCTTTGTTGGTATCTTTAACTTTAAGTAGGAGACTGCGCTTCAGTATGTCGACATTAAGAAGGTTGTTGACATCCCTGAACAATGCCATGACGATGTTGTCAATGTACAGAAAATCGTGAAGGGCGTGTAATAGGACCTCCTTTACCTAACCTTGTCCGCCACGTACTCTTTTATGCTATTAAGATCCAAATATCTTGACACACCTGTGGCATTGACGCTATCCTCCTATATAGCCCATGAATTTCCCAGAATATTGACATCACTTTCTCCGACAATAAGCTTTTATGGATCATGGTAGTCAACATTAAAGAGATGCTATTCATCTTCATTGCCACCATCCTCCTTGATGAGGCTAAACAACGGCGATTTTTGCTGAGCCGCATTTAGAGGGATGATTGTCTTACTCATCTCCCTTGGATACGTGCATTCTCCTAAGATGAATGCTTTTTTATAGATATAAATCTATGTTGGTGGCTTCGGTGTTCATCAACGTGGGCATTGTTATCAGCTAACAAGGCCAATTAGATCTTTTCCAAGCTCCTACATAATAGGTCGCATGACATGCTATTCGTGGGAGCAATCTCCTTGTCCCTGCCATGTTGGAATCCCTTCAATGGCTCTTGATGCAAGGACGCTCAGCTGATGCAAGGCTCATCCTTATTTGTATCTCCAACTCTAAGTAGGAGGCTGTGCTTCGGTATGCCTACATCAAGAAGGTTGTCGACATCCTTGAAGATTGCTTCATTGTACAGAACACTGCAAAGGGCATTTGGTGGGATCTCCTTTGTGAAAGCTAGTATGAGCACCTAGAGGGGGTGAATAGTTGTAAAAACAATTTTAAGTGTGCAACACTAATCAACAATAGATTATGAAAAGGAAATTCGTCTCTTGTAAACTAAATGAGTTATAATCAAAGTAAAAGGGCGTAGAGAAGAGAATATGAACATAGAGATTATAGTGGTTCGGCTTAATCCAAGCCTACGTCCACTATTCCGCACTGACAGCCCACCGGTTGGATTTCACTATCAACAAAAGAGTTGTTATAGAAAAGCTCTTCCTTGATTCCACAGTGTAGAGACTCTACTACACTTCCTCAAGGTCTCTCAAAGGTATAGACTCTCTTTTGCGTACAAGATTTCGTTCAACAGTTTAATTGACAAAGAACAAGGAGCTTCAGACTTTGGAATTTTTTTATCGCGCACACACTTGAACAACTGGAACGTCTTCCTTATATACTCTTTTATGCCATCACACCCGCTGGCACTTACCAAATGAATTCTTCGAATCTACCCGTTGGACATAATCAATTAGGAAGATCTTCGAGCTATTTAAGGAACATGACGATAGCCCATCAATCATGCTCGCCCATACGATCAGGATCTCGGTTTTTATAAGTAGAACCTTTCAAGTATACTTCACAAATCAATGGATCCATAATCCTTGAATCAATCTTGATTTGAATAATGGATTCCGGCATGCTATATCCAGCCAAGAGATCTTCTCCAGTCAATAAAGTCAAATCCTTAATGAAACATCCAATTTTGGATAAGCCTTCTTCGACGGTCTAGAATCTGTCAATGAGGATAGACTTTGAGTCTTAAGTCTGGCAGTCCAGAGTCTTCAAACTTTGATGGAAGAGTCTGCAAGTCTTAAGATTAAACTAATGGAAACGTTTTGTCAGCTTCAAAACACTTAAGGAAGTTTTCTCCAACAATCTCCCCCTTTTTGATGGTGACAAAACTTCTTTTTTGATGGTGACAAAACTTTCCTGCAGATTTGGATAATTTTGTCCTGCAAAACATTATTCAAGCAAATATGGATATCTCACAAAGATAAATGGCTTAGTAAAAATAACACCAGAATCTGCATCCACAAAAAATAGGTTAGTCTTGTAAATGAACAAAGCCATGAGATATCAATAGTACTTAATATAAACAAATGTTCAAGCAGTCAAATCCAAATCCAGTTCAAGTCCAAACAGCCAAACAACCAAACACAAAAGTCAAGTCAATCAAACATAATCAACACAAAAGTAGTTCAAAGTTCAAAATCAAATCTGCACCACATCTCTCCCCCTTTTTGTCATCATTAAAAAGGTAGAGATGAAAAGAGAATGGAATTAAGATTGCTTGGGAACACGAACAAGCTGGAAATCTCCCATTGACTGGACAATCCATTCCAGCTTTTTCAAATCCTCCTTCAGTTGCGCCACATCTTCCCCCTTAGCATTTACTTGAACTTGAAGAGCAAGGGCATGGATTTGATCATTCAAAGAAACTGAAGAGGTTTGTCCTGCATTCTGCAAGTTCTGTACTTCACATCCCAGAGCATATATTTAACCCTGCATCTCCAAGAGAACATCAAGAATTCTGTGAAAATCTGCTGAATTATCAGTCTGAGTACTGGCTTCTGCACGATCAGATGGAGTATAAGCAGATGATGGCAGATCAACATGGTCATGCAAATTGGGCGATGAAACTTTATGTCCCTCCTTAGGAAATTGAGAGGCATAGATGTCCTCTGGATATGCTGGAGAACGACTTATTCCTTCACTGGTGACAGGGAATGAGGACGTTCCTCTTTTCTCAGGATCTCCCCCTGTTTCTATGCCTTCAGGTGGAGAAAAGTGTTCCTCATGCTTTGCTTCCGCTTGATCTCCTATCTCATCTTCTTCTTCTTCCTCAATTTTTTCCTTTGCTTCTCTCTCCTCTGCTTCTTTCTCTCTAGTCATTTGTTCTGTCTCATCAGTGTCTTTTTCCTGTCTCTCCGTCGATTCTGGAACAGAATGACTCAAGTTCTTCAATGCCATCGTAGAAATGGTGATATCATCCTCATCCTCTTCATCCTCAATGATGAGAGCTCTTATTTTCTTGGATGGAGCAACCATGGGCTCCTTCCCTTTCCTCTTTGCAGCCGAAGAGATTTGATGAGTCTTGACAGGGGTTTTCTCATTGAATTGTTCCAATGCCTTGTTGAGTTCCTTCGGACGCATTTTAGAGATCATTTTCAGTCCCACCACCATTTGATCGCATGTTCGAACACAGAAAATCCGGGGAGGCTGAACGTTCAAATATTTGAATAACTTAGTCACAAGAGCTGGATAAAGAAGTTGACCCTTGTCCTTTACCATTGCTTTGTACATGTGGAACATAATAGTGTGTGGAAGAGAAAACTTTTTCCCAGCATTGATGGCATACATCAGCTTTGCCTCCGAGTTTGAAACGTCGGTCTTTGAAGTAGATTTTGGTCTGAGGCAGTTAATCACAATCTTGTGAAGCAAAATGTTGGTCGCATTTATCCTCAAATAGGAAATCTTTCCTTCCGTCCTTCTATCTTGAACAAGTTCCAACGTTGCACGAGTAATAGACACACTGATATGTTGATATCTCCCTCTTTCAACCCCAATCACATCAGCCAATATATTCATGTCAACCACATAGTCCTGATCTCGAACACTAAAAGAGAACCTATTCGCATCCAAGAAACTAATATTCGAATAGATATAAGCAGTAAGTTCAGCATGAGCTTCTGTAGTTTCAGAACAAAACTGTTCGAGTTGAAGAAGACTGAATTTTTCCCGCAGATTGACATTCACAGAGTCAAGAAAGTCAAAGTCCACACTTCTAAGTTTATCACCCCACGCTTAAGCAACTTAGAGTACAGTTGCTTGTGTTCCTCCGATCGAAATAAATCTATCATTTTGCTTCGGATTTTTGCTGCAACACCCATTCTAGGTTTAAACTGACTGTACATCCTATCATCGTCATTCCCATCTGGTTGACTCAACCCTCCAACACGTGGATCGCTTGGGATATTTGCCAATGCCTCTTCCGCCAACCCAGCAGGGGCAATTCCCAATCGTTCCATTGTGCGTAAAAAGAAAGTTTCATTTCTATACTCTTTGTCGTTTAGAAATTCATCAATATAGTTCAACGAAGTGCCACCCCTCTTCAAAGCACGATAAAGTTTGTAGGTAAAAGCGGGCTTAAGAGTTCTTATGGATTCTGCGTCTTCGATGATTTCTTCCTCTTCTCAATGTTCAACATCCTGAGGTCTAGATGGAGGAGATGGACGCTACTGAGAATGTTGTGGGCTCTGCTGCTGTCTAGGAAATTCTTCTTTCTTGGTGAGATCAAAGTGCGTAGGCCCCTCACACATTTGCTGTGGTCCCTTGTTCGCGATCCTCGAAGACTTTTTTTGAGACGACATCGTTCACAGTCTTTGAGAGATTCCAAGCTTGTTTCCCAAGAAAGATGAAAAATTTTCAAGGATTAAACAAGAGAAGAAGACAGAAATGGAAGATTTGTGCTCTCTTAGGGTTTTTGTGAGTAAAACGAAGAAGAACTGACAGTATATGAGGCAGTCGAAGCGAGGCATATGGAACGTCGTAAAAAGGAAATATAAATATGCCTAATTGAAAAATAACTACCTTTTTCAAAAAAATTAAATAACTTCTTTTTCGAAAAAAGAATGATTGCATTAATCACGAGAAAATTGGGAAAATAACACCAATCAATTTCGGATAGAAATCGTACCTTTTCAAGATTTGATCCGACAAATAAATTTCTAAAATAGAAATAACTTACAGTCGTAGAGACTTATTTGTCTGAGTCTGAGAGACTTTAGACTTTCAGTCCTGAGTCTGAACATCTTCAGACTTTAAGATATTGAGGCTGGAACGAATAACTTCAGATTGATTTTTCTCTAAAAGCTTTATAAATATATCCGCTAGTCGATTCTTTGAGTCAATAAACTGAATTGAAACTTCTCCATTTTGAACATTATCTCTAATGAAATGATGTCAAATCTCTATATGTTTTGCTCTTGAGTGAAGAATCGGATTCTTGGTGAGATTGATTGCGCTGGTGTTATCACATTTGATTTGAGTGCATGAATCTTCAATTCCAAAGTCTCTTAACTGTTGTTTTATCCATAGAATTTGTGAACAACAACTTCCAAGAGCTACATACTCTGCTTCTGCTGTAGAAAGAACTACTGTACTTTGCTTCCTTGAAAACCAAGATACTGTCCTGCTTCCAAGTAGTTGACAGGTGCCTGAGGTGCTCTTTCTATCAACTCTGCATCCGGCTAGGTTTGCGTTTGAGTATCCAAGAAGAGTAAAGTCTCATTCTTTAGGATACCAGAGACCCAAATTTGAAGTTGAGGCAATGTATTTGATAATATGCTTTGCAGCACTTAAATGAGATTCTTTAGGGTCTGATTGAAATTTGGCACACATACAAATACTAAATAATATGCCAGGTCTAGAAGCAGTGAGAGAAAGAAGTGAACCAATGATATTCCTGTATAGCTTTTGATCAACTTTCTTTCATTCTTTATCTTTGTCCATCTTCAAAGAGTTTGACATTGGTATATCAGTATTTTTGCAATTTTTTAGTTCAAACTTTTTGACAAGTTCTTTAGCATATTTTTCTTGGTGGATAAAGATTCCTTCCTTCTGTTGTTTCACTTGAAGTACAAGAAAGAAGGTTAGCTCACCCATCATGCTCATTTCAAACTCATCTTGCATAGACTTAGAAAATTTCTTGCACAAACTTTCATTAGAAGATCCAAAAATAATATCATCAACATAAATTTGAACAAGTAGAAAACTTTTGCTTTCTCTTTTGATAAACAATGTAGTATCTACTTTACCTTTAACAAAAACATTTTGAATTAAAAGCTTACTTAGTCTATCATACCAAGCTCGAGGTGCTTGCTTTAAACCATATAAAGCCTTTTTTAGTCTGAATACAAAGTCCGATTTTCTTGGATCTTCAAAACCGGGTGGTTGTTCCACATAGACTTCCTCTTAGATAAATCCATTTAGGAAAGCACTTTTGATGTCCATTTGGAATAACCTGAAATTCTTATGACAAGCAAAAGCAAGTAATAATCTATTGCTTCTAACCTTGCTACTGGTGCGTAAGTCTCATCATAGTCTATCCCTTCTTCTTGCGTATATCCTTTGGCCACGAGTCTTGCTTTGTTTCTTACGACCTTTCCTTTCTCGTTCATCTTGTTCCTGAAAACCCATTTAGCTCCAACGATAGACTTACCTTTCGGTTTAAGAGTCAATTCCCATACATCATTAATGTTGAATTGCCTGAGTTCTTATTGCATAGCTTCAATCCAGCTTTCATCGATTAAAGCTTCTTTTATGCTTTTGGGTCCTATTTCAGAAATAAAAGCCACAGCACTGGACTCTTCACGCCTTTTGGATCTTGTGTGAATTCCTTCATTAATATCGCCAATAATGAGATCTTTAGGATGATTGGACTTATGCTTCCAGTTGTTGGTTGATTTGTCAGACTATTGATCATTTTTCTTATTTGAATCTTCCACGATCATTTGTTGCTGGTCTTCTGAAGTCTGAGCTGCTTCTGAAGATTTAGACTTTGTAGAGTCTGGAGCAGATTCAGATTCTTCAAGTTGAGTATGAATCGATTGGTTTTGCATAAAGTCTTGAAATTTGACATTCATTGATTCCTCCACAGATTGAGTCTTTTTGTTGTATACTCTGTAAGCTTTGCTTGTGATAGAATATCCAAGGAAGATGCCTTCTTCTGATTTTTCTTCAAACTTACCAACTCGATCATTTGCATTTTTCAATATAAAACATTTGCATCCAAACACATGAAAATATGAAACAATGGACTTCTTTCCTTTGAATAACTCGCAAGGAGGTTTCTCCAGAATAGGCCTTAGAAAGACTCTATTGATAATATAACATTCTGTAGAAACTGCTCAGCCCAAAAACGTTAATAGGTGTTACTTTCAATTAAAAGAGTTCTAGCCATTTCTTGAAGCGATCTATTCTTTCTTTCCACGACTCCATTTTGCTCTGGAGTATATGGAGAAGAGAACACATGCTGAAAACCAGATTCATCACAGTATTTTGTAAAGTCTTGATTTTCAAATTCACCTCCATGGTCTGTTCGTATACTCTAAATAACATACCCTTTCTCATTTTGGACATTTTTAGCAAACTTTGTAAAATAAGAAAATGTTTCAGACTTACTTGCCAAGAAATATACCCAAGTGAATCGTGAATAATCATCCACAATCACTAAACATTATTTCTTACCTCTAATGCTCTGAGTTCTGGTTGGTCCAAAGAGATCCATATGCAAGAGCTGCAGTACACGATTATTGGAAACTTGATTTATTGGTTTGAATGAGTTTCTTACCTGTTTTCCCAACACACATGGTGTGCATAGATCATACTTTTGGTATGACAAATTGGGTAGACCACAAACAAGTTTCTTTGCTGAAATTTTGGCTATTTGCTTCATGTTGATGTGCCCAATTTTCTGTGCCATAAGTTTGCTTCTTCTTGAATTGAGATTAGACGTTGGGTTACATATGATTTGACATCTAAGAGGTAGATATTTCCATGTCTTCGACCTGTAAAAGATTGAAAGGAGTCTTTACTGGTTCCTAAACATATTCCCTCTTGAAAATTGATTTTGAAACCGGTGTCGCACAGCTGACTGATACTAAGCAAATTGTAGTTGAGTCTTTCCACTAAGGAAACATTACTGATCGTGAGGCTTCCAATCTTTACAGTTCCGTATCCCACAATTCTTCATTTGCTGTTTCCTCCAAATTAAACTTTTCCACCATTAACTTGAACAAGCTTTATGAAGTAATTTGAATCTCCTATCATATGCCTTGAGCATCCACTATCCAAGTACCATTTAATCTTTTTCTTGATAATGACCTGCATTTAGAAAAGAGACTCAAGCTTTCTTTGGTACCTATATTTTCTTGGGTCCATTGGTGTTAGTGTAATATACGGTCTTTGCCCATACCTTCTTAATAGGTTTCCATACCATAGGACATTCTTTCTTAAAATGGTCTAAGCTATTGCACTTGGAACATCTAAGAGCACTGCGACCTACTGGTTTTACAAAAACTTTTTGGAAATGATTTTTGTAAGCATCTCTTGAAGGTCTTTGCTTAATTCTTTCCTTTACTTTAGGAAAATCAATTAGAGGAATGATTTCAGCAGTCATTCCTAAACCTGATTTGTTAAAGTAAGGTCTTTGTGCTGAAAGAATTTTTTCAAGTTTCTCAGATTCTATAGAAAATCTTTTAGAAATATTTGAGATGCCATTTTTCAAGAATGCATTTTCTTTTGAAAGATTGTCTGCATTTTCTTTCAAAGTAGTAACACTTTTGTCTAGACTTTTGACCTTTTCTTCCTAAGAGAAGTTTTGAGACTAAGACACAATTCATCAATGTATCTAGAGACTTTAGTAGAGATTTCCAAATTACTTACCTCAATTTCACTGTCTGAATCCGAGTTTGTCTCGGAGTCTGAATTTGAGTCTGATTGTGCCATAAGACAAATATTGACATAATCATCATCACTTTCTTCACATTCTGTATCACTCCAAGTTTCTACTTTGAGTGCATTTCGATATTTCTCAGCTTTTTCTTTCTTTTTCCTTAGAAGGGGACAATTGGGTCTGATGTGTCACTTTTTCTTACATTCAAAACAGACTACATCTCTACTGGATTCATCATCCTCAGCAAACTTAGTCCGTTGCTTTTGAAAACTTTGTTTCTTTGGATTGAATCTTCTCTCAATACTGTTTAGCTTTTTGAATCTTTTTATCATGAGAGCAAGCTCCTCATCATCCATATCGTCTTCAGAATTTGTGACATCAAAATCATCATTAGATTTTAATGCAATAGATTTCTTACCTTTAGGATCTTCATCTTCATTAATTCGCTCCACTTCATAAAACTGAAGAGTTCCAACCAATTCATCGACAGAAAGTGGCATAATTCTTTGCGTCTCCCTTATTGAGGTCTTTATGTGATTCCAATCCTTAGAGAGCTAGGTGGTGTTTCTGCTGGAACCTTGAGTGGGTAGGAATGTTTCTTTGCCCATTTCACAATTGGCTTATAAAATGGGGAAATGACTTTTTTTTTTTTTTTTTCTGAGGAGGAGATGGAGGAGGTGATGACGGTGGAATTGGTGAGACTGAGGGAGGGGAAGTGAAATCCAGTGGTGGAGTTGGTGCATATGAAACCATAAATTGAAATTTATCACATTCACCAAGAGCATCTACGGAGGAGTCTCCATTCAAGTACCTTCGGTACATAGGATCTTTTGGCTTCTTATGCTTCCTCCGAGGTGGAGGTTTTGCAAATGGGTCTACCTTATCAGGAGAATTTGTACAATAAAAGCATTGACAAAAAGGATCCCAAAAACAATGACCATACTGGTCTTTGTAGTAATGAACAAGATATCCATCACTTTTGAAATATTTGACAAGCTTTTTTGGATCTGACTCGGAAATTGACTTAGGGACACATGGTTCAATCATAAAGAGAGTTTGGAAGATATAAGGACTTTCTTCATTTTCCTTGCTGAATTTGATGGAAATAGTTCCATCTTTCTTTTTGACGAACTCAGAGTCTGATGATTGGAGAGGCTTGTTGTTTTGATGTAACTTTTCATAGTTGGTAATCCAAGTCTTTAGAAGGAGCTTGGCCAATTTTTCATTTGGGATTTGTCTGGGAACATGAATGTAGGATGCTTAGTCATTCTACATGGAAATGAACAAAGCATCTTCATTTCCATTGTGGAAATTTAAGTTAAGAGCTATGGTTCTGTACTCTGTAAACCATTTGGTAGTGTAGTGTTGTTGCTACAGAGTCAGTAATTTAAGGGGCTTCAGTGAGTTGGACTTGGACTTTCAGAAAAGAGAGTAACTGAGGGTCTGGAAGAGCAATATTGGAATTTGGATATAGAGTCACAAAGACTGTTCCAGCAATCAAAGTGGTTTGAACAGTACCGATGCAAGCATGCTGGTATTCTAAGAACCTGATATCCAACAACGCAATTCTTGCTACAATTGGCAAGCCTTTACGACCGTGAAAAGTGAGAGCAAGACGAACAGCTCCATAATGGACATGAGAATATCCTTGCTGGATCTACTGTCTGGGAAACTCTTGAGGGATCTTAATAGTAACAAAGTACTCCTGTTTTTACCAAAAAAAAAAAAAAAAAACAAAGTACTCCTTTTTAGTAGCAGGAATGGGATGCTGGTCGAACTTGGAGGACTGAATATACTCTTTAACTTCCTTCGGAGTCTGGCGAATGAGTTGGCAAATAGAATGGATGGGGGAAAATGATGAAGTGGGTTTAGTGAAAGTAGAATAAGGATTCATCAGTGAAAGTTGAGTTTCAAAGATCTTGGTTTCGTCACTAAGAGAGACTTCACAAAGATAATCTATCTTAGAAGCATTTGAAATTCGAAAATTAGAAGGGGTCGAAGAGGATGGAGTTGCAACAAGAGAAACTGATGCTTCTAGTATTTCTGGATGGTCTTCCATAATGTGAAGAGTTCTTCACAGCACTAGATTCACCTACTAAGCGTATGGAACAGATATCATTAGAAACGAAACCATGGTTTTTCTCACTAATAATGACAACATCATCAATGCTCTCCCGAGTATAGGTACCTCATCCTATAAACCTGTTCCACACAGTGCAGAAGTTTGAGTTCACAAATCTTATCCATGACTTATTAGTTGCTATGAGCATCAGTATTGAGAACTTTAGAGAATCTTATGCCAAGAAAATAAAACCAATCCTGAAGATGTATGGAATTATAATGTACCAACTGCATGGGATCATTATGACCTAGCATCAGAAGCTAAGAAAGCACTCGAAGAATTCAGACAAGCTGCATCATCACAAAAGCACGAAGTGGCAGACACATGCAACATTGCACAGTTCTCTCAAGACCCCTATGCTAAATGGGAAGGTCCTCTTTGCTAAGACCCCTATGATCATGGACCTTTGTCCTCATCTCAAGGCATAAATACATTCTTTTATGCACAACTATCTAATTGGCCTTAGCCAAGTATTCTCGCTGACACTACAAACGATGACAACACAGACTGCGCACAAGAGTTAGCATCCGCATCCACATCATATCAGCTGAACCAGATCCTCTCACCAAAAGACCTTGAAGCACTTGAACAAAAATATGATGAACATCTTCTAGCAACAGTGTACAGCTCAGATGACTCGGACTATGACTACAATGCTCGTGATGAACAAAACTGCTGAATAGGACAATTGTCCATATAAGCTTACTGTAGCAAGTTATTGTTCACTTTTACTGTAGCAGTAGGCTAAGGAAATCAATGTTCATTGTCACTGTTTATACCGTGTGAATAATTCCCTACCGAGATTTTCGAAAGCCTCTGTTTGTTTCGGGACCCGTGAGCTTGGTCCTTGTTTGTGTGACCTCTTATTGCTTACAAAAGACAGGGATGATATAATGTGTTGGGTAGAATCCCTTGAAGTAAAGTGAGTGTTTTGTGAAATTCTCTATGGCTTTTTAAACTCCTTCGTCTTCTCCAGCCTGGTAGGATCCTTTAAGAAATGCAGCTTGGATAGTTAGAAATGTTAACATTTTGATTCTATCTGAGTGTCTTTAGGCTTTGAACTAAAGGGCGGAGTGGTTTCCTACTAAAAAGCTGTCCTTGAATGGCTTGAACAAGAGATTCACCCATTGTGGGAAGGCATACCTATAGGAAGCTGACTTCGTCCTCCCTAGTAAATTAATATTTTTAGTATAAATTAATTTTATGCTCTTTTTATTATTATTTATTTATTTTTGCATTCATATATAAAAATATTTATTTGATATATAACATGTCAGAACGTGTCGGAATTCTCTATTTTTTAGAAATGACGCGTCAGTGTCGTGTCGCGTGTCGTGTGTTCGTATCGGTGCTACATAGATAAGGAGTTCGGATGATTTCCTTGAAATTCCTCCTTTTCATCGTAGATGATCAATTTGCCCAAAAATGACCTGACCCAATAGGGAAGTCCATTGCTGGGTCTTTTAATATAATCAAATAGAAGAGCCCCGAGATGCCACATTTTAGGAAACTACATAATTGAAGTCCTCCATTAGTGGCAAGTCCTGAACTCATTTCCCTTCCCTTCTTAGAACTTTTATTTGTATTCTTCATGGAGGAGTCTTCTATCAATGATTGAGCAAAATCCATTTTACATCTTATATCTAAGAGATTTTTTGGTTTGGACAGAAAAAGTAATGTCACTCAACCTTTATGAATCTGACTTGTAATCTTTTTCCGTTCGCAATTATCCCATCAAAGCGCCTTCTAGTTTTAATTAGCCATGAATTAGAGCTAAATCATTCTCAATGAGTCCGTACAAACTCATTTCATTCTTTCCATTGGGTTGGACCGAAGGTTTTAAGCGTTGATCTGGCATAATAACTTAAAAGATAAGTATCATTAATTTTCTTATGACCGTCCCAAGTGCAAAGAACCATTTATACAAATCTTACATGGTTATTTTTTCATATTGCTAGATTAGGATCTATAGCTATTGCTTTTTGTTCAATCGGCCATTTCTATCTTATAGAAAAATATTTCATAATCTTAAACCAACCTTACTTTGGATCGCAAATTCCAAAACTGTCTAGATAGAGTAGATCTAATTTTCCAGTGTCTAGGATTGATTTCTCTTTGTAACACTAATCGATGGGCCTTATTGAAAATTGCTACAAGATGGAATGTCATGATTAGGTATTGTTCATCTCTATACTATGTTTGCATAAGATGAAATCCACATCAAATAATCATTCCCACGTGACGAGGACTCTTTCTGTATCAGGTCACTACCCTTGTCCTCGTATTTAGATTCCGGTAATTATTAATAACCATGACTACTAATTTGGATATAGTTTATACTGGCAAAATACCCAATAAATAAAAAATTATATTGATGAAAAATTCTTTGATTGTTTTCACCCTATAACACGATCAATTTTATTTGATTGTTGAAGCTAATAAACAATATCAAATTTTCCACGGGTGATACATGTTCCTTCTATTTCCCCAAGCAAATTTCTTTGCGGTTGCAGGAGTAAGTACGTCTTTACATTAAAATGTATTGCTTATGCATCTAATGTAAGCAATCTGTTTTTCAAACATGTCGACTCACTAAAGAAAAATATTTTTGTGATAGATCCTACTCTTTGTAAAAAATATGTATAGTGAAATCGCCTTTTATTTTTTTTTTCCCATTTTCCAAACCCCCTACTAAACGATGGGGAAAATGACACTATCGACTATGGTTATCTATTTGTTCAATCAATACACTCGAGGCTTATTCCACACAGGATCTATTTTACTATCTTATAATAGTTCATTTTGGTTGTAGTCATGAACCCAATTTTGTACTCACCTGTTTTGTTGGTTAAATTTACTGACTGTTGTACTATTTCGTTGTAATAAACAATCATTTTCTTTAGGCTAGAGGCAAATAAACAATCTTACCTTGGATCCATATTGATCCTGAAATTATATAATGACGAAAACAACAGCTGGAGTCACCATGTCCAAATCTAATTTTCTTGTAGTTTGCACGACTTCTAGTTTAGAATACATAATTTCCATATCTAAGAAGACAGAGTTTACGTATCCAAACATTCATGCACCCATGCTAGAGTTCTTATAGTAAGGCCAAGTAATGGTTTCGGATTTCCAATGAAACTGCAGTTTTTAAGAGAGAAGAATTTCAAACAAAGTTTTCCGCCCATTAAGATAGAGGATGGAGAAGATACAACGAAGGAGAAAGCATCAACTGCATTAAGGAGAAGCGTTCGCTACTTTTCAACATTGCAAGCTAGTGACGGTCATTGGCCTGCAAAAAATTCAGGCCCTCTGTTCTTCCTTCCTCCCCTGGTCAGTTTTCTTCATCCTGACTCTTTTTATTTATTCAAACTTGCAGTTTGCTCTTAGGGGGTACATACTTCTCTTTGAGTTGAACTGTTTCTTGAATGTGATACTTCGTGTATTAAGTATGTTTGATCAATATTTACTCAATGTACATAGCCTAAAGGTAGCATGTCATGCCTGCCTCTCCGAGCGCGCTCGCACGACAACTCCTTTCATCCCAACTCGTCTTTTTTTTTTTTTTTTAAAAAAACAACAACACAGCGGGAATCGACTATAAACTTGCCATATTTTCAAAACCAAAAAAATAAATCAGCGGAAGCAGGAAGACGCTAAAGGAAAGAAAACAAGCATAGAACTGGGGACAACCATCAAGCTTCGTTTCTTTTCTGTGACAGGCTTATTTATATATAGACGGTTCAACCAGGTTTCTCAAAAAACAAAAGACACGGGGCTTTTCAAAAAAAAAAAAAAAATACTAAAAGCCAAAAACAAAAGAACAGCAACGCAGCATCTACATGATTCCCCCCCACCCCCCCTATCTACCCATCATGCCATCCATCCGCCTCCATCCCAGCTTCTGGCCGCCCCCTCACTGACCCCCGTATTGTGCAGGACCGCCTTCACCGTGATCACCACTGTGCAGTGGGAGAGGTCCCACCAAGCGTCCATTGACACGACCATACAGGGCCACGAATCGGAGAGCAATGGGACCTCCAGGCGCCCCTATGTCCACGATAATCAAGCAAGCGACTCAGAGGAAAGTGGCTCCGGGCACGTGAGGGTCTTCCACCTCGTCACGGTACCAGGAGAAATCCACGGGCATGCCATACAAAACCTGATGGGAGGAAGGTGGGATCGACATGGCTCAACTTGGAAAAAGTGTAAAATCAACAGGAGTAGTAAAAAAAACTCAACAAGCAGGGAATCCGCTAACTAGATACTAGTATAAAACCACTAACTAGTAGGGTGGCACAACTTGCTTGAGAACCTTTCTACCTACAGGTATGGCCTCTACTAGGCTATCACAAATGATGATGTATGCCAATGATATCATTTCTCATTATCAAAGAGTACAACACACACAAGCAACATCAAGAGCATTAATACAAGCTATTATATGCATATATGCCATCAGATATGCCACCACACGTCATAGTATAACAGTGCATGCACATGATTATGTGCAGACAGCCATTGCCTTGACAAGAAACATACGAGACTCCTCGAGAAGTCCAGCTGCTATCATCTTCCAGAAAGGTCAGGGTTTTAACCATCCAGGCATCTTGCACCCTACCTGGCATTGCAAGGCATTCCTTGGGGAACTCACGCCTTGTTTCCCGGCTTCCGGAAAGCGCCTAGTTCCTCCCTCATTTACTAGCCTCTCCAGGCATCCTGCACCCATGGCATCTGGTAAGAATTAAGTTCTTCACCAGGCAACTGAAGGGCACCACATTATCTCCTTCAGGCATCTCGTACCCAATCTTAACATCACAAAGAACCCCTGAGAGTTTTACAGTACCCACCCTCAGGCTTCCAAAGGGCACCATGTTGCCCCTCCAGGCATCTCGCACCCGAGGCATTGTCATCATGAGGACCAACGGCAATCAATTGTACCATTATCATGGTGCAGCAATTAAGTCATCCAATATCACATACAGCAATGCACTATGATTTGTAAACAAAAGGAACAAGCCAACCGGTCCACACAATAGTTCACCTAACTAGCCATCAGCGCTTTCCAACCTGACATCTATAGTCTTACCAGGAAGTTGTAACCATGGTCAACAGAAAGGACTGTGAATTTAAGACGCAACCCAGATGACCATAAGTTCTAGCGTGCACAATAGAACATCCAACTGTTACTACAAGTCGCATACAATCTGGGATTCTTGCAAGTCAAAAATCAAGCTCACTCTTATTGTAATGGAAGGAGCTCCATTCTGACAATCATCGTTTTTCCTAAAAGTCAAGTATGGGTCCTAGACTCCAACAGACTCGGTAAAGAGGCGATATGACCCGTAGCTTCCCGCACCTTCATTTTCCTTATTTTGTCAATCTTCTTCCTAGACCAACTAAATGAAGTACACACGCAAAGCTGGAGCTAAAACGGTGAGGCTTAGAACTCACTCGAGAGACATAGACCGATCTGTTTCGTGACCTCTTAAACCGGATTAGACTCAACGTGTTACAAATAGAGAAGTTTGAAGTCCAAAAGCTTTCAGCCTAGCTTGGGACCACTTGGTTCGAGCATCTCAGCTGTCCCAAGGATAAATAGGGCTCGAGGTAACCCAAACATGGCTCCGACGTCCCTA